>OX465118.1:3726576-4364533 GCA_949987565.1 Luidia sarsii
AATAACCTATAGACGGACAACAGCGGGCGGTAGACTGTAATTTCAGGACGTGAGAAAAACACATAAATAACCTAGGTTAGTTATGTGTGTGGTGAAAAACCATGGGCAAACTTGCCCGTCACGTCACACGGACTGACGTACGTACGTATACACAAACTCAGTGCAAGATTAGTCACCTCTGAAAAGTGCTTTTGATCTCAATCAGTATGGTTTCATCCCAAAAATCTAGTTTGAATTCATCACTCCGGGATTTCTCCATATGTTTCTGCACATTGTTCATCCACTTGCGACCATGGTTTCACATTTAGTCAGGCGCCATCACCATTACAGTATTGTGGCGTTATCCTCCCCTGGCGTCGCCTCCACTGCCGTCCGGGCCAGGCGGGCAACTTCCTCCAGGCGTCCACCGGGAAGGGGACGTACCCTGAGTAGGGCCTCGGCCGTCCTACGAGCGGTCTATAGTAAGCAGGCCGGGGGAGCGGACTCGTTTGGGGGCTGTATACCACACGTACAGGTACCAGCATCCACTTAGATCTCTCACACTCGCATCCCACACGCAAGGCAGTCCCAAAGGTAAACAACGCACGGCTGACACGAATGGAAGTTACATAACTCTGGGCCCCGCCTTTATTCCGTTCTCACCTGAAAAGGTGCACCCGCCTACCTACTACCTAGGCGCCCCTTCTCCCACTCCCATGGCTCTTTTCGTCGATCTTAGGATAAATCCCGCAACATCACCCCAGGGCACGCTAGGCTCCTCTGACTAAGAGGCTGTACCAACTAATCGACTAGGCATACCCAGGCGAAGGCGGGCTCGGCGGAGCGATCACGGACACGGAGACGTCCTTCTCTGGCTCGGCGGCTGGGATAACTCCCCAGCTAAGCGCACGCCACGCCGTTATATAGCCGTGCCGGGTACCAGTCACTCGTGCGCAACCCTATGGCCTAAGCCCCGTACCACTTCCCTAAACTTGCCACAGTCCCATGATGATTTTACTGTTCCGCTACACAGCCACAGGCCAAGTTTGGTCAATCCCCGGACCTATAAACTGATAGAGATAGAGATAGAGATAGAGATATAAACAATAACAAGGAAAATTTTATGAACTAGAACTCTCTTACATAATCTCCTATGAAGGCGCTCTGCCACCTCCAACTTGACAATTTACCAACAGTCCTTTGCAAAACTTAAATAAAAAATAAAGTTGCGATCCTCTTTGTTTACAGCTGAACTCTTATACAAAAATAAATACACGTATACAACCGATACTTGGTGTTATAACGGTAATCAATACATACATCAAATCTTATGCAAACTCCGCTATACCGATCAATCTTCGCCTTTAAACTGAACTTAAACCTCTTAGCTAACAAAACGTTTATAAACTGATGGAGAGCTCAACAGTCCTTCCTGGCTTCCTCGTATGCGCTCTTCCTGGACTCCAGCTAGAAAATCTACGTCGTAGGTGCGCTGCACCTTCTCCTTCGTCACCTACGTACGTCTACGTACGTCACCTTGTTCTCTCCTATCTCGGGTAGAAACCTCTGTCACCTTGTGCTCTTATTGTATTCGTTGCGTGCACATGCAAGGTAATCGCCTCTACCGGGGAACGCACACAATGTATCATGCACAGAGCCAATGTACGGTCGAACTCAACAACTCTTTATTCAAATCTCCCGGGTCCTTTATATATACTAGCGCGGACCGATATAAAGAAATAGTTCCAACATATTTACATAATAATACAGTTCATGGATACCACATCTTCCCTTGACGTTTTAGATGTATTCCAAGTATCCGAACATGACTTAGGTATACTAATAATTTTGTTGAAAGTGTAAATAAACTTCTTCTTTTTTCTCTGACAATTACAATGATCAATGAAATTAATACATAACATAATCTTGCGTCCATTTTGGTTTCCGTGTCACTCTTTCACTTCGTCTCAACTGATGTTTTTCTTGCTCTGGTTTCAAGATTTCATCACCTGTTTTTAACTCTGCATGTCCACTTTTTCCCATTTCATAATAAAATGAAGCATCATTACTTTCTATTGGTCTCGTCTTGATCAGTTTGCTTACATTCCATGTCCTTCTGTCACTCGTCACATACGTCCTGGAACTTATTCTTTTTACAATTTGAATTGGATCTGAATATCTTCTATCACCCTTATTGAGATATCCTGGTTTCTTTACTTTTACCAAGTCTCCAACTTTAAACTTCACCATTTTTGCATGTTTCTTCTTGTCTCCGAGTAGTATATACAATGGGGGTTCTGGACCACTTTTCTTATAGTGTCTATTTGGTTGTTTCTAAGCTCCCAGAGGGCTCGCTCGCATTCCCAAACGATATACCAATACATTGCTATAATTATAAGCTAACAGTTTTTACATTTTTTCGTCTTGCTCGCAAAAACCAACGTTGTATATATATGTCGTGCTCGTTGTAGAACCGCAGGCCCGCCCCACCCCCCTGGCGGGCCCAGACCATATAGAACCCAGAGCAGAGCACAGGCTTATCAGCCATAGGTTAATAATTAACCCCCCCTTGCGAGTCCACGGAATATAAAAATGTCCTATTAGACAAATGTGTAGTATACTTATACAAGATGAAGGGTACTGATAACTGCAAGTGGATCGTCAACGGAAAGTATAATACCTGCAACCGATCGTGTTTGAAAGATTACTGTTATCTTCATCTTCTACGATTTAGACAAGGTGGTAAAGGTTGCACACCCTGCGAAGTTTGCGGTCGAGGCCACAGGAATTCCGTCGGGCTTTGCGTTAACTGCGGCTACCAGAAGGAAGCCACCAAGCAGTGTATGCGTAGGCTTAGGCAGGTTAGGAAGTCACAGAATATTTAGTATTTAATATAAAAAAAAATCATTTAGATGGTTTTTCAGCCTACCTATATATACCAATAAACCGCGGTTTGTTTTACTTCATGAATAACGTATAGACACACACACAACTAAATTTACATTTAGAGACACATGCAACCTATATATATAAGTTGATAAATAGTGATTTATATCACTTCATAGATATACAAATTTTCATTTAGAAACACGTGCAACCTATATATATAAGTTGATAAATAGTGATTTATATCACTTCATAGATGTAAAAAAAAATCATTTAGAGGAAAGTGCAACCTATATATATAAAAAGATCAATTCATTTTATTCAGAAATTATGTGTAACCTATTCAGATAATTAGAACTCACACAAAATGCCAACACTCAAGGAGCTACGCGCTCAAGCTAGAGCCTATGGGCTTCGCAAATGGTCGAAGCTCAAGAAATACAACCTCCGGATAGCAATCGCCAAGGTCAGGGCCGCGGGGTCCGAGAAGAGACTCCAACGAGCCATGAAAACAGGTAGATTCTCAGCCATCACAGAAGATGTTCTGAATCCTCAGAAGAAGGACCGCCGCCGCCACGAGCTGGCGATGCTGGACCGAGAGGTCGACCTATCCCTCAGAGCAGGAAAGAAGGTCCCAGCGGTCAAGCGCGCCAGGCTTCGCCGGCAGCTGGCCGAGCGCGAGGAGAAGCCCCACCTCCACGGTCTCACAAGATCGCGGAAAGAGACCCTGGCCAGAGCCATTGCGCGGAGAGGCACCGAGATTCTCCGTGATCGACCCCTGAGATCTGTTAAGGAGTACCAAGATGAGATCCTAGACCAGTTTGTCGACGCACCGGCGCAGTCACAATTCCACCAAACACCGACAGTCATCGGAAACTTCCTCAGGGGCTGGGAGATGCATGCGTCTGAAACTCAAGGCGCGGACCCCAAGACCTTCCTCGAGGGGGTGCGCCCTCAGATCAGAGAGAAGCTCGAGGAGGAGATCCGAGCCCTAGGAGGCATAAAATTCCAGCTGGCCCTTAAGATACAGCTTCGAAAGGACAGGCCAGACGGCAGCCAGGAGTACACAGATCCCGTGCTGCGTCACAAGCAGGAAGCTCTCCTGCGGGCGGATGAAATCGATGAAGCCCTCAATCAAGCATTCCCGCACATGCTGGAAGTCCTCGAGAAGTGGACACAGAGAGGGTCCGGCTGGGTTGTAGATCAGGTGCAGACCCTTTGGCTAGACATCGCGCGCTATCAACCTCTGCGCGGAGGCTCCTGGATCGATCTCCCCTCGAAGGTGAAAAACAAGAAGGCCTGCGTGAACGTTAAAAACAAGGATGACTCCTGCCACCGCTGGTCCCTCAAGGCTGCCCTATTTCCGGCCAAGCATCACCACGATAGACCTGGAAGCTATCCATCCCATTATGAGGATGGGCTGAACTACGACGGAATCGCAGAACCCGTGCCAGTCTCCCAGAACACTAAGGTCGAGCGCCAGAACGATCTAGCTATAAAGGTCTTTGGCTGGAATAATGGGGTGATCGTCCACTATATCAGCAAACAACCGCCAGAGATGCAGAGGATCAACCTGTTGCTAACCGAGAAGAATGGCATCTCCCACTACACCCTGATAGACAGCCTCAACCGCCTGCTCTATGTATCAAAGCAAGCATCGAGAGCGAAAGCAATTCTGCGAGCGCTGTCTGCACGGCTACACCAGGGAGGACCTGCTGGAGGCACACAAGCCCGAATACCGCGGAATCGGCCAGACGGCTGTGAGGGTGGATATGCCGAAAGAGGGGAAGAACAAGCTCACCTTCCATAACCACCACAAACAGCTACCAGCCCCCTACATCATCTACGCGGACTTCGAATCCCTCGTAACAAAAATCAAAGGGCCTGAGAGAAACCCCAACCAGAGCAACACAAGGCGGACGCACCACCATGAGGCATGCAGCTATTGCTACATCGTGGTGAGGTGCGACGGTGAGACAGAGCCGCCGGTGGAATACAGAGGCCCCGATGCGGCAGAACATTTGCTCAAAGCGCGTCAGGAGGAGGAGCGCAAAATCAAAGGCGTACTAGCCAACCCCAAGGCCATGCTGATGACGCGATAGGACTGGAGGGCCCACGGAACCGCCACGACCTGTCACGTTTGTGATAAGCCGCTCGAGGGCGACTCTGTGCGCGACCACTGTCACATCACGGGTAGATACAGAGGCGCCGCGCACAACACCTGCAATCTCAAACTGAGGCTGAATCCAAAAACCACCAAAATTCCCGTGGCGTTCCACAATCTGCGGGGGTACGACTCCCACCTGCTGATGCATTCCATCTCGAAGGTGGAGGGTATAAGATCACCTGCATCCCCAATAACACGGAGAAATACATTTCCTACTCACTGGGGCAGCTGTGCTTCATCGACAGCGCTCAGTTCCTGCTAGCGTTGCTAGACAAACTCGTCTCAGCCAATCGACTGGAGGAACTCCAGATCACGACGCGATACGAGAAACAGAAATTACTCATGCGCAAAGGTGTTTACCCCTACGAGTACATGGACTCCTGGGAGCGCTTCGCCGAGCGCCGTCTCCCCCCGAAGGAGGCTTTCCACAGCAAGCTCTCGGACGCGCACATCAGCGACGAGGACTACGCCCACGCGCAAAAGGTGTGGAGCGCCCTCGGATGCGCGACCCTCGGGGACTACCATGATGCGTACAACCGGGTCCATGTCCTCCTGCTGGCCGACATCTTCGAAATCTTTAGGAAGACCTGCCAGAGGCAGTACGGGCTAGATCCAGCACATTATTACACCAGCCCCGGCCTATCGTGGGATGCTCTTCTCAAGAAATCGAAAATTGAACTCGAGCTGCTGACGGACTACGATCAGCACCTGTTCATCGAAAAAGGAATGCGAGGAGGCATCTCCATGGTCTCCAAGCGATTCGCGCGGGCGAATAATCCCAGGGGGGAGGGGTACGACTGAGAAAAGCCAACCACGTACATGTATATCCAATACCTAGACGCCAACAACCTCTATGGATGGGCGATGAGTCAGCATCTACCAACCGGAGGCTTCCGGTGGGCGAAAGAAGCGGAGCTGTCTGGGAGCGCTGCGCGGATCTCCCGGAGGACGGTCATGATGGGGCAATATTCGAGGTAGACCTCGAATACCCCGAAGAGCTACACAAGGCCCACAACACCTACCCGCTCGCGCCACAGCGCATGGTGGTCCAGAAGGAGTGGATGTCGGAGTATCAGCACGACCTACTTGGCGTTGGGGTGGCGCCCACCGAGGTCGAAAAGCTGGTCCCGAACCTCCGCGACAAGAACCGCTATGTGCTCCACTATCGAAATCTCCAGCTCTATCTCTCGCTGGGCATGAAGCTGAAAAAGATTCACCGCGTTCTCCTGTTCAAACAGAGCCCCTGGATGGAGCCCTACATCCGGATGAATACGGAGCTCCGGAAAAAGGCAACCAGAGACTTCGAAAAAGATCTGTACAAGTTGATGAACAATTCCGTATTCGGAAAAACAATGGAGAACCTGCGGAAACGGGTAAATGTGAAGCTGGTGCGAGCGAGGAAGACAGTCTGAGGCGACGCATCGCCAGTCCCTCATTCGCGCGAGCTACGATATTCGACGATGATCTGGCGGCCATTCAGATGCATAAGAGCCACCTGACGCTCAATCGTCCCGTCTACGTGGGGGCCAGCATCCTCGACCTATCAAAACATCCCATGTACGATTTCTATTATAATGAAATCAAGAAAACCTATGGCGAACGCTGCGACTTACTTTACACAGATACGGACAGCTTGCTAATGCAAATTGAGACACCCGATTTGGAGGCCGACATGGCAAAGCGAGCCGATCTGTATGACACCAGCAATTACCCTCTCGAACACCCACTCCACTCGATGGCCAACAAGAAGGTCCTCGGGAAATTGAAGGACGAGTGCGAGGGGCGTGCCGTCGCTGAATATGTTGGGCTCAGGCCTAAAATGTATTCTATCCTAGAGACCGGAGGGAATAACATCAAGAAAGCCAAGGGTGTGAAAAAGTGTGTGGTCAAGAAACGCATCCGACATGAGCAGTACAAAGAGGCTCTCTTCAAAAAGCGAACCTTCCGCCATGGCATGGACGTCCTCCGGTCAGAGCGCCATCGCATCTACGGGCAGCGCCTGAACAAGGTATCGCTCTCGTGCTTTCATTCAAAGCGATGGATTGCTGGAAATGGGGTAGACACGCTGGCCTATGGACATTATAGAATCCCTAACGATTGAGGACTCCATCCGGCGGTAGCTGCGTATTGGGAGGTATTATAAGAAGCTCCTCGCGTACAAACCCCGGGGAGGGCCGTCCAGCAGGTAGTACAACACGGGCTCGCCGGACTTTGTAACCGAACGTCCGAGCCGGTACACCTTTAAAGACCACACAGGGTCAGTAGCACGCCGACGGCCGCCCTCGAGCTCGCCGGGCTGGTAGAGATACCGAACGCCCGCATTGGAGGGGAGGGCGCTTGACCTCGTCGAGACCCACCGGGCGACCAGGAACCACCGAAGAGGGTTTTTGCGCTACCGTTTTCGCTTTGACGGCATCAAAGGGACGCTTACCAGTCAGTCGTGTCACTTCTCCATTCAAAGCCGAAACAACGGCTGGCAAGCGAGCCACCCACTCCGTCGATCGTTTACCGGAGGTGAGCCGCATCTCCTTGGCGTACTGGTGGCCGAACAGCCTCTCCGCCAAGGTCCTGTTGAAGCGCTCTACAATCCCCTGGTCCCTGTGAATATCCACGCGGCCGCGCCTAACCTCAACATTGTGTCCAGCTAACAGCTGATTGACCGCGCCCATGAACTCGCGCCCGGGGTCGATCTGGAGCAGCTTGGGCCACCTCAGGGGGCCTCGCCCGTAAATGCGGGACAACGCCTCAGCAACCTCCTTGGCCTCCTTCGTTGGCAGGGGCTCAGCGGCCTTGAACCGGCTGGCAACATCGACTACCGTGAGGGCATACCTGTAGGTCTTACGACCGCGCCGGTCATGCGGTAGGAACAAGAGGTCGGCCTGGTGAACCTCATTTGGTGTGCTAACATCAAATTTTTGCCTTGGAATACGTCGCAGTGCGGGTAGGTATATCTGCCAGATGGCCTGTTTTTTCAACCATTCCTTCGCCACGCCTTCCGAGACCCTCACTGCGGTCGAGAGTTTTCCGATCGCCGCGATTCCTTTCCAGTAGCCTCTAGGGCTGTAGTAGACCTTAGCTAAACGAGCAGCCATCCTTATTATAGAAAGCTCTAAATATAATTCCAAATCCTTGAAGCAAAACAAAATCCCGCTACGTTTGGGTCATAACTATGACATAAAAAAGGACTCTAGAAAATCCTTTTTTGTTTTATCCTAATATTTTAATTTAAGCAGCTAGGAAAGATACTTTGAAATATGTTTTAGTTGGATCTTTAGTGTGGACTCTTAATCCTTCATTTAACACATAGAAAGGAACTTTCATATTGTCATCTATCTTTTTAGCTACTACTTTTGGTGCGTAACATTTAAAATCATCTCCTATTTCATTAACAAGAGTTAACACAAGTGATGCACCATATGTAGTATTTACAGGTTTAATCTTAGTTATTTTTAATACTTCTAATGGTAGATCTCTCCATTTTACAAAATGAACGTTATTATCAAACATGTTCTTTGATGGAAACGATTCCATTTTTTTTATTTATATTGATTAATTGTTACAGGTTACCTTTATTACTTGCTATATTATATGGATTATATTTCTCTAATTAAAAAATTATTTATCAATCAATTGGTTTCAAATATGAACAACCTATAGTATTTGTAATTTTTTTTTTTATTATTAACTCAATTTGTAGGCGATCAACCCCATCACAACCATGCCTCCGATGATGAAGGCCGTCTCGCGATCCCGTTGCTCGCTGCTCGGCGTGTAAAAGTCACTGAGCTGTGGCTCGCGGTCTAAGGATTCTTTGCCAAAGACCATGGCGTACCGTTCCATCGCGGTGTCAACCCCTTTGATTTGCTCGGCCGCGTCATGCTCGCGGCGGTAATTTTTGCTAATCCAGTCAAGGCGCTCGGAACGTTTTTGATTCCACTCATTTTTAGCGGTCTCAAGCTGCTCTATGGCTTTGTCGTGCCTTTGACGTTCCTCGTCGGAGTGCTTCCCTAGCTGGGAGAATAGAAAGTTGCTGCCGGTGAAGGCGAGGGCGTTCACAATGGCGCCACCAACAAGCATCAAGACCGAGGCCATGCGGATGAATATATCACCTACTTATATTACTTCAATATATCCGCCGGGATAATACCCTGTTTGATCAGCATATCCTTAGTCGCCATCGCGAGGCCTATATCCGCAACTATCATGCCGACGTCGCGGGGGGTGAAGTCTAGCTTGGGAGGCGCCCCTCCAAAGGCTATTTTACCAAGTCGTGCGTATCCTATGGCGAGGCCGGACACGACCGCGCTGTGGTACAGTGAGTTCACGAGCATTGTTCCGTCGGTAGTTGCCATTGTTATTCCATATAAAAAGGATCTTTACTACTCTCTAATTCATGTGTCTGCTTCGCAGCTGGCCGGTGCGAAGAAACTGGCGACGATTTACGATGAGTAATAAGCAACGCCGCACCTACAATACCGGCCAGCCCTACGATCCACAGGTGCATAGATGCGGGTTGTCTTTCAACAGGCGCCTCCACTTTCTTCTGGTGGTGTGGCTCAGGCGGGCCCTCCTCCACTTTCTGCGGGTCGTGTGGCTCAGGCGGGTTCTCCTCCGCCCGCATGGAATCCTTCGCTCTCTGCAAGTCACGCTTCGCCTTCCGCGCAGCAGCGCCCTTGACCCCTGCTGCCACCTTTTTTGGATTTTTAGGTTTTGGGGTTTTCACCTCCTCCTCCGGAGGGGCAGTCACTCTCAGCTGTTCTTGTTGCTCCGTGTTGTTGTTCATCTATTGAATCAGTACGCGTTACTTCAACACGGCAATGCCGGACCGTAGTGAGAGCTGCGGTGAGAGGTGCTAGATACATTCCGTACCGGTGGTACAGCTCGCAGGAGGCGGTGCTAAGGGCATGTCCAACAAAAGGGTCAGCCTCGAGATCGGTTAACAGCTGAGGCTGGCTTTCGATCGGAATCGGAAGAATCTGACTGACCACCTAATGTACAGCTGCAGGGCCGCCTGCCCCAATGTTTTTGTCATGACAGCACCTAACCTCATTTCATAACGGGCGTAGAGCTTTTCAACCTCGGCCTCCGTCAAAGATTCAATCTTATCAACGGTCAATTCCTTCCCAAGGTACTGTTTGGCCTTACCCCCGCTGCGAGTGCAAAGAGTCTCTCCCGGTGGTCTTGCGCGTGTGGTGCTACCTCTTCCCGTGGTACAGCTGGTGGCGCTGCCTCAGGTGAGGTGGGCTCAGCGAGGATATCGTAGAGCAATTCATCTACGGTGGCCATCTTGAAACGAGTGATAATATGGTATATAGATCTCTTAGCTCTAATATAATCGCGGGCGAACCAGGCGATCACACCTAACATGGTAATTTGTAAAAATAAAACAGCGTCAACCTCCAAATTCATGATGATACTTACCAATGCTCTAGCAATACTCAGTAATGCTATTAACAATGCTCAGTAATGCTATTGGCAATGCTCAGTAATGCTATTAGCAATGCTCAGTAATGCTATTAGAAATGCTATTAGCAATGTTCAGTAGGACCCTAATGCTAGGATAATGCTATTAGCAATGCTCAGTAATGCTATTAGCAATGCTCAGTAATGCTATTAGCAATGCTTAGTAATGCTATTAGAAATGTTATTAGCAATGTTCAGTAGGACCCTAATGCTTAGTAATGCTATTAGCAATATTCAGTAATGTTCAGTAATGCTATTAGCAATGTTCAGTAATGCCATTAGCAATGTTCAGTAATGCTATTAGCAATGCTTAGTAATGCTATTAGAAATGTTATTAGCAATGTTCAGTAGGACCCTAATGCTTAGTAATGCTATTAGCAATATTCAGTAATGTTCAGTAATGCTATTAGCAATATTCAGTAATGTTCAGTAATGCTATTATAGCAATGTTCAGTAATGCTGTTAGCAATAACTTTGTACGTAGCTGGTTGGTTAGTCTTCAACAGAAGTTTAGCGTGCTTCGTTTTAGCGAGCTGTTGGTGAATTATGGCCCGCTTCTCTGGAGGGACTATATCATTTTCGCGAAGACATTCGTCGAAGCTGTCACGATCCTTGCAGTGGAAGAGACCGACCCACTGAGTTTGTTCGCGAAGGTCTCGGAGAACAGAGTTGTATTGCTGTGAGAGGACCCAGACCGACTGCTCGGCGTGGCGACCAGAGAAAGCCAGTTCGGAGAGCATGTCCCTCTTCTTCGTTAACGCCTTACTCGCGCTGCAGTCGTCGATTATGTAAAAGGTGGGCGTCCCCTTAAATTACTTGTAAAAAGCGCGCAGCCAATCGTGGAGCCACTCGCCCGGGTCTACGATATAGACCTCTGGGTCGCTCCAAATCCAAGGGCGCCGCTGATAGGATCGATTGTGCTTAATCGTAGGGCACAGGATCACGATGTGTTGAAAGAGAGATTGATAGGGCCCCTTCTCCAGCAGATCGAGAACGAATACGGTTTTTCCGCACCCCGTCTGACCGGCGATGATCGCCGAGTGGGGGCTCCGCGGTAGCATGTTAGTAGAGGGCGCTAACCAATCGGCCATCTTGAATGTTGAGCTGCGCGTCCATGATGATATAGAGGTATATATTCAAACGAACCGCGGCCTCCACCTTTTTCGCGATCTGAATGGTAACGCCCTCGGAGGCGTTCTCGATCCTTCGCCCGCTGCCGTGGAGCCTGTTGTCGTCGGACGTTCTTAGATCGAGCCACAGAGCGTATTTCTTAGTCAGGAACTTTGTCAGCGTCACGTTGGCGAGCTCCAGATCCTTCGCGACCATCCCCACTTCGGGGTGCCGCTTACCACCTCCCAGGAAGAATTTTTTGACTTCGTCCCATTGTTGATGGGCGCGCATCCCCTGCCAGTATAGCTGATTGGGCATGCCCTCTACCGTCATTTCGACCTTCTCGATTTTCGGGTTGTAGAAGGATTCGCTGTCTCGCGCGAAGGCGGCTGCTGGGTCCTCGAACAGCATCAGGATCCCCTTCATGCTGCGGGCAGGGGTATTCAGGTTGATGTTCCACAGGGTGTCGGATTTGTCCTTCACGATTTTGCGGTGTCGGAGAACGCGCTCGTAGAGGATACCGGTAGTCTTTCGGCTCATAGGCCTATACTGATTGCGAATCGACCTGGCAAGCGCGGGCAGGGTGACCATGTCGTACTCTAGCGAAATGTTTTCTATGTCGTAACTAGCGGCGGCATCGCCGGTGGCCTTGATGACGCGTTCGTGGGAGTTGAAGGTGAGTTCGTACTCGAGCATGTCTCCTAGCCCCGACTGGTAGAACAGCATGTGACTTTCGAGGAGTTCAAAGTCGAGAGGTGTGTAGAAACGATTGCTGTAGGTGGTTGAGATGGCGTCGTCCTCATCCACGTCATCATCGCCATTGCCGGCGCCAACGCGCAGCTTCGTTCCGTCCCTTCGTAGCATCAATACCCTGATAGTGGGCATTCCCCCTTTCCAGCCTCGTCTTCCACAGGTCTAGGTAGCAGTGGTATACACATCGCTGTCGTCGATGGACATCACCTATTTGCCCGAGATCTTGATGGTGGTTTGTCTTACAATCGCGCGGCCGATGTTCTGAACCACGGTTCGGTTGGCGTCGGTGGACGTCAGGCTGATCGTAAATGCGAGCCGCGTCGTCCCTGGGACGATAACATCGTTGGCGCCGAGATTTGGGAACCGTACGAGGAGTTGTTGGTTTTGATCGATGGTCGAGGGGTTGTTGGTGACTACCACGCTCTGGCACACCCCCTTGACCCCTAGGGGATCTCTCAGTCTGCGGTAAGGGTTTAGCTTATGCCCGTAGTTAGAGGAAGCCATGACGGGTACGGCGAATGTTTAATATAACTCAACATGGAGGACATTGAAATGGATCCCGTTGAGGGAGGTTTTAACGAGGACACCGTATGAAGAAACTACGTTTATGGACGTCAATCCAACGTCAGATGTTGAGGGGGGTTTAGAATTGGACCCTTATGAAACTTCGCGGGAC
Source organism: Luidia sarsii (assembly GCA_949987565.1). NCBI lineage: Eukaryota > Metazoa > Echinodermata > Asteroidea > Paxillosida > Luidiidae > Luidia > Luidia sarsii. The sequence continues at coordinate 3,739,611 of OX465118.1, forward strand.
CCCGTCTATAAGCTTAATCAGGATAATCTTAAGGAAGCGATGGACTCCTTCTACAATGCTTTGGCTGAAAAGGGACTCACCCCCGACGTAGGTCGAGATCCATCGAATTTCAAATTGTATGAAGGGAAGGAACTACGGCTAAAGAAATACCCCGATTTTAGAATTATCAACACTAAGACGGGGAAGCCCCTTGCGTTTAGCACTATAAGGAGCCGTGGGGTTTTTCAGGTAATCCAGGAGTTGGGATTCACAAATGAGGGACAGGTTAATCTAACGCCGAAGGACGTTGAAGGGTTAAAAGTCATTGAGATGCAGGCGGATGCCGCCATCAACGTGAGCCCCGAATCCATCAACAATCTCATCGCGACGATCGAGACACATATAATCAATCAGTCTGACCTGCCGTGGAGGGAGATTCTGGGACTCCACTCAGCTCTGAAAACCCTGCGCGGCACAAGGGCGGTGCAGGAGAGCAAAAACTCGTTGCTCTCCAGGAGGTGATTGAGAGATACCGCGAAAAGCTTAAGGACCCCTCAACGTCGGAACAAGCGGAGCAAATTGATCGTGAACTTAAAAAAGCCGAAGACCAGCTCGCGGCGGTCCAAGACAGCATCGACTCGCTCGACGGCCAACTCCGGTCACAGGTCCAACAAATCCGCGAGTCGATCAAACGGTTTTTCAATGAAGATGCCACGCTCGCTGAGCGCGTACGGAACTTGTTTCGCGAGCAGGGGGTGACCATCGCGTCCATCTTAACCGCTATTGGGATGGCAATATCCACCCTCGTTCTAGCTCTGAGGGGTCGTTGCGCATCAACACCCCCACCAACACCACCACCACCACCCTCCGACAAAGGAGGGTTGAAGGGATGGGTCAAAAAACACCTGCAGTCTCTTGGACGCGCCCTGGCTAATCTAGCGGGTAAAGCGGCTGCGGCCCTTCCAGGTATCATCGGGTCTATTGTTTCCTGGCTACTCTCACTTCTCGCGCGGACAGCCAACTGGCTAGGAGAAAATCTTTGGGCGATGGCTCTGGCGGTAGGAGGCCTCCTCTTGGCGGCTGCCCGGGACTGGCTATCGTAGAAGCCAAATCGCTGTTAATATTATCGCGACCCCGCCCACGACTAGGGCCGTTTTTTCATCCTCATGCTCCGAGGCTGCCTTGTTTGTGAGTTGTATACAAGCTCGCTGATGTCGGGCTTGGTTGTGGGTTGTACGGGCCCGTCGGTGTCGGGCGCTGCCCCCGTCGGGAGACTGACCATCGGTTGTACGAGTCTTTTCTAACCGGTGTCGTTCGCATATCCGTAGTGGGCGTCGCTTAAATTGATATTCCTATTCACACTTAGATGATTCTCAGCAGTAGAAATGATGATCTCATTGTTGTAGCCCACCACCCCTCGCTGGACTTTTAGAACCACATCGCTTGGCGCCATGTATAGGTCAATTCCGAAGGCGAAGTCGACCTTACTGCTGGCGTTTATTAAAACATCCTCATAGCGCGCTACCGACGAAGGGAGGTCTACGGGGCTATTGATCGCGCTTTCGATGTTGGCTAGGAACTGCTTCTGCGCATCGAATGCGGTGCCGGTCCATAGAATGCGCGTCCTCGTCTGCCCTTGAGCCCCTAAGAGCGCCCACACGTAGGTCCTGATGCTCTCGTTCAACCGCACAACACCCGCTTCGGTTAATCCTTCCGACTTGTCGAGGATGAAGGTGGTCCACACGCTCTCTCCTTCTTGCCCAGGAACTATGTAATCAACGGTGAATGGGCCCGGCCTTCCAGAGCCTGCGAAAGACATCCGGTCTTTTCTGTAATCGTTCGACGAAATAGCAAATCTGGACTGGAGCATGTCGCTTTTAATCAGATCGTCGCTGACCGCTTTAACGGTCCGTACTTTCCCTTTCCACCAATGATACGGTATACCCAGACCATTATTTTCACTGCGTTGTTGTTTCCAGTTCGTGTTGTAAGATACACCGAACTCATCGCAGACGCGTTCGTAGTCCCCCCGGGTATAATATGTGTCAAATGCGTTCCAGATGTCGTCCTGGGGCATAGGCACGCTTAATTCCTTGAGGATTCGGCGGGTTTGACAGTATACGTGAAACCTGAACATAGCTCGCATCATCAGCCTCTGCTCGTTAAGATGATCTTCAACCGAAACACCACACCCTGTGGTATAGGTAGCGCACCAGACGGCAAAGTTGACTTAATTTTACCAGAAATTCATGGGATGAGTTTGCCACTTATCGACTACATCATCGCTCTTTACCTGGGGCAGCTTGTACCGTTCGACAGAAAGAATATCCGGGTACTTCACACTAAAGCTCGACTTTGCGTCGGCCGCCCGGACCTGCACCACAGCCTTGCAAATTTAAAGACTTGGTGGAAAACACCCCACCTCGCTCATACAACGCTTCGGGGTTTGATCTGAATGCCGTCGGGATGGATATTGGTTGTTGTGCGGGGGGTTGTTGCGCGGGGGTGGATGGTGGCGCTAGGGTGGATGTCGAACCTTGCCCTCCACCCCAGGTACCTTGGCCTCCACCCCAGGTCCCATAATACGGTGGTGGGCGTCTCCCTGCGTTTCGCCAGTTATTCATAATTTCAATTGAAGGTGCACACGTATAGTAATAGATTATCCAATATGTTTCAAACGCTCTCCAATATTCAAAGTGGGGACGCGGTGAGCCTTCAGCAGTACATCGATAACCGCGGTGGAGACCTGCGTGTTGGCCTCCGCTCTATCACCTATACGCAGCGGCGTAGCTACGGGGGGGGGCGTGGGGGGCGTACGCCCCCCCCCCCCATGAAAGATCGTGGCCCCCCCACTCGCCAATTCTAAAGATAAATTCTAAAGATAAATTAAGAACCCAATTATTACCCCAATTCATTTTTTTCGGTAGTAAAATAACTTATAGCTGCTGAGTGCTGATGATCTTGCAGAGGCTTGAGTAGCGCAGCGTATACGTACAGTGTGTACATGTACATGTACATAATTATGTACATGTACGTATATGCAGCCATGCGGTCGCTGTACACGTACATGTACATGTACATGTTCAGTGTACACAATGTACATGTACATTGTACATGTACTGTACACTGTACATGTACACTGTACATGTACACAGTGTGCAAGGACGTGTTGTGTCTTGTTGCAATGCTGCGCGTAGTCTGGTTTCGGCCCCACTGATCCTTTAGTGTCACTATATGGCTTCACTAGATGGAAACTAGACCTAGACTTGACAAGGTCTCTAACGTCGCGAAGGGAAAACGGTCATAATAAAATGTGCTACACTTTTCAACCTCGGCCATTATCTGGATGCACGATGCAATTAGCTTTCGATCGGTACCGGTTTGAATGCACTTTCAGCGTTTCTAAGTTATAGTTCCATATCTCAGAATGTTGTTTCCGCGTAATTTGATATTATTCCTTAGTCATTAATTTTGAAACGGTGGTATGGAAAGAAAGAGGAATATACAGGCTTCAATTTGAGGGTAATTTGTAGTCCGAGTAACTTGGACCTGACAATTCACTCTTTTTTTATCAAATTTTAAAATTTTGAGGTTCGGGTGACTGTAGGGTCCAAGTCGAACCGAGTCCAAACCCTGCTGGTGCGTAGTCCGAGCCTACCGTAACTTAGACCCTTACAAACGCCCTTTTAAAAAAAATTGAGGGCTCGGGCGATATAAGGAGGGTCCAAGGCATCCTGCTGAGAAACCCGGTAAGTAACTATGTGTTGGACTCCATGACTACCCCCGACCCAAACCCCCAGATTTTACCCCGAAAACACCCGTGAAACCGTCCCACGTACCCATCTTTGGATTAAGTGAGAATCACACGAACATTTCTCCTTTTTCCCCAAACGTGAGTAAAACAAATAACCAGTATTGAAATCGGTGATTCTCACGTAATCCAAAGATGGGTGCGTGGGACGGTTTCACGGGTGTTTTCGGGGTAAAATCTGGGGGGTTTTGGTCGGGGGTACCGGTAGTCATGGAGTCGAACACATAGTTACTTACCGAGTTTTCCAGCAGGATTCCTTGGAGCCTATACTATCGCCCGACCCCTCAAAATTTAAAAAAGGGCGATTGTAAGGGTCCAAGTTACTTGGACTAGCTGGTGAGTACAAACCGCTAACACATTTCAACCGAAAAACTACCCGACCGAAACCCCCAGATTTACCGCCGAAAACACCCGTATCACCATCCTACGTGGTCATTTGTGGATTCAGTGAGAATCACAGATTTCAGTAATGGTCATTTGTATTGCTCACGTTTGGGGGAAAAGGAGAAATTTCCCCTCTTTTGATCGTGCGACGAGCACAGTATTACTGTGCACGTTTTATGTAAACCGATGATGTCAAGGTGCTCGCGGACCTGTCAAAACGTCACTGATTTGCGTGTATACTTGTACAGTATAACCGTTTCAATTTGAAATCCAAGATGGCCGCCTAATTTTGGCTCGTCGCACGGGAGTGAATGTTCTCAATCAAATGAGGGGAAATTTCTCCTTTTTCCCCAAACGTGAGTAGGCCCTAATACAAGTGACCATTATTGAAATCTGTGATTCTCACTGAAGCAAAAAATGGCCGCGTAGGACGGATCAGTATGCAATTTTCAACTTCCGAAATCTCCAAAAATATCAGGCAAATCCTAAATTTTTCTTGAATTCTAGAAACATTTCTTTCTTACATAAAATAAATTATTGAAAATTGTCTCAGTCGTCGGGTGCACTGCGCGTCAATTTTGTCCAAGGTTTCATAACGCGCGGCTTTGGGGTCAAGTTGAACGATTTTCGTCGCGCTATAACGCCTCTCAAACCGCTCTAAGAGACACATTACTTTAATATGTTTTCACAAGCCCGGGTTTTTGAAAACCTTTACAAGTATAGTCGAGTGATCTTAAGTTTATATCCGGTAGACAAATATATTTTTTTATACACGTTCGGCATTGATTTGTTGGACTGGTCGGAGCTTGTACTTCGGTTGACCGCGAAACGCGAAACATCGTTGGTAACTTGTTATCATACGGAGCTCTATAAGCTGCACATGCAATAAACATTACATTATTTGTTAGAAAACAAGTGTGTAAAGACTGGTGGAAGTCTACTAATCATTCTGGACGTACTGAGTGCACACACACTGGACGGTGGTCTCGCAGCGTGCACAAATCACGAGGACGAGTACAATCCCACAAGACGTTTTTTATGACGATTTGGTCGACAATACTGCCTTAATTAATTGCGTTTTTAACTCATGTGAAAAAAGAAAAACAAAGGTGATTAAACATTCATGGTTTTGCAAAAATCAAAACCGAAAACCGTCTCCAAGGCAAAACTGAAAAACCTTGAAAAATCGAAAAACCTTGAAAAACCGAAAAAACGCCCAAACTACAGTCCGCCCCCCCACGAAATTTGGCAGCCCCCCCCCATCGCCCCCCATGAAAAAAATCCTGGCTACGCCGCTGCCCCTACCAAGTACCAACCCCCCTTACACTTGGAGATATAGCTAATCAAGAGTACAAGTTAACGTACGCAGAGCTAGTGAAGGCGTTAGCTGTGAGATTTGGGCCTAGTCAGCAGACTGAGAATTTTCTGGTTGAATTACGTCATCGTATATAGGCAAACGCACAAAGAAACTACGGGAGCTAAATCAAGTAATTCATGAACTAGCAGTAAGGGCGTATCCCGAGATTCCCGATGAATCACGGGATCCCTTAGAGAAGATGCATTTTATTGATGCGGTGTCTGATCAGACAGTACGGGAAAGTATCTTCCGTGCTAGGCCGAAGAATTTAACGGAGGCAGTGCATGCTGCACTGGAGACAGAGAATTTCCAACAGGCGGAAGTTCGCCCGGGCGGCTGACCCGGATACAGAAGAACAGAGGAGGTCACTAGAAACTGTGCTAAGCAAACAGACTAAAAACCTAAGTGAGCTAAGCAAACAACTGGAGGCTGCGTTAAAGCTATTGGAGGGACGTCAGCCTTCGAACCAAGCGACTCATGTGGTAACTACTCTAGTAGCACACTACCCCAAAGAAGCGAACCCATTCAGTATACATTTGGGATCAAGTGCATGTCCTTAGATTGTGTGTGGCGATTTTCAAAAGGGTGGAAAAAGGGGGCGATCGGGACAGTGGTGTTTCCAAAATGGTAAAAACAAGAACCTCGCATATAATCTTGTACATATCTTCCCGTAACCCTCAGGTCTCCGACCTTCGGGAGGATGAGGGTTACGGTTACCGCAACTACGGAAACACTAGGCAAAAGGGGTACGGGACACAAACACACGTCGCTGGGCCCAGCATCACTCGTTCTGATCATATTCCGGCAAATCAGTTGGCACAAAATGGACAATATCCTTGAACTATAATTATACGCGGATAAATTGGAAATAATATTGGATTTATATAATCGATGTATATCTCATGAATTAAAAGTGAAAATGCAGGTTAAAATGTAGGCTCTCACCTGTGAAACAGATTGTGCGGGCGGTGAGTAGCCCGGGGTCACCAAACTTTTACCAAACAATCCAAGATGGAAGGGCGCCCTCATTCGCCACCCAGCGGAGAGATACTCAGTTTAACAAGGCAACGTTTACAAAACTTACACAACTTTTACAAAACAAGATACCGAGTGTTGTGGATAGGATGTAAAAGAAGTTTGTTGAGGTCATAGGCTCTCCTCCTGTAGTCTCACGAGGGCGCTGTTCCGTTGACAACGATGCAGCTCTACAATTCAGTTATTTCAGTTACAGCTCTTGCTACATTGTCATTAATACTCCACCTTGATTTCCCCCTAATGCGCCCAATGATGTAAGTGCACTTTATTTTCTTGAAGGATAATTGTTATAGAGTAAAATGAATATAATTTTCTTTATAGTCCAGATAGAATAATAGTGAAATTTCAGTCCCTAAATTTAACCTTCCATATTTGTGGTAATGTAATTATGTCATTGTTTAACTGTGCAGCAGATATATACATTTTGTTGTTCTGAAGAGAGCTACATGTATTTCACAGTTTGTAAATGTACTGTTTGATCATTCTAAGAGGGGAGTACATATCATTTTTGTTTCTTGTAACATTCTAGGCATTGATTTATTTATTTAGATACTTTAGCCACAGAAGGAGCACTTTCAGAAATACTCAACTTGGTTTGTTTTGTCTTTTGAATGTTTAATTCACAGATTGAGCTCTTTGCCATCTCACAAGTAAAACCAGAATACAATATGAGTGGTGATTAGTACATAACATTTATGCGTCGGTGGAATATTTATTGAAGTGTCCGTTACACCGAGCGATGAAAGAAAGAATGATAGAGGGAGGAAGACTGAGAGAGAGGGGAGAGTGAAGGGGAGAGGAAGAGAGATTGGGAGAGAGGGAGGGAAAAAGAGAAAGAGAGAGAGAGAGGGAGGGAAAAAGAGAAAGAGAGAGAGAAAAAGAGATACATGTACATGTAGTCGGAAACACAACAAGGGAAAACGCAAAGTTACTAGTTAACCTCCTCACAACCTTCCCCCGCCTAGAAGTCATCGTCCCATGATGACTCAGGGATTCAAAGCAAAACAATTTCAAATACATACAGGATTACAATCAGGGTTACACATATCTCGCAACTCGAGGAGACTACTTGAGGCATAATTATGACTCAGTGAGACATAATGGCTCATCCCCTGAGTGAGGACGTACATCAAACAATCTGCCTCTAAAACTCGGAGGACTTACAAACAAAAAATAGCATGCAACACACGTGATAATATAAACAGAGCAAGCAGTCAAAGATCATCTTGTGGTGTATAATTTACACGATCAGCCTGTCCGGAGCCTTGCCAAGGGGTGGATCGGATGGGGTTACGGCGTGACGGTGCAGCTTCTTCGCCTGGTCTGGTGTGAACATCGGGCTCACATCGGTGTTAGTAGAGCTGCAGTCACTCGGGCCGAAGGGAGGAGTATCTTCCGATACCAAACCAGCGGCTGGTTCATGTTCGGGCGCAGAAACAGGAACTTGACGGAGAATATACCCTCGAGGAGACGGATAGGAGTCGTCATCAGATGAAGACATAGCACCACGACTCGAACTCGACGGAGATAGTGCGCTCTCGGGTATCCATGGACAGTGCTTTAATTCACTGCGGTGAAGAACCTTTTCCTGCTTTCGACGGTTACGGACAACATACACCGGTTGTTCCTCAAACGGTTGTTTAACGATCATGTACGGCTCCTCCTCCCAGTAGTCCTTGATTTTGGAGCGGCCTTTATGGGAACGGCAACGAATGAGGACGTATTGCCCAACGCCAAGGGGCTTCTCGAATACTTTCCCAGTTCTCGTGGCCTTCCGAGCTGCACTGCTCGCTGTGTTGCAACCCTACGAGCAGCTAGCAAACGCGACTGGTGCTGCAGGGCATATGAGCTGACATCCTTGGTATTGGGATGGTTGGCTTCCCCGCCTAAGTCTGGACTATATGGGAAACGGGCATTTCTCCCAAACATGAGGAAGAAGGGGTCAATTCCCCGGTGGTTGAATGCTCCGAGCTGTTGTACGCGAAGACAAGTGTCTGCAGGTGTTCGGTCCAGCTGACCTTCTTCTTTGGAGGTAGGGATGAAAGCATGTTGTGCAGCGTGCGATTGAATCGCTCACACTGACCGTTGCCTGCTAGGTGATAAGGTGCGGTGTGGCTACGCTGCACTCCATATAGTGTGCACAACTCTGCAACTACGTGGGACTCAAAATTGCGGCCATTGTCAGAGTGTAATTGCAGTGGACAGCAGTAGGGGATAAACACATATTTGACGAGAGCCTTGGCGACCGTTTCTGCCTTTTGGTCCGTAGTATGGATGGCCCAAGCATATTTCGTAAATACATCTGTGAGAACTAACAGATTTTCGTATCCATCCCTGGAGGCCTCGAGGACGGTGAAATCCATACCGATCACTTCCATGGGGGCTGTAGCCGATATCGTGCCAAAGTGGGGCTTGGTGCGCCTCAAAGGAGGTTACTGACGGCGCATCTCTGGCATTTGGTACACTACTGCTTGACTACATATTGCATGCCTGACCTTGCCATAGGCCATATATGACGTACCTAGGCCATATAAACCTGAAAGTGCGCTTTGGACCGAAGTGTCCAGCCTCATCGTGGAATTTCGTCAAGACCTCTTCACGAATGATATAATATGGGAGTAGAAGCTGGTAATGCACCTGCTGGTCAGATGGCGATACGACTCTGACATTTTCGGGACAGAACATCTGCAGCTTGGTTACATCTGCCTGGGCGATATACGAGTTCTTACTCAAATGAACTCAGCTGCTGGACCCACTTCAGCTCTGTACAGCCCAGGTTGGCAGTGTCAAGGTACTTCAAGGGATGATGGTCTGTCACGATGATACACTAATGGCCCAGGAGATAATCTTTGAAAACTTCGGTCACAGCCGATTTAACAGCTCTAGCTTGAATGCGCTGTAACGTCCAGATATCTCGGCTGGCTTCAGTGTGCGCGAAGCGTAGGCAATGGCATGGTGGTTGCCCTCATCATCAGTTTGGAACAAAACTGCTCAAAGGCCTGTACCACTGGCATCGTTCTCTCCGCGTCAAGTGTAATCTTCTTTCCAGGTGACGGCAGTCTATCTCCCTTTTGTGCCAGGTTGACGTTGCAGGTGTCGAAATAATGGAGAGGCAATAGTTGCGTACCCCCGAATGAACCGCCGGAAAAAAAACATATGAAGCCCAGGAATGCCCTCATTTCACGAACGGTCGTCGTCGCCAGCTCTCTAAAACCTTGATCTTCTCTGGGTCGACCGCTACCACTTCACTGGAAACCCTGTGCCCCAAGTAGCTCACCTCTTTTTGAAGGAGATGGCACTTGGCTGGCTTCAGCTTGAGACCATGGTTTCGAAGTCTGGCAAAGACTGAATCGAGATGCGACAAGTGTGTGTCAAAGTCTGAGGAGAAGACAATGATATCGTCAAGGTAGATAAGTACACTCTCGTAACACTTGTCTCCCAGGCAGCGCTGCATCAACCGCTGAAAGGTTGCGGGTGCGTTTGACAATCCAAATGGGAGACGGGTGTACTCGTAGAGCCCAAACGGGACTACAAAGGCTGTCTTATCAATATCCTCGGCATCAACGGCAACCTGGTAGTACCCACTGGTTAAATCTAACACAGTGAAATACTTTGCCTCGCCGAGGGCCTGAAGAGTTTCCTCAATCCTCGGAAGTGGAAAGGAGTCCCGGTGGGTGAGCTGGTTGAGGAGGCGATAGTCTATACACAGTCGGATAGACGCGTCTTTCTTCATCACCACTACTACCGGGGAGGCCCACGGGCTCTTACTTTCTCGAATGACTCCTTTCTTCAGTAAACCATTTATGTGATCCCGTACGGCCTTGTACTGGGACGGTGGAAGAGGCCTATGACGTTGCCTGACTGGGTTCGAAGAACATGTATCAATACGGTGAGTGATGGCGTTAGTGAAACCGAAATCCTGATTGTCGGACGAGAAACAGCCTCATGCTCCTTCAGTAGGGAGCAAACGACATCTTCTTGCCGACAATATGGAGTGCAGTCTGCCAAGCAGGCTCCGGTGTAGGCCAGTCAATCTTACAGAGGTGACTCGCTCCTTTTGTACCAATTAGTAACTCCCAACATTCACGGAGTACATTCATACCAAGGATCCCTCTGACATTCACCTCCTGCCAGTTCTTTAGGGCCGAGCACTCCTCATTGATCACCAGAACTACCCTTGACTTGACGATGTGTCCCAGTGTGGATACATCTGTCTCAAAACAACCGATGTAGGGGATGGGGGCACCGCTTGCAGACACCAGGGGAAAATGACGTTGAGATTTCCTGTAGCTCAAATCCCCGTGACAGTAGTGACTTGTGATCCTGGGTCTAGCAAACAGGTAACTGGAGAGTCTCTAAAGTTAACTCTGACCGAATAACACTCTCCCACTGTCTTTGAAAGAAAGTCGGATTCTAGGACTCCTTCTGAGCCATCTACTCCCACCTCTGCCGTATGGCCCACTACGGAAGAGGGGGAGACACGGGAGGATGACAGGGAGACGGGCAAGCAGGTTCTTTATGAGATCTCTCGCTGTCGGGCTGGGTTTAATAGTTGAGGGCTGGCTGTGGGTGACCGATCGACCTGCACAAGGCTGTGAAACAGATTGGGCGGGCGGTGAGTAAATACGTATACACTTGATCATTATTTAAAATAAAGAATAACTATTTCCAACAGCGACATCCATGCAACCCTCCTGACAACCAACCATGTGACACAATGTTATTAAATCTCCCCTATACAGCGCACACGCTATCGCCATGCTGCTCCACCAGCACTATAGTATTACTAACGATACAATAACTCCAACGTTAAACCTAGTCCGAGTAATTTGGACCCGACAAGTCACCCTTTTTTTTAATCGAATTTTGAAATTTTGAGATTCGGGTGACTGTAGGGTCCAAGTCGTACCGAATCCCAACATGGCTGATGTGTACAAACCGCCAAAACATTTCGACCGAAAAACTACCCGACCGAAACCCCCAGATTTACAGCAATATCTTAAAGTATTGACGTCACTCGGTGGTGGTACACGGGGCGTGTACCCAGAAGTCATCTCTTCATTACCAGCCAATGTCTGGCTATACGGTACCTGAAGCCAATCTCCGGGTCACCTTTGACCCATTCCGGAGATTCCGATGCACCACTTCCGGTCGTAGTGGACGCACTCGTTTCCCTTAAGTTGAAGCAGCCTTCAACTTAGCAATCTGCTCCAAGTACTGAGCCTTCTCCTACTGAGACAATTAAAGTTCAATCCGGGACCTATGCAGACCCTTGTCTAATTGTTTCCCGCTCATACAGCCGTTTCTACGACAGTACACCCCGTGACTGTGTGTGTTTTCATGCTACTTTGCTGCGCTCATACGCATGAAAAACAGTTTAGTTATACAGAACGACAAGGAAAAACGCACCATGTGCAAGAACTTTGATTCAGAGGTTTTTATATAACACATCATAGGGAGTTGGCCTGCGTACAACCACGTGCATAAACATGTAGTCCAAAAGTTACATCTTTCGATACAATTATCATTCACAATCACCTGCTTTGGCTCTTAACAACATATTATCATTCACAATCACCACCTTTGGCTCTTAAGAACATATCATCATTCACAATCGCCACTTTTGGATTCTTAACAACATATTATCATTCACAATCGCCACTTTTGGCTCTTAACAACATAATCTCCCACAACCCCAACCTCTGGCTCTCACCCCAAGGGGGTATACTATCCCAATTAGGATACACACCTCTTCGAGAAAAGAAGACCCAAATAAATTCAATTGAACAGATTATAATTATTATTATTATTTGATATTACATCAAGACTGCTTTTGCTACGGACAAGCGTTTTTGCATATCACGTTCTACATAATTATCTGTTTTTGGCTGTAGTTGTCTTCCAGCGACCATGTTGGAGGATAAGTTCCTCCGGAACCCCTTGGTTTGCGAGATGAGATGCACCCCCTGACCTTAAGCTGTGTAGACCATACAGTTTCACGTCCTCCATCCCAATTTTCTTAAGGGCTTCGAAAAATAATTCCCGACACCGAGTGTAACTCAAAGGTTTGTTCTGGGTACGTGTATACATCTTCGCTTTAGCGCATTAAGTTAATGGTGTAAATACGAACTTGTCTTTGCCGATAGATATTCCAGATTTATCCAAAAACACTTTCAATATTGCGACTGTTGAATAACGATCTTTAGTGTCAAAGCATAACCAAAATCTCCCTCTCTAAATATATCTGTCTTGGATTTCGGAATATAGATTCTTAAACCCTGTTGGTTAGGCATTTCGAGGACATGGTTAGCTTTGAGGCCCGACATCTCATTATGGCGGAACAACAGAGCGTATTTTAGGGACACATAAGGCAGTGCGAAGTTGCATAAGCGTACTATCAGGTTGTACAAAGGCGTCCAGGATTGAGTGTAAAAAGTCAAGGTTAGGGGACATTTCTGGGCTGGGGGTTTGTGTAGAGATCTTTTGGCACCCGCCAACATTTGTTGTACCATAGGCGGGTGAGTCTACTGGATTCTCTTTAGAATTAAAAAGTGAATGAAGCCATTGGCTGCAGCAGCACTAGTTATGGCGCTATCAGATGATGCCGAGGATTTCAACTCGCACAAATATTTTGCAAAAACTTCGTCCCTAATAGGGAAATTTACAGGGTACTGGTGTGAATGAAGCCACCTGATAAAATGTCGTGCTTCATATGCGTACGTATTGACAGTGCCCTCCGCCTTGCCATTAAAGACGTCCATTAACATCTGGGTCCTTGATCATTTTAACCAGTTAGGAAATTCCTTCCAAAAGGGTTGATCGAGGATGACCTGGAGAAATAAATTGGAAATATTAGCGTAACTGTATAGTTACTGCTGCCATAATACCATCATAGTTTGGGGAGCCGAGTAACGAGTTAGTATGCCTACCATGTTTGAGCGCTATATTCCCGGGCATTGTAACCATGTTGTTTATATAGGGCCGAAATTCTGTCCACAGTAGGGGCCAAAACGAACTTGAGGGCCACTAAGGGAAAACTAGGACTCCCCGTCCTCGGTCGAGGCACAAATGATTCAGTGCGGCCTGTATTAGGGCTACTGGAGGAACCAGAAGGACATTTCCCCCTGACCACTTTTGAGCAAAAGCATCAACTGCCTCAGCGCCGGGGTTCCAGTATCTGGAAGAGAATCGTGGCAATTAAGTGTTACAGAAGCAAGCAAAACTAGAGATTTATGTCTGTTTGCTAACAGAACATAACGCTTTTCCGCATCTGGTTCTCTTAAAAAAAAAATTGACATCAGCGGGATTCGTACTCATAATTTCCATTTCTACCCCAAAACGCACGTGCGTATTTTGTGCACAAAGTGTATGGGACGCTCATGATAATATTAAAAAAAATCATAATATTTCTGAACAATGGTCGATTGGTTCCAAACTCAGGATTTTGAATGTCTAAGCCCAATAGCTAACTGCCCACTAAATTTCAAGAAGATTGACCTTTGGCAAATATGTGTTGTTAAAAACACGCATTTTGATGACGTCACGATTGCGTCATGACATTTTGGCTTCAGAAGGTGTTTTTTACACTACATCCCCCAAAAATGTAAACGAACAAATCAAAAAAATCTTGCTCCGTTGGCCAAATATACTCATTTGAATGTAAAAATCTGAAAAGTTCATGACCTCATTTATATTCATGAGATGACGTCACGATCAAATGAGGGCAATTTTTGGATACACCTTTTCCCAACTTAGATATAGTGCAAAATTGAAACCAAACGAAATTGTTTATTGCTTAAAATGGAGTTTGAATTTTGCCCCTTTAAAGCAATGTCACGTGACACATTATGACGTCATAACGTTTTCAAGACAACTGTGTAATAGTTCAGCATGGGCTCTATGCATTTGCCAAGTTTGAAAAAAATCCAAGTGTGTTCAATGGCCAAATTGCCCCACAGAAAAACCCTGTGCTTTGTCTATGGGATTTTTCCGATAAGAAGAAAAAAAAATAATCCGAACAAAAACAATAGCTTTTCCGCTTCGCGGCGGAAAAGCTAACAATCAATTGTGAGTGGATCTCGTGTGTCATTGGTAGCATTAAAGAACACATCGGTGATAGACCAGTCATCTGTATCTATCCACTTGCTAATATAATCTGCTTGTTCGTTCAAGGAGGGCGGGATCCATTGGACTTCCAGGGATATTCTGTGTGAGAGGCAAAGTTGGAAAATTTTAATTACGATTGAGTGAAGATCGGGTTTCATGCTCCCGACATCAACAGTTATTCTGGCTGCACTTTGGCTATCGGTAAAAACTTTAACTCGTGAATTCTCCATCAAGGGAATAAATGAATTAATAGCGAACCGAATGGCTTCCAGTTCCCTCCAGGTGGAGCTGTGTGTCTTCTCTAAGGGAGCCCAATTCTTATGAGCAATACTGTTTCCGACTGTTATTATGGCACCGGAGGTAACTGAGCTAGCGTCTGAACAGATAATGGAACGAACTTTAGGCGAGGCAAATATATAATGTGTGTTAAGATTCAAGACGTTATCCAGCCAAAAGCTCAACTCATCTAGGCATCTATGATCTAGAGCGATTTGTTTGTTCATATTGTGAGCACAGGCAATGAGAATTGGACAGCCTCTAGTCACATTCCCAACCACGGGAGAAAGAGAGATAATTTGTCGAACAACAGACTGTAAATCTCGAAGGTTGCAAGAAGGAGACTGGACCAAGTGAGTGACGCAGCTTCTAAGCGTGTCTATATGTTTGCTTGTAATCTCAAGTAAATCGTGGGACGAGTCCCAATTCATACCCAACCAAACAAGGGAAGATTGTGGTGACCAGATACTTTTGCTTATGTTATAAATAAAACCCGCACGGAGCAGGTCTGAAATTTGTCAAGCAAAATATTAAGGTGTTCTTCCTCAGAGTTCCGCCCCCTCGGGACCACCACAAAACCATCATCTATAGGTACACGGCAACGAAAATTCCGCATGAGCGCCAATGTGAAACCAGGGGTTTGAGCATCTTTGTAAAAATGAATGGGGCAGAGGATAGCCCAAAAGGCAATACTGTAAATTCGAAAAACCTTCGTACATTATCAATGATCCAGGAAAAGCCCAGATATTTGTGATGAAGATAAGCTATATCTATATGGTGGTACCCTGAGTTGAGATCAAAGGAGAACAACAAGGCATTATGCGAAAGGTACTGAAGACCTAATTTCCAGTCATCAATGTTAAAGTGCTGAGTTCTGACATATTGGTTCAACATGCTTAAATCCAAAATGAGCCTCTTTTTGTTTTCCTTGCTGCATGAAACTGACAAGGGGCTTATGACATAGGAAGGGGAAGATGTTTCCTTGATTCTTTCTGAGGAAAGCAATTCTATAGTACAGATTTAGTTACAAATTCGTGGTAACGTAGTGCGGAAGCATTGTTTGCAAATGACATGGAAGGAGGGTTTTGAGCAAATGGAATGAAATAGCCGGTTGAATTAATCGATTTAATCATTTCATGGGCCCTGATATTAGACCAAAATTCAACACAAGATTTCAATCTTCCTTTAACGTGATGCTGATGATCGCACCGACCAATCAGGGCGCGCTGGGCGGAGCCAGCAGCCGACCAGTCTCTTCCATTATGTTCCGTCGCGTTAAAGAATGACGCCCCGCGCAAAATAAGATGACCACGTTATGTCCCTGGCGCTGTTTTCCAAATCGCTTTTTTACAAATCGTCATCTTAGGTGCGTGATTATACTAGAGTGATGATTTCGGTAGGTCTATCTCATATCACTAAGTTCATGATGACTTCCATTGATGATATACGCGACAAAATCCTCGCTAAGTACCAATGTCTCCACCAAGGAGTTCAAAGCCCATACTCGATGAATTCATCGCTGACACCAAGCTCATAATCCATGTCGTGGATCACGCCCTGTCTAAGCTCGGAGACGGACACATCTCCGAGTTCAAGCTCGAATTCGCTGACCTCGTTGACAAGGTTCTCACCATAATTGAGCTCAGAGCTTGGCAACTCTCAAACGCGCTTCGAGATTTGCCCCCCCCCCCCCCGGGGGAACACGAGCTCGCACTCCACGGAATTCCTC
This sequence comes from Luidia sarsii, assembly GCA_949987565.1. Classification (NCBI taxonomy): domain Eukaryota; kingdom Metazoa; phylum Echinodermata; class Asteroidea; order Paxillosida; family Luidiidae; genus Luidia; species Luidia sarsii. The sequence goes on from OX465118.1 coordinate 3,756,288, forward strand.
GCTATCCTCGAGCGGGAATTTATTTCAATGAGCGACAAAAAAGAGCTCTCCTCGCTTATTTGCCGCTGATGAACCTTATCCCGCCCACAGGCTCGCTCTGGACCACCAGGGTGGTGGGAGTCGTAAGCCAGGTACTGGTCAGTTTGTGTGGGTTTGCGGTACACAGTTGTGGTGAGGCTGCCGTCGGGCTCCCTGTTGACCAAAGTGTCCAGGAAGGCGATGGTGTTGTCCTCTTCGATCTCGATAGTGAAACGTATGGTGGGCTGGAGACAGTTCATATGGGAGAGCAGCTGGTCGGTCCGGTCGCATGGTGCAATGACAAAGGTGTCATCAACATACCGCTTCCAAACTGAAGGGGAGCAATCGGGAGGGCAACTCTGTAGAGCTTCCTCCTCAAATGCACAGGTTGGCGATGACCGCGGACACTGGACTGCCCATAGCTGCTCCATCCGTCTGTTCGTAGAAGGACCCTTCGTGGAGAAAGTACGTGGACCGTAAGACGAACTCCAGCAGGGTGGCGATCTTGGCGGGGGAGAGGGAGGTTCGGTCCAACAGGTTCGGGTTCCCTTCCAGGCGCTGATAGGGCTACTCTGCACGCGCCTTCAATGGGGACGTTGGTGAACAACGACGTGACATCGAAGGAAATCAATGTCTCGTGGCTGCCGATCCGTTGTCCGCGGAGGAATTGCGCGAAGGCCGTGGAGTTGGGCACCGTGTTGGTCGTGTTACGAACAACGGAGACAGGACTCCTGCCAGATACTTGGACAGGTCGTAGGCAAAGGAGCTCACGCAGGAGACGATGGGCCTTAGGGGTGTACCAGGTTTGTGGATCTTGGGCAAACCGTACATCCTGGGCGGAGCTTCCGGTAGGTTCCATCGTCAAGATACCCGGCCCTTTTTAGCTCCAGTAGCTGGGGCGTGATCTTCCTGCAGAGCCGGTCAGTGGGATCCTTCGTTAGCTTACGGTAGGGGCCCGAGGTGATCAGTTGAATCTGTGAAGCGTGGAGTGGCCAAGTGCCTCTTTGACCGTGCAGCGCGTTTGGTTACCAAACCGCGCTGTACAGCCTCAGAGAAACGCCATGTGCACACTGCACTCACAGCGAACGGATACCCAACCCCCTTTATCCGTCGTTCTTCGAGACCCAAGGTGAGCACCGATACGGAGCGAGTTGAGTACAAGTCCTTCGCTGTACTCCCCTTCATGGACGGCGTCTCCGGACAGTTGAGGAGAATCCTTGAGGGACACGGTATCCGTACCGTGTTTCGTTCCTCCACCACCTTGAGGAACCAACTCGTCCAGCCCAAGGACCCTGTCCCCCCGGAAAGACGCGGAGGTGTCGTCTACGAGATTCCGTGTGGCGAGTGCAACCAGGTCTACATCGGCGAAACCGGCCGGCCCATCGGTGAGAGAATCAAGGAGCATCAACGCGACGTGAGACTCTCCCGTGTGGACGGATCGGCGGTAGCCGAGCACGCTTGGGGAGCTGGTCACCGCCCCAATTGGGACGATGTACGGTGTATTGACCGATAACAACATTGGTACACCAGGCGCGCGTGTCAAGGAGGCCATCCACATCCGACTTCGCCGAAACAAATCAATCGAGACAGCGACATCCCCGGTTTCTGGCTCCCCACCATCAGACGCCACGACCGCCGACCCATCACGGACGGGGCCGCCAGTGGACGCCAGAATCGCGCGCCAAACCGCAAGATCACCACTACGACGTCCGCAAACCGGTACACAGGAACCGGCGAAGCGGACATAAACAGACGCCGCAGCGCGCATTCTTCAGTTGCCTGATGAAGGTTCGCAGTTAGCAACCGAAACGTCGCCACCAGCAAAAAAAAACGTTGCATATTTTCTCCATCGGCCGCCAACGGCCGTGGTATTTTGTATATTTTTCTGAATGAAATGAGAAAGCTACTACTTGGCAATAAAACTAAAATAGCGCAAAAATCCCGCAAAGTGATCTTCGTTCTGAAAATCGATAATTTTGCACCGACCTCATCATCGGAAAACAGCAATGCTGTGAGAAAAAGGGCGCCCTCTCTTGACAATCAATACATAGGGAAATCCCCTTCCATTCATACAAACAACGTTGCGTAGCACACTTCGCGACGTAGATTTCAACTGCTGCACTTGGCCGTTGTAGCTTCGGGAGAAGCAAACCCCTGGTGAGTTTTAGATACCATGTTGTACCGATAATATAGCTTTATTATTTTAATGAAATCAAAGAGGAAAATGGTCGTACAATGTAGGTTGTATACCGTAATTATTTGCACCATGCGAGACTTTGTCGGACAAGATTGTTTCTCTCATATCGAGGTCCGGGGAGCAGTGCATAATTTGTTTGATAACCACTATATATTGCCATTGGTATTGCAGTACCTATCCATGAATAAAGGACGGCCATTTATATTTCCTTAGTTAATTTCTTTTTGACTTTTTCATTTATTGCCATTGGTATTGCAGTACCTATCCATGAATAAAGGACGGCCATTTATATTTCCTTAGTTAATTTCTTTTTGACTTTTTCATTTACTATTTAGACACAATGGCCGAAGCTGGAAACAGGTCCATCAAAGCTTGAAGTTTATGAGAAGTATCTCAAAAAGGAAAGCGATGTTAATACCGGCTTCATGAATGTTGCCAGGGAAATCATAAGTGATTATAGCTTATCTGGGCCACAGTGTACCTTGGAGAAAAATAATAACATGTCGCATCAGAAAACTGGACACTGATGTGAAGCAAATGAAAAAATCACTAAAGCGACCGTCAGAAAAAGCCAGATTTGATGAGCTTCTGGAAGAACCGTTAGTTGTTTTTGAAGAATGTTCTACAGGGCTAGCAGACACATACTTCACTGACTGTGGTGGATGCACTCAGTGTTTCATGTGTAACAGTTGGCTCACAAGTAAAATTAGTTGATACTGGAGAACTTGACACAGAGAGTGAACACATGACAGTTCCTCTTGATAAATTAGGCAGACGTCAGCAGTTTCGTCGAACAAATGCTCTGCTGGACGAACTGCGGCAAGAGGCTGATGACAACGGAGTTTCTCCAACACAACTCTTGGGTTTTCTTCTTCACAAAGAAAACTACGTGAAAAATCGTAACATTGCAGATGTAGGGATGAAATTATTTACTAACGCACCAGTTGTTAATGAGTTACCTGAAGACAAGGGACTTTACTTTCTATCAACATACAATCTGGGAAGAACCGCTTATACAAACATGAGGCGAGACCTGAAACAACAAGTTACATTTCCTGCTCACTATCAGTTAATGGAAAAGAAGCGTGAAATAACACCAGATCTGAATCGTTATAGCATGGGCGAATACGAAGGTGTTACAGCCATCTCAGACTCGGACATTCAGCATTATGTACATAATGGATACCGTTTGAGATCTACAGAGAAGATGGGTCCTCTGCATCAAGCTCATCAACGGCGTCGGGTATGAATAATCAAAGATCAGTTATGTACATTGAGAGAGGTTAACTTTTACGTCAACGAATGTTATTGATCATCACAACGAAGTTAATTTGTTATAAATTTTACAATACAATTATTATCATGAAGAGGTTTGTCATCATAAAGGTTTAATACAATAAATATTATAATACTGTATACATTTTATTTGGGTCAAAAGTTTGGAAAGAAGGAACACCCAATAGTCCTCAAGCTGCTATTCACCTGTTTCTTTTGAAAAGCAAGGAGTAGAGAGAACTTCTCGAATCAAACATCCCAGCCATTGAGGAGGAAAAGTCAGCTTTGTCCAATGATGGTATCGATGTAGATGTCTGTGAGAAACGGGCCCATTTCAAGTTTGACTTCAATCTCACTATGGTGGATGGTTAAGCTACTAACTGGGATAGGAGGAGCCTTCTGTGTTCTTTGTCCTGCAAGTCGAGAAGAATGTCACAATTTGCAAAAAAATGATGAAGGATTTCCAATCGGGGAGGTCTCCAACGAGAATCTCAGGAACCTCTTCCAAGACCTACAACAAAAAGGTGAAATCAAGACAAAACCCGGGGACTATAGTAAACGTCTGGGACGCACAGAAAGCCATAACAACCTGTGACATCAAGGTGTTTCCAGTTCTGCATGCCACTCTCAGAACAATGGACTGGATTCTGAAGACAATCTACCATCTGGCAGCTGGAGTTCGAACGTGGAAAGAAAACTTCCTCAATGAGAAAAAAAAATTAAAAGCCAAGGACAAAGTCAAAGCCCACATCTATGAGAAGACTGGCATCAGAGTTGATGAGCCTGACCCAGTTGGTAAAGGAGGTACCTCTAGAACCGGGCCCATATCCAGACGCTTGATCCATGACAGTACCACACGGCAAGCTATGATAGAATGCATACCTGAGAGAGGGGACGATCGCAAGCAACTTACACAAGAAATCCAGAATATGTCTATCATTTTGCGTCTCGTATCTTCCACGGAACTAATCAACCCCACGAAACTCGATGTGCTGTGCAAGGACACCAGCCGCGTTTTCCTGGATCAATTTCCAAACTTCAGATTTACGTGTTCAGTGCACCAGGTTCTTGCTGACAGCGCAGAATTAATTGATGCCAACAAGGGGCATGGGTTGGGAACCCCTTTCAGAGGAAGCACTGGAAAACAACAACAACATTCGTCGCGGCTACCGTGAGCAGCTTTCCCGAAAAACTAGTCGGGTGGACAACCTCGTTGATGTATTCCATCGCCTTTGGATGAAGTCGGATCCCGTAGTACGTTCATTCCGACATACTGCAAAGTGCACACATTGTGATGGCGATCACAACGTTCGCTCTTGCCCGACGAGAAAGACAGATTTCACAATGAGCACCGAAGACGTGTTATATAATTCTTTCCTTCAGTAGACTAACATGAAGTTTATTCCCTACAGTAGGTGTTGCAAAGCATTTAAAACCCAATGTCTGAAAATTTAATGGCCTTTTCGTTTACTAAGACTATAACCCGGTAGACCTAAAACATGGGGAACCATCACGCGACATCCGATCGTTATTTTTCGAAAATAGGGAACAAAATGTGCAAATCCATTCTAAATTATTATATTTTTTAGCAAACCGACAATTAAAATTCATCAGGTTGAAAAAATTGCCACAGTGCAAGTGCATTTGGATTCTGGAAAATGACCGTTCCCGCGAATATCAACGCGAATAATTCGGCCGTAAAACTGCGGGAAAATGGTCAACAGAGGGCGCTAGTCATGTCATAAAAAGTGAAACATTAATACGCGCTCCAGACTGGCAAAACCCACGTAATTTGCACGCACGGACGAATTTTGAGCTATTTTGTGGTCAAGTGAACACATTTTAGATTGTTTGTATTGGTATATAACCGGTAAATAGAAGAACATTGACAATGTCTGGGTCATATACAGTTTTAAACCTATAATACCGCGGGTCATAAGTAAAAAAAATAATGGTCTATTAATTAGTATTATTTTGTGGACGTAAGATGGGTGAGCAGTAATTGTATAGGCAATGGATAGGCTAGGGGCAGGGAGACTATTGGTATTATTATATTCTATGTAATATTTTGTTATTATTGGCCATATATATTTGTTTACTTAATTCAAGCATTTATCCAATAAAATCATACACTGACAAAAGTAACACGTACCAGATGCTGTTGCAGTTATTATCTACAATACTGGTGTATTTTACATGAATGCCACATGGTTAGGCCCCTATAAGTAAGAGCGCCGTGGAAGGTAGGCTACGCAAACTGAAACCAGCCTGGTTCTAGAATTCAAAGTCCCAATCCTCTTACATTTAGCCAAAAATGAAGATGAAAACTGAAGGTCTAAATGAAAAATGAGTAGCATGTCAAAATGTTGCAGACTGTTTACTGACTAAAGTGACCAAAATATTAGTATAGGGCCTAAATAACCAAACGAAATGTAGGGCCTGTCTGACGTTTCGATCTTATACATCGTTACACGTATAGGACCTTTCTCTTCCTTCCTCCATGCTCAAATTATAGAGACTGCTATGCTTGGAGAAAGGTGTCCTACTCCGATCGAAACGTCTGACGCATCAAATTTCTGGCAGTGAGAGAAATGCCAGTTTCATTAGAATTCAAGAGGGGTAACAGCTAGATTTACCCAAAAAATGCCGAAGGGTGTAACAGGCAATAGAGCTAGGGAAGACTAAATAAATGATCAATCATCTAAAGCTGGCCAGACTAAAAACACGACAGATCATAATACAATTTATTCATAGGAAACGTGCGAAGGAAGTCCTCCTTTGCTCAGTATAACTAGTATCGAAATGAAGGCTAAGGCTAAGCTTCGGAGACGAAGCAGTGAGCCCGAGCCGAAGCCTTCATTCTAGTGTCTTTTGTAGTCATGTTCAGTATACACTGTACATACAGTGTACAGTATGAATAATACATATTACATGTACTAGTCCGAGTAACTTGGACCCGACAAGTCACCCTTTTTTATCGAATTTTGAAATTTTGAGTTTCCAGAAACTCAAAATTTCAAAATTCGATAAAAAAAGGGTGACTTGTCGGGTCCAAGTTACTCGGACTATACATGTACAGTACATGTAGGGGGCCTACCCCTGTAATGTACTACGGTACATGTACTACATGTACTGTACATTTACGTACATCATGTACATGTACATGTACATGTACATGGATGATACTAGTTGTCGCCTGTTTAGCTAGCCGCGCGCCATGGCTGTAACTTAATGCAACTGCTACATTACCAATACCAGGCAGATTACAGAGTACAGTGCTAATGCAACCATCGAGAAACGATTTCTCCGATTCGGATAATGCAACATACGTTGTGTTGACTGAACTGCATTTTACGGTAAAGTTTGTATTTCTTTCAATTGAATGCAATTCACTGTCACACTATTAGTATTACAACTAGAGCTATGTCTGTTGTAACAGAACATAGGGCTTTTTCGTCTCTCAAGTGTACGAGTAAAGTCGTTGGGGAGGTTTGACGTGATGTAAAAATCATAACGAAATGACACATGACAAATGTTCACTTGAAATGTCGTTTCGTTCACTCGAAACCTGGTTTCGTTCCCTCAAACCTGGTTTTGTTTCCCTCAAAACCCGGTTTTGTTCCCTCAAACCTGGTATCGTTCCCTCGAAACCCGGTATCGTTCCCTCGAAACCCGGTTTCATTCCCTCGAAACCCGGTTTCGTTCCCTCAAACCTGGTATCGTTCCCTCGAAACCCGGTTTCGTTCCCTCGAAACACGGTATCGTTCCCTCGAAACCCGGTTTCATTCCCTCAAACCCGGTATCGTTCCCTCGAAACCCGGTTTCGTTCCCTCAAAACCCGGTTTCGTTCCCTCAAACCCGGTATCGTTCCCTCGAAACCCGGTTTCGTTCCCTCAAACCCGGTATCGTTCCCTCGAAACCCGGTATCGTTCCCTCGAAACCCGGTTTCATTCCCTCGAAACCCCGGTTTCGTTCCCTCAAACCCGGTATCGTCCTCTCGAAACCCGGTTTTGTTCCCTCAAAACCCGGTTTCGTTCCCTCGAAACCCGGTTTTGTTCCCTCGAAACCCGGTTTCGTTCCCTATTCTGCCGGTCTCTGTCTGATTGTCCAATCGTCATTAGATCATGTCTATGCATATTTATGTATGCTCTATACCGTGACATTACCCATTCAGAGTAAAGAGTGTTCATGATTCATAAATATAATCACATCAGCAGGAACGACCTCAAGGAAGATAGTTGGCAAGTTAAAAGACGGTTAAAATACACTTCATATTCGAGGGGCTTAAACGTCAGTCCCACCATGCATGATGCTGCTCATGCCTATACGCGTGTCGTGCACATTTCATATCAATGTCGAGCGTGTGGTCCCACCGTACTCTTTCAGTACCAAATTAAGGATCCTTGATAATGTTCACGGGTTTTTCCTTGGGACTATGACTGAGATTCGTGGCAACCCGTAGAAAGTAACGTTTTAAAGGGCTTAGACCATACCATGCTTAGAGGGACGGCAGTTTTACCTACACGCTACTCATAAAAGTACCCTACAGTCCTACACGTATACATGTACGATCTGAACAATTTTTGTTGATCGTGCACAAAGCAATTGGTCCTGTAGCAGCGGATGGTGCCAGGAGCTTCGAGTTTTCCCTAGACTCGCACAAGTCCCAACAGCCAGTGGACGTGTCACGCGTTGACCCCAAATTTCTCGTCCACACAAATCGAATGTCACGTGAGCACAGCGAAAGCGGCCTTGAAAAAGGCTTCGGAAAATTGTCGTTTTCTATGCCTCAGCGTATCAAATCCTTTCAAATCCAACTTTTCTAGGTAGTTGAAGATCTAATGCGTGCCTCCAATAAGGTTTTTCTTTTCCAAAAGGATGATTAATATGTATTTTGAGGGTTGTTATTTTACCGAAAAATCGACTGAAAAGGTGCGACGTAAATTCTTATTTTTCTCGACGAAAACAAAAGTCTCCTCTTAGCTGAGGTAATCATGGGAAAGAGTGTACCTTGATCTAGCAAAACCCCGTGAAGATGATGTCGTAGGTGTTTTAAGAATGCGATGTACACCTGAAGTTCTCAACGAGTCCCCCACTTTTTAACGTAGGGGATCGGCCGCCATTATTCGAGCAGGAAAATCCGTGACCTTGTGACCTGAATGGAAAAGCGCGCGCCCTGATTGGACAATGCCAAGTTAGCCTGCTGAATATTAATAAGTCATTGCTTGGGCACACATGTACTGTACATGTACTGCACGGCCGGGTATTGTAATGGACCTTTCCCATGAAATATGCAAATAAGAGCTGGCGCATGCGCTTTACTAAATTGGTGGGCAAACGAGTGCGCGTTGCGTGCAGGTTTCGAAATACACGCGCAGGAGACGCTGAATAGCCAATGACCACACGCCAAACTGTTAGTGAGAAGGAACGCGCGCACGCCCGTGGAAAACTATGATTGGTTGGCAGCCCGCTTGCCCACCAATTTAGTTTAGCGCATGCGCTAGGTCTAATTTGCATATTTCATGGGAAAGGTCCATTGTGATTGTGTACATGATATGTACAGTACACGTACATGTACAGTACATGTACGTGTACTGTACATGTACACGAGCAGACCATGATTGTGAACGGAAATGGGCCTACTTCGGTGAAATCTCGCGAAAGTCGCCAATTTTCAGTTGGCGATTTGAGCCGAAAACGGAAAGGCTCCTCCTTGTATTATACATGTACATGAAGCATTCAATCTCCCCTTTCTCGTGAAATATGTGGTTTATTTCGACTGATTTTAAGAATTCGATGTACACCTACGGAAAACTGGCCGTCGGATTTTGGTCCAGAAAGTATGCTTTTTTTGGTCGCGCTGTTACATGTCCAAAATATCAACGAAAGTGGACATATTTGATATGAAAATAGAGAGCACGATGTCAGCTATCCACTTACCACGCCATCTTGGCAGCACCTATGCTACATCGGGGTATTTTCCTGTGTTTTCCGTAGTCTCGAATTCAGTCTCGCAAAACCTCGTGTAAGCCGCGGCGCAAATTCGTGCGTGACCCCGGACGAGAAAACTCGGCTATAAAGGCCCGTACGCGTGACACGTCCACTGACTGCCAACATCATTAGCGTCTGCACAGTAGTGCAGGGCCATAGAAAACACCATGAGAAGACCAACTACAAATGCACAGGTTACTGGATGTAATGAACATTGTACATAGTCAACACTTTTAACTCCGTAACCGAAAAGGCTTTCCAAATTGCATCACAACAAAGTTTTTCCAAAATTTAAAGACTTACTGTAGTTTCGTAGCATTTGCCGTTCTCGAGAATGACGCGAAACAAATATTTAGTAAATAATGACTGTCATGTGACTAATCAATGACCAATCTTTGCATTGCCAAGTGGAGAATAAACATCAGGTTATAAGCTTTCATTTCATATGATACATGATTTAGATAGTCAGCTTAAGCTGTTTAAGTGATTACGAACTACCCTGCAATGCACTCCAAATTTGTTGTGCACAAAGTCAAGGGGATCTAATTGATTATAATATTCAAAAAATCATAATAATTAGAAACAATGGTCAATCAATTCCGAACTTCAGATTTTGAATTAGTAGGTGGATAACTAATTGCCCACCAAGTTTCAAGGTCATTGGCCTACGGCTAATATCTCTTTTAAAAACAAGCATTTTGATGACGTCATGATTGCGTCATGTTATTTTGGCGACGGAAGGTGTTTATACGAGTCCCGATAGGTAAATGAAAAAAAATAAACAAATATCGCTCAGTTGGCCGAATATGCTTATTTGAATGTGAAAATCTGAAAAATTCATGACCTCAATAATATTCATGAGATGACGTCACAGTCAAATGGTGGCAATTTTTGGATACCCCTTTTCCCAACTTAGATACATGCCAAGTATGGATCCCATCCGACTTAGGATTGCGTCATAATTTGCAATATGAAATTTGCCTCTTTAAGGTGCCGTCACGTGACAACCGATGACGTCATCAAATCGTCATTGTGCGGGACACATCTATGCCCTAAGGACTTACTCTATGTCAACTTTCAATAATTTCCGAGAAAGTTTACTGGCAAAAGTGGGAGCTAGAAAAAACATGTACAAAGTCTATGGGATTTTTGCAAAAAAGAAACAGAAGAAGAAGAAGAAAGAAAAAAAATCAGAACAACAAGAAAGGCTTTTTCGAAAAAGCCAATTAGTTGCGGTAACCGTAACCCTCATACTCCCGAAGGTCGGAGACCTGAGGGTTACGGACCGCTATGTACAAAATTAGACCGAGGTTCGTGTTTTTAACATTTTTGAAACACTACTGTCCCGATCGCCCCCTTTTTCCACCCTTTTGAAAATCGCCACACACAATTTAAGGACATGGAGTTAATCCCAAATGTATACTGAATGTGATCAGATACCTCAAAACATCGTAGGTAAAATATTTTTTCTGAAAAACGGTCAGAAACTCACCCAAATACTGTCTGAAAATGTCCCGTCAACGTCTCCGCCAGGTTCGGAATGCGAACCTGGCGTCTCGACCAATCAGCGTTTAGTCTCGTGACGTATATCCCCACTCGACGGCTATTTGCTGTTTCGCAATAACAGTCCACACACGTTGCCCGCGCATGTCATCGCCCTGTGTGTGAAGAGCCGACTTGTACTGTATACACGTGCACTGTACATGTACATGTACATGTGATTGTACATTATATAATTATGTAAGCAGTTTGCAACATTTTTGTATATATCACCTTAAGTATATAATTATATGTATAACAGTACAGTGTACATGTATACATGAACCCGTAGGCTCCGTATACACACATTCATGTACTGTACAATGCACATGTATACACGGACATGTACCTACATGTACAATACTACTAGGCTGGTTCCCGTCCCAGTACATGGTCTCCAGACGTCTCACGTCCTCCGAAACCTACATTTCGGAGGACGTGAGACGTCTGGAGACCATGTAGGGGACGGGAACCAGTCTAGTACAGTACAGGACTGTACATTGTACGTTTGTGTACATGTACGTAGCATACGGGTTCATGTACATACATGTACGCATGTACTGTACATGTACACTGTACTGTTATACATGTATGTTACGTGTACATGTACATGTACAATACACGCATTATGCTTGCACATGTACAGTATGTGACCCGGCACAGCGACATGAGGAATATCCCACCAAAACACCTTTCGAATAAACAACGCCTGAAGTCAAAGTATCTTCTCAATTCGATAAAAAAAAAATCAATTTTTTTTTTGTATTTTCGGAAAGATAATGTATTGGAGTATATTATGTCTAAAGGATTTTTCCGAAATCCGTCTCTAAATGTTGAAAAAACGAGGATTTCTGGGGAGTGTTTGTGAACTGTTTTCATGAAAATGTAAAGTTCCTGCCTTTTTGAATGGCCGCTTTCGGGGAGTTAGAATGGCGCTGCTATAATTGTGTCTGGTACCAAATGAACGAGCGATGTCCCCTTGTACTATTTACAACAAAGTTCACACGGAAATAATTTTGATATCATTTGAAAGCTAATGGTATACTCTTTCACATCATTAGAAAATCTAAAAATCTCAAAAGTGGGGGTTATTTTTCATTATGTTGTGCCGGGTCACATAATTATGTACATGTACATGTGTACATGTACAGTACATGTGTACATGTACATGAACTGTACAATCACATGTACAGCGCCCGTGTTGTATGTATACACTATACAGTACAAGTCTGCTCTTCACGGCGATGACCTGCACGCGCACCACGTGTGTGGACTGTTATTGCGAAACAGCAAATAGCCGTCGAGCGGGATAACGTCACGAGACTAAACGCTGATTGGTCGAGCCGCCAGGTTCAGATTCCAAACCTGGCGGAGACATTGACGGGACATTTTCAGGCAGTATTTGGGTGAGTTTCTGCCCATTTTTCTAAAAAATATTTTACCCACGATGTTTTGAGGTATCTGATCACATTCAGTATACATTTGGGATCAACTCCATGTCCTTAAATTGTGTGTGGCGATTTTCAAAAGGGTGGAAAAAGGGGGCGATCGGGACAGTAGTGTTTCAAAAATGGTAAAAATCGGTCTAATTTTGTACATAGCGGTCCGCAACCCTCAGGACTGGTCTCCGACCTTCGGGAGGATGAGGGTTACGGTTACCGCAACTATGCTACTACTAAGTACTAGTACTAGTACTAGTACTACTAGTACTACTACTAGTACTTGTACTAGTCTAATAACTACTGTTTACTTAGTCCGAGCATGGACTTTCTCCATGGTCCAAGCATGGAGGTGGGCCCGACTACCCCCAGAACTAACTTTGGGGTTCTACGGTCGGGAGAGCAGCGGACGACGTAGAATCCCACAGTCACCCCGGCGTCCCTCAAAATGTCAAAATTCGATAAAATTTAAAAAAGGGTGACTTGTCGGGTCCAAGTTACTCGGACTAGGGTAGGGGTAGTACTAGTACTAGTAGTAGTACTAGTAGGACTGTAGTAGAACCCCACAGTTCTGGGGGTAGGGCCCGACAAGTGACCCTTTTTTGGGCGAAATTTAGAATTTTAAATTCCAGATTCCGCAAAAAAGGGTGCCTTGTCTGGTCCAAGTTACTCGGACTAGTACTAGTACTAGTAGTAGTAGTAGTACTAGTAGTACTACTACTACTACTACTACTACTACTACTACTACTACTACTACTAAGTACTAGTACTACTACTAGTACTAGTACTAGTAGTATCGTGGGAATCCCAGTTTTCGACGGTACGCGTTTTCGACGCTTGACCTTCTAACTCACATTGCACGATGAAAACAACTCCGTATAACGATCTCAGACTTCGTATCTTCCGGTTTGTTTCCTGCTCTTTGTCCGTCACCGAAAATGTGGAAAGTTAAGGCTCTTCCTGTAGGCCAAACTCGTGTGATTCAAAAAGTTGCTCTTTTGGGTTCTATTTTCCTACGTACAAAATTGGCAGTTGCTTAGTAGCTCCAGTTTTCTTTATTGTTGGTCCTAAAAAAAATCTGAGTGTACCATAACAAACCCCAACATACGTAGACAAAATATATATCACGCAACTTGAGTTAGCCCGTTCTGGGTTAAAACTATAGGTTCCTAAAGGGCGTCTCGCTTACATAATTTTTCATTTTTTGTTATTATTATTTAAAGGCATAAAGAAACATGGCCTAATAGGATTTTAAAAAAATTAAGAAAATTAAAGGGCAGCTAGAGAAAGTACCAAGAAGGAGGAAATGTGTCTCTTGGGTGACATTGGGAAAGGTCATAACTGAAGAAGCAGTGAGAAAGAGGATTGTGGAGTTTTTTTTAACGTCACAAAAGAAAACATCAACCAGACCAATACGTTTTAAGCATACATTATGAATGATTTGAGGAAAGAGTTAGAAGCAGTGTCGAAAAAAACAAAACAAAGAGGAACACACAAAAAACATATGCAGGGAAGAATTTTACAGTACCACACAGCATTTTGAGTTATTTTAAGAATTAAAATACAACCCCACCAAAAGGGCAAAGAAAAAAGAATCTGCTTCCATGGCTGAATCAAAATTAGCTTGGACAAAGCCGAACAATCACATCCTAACTCGATGTATCTTCTGATGTGGAAATTAACAAGGATGAGAAATCTTAAAATTAAGTGGGCCTGACGTTTCGATCCTAGCAGGACCTTTCTCAAAGGCAGAGTGACAAGGACAAAACAGATATGTACACGAAGGAAGAGGGGAGAGAGTGAATAGGACACGGATGAGAAACAAAGGACAAAGAGTGAAGCTGGTAGGGAGAGATCGAAGGGAAGGGCAAGGGGTAGACTAGGGTACATTAGTGAGAGGAGGGGGAAAGATCAAAGAGAAGGGCAAGGAGTAGGGTAGGGATTAGTGACAAGAGGGGGAAAGATCAAAGAGAGAAGTGTGAAGGACTGAACACAAAAGAAGGATTATCAGAAAGCTGCATGGTGTTAGTCATTACCCTCCTGGATGTTGAGACCATGTGGTTGAATAGTCCGAAGACGCTTCATCCACATTTTCTCACGGCTAAGACGGAGAGCATTACTACGGTGACCAAGTGATTCTATGCCCAGTACACTCATATCTGATATCGAATGATCAGGGAGATTGAAGTGATACCCAACAGGGGTGTCCATTTTACAGGTTTTGATTGTGGACCTACATGTGTATGGCCATAGATCCATTTTTTGAGGGTGTTTTTGGTCTCACCAACATACTGAATATTACAAACTCTACAAGAGATGAGGTATATGATGTTTGAGGTAGTGCACGTGATAGAGCCATAGGTCGTGTGGGTAGTTCCAGAAGAATGTCCATTGAAAGAGTTTATTTCCTTGACATGTGTCTTGCAAACAATGCATTGGAATGGCTATGGTATACTTCGAAAATATGTCAGTGAGCACGAGGACATTCTCTATACGATCAGTTGTAGGTTCTAGGACAGTGAAGTCAATCGCGATCACCTCTAGAGGACGAGATGCAGTCAGATGACCCAGGGGGTTCCTTGGCTTGGGATATGGAGGTTTTGCAACAACACACCTTTCACACTGCTGCACCCACTGTTTGACATCTCCAAATACCCCTGGCCAATAACACCTCTGTTGAATCATGGTCATGGAGCGATGACAGCACTGTATGTTTCAGACAAGTTGGGAGTACGAGCTGTTTTTAAAACGTTAACCCCATTGTGTCTAATGTACATACATGTACCTATACAAAACACTGTCTTCTTCGAAGATCCTCCTCCTTTGTCTAAGTAGGACCAATACACTGTGAGATTCCAGTCTTCTCTCCAAACGGGACGGAACTCTATCCTCGTGAAAGTAGTACTTCGCAAACTTCTGAGTATTGGGATACAGATGTTGTAGGCGATGAAGTTCCCCTTTGGAGTATGAAGGAAATGCTGATATTTGTGATGAAACCGCCTGCTGATTCCTTAATGGAGCCAACTCAAGAATCTATTCTGTACCAGTGGTCTGGAGTTCCGTAGGGACTTTAGATGGAGACACCACGTGGTTTGGGCTCTTTGGTAGTTCTTCATCAGTCTCTCTTGGGATTTGTCGGGAGAGTGCGTCGGCATTGGCATTTTCAAGTGCCTCCTGACAACTCTCGTTCCATGGATTACGGAAGTAGCTGGCTGGTTTCTTCTGGCACTTCCCCAAAAAACTGTAGAGGTCTCGGGCAATCTTCGGAAAATGACGGCACGTAGCGTCTATAGTACATGTAACCCGCGAAGCCCAGAAAGACTCTCAACTGTTTCAGTGTCCGAGGGGCTGGGCTGGCCATTCAGTCACCGCCTTTGTCTTGGTGTCGTCGGTTGAAATTCCCTCTGCTGATAATACATGACCCAAGTACGAGACTTGCTGCCTGAAAAGGTAACACTTCGAAGGTTTTTGAGGTTGTGAGCCTTAATTAAGTCTTGTGAAGACTCGATGTTGCAGATGCTGCTCAAATGAAGAAGAATAAATAAGAATATCATCTAGTATACAATGTACTAACATAGTAACAACATTTGGAAACTTATACAGATCGCCTAAACATCTTTGCATGAGTCTTTGGAAGGTTGCTGGGGCTCCACACAACCCAAAGGGCATACGGTTGTATTCATACAGTGCTAACGGTGTTACGAAGGCAGTTTTCTCCCGATTTTCCTCATGCATTCTCAATTGATGATAGCCGCTCGCAAGATCGAGGGTAGTGAAAAATCTTGCTCCCTTCGGGGCGTCGAACGAGTCTAGAATACGTGGCAGAGGAAAAGCATAGATCTCGTTTTGTTTGTGAATTTAGTCAACGGTAGTCCACGCACATGCCTAAAGAGCCATCTTTCTTCTTGGCGAGCACTACTGGGGCTGCGTAAGGACTACAAGTCTCCTTAATAATGTCCGCCTGGAGAAGGTCTCGTATATGTTGCTTTACCTCCTCGAATTGGTTAGGGGGAATACGACGAAATGGCTGAGCGGTTGGTTCATCTGTTTTCGTTACGATTTTATGAGTTACCGTTGTTGTATCACCCAAGTCGAGTTGGCTCGAGGCAAAAACATCCCGATGTTTGTGAAGGAGGGACTGTATCTGCTTCAGCTGGACCACGGAACCATCAAACTCTGATAAATCAACCGGAATTGGTTGCTGGCTAGGGTCGATAGAATTTGACGGAGGAAGGGGATCATAATTTTGTTGACTGATACATGTACATGTATGCCTGAACTGTACTTCCGAGCCGGTGTTAGCAGATACAGATTCAACTGGGCGCATTACTCCAATGGGAGTGTGTTCAGGTATGACAACCCCTTCCGAAGATAGATTGATAATCCTCACCGGGAAAGACGGACGAGTGGAGTTGACCACAGTGGCTTGCACGATCACCCCCAGACGAAGGTTATCAGCGTTCCTCAAGGGCTCAATGACGGAGAACTGACTTCTATTACTCTTGCCGGTAGCTAGTACTGTAACCCACGACTGTGCTGGAACAAACGTGGATCGCCCTTCTGCAGTATGAATCAGGGAAGACTTCTGCTGTTTCTCTTCTCTGTCAAGAACCAAGTTGGAAAGATTAAGTCCGTTTGTTATGCCAGGTGTGATAATATTCATGCCAATGACCATAGGTATATTGTATCTTTTCCGCTCTCGATGCTCCTTATCTCCCGAGTCTTTAACGACAATGACGCCCATCTGTGGCAACGTGACCCCTTCAACCTTGATGTCCAGCTCGAGATAGCCAATATATGGGATGCTCAACCCGGTAGCACAAGTGAGGGACAACCAGAGACCATCAGTCACAAGATTTGCTCCTGTGGGCTTCAAGAAACTTCTAAAGAATTCTTCAGTAATAGTAGATACCATAGAACCCGTGTCTTCTAGGCCTTGCAATTGAACACTTCCAATCTTGACTTCCAGTGTTGGGGAAACCCCAACAAAACGATCCTAAGGATCTCTCTGGTTTAGATTATTAATGTTCGTTGAACCCCCATTGATCCTACCCACCTTAGGGTTCCCATTGGTGGGAGGCTTCTGTTTGACGTCTGTGTCCTTGAGGTCACTTCGGCCTTCTGGTACCACTCGGCGGTGTTACGGGCTGCCTCCGCTTTTTGGTACTCTGCAAGCTCGGCGTGTGCCTCCAAGAGTTTCTTTTTGAAGCACGCTGAAGTGCGGTGCCCAATTCGCTTGCAGTGTTCGCAGTATGGTCTGGGCTGGTTAGGCGAGGGAGATTCGGCTCGCGTACTTGAGGGTGTCACATTAGATGGAGACTTGCCTTCCCGGCCAACTGACTCTGCTGTTGCCTTCAAGAGCTGATTAATCTGGGACTGCTGTTCCCGGATGACCTGGCGTTGTTCATCCAAAAGGCTCCTCATCTGCTTGATTTCGTCTGGTGCAGTGGACGCTGTTTTGACACTGCGCGCCTCTTCAATGGTTGCCTTGGCCGTAGTGGTAATGTCAGTGTCCTCTTCAGCCCACTCAGTTGCCTCTCGTCGTAATCTAAGAAAGGGCATACTAGGATTATCTCGCAATTGTTTCGTAAGATGTTTGCGTAAGAGCTGATCAGATACCCCCTCGGCAAATTGATCACACGGTAATCCATCTCTGGATGAGCCTAAATGGGCACATTTGCTAACAGCCTTATTCAACAACTCCATCAATTGATGGTAAAAGTCTCTAAGGGACTGGGAATGTGTTTACATTATAAAAACTGTCTATGTAACTGAACCCCAGTGGCTTTAACCCCGAACACTTCCTGTAAAATGGACACCAACTTCTCGACTGTATTACGGTCACATTCAGGACGAAGTTTAACTTCCTTCCTTGCTGCACCTTCAAGGTGCTGAAACATGAAATGAACCTTATCTTCGTCCGTAAGGGGCCTAGAGGCAATGGATACATGGATATTGCAAAGCCAATCTTATAATATCATGTCACCTTCTTTGCCTGTAAACGATTTAATCAAACGATTTAACAAAAATGCAGGTGGGCATTTCCACGGTGACTCGCGTTACATTTTAGTCTATTTTGAAACATTTATAACCACATATCTACTGAAATGTAGTAGTACAAAAATCCACTTCCTTTGTGTAGATACCAACTGACACTAGGTATACATTAACACTAACAAAACATGATCTCAACTGATAACAATACTTTAATTGTCTTCTAATTATACCGTGACTCGCGTTACACAAAAAGGAAAGCAGTAAAATCTGCTTGGGTTTAAATCAAATTTCTCCTCAAACTATGAATTGGATAAAACAATGAATAGTTATCAGAAGCTCACAACCCTATATCATTTCTACATCTCCTAAAATGAAATACATTTTCCCACCAATTTAGAAAAAAATGATTATTAATTGATGTGACTCGCGTTACCGTGACTCGCGTTACATCAAAATTACCATAGACTATGTACACACTACCTTGATTCTATCTGTGTATATAGTTATAATTTTCAGGTTTGGAGTGAAGTGAGAAGACAAACAGTTGCCAAATCAACAAACAGCATTTTCATATGATGAATGATACAAGATTTACTTCAAAGAATTGGTGCAATACCATCCCTCACAAAAAAATGTTGGTAATTCGGTTATTTTGAATGAATATGACATTGCCACGTATGTTTGATCAAACTCGCTTCATGACAAGAAGTTGTAGTGGCCAGGATGGTTGACTGTGAATGGCAGCTTCACTCCCCTCACCAGTTTCTCATGGGTATAAAATTTCAACTGAGACAGTGGGCCACTTCCTACCATGGTATGTTGGCCAGCTGGCTCCATGACACAAACTTGGTAATCACCATTAAAGTTTTTTTGACTTCCCCTGGATAACATTTGCCCACGTACACATGCACATCATAAACCACCAGTCTCGTACGGCAATATCATCAGGCTTACTGTCAGCTTCAGGTACCCTGGTGCATGGAATTGTGGGAAAATGATTGTGCTGCCCTCTATTTAAAGGCCAATAAACATTACAAAACAATAGGCACTGATGAGAAGAAGACAAGCACTAGAACTACTGTGACTCGCGTTACCCTACCGCTAAGAAATGCTGTGACTCGCGTTACATGTGACTCGCGTTACCAACTTTCAGTGGTAGAAGCATTATCCTAGGTAGATAACCTAGGATTTTTGTTGTTGTAATTTGGTTTGCTGCACCTTGAAGGAGGAGATTTAAAATGGACAAACTCAATACCCCTGGGGTTTTTGTATACAGTTAACTTTGTGTGTAGAATGTGACTAGCGTTACATTGTCACAACCACCTGATTTAGCGGGTTTATCCTGAAAAAGCTAGAACAGAAAAGGAATGTTTGTCATAAAATGTAATGAGAGAAAGGTCTCATTAAACTATCTCCAAATTTTAACTCACCATGAATATTAAAATGGGGTTGTTTAGAGAGAATGAGTAATAGCTCTTTTTTGGGTCAAAATTTAATAATTACCACACATAATGTTCAAAAGGCGAAATTTGCAGTTAAAAGTCAAGCAAAGATTAGTTATGGACTTTTTTCCATAGCTTTAGTCAATATGCTGTTGGAAAAATATCACCAAATTAATAAACTCAGTGGAATTTTTTTTAGTCCATTTTCCCTTTTTCCATGGAAATGCCCAGGTGAAGTTTTCTCCTTCTTTAGGCCAGAAACAGATACTAGTTCGGCACTCAACCATTCTATGCTCTCCCGCAAATATTCTACCTCTTCTTTTGATGCCATTGTGAGCAATACGAAAATGCAAGCGGTAATTACTCAAAAGTAAGTCTGCGGTTGACCATACAGGTTAATACAACCCCTATGACTGCCATACATTACAACATACATGTATGCCTACTCGTGATGTCCGCCAGTCCGGTGTCTATTGGGTAGGTGTCCGTCTCTCTCTTCGCCAGATCTTCGTACCACATGTGGTATGTCAAGGAAATAGACTCTTTCAATGGACATTCTTCTGGAACTACCCACACGACCTATGGCTCTATCACGTGCACTACCTCAAACATCATACATACACTGTACATGTGTGTGTACCTCATCTCATGTAGAGTTTGTAATGTTCAGTATGTTGGCGAGACCAAAAACACCCTCAAAAAACGTATCTACATGTATGTACATAGGTCTACAATCAAAACCTTCTTTTGTGTTAACTCCTTCACACTTCTCTATTTCCCTACCAGCTTTACTCTTTGTCCTTTGTTTCTCATCCGTGTCCTATTCACTCTCTTCCCCCTTCCTTCGTGTACATGTATCTGTGTTGTCCTTGTCACTCTGCCTTTGAGAAGGTCCTGCTAGGATCGAAATGTCAGGCCCACTAAATTTTAAGATTTGCATTTTGGTTGTTTTAGTCAGTAAGTAGTTTGCAACATTTTTGTAGGCCTATATCACCATTTAAAAAAGATTATTATTTCTTGTAAATACATGTACAGTAAAATTAGTACACATACTTCATATCATGATCTACATGTAACATTTGTATTTGCAGAGTATTTATTGGCCAGATACAACCTTATTCAACTCCTGAATAGCTTATATTCTCGGAAATTTTTTTTTGAATAATTGAGGGCTTTAAAGTTTTCAAAAATGGTTGTCGTGTCACTCACGTTTTAAACATAAAAAGTTTTCTACAGCAGGGCAATTCCATGGTAACGGAAGGACATTCACAGGCAGTTTTCAATTTCTGAGAACATATATTTCAGAGACTTTACCTACATATTAAAAACAAAATACCATAGTTATGTGACCATTGGTGCTACTGTATCTTTCATTTTCACTGAAAAAAATGTGAGTCAAATCTTACACTGACAAAATATGCATATTTAATGAGGTCGGTAACGGAAGGACGCAAAATGGACATGGGTTTTTCACTCAACACGTATTTCCTTTAAACGCTCTGAAGTGTGAGAGTCAATAATGTTGAAAATGTATTGAATAGAATCTATAGCCTGTGCCACAATACCTAATCAGTTCCACTTAAAAAAAAATAAGTTGGTGAATGAGAAAGAAAGACAAATTATCTAAATTTGGTTTCGGTAACGGAAGGACGGTAACGGAAGGACCATCGAAATTTACATAGTCAATGTATGGGAGATGACGCAATTGTTTTTAGTGCTTCAAAAAAATATACTGGAATGAGTAATGTACAGTTTTTCTGGCATCACTGCATGAGCATGATGTCAAAATTGCCTACTGATACCTGTTCTACACAAAATGTACTGTTCACTTAAAATTAATTACATGTAGGCCTAATTAATGGCTGTATGCACAAGAACAGATTTATCAGAAATATAACTATGAAGCTATGACTTTTCTTGAAAGATCACAAAATAACAATCAAAAGGCAGGTGCTTCCACAAATTTGCTTTAGTCAATGGCAACACTACTACTGTAACTAGAACACTTCTGGAATAACTTCTGCAAAATGGTATCTCTCACTGTTGTCCATGACTGGTGCTGGAAGAATCTTCAGAATTTGCTCATTGAAATTACTCCAAATTTCCATGTACCGGTATCTGCTACATCTTTTGCATTGAATACAGCACCCCTTTGGTCACTTTTGTGAAGATGCATGACAGAAAACTCTTAGTCATGAATCTCTGTTATTGTGTTATAAATATGAGCAATATACTTGAATTGAATTATCTGGCAACTTTGTTTGGACAAATATATTTCACAACAAAATCCCCACATTTCGGAAGGGAAATTTCCTCATCAGATGTGTGCAGTGATTGTAGTGCAGGCATCTCAATGAAAAGGCATGATGGAAGTTGGTATAAGCTGTGTAGTTATCAATTGTACATTATGCATTAGCCCTACACCAAACAAACTTACATTCCAATCCATTTTAATCCATTGGTTCACAAAAGACTTTCCTTTTTATTTTTACAATATTAAGTTCCTGTACCGTACGTGTAATTGTGCCCTGTCACTGCTCATGATTGAGACTTTGGAGACAAGTCACCCCACCTCCTCCCCACTTCTCCCCTCCCCAACCCCTTTCCTCCTCATTGGGGAGACCTATAACGATGACAAAACTGATGATAGGAACCTACACACATATTTACATGGTAATTTGATGAGATGCATAGCATTTTGTCCTTCCGTTACCGGAGCTTTGGTAACGGAAGGACACATCATAATTGATGTTAATTAATAAAAGTAATGATATATAGACACCAAAGTGGTAAAATATTATTTGCCAGCCTGAACTCACTTTTTTTACAGCTTTTCTCTGAATCTTTACTGCAATTTTGGAAAATATATTGATAAATGTGTAATTTTTGGTAACGGAAGGACATTTAAAGGAGCAAAATATTCAAAATCGCTGAGGTGAAACGATTTACATGATGCAGGAAAACTTGTTTCTGTAGTCTCATTTATAGCCTGATTACTGATATTACCATTGTTTTGAAGTTTGAAATGCATATAATCCCAGAACAGGTGACATACAATCTTCAAGAATTTTCACTTTTTTTGGACAAAAATACATGTACATGTATGTTGATTGCGCAATCCAAAATTTAGGTGGGGAAATGCGCGAAAAATCAAATTTTAATCTTACATCTTCAAAATATAGACTTTCAGCTTTCATTTGACACCAAATTTGTGCAATTTGAATATATTTGAATTTTCCAGTGTCATGTTCACCTTTGCGTGGAATTGCCCAGGTGTGTATTTCAAAAATTAAATTACAGGAGCAAATAGAGTTTCCCCATACCTAATTTTATATATATATATACATGTAGGCCTAGTAACTTTGTCCAATTTGTAATCTATAGGTAAAGCCAGAATCAACAGTTAAAGTTCTGTAGTGTCACTCACAATGTCGTGTCACTCACGATATATTGTACATAAATCAGGACATACAGTACTGATCGAAATTATTATCACCATTCGCGACCAATTTGGTGCGAATGATTCTTCGCAAAGATGTCCGCAATTTCTTATACTTACCAGTCCGGGGAGTCATTTCCTTCACAAAGAGAACCAACCATTCGCGACTTATGCGGCCATAGGTTCGAGGAGAAAATAATTACCGGTCCGGGGAGTCATCTTCTCCGCGAAGACTCGCGCAGACCAGCGGCCATAAACCGAGGAAGAAACTACGCCTGCTGGTCCGGGGGTCATTTCCTTTGCGAAGATTTGCAAAATCCAGCAGCCATCCATCAAAGGAGAAACTACCGGTCCCGGACGTCATTTCTTTCGTGAAGATTATTGAGTCGCGAATTTCAGCGGCAATCGATTGGGGGTGGGAAGAGAGTTGGGGGAGACAGGGTTTACAAGTCCAACATACGAACATCTCTTCGCGAATGATGCGCGAACGATCTGCGAAGAAAGCCCAACAATGTGCGACCTAAGACTTAAATATACGGGGGGGAAAAACGTACGCCAACGAGATAAATGTTGTTTTTTTCTTAGGGGGGCATGGGCAATTGCCGTTTGTGGAGCGGGAATGGAAACTTCAGTTAACCAAACCCCCAACCCCCCCCCCCTCCTTCAACCCAAGATCAATCCAGAGCACCGGCAGTTGCTTTTAAATCTGACTTTGTGAGCACCGCCATGGCTTTAAGAGCCCTATCCTCGCTCCACGCTCAGAGCTTGCGGTTGAAACTCTGGTCCTTGCCAATGTGTAGTGCTTTGTAAGCGACGCCGAGGCTTTACAAGCCGGCCCTATGCATGCTCAGAGCTTGTGGTTAATATAAAAATACACGACCAGATTCTCCTGCCAGACACGTTGTACTGAAGCCATTTTCCAAATTCATCATTTTTGTTTTGTTTTACCTTACCGTACCGGGTACCTCATAAAAAAGTGTCCTAAATGTTCCAGAATGTTTCGTTTTTTATTGTTTGAAATATTGGAAGCTGAAAATCAGTGGGTAATGCAAAATCACTCTGTGCGGCCTCCGCCCAATTCGGTTGATATGCCCTCAAATCGAAGCTATTTTTCTCCCACTTTAGCCTTCAGGGGCTTTCACACAAGAACTGTCTGTCAACTGTGTCTTGTTTTCATTTATTCATTTTTTGTACTTTCCTGAAATTAAATAAAATTCAATAATAATAAATATAAAAAGGTTCTATGAAGTTTCTTTGAATGTTCTTTATGCACAGAAATAAACTTTCATACAAATTTCAAAATGTGTAGGCCGACCACGTGAAAGACATTTCATTTTCAAAAAGTTTGATACTGCCGGTAGAATAACTTAATAAAACTATGCAGCGAAACTGCAAATACTATACAGACCCCCTGTATATTTGTTTGCGTCGTATCCGTGAACGTACATGTAGAAAGGGAAAAATCAATGTTTCAGCTCAGGCAATACAAAACATGTTTAGCGTCCTGCCTTTTGGGCAACAAGGAAGGAGGTAGGCCCCTTTTTCCCCCCTCAAAAGCAAGCTGACCCATTTATTCATCAAGATTGGTAGGCGAGACTAGGAGTAGGAACACTTCGCAGCTCCCATTTTGTGGCAATAACAAGTACCGGTAATGTTTTCATGCCATCTAGGCAATCGTCAGTGGCGGTAGTGATTTTTGCAAATCAGTTTCTCTCTTTGTGCGGTACCAGTATGGAAAATCGGTTAGAGTGACCGGGCTGCACTATTTAGGGGGTGATTATTCCTCGAGTACGGAGAGCAGGGACTCCAGCGTATAATCTGATTCCTTGAAAGAAACCAAACTCGACTGGGACGGGGGTTCTTTTGGGCATTTGGCCCGGGTAATAATTCCCGTCGGTTGTGGGGCGTTTTTGTTTTTTGGAAGGGTGGGTTGGGAAATACTTGTATTCCAGAGTTCTTCATTGCGTGGGATGTGCCGCCATTGTTTGGCAACTGCTCTCCAGAATTCGTGGTGGTTAATCACCAGATTATGGGTGGTGCTGACCACCAGAGGTGTTTGCACTAGAGGTGTTTGTTAGTTCATATTAAGCTCCCGCTCTGGAGTCCACAGAGAGGGATTTTGTAATACCCAATGTTTTTCAGCTTCCAAGATTTCAAACAATAAAAAATCTGGAATATATACTGTACTGTAGGACACACGTTTCTTATGAGGTAGGCCTAATGTAAAGAAAAAATGTTTTATTGGAAACTGGCTTCAGCAAGATGTCTCGGGCGGGAGACAGTCTTGTCATGTATTTTTGCTCTGTGCTGTGAGTTAGAGCTCTAAGGCCGGCTTGAAAAGCCTTGGCGGTGCTCACACAGCACTACCTTGACAAGGACCGAGTTACAACCGCAAGCTCTGAGCGTGGAGCAAGGATAGGGCTACTATTAAAGCCCTGTCTGTGATCACAAAGACAGGATTGATCTTTGGTTGATAAGGGGGGGGGGTTTCGGTTAACTGAAGTTTCAATTCCCGCTCAACAAACGGCAATATTGCCCATGTGACCAGTCCCCCGCCCTAGGAAAAAAACAACCATGGAAGAAGGGTGGCAATATTATCCATTCGGATATTTGAGATAATTCGTTTCGAATAGTTTCGTTAGTTTCTGAACATGACTGTAATCCCCAATGTCGGCTGGACAGGAAATGGAGATCACTCTGATTCAAGAGCGTTTGACACCAGAGAGATTGCTACTAATATTTTTGATAGAGCCTGGATAAGTTTCGCAGGAACAAGACTTTTCGAAGGCTTCTTTCTAGAACTTCAATTAAATAAAATACTCACAAACAGACAACCTTGTTGGTCTGCAGAACACGGCAATTCTGTGGCCCCAGCTACAGTGCTGTAATATTACTGTCATTTTACTTCGGGGCAAAAGCCAGACAACCTTATTGCTTATTGCGCGAGATGAAGTCTATCATGCATTAGATACGCTGCACTTTTAACCTTGCACTTGGTATTGATAAGTTTCATGATGATTTCCGCTTAGGGCATGATCAGGGTTTTTCTTGAGTGGCCAGCCGGGCCACCTCAGTAAATTTCCAAGCCAAAACATTGGTGGCCCGGATGGTGTACATTTACATGCATCTAGGTATTTCTATGTAAGGGTTAAAAACTCCACTAACTTTTATGCACTAACATGATAACTATAAAATTATAGAGTACATGTAGGTGGTAAATTAACTAAATAAATTGCATATAAACTTGAGACTTAATATAAAATATCATTTGTTCGTTGCATGTATCATCATTTTCTATCAACTTTCAAAATATGACCGATTTAAAGTGGGAAGGATGATCAACCTCCGAATAAAAGAAAACCCATTTGAACCCAAGTTACATGTACATGTACCTCACTGTGGTGGAAAAAGCAAGGAGAGCCTGCATTATATAGGATGATTGACAGCTCTATTGTTAAAAATGTGATACAACGTTTAATGCGGCTCCTGTGTAGACGTCTTTCCAAAATTCTGGCGTTGTTTTTAGAATAGGACTACTTGGGACATGCGGGAGAGTTGTTCAACTAAGCCTTCATTGGGCCTATTTGATAATATTAATAATACATTTCCTTTAAAATGGCAAAGTTTAGAACTTTCTTTTGGTATGGTACGTCATGGATTCAGTTTCTGCCAACCGCCGGCTTGCAAACTATGGTCGGCTGTTACGCTAAATTCAAAAGACAATTTTTTTACAATGTGTATTTTATAACTATGTAACAAAAAGCTAGACGACCATGAGAATACTGAGCGATCTTCACAAATCATACCCAACACAAAATGCAGATTGTTGAATTTATTTTTGGCTACAATCGATGTCAGTTGTCCATTATTGAAGCTGACGACTGCTGCATACCAAATGTACGTCAATGGCTGCAAACGAAAGAAAGGTCTAAAATCTTTTGCGGACGTGTCAGAAATCACAAGAGGCAATCATCCAATCATTTTTTTTACGGGTGGTATGGCCATCGTTGGCGTACAGGTTTTTCCCGAACATTTTTAAGCCTTAGGTCGCAAATTGTTGCGCTTTCTTTGCAGATCGTTCACGCATCATTGAAAAGCCTTGGTGTTGCTCACAAAGCACTACACATTGCCAAGGACCAGAGTTTCAACCGCAAGCTCTGAGCGTGGAGCGAGGATAGGGCTCCTAAAGCCATGGCGGTGCTCACAAAGACAAACTTAAAAGCAACTGCTGGTGCTCTGGATTGATCTTGGGTTGAAGGAGGGGGGGGGGGGAGTTCGGTTAACTGAAGTTTCCATTCCCGCTCCACAAACGGCAATTGCCCATGTGATCATGCCCCTACCCCCCCCCCCAAAAAAAAACACCCCAAATAACAACCATGTACAGTATCTCGTTGGCGTACGGGTTTTTTCCTTACATTTTTAGGCCTTAGGCCTGAAGTTTCCATTCCCGCTCCACAAACGGCAATTGCCCATGCCCCCCTAAGAAAAAAACAACATTTATCTCGTTGGCGTACGTTTCCCCCCCCCCCCCCCCCCCCCCCCCCCGTATATTTAGGTCTTAGGTCGCACATTGTTGGGCTTTCTTCTCAGATCGTTCGCAAAGAGAGGTTCGTACGTTGGACCTGGAAACCCTGCCTCCCCCAACTCTCCCCACACCCCTGATCGATTGCCTCTGAAAATCGCGAATCGGCAGTTATCTTCACGAAAGAAATGACATCCCAGGGTTTTTTCCTTCTACCCTATACCCCGAGCTGGGGTAAGAATTCCCCGGGGAAAAGCTTATCCACGGTGATTTCTTCGATTGTGTGAATAGACAGACCGAAATTCCCGGGGATTTCGTCTTGAGTGAAAGCCCTTAAAGTGGGAGAAAACAAGCTTCGATTTGAGGGTATATCAACCGAAATGGGCGGAGGCTGCACAGAGTGATTTTGCATTACCCACTGATTTTCAGCTTCCAATGTTTCAAACAATGAAAAAACGAAACATTCTGGAACATTTAGGACACTTTTTTTATGAGATACCCGGTACGGTAAGGTAAAACAAGAAAAAATTGTTTTATTTGGAAAATGGCTTCAGTACAACGTCTCTGGCAGGAGAATCTGGTCGTGTATTTTTATATTGACCGCAAGCTCTGAGCATGGGGCCGGCTTGAAAAGCCTTGGCGTTACACATTGGTAAGGACCAGAGTTTCAACCACAAGCTCTGAGCGTGGAGCAAGGATAGGGCTCCTAAAGTCCTGGCGGTGCTCACAAAGACAAACTTAAAGGCAACTGCCGATGCTCTGGATTGATCTTGGGTTGAAGGAGGGGGGGGGGGTTTCAGTTGACTGAAGTTTCCATTCCCGCTCCACAAACGGCAATTGCCCATGTGATCATGCCCCCCTAAGAAAAAAACAACCATTTATCTTGTTGGCGTACGTTTTTTTCCCCCGTATATTTAGGCCTTAGGTCGCAAATTGTTGTGCTTTCTTCGCGAAGAGACGTTCGTACGTTGGACTTGTAAACCCTGTCTCCCCCAACTCTCTCCCCACCCCCCATCGATTGCCGCTGAAATTCCCGGTAGTTTCTCCTTTGATGGATGGCTGCTGGATTTTGCGAATCTTCGCAAAGAAAATTACCCCCGGACCAGTACGGAGTAGTTTCTCCATCAGTTTATGGCCGCTGGTCTTCGCGAGTCTTCGCGAAGGAAATGACTCCCCGGACTGGTAAGTATAAGAAATTGCAGACGTCTTCGCGAAGAATCATTGACACCAAATTGGTCGCGAATGGTGATAATAATTTCGATCAGTACTGTACACTAATCCCTGAAACATTATAGTATGATTATACTAAATCAAAACAATGGACATAGTCAAATGTCATTCCTGGCAACAAGTCGGCCTACTGTAGTCTTCCCTATTTGTTTTCCAACATCGCCATTGCTAATGGAAAAGTCTGGTGATGATGAGTTCATCTGCAGGTTAAGACATGAATGTGTTTGCAATTTGCATCATATTGTTTACATGTATAGTGTATTTCAAATCTGCAGTTCTGATTACTAGTAATATTACTGAAGTTCTGTGAGAATTAAATAGGTGGAAATTGGGGGACATCATGTAACAGAGTTGTCAAGTCCATTAATTTAGTTTTGACACATAAAAGGCAGTTTCAAGTTACCCATTGGTAGAGTGAGATAATGGGTAGTGGGTACGTTCAGACAGTGTTTAAATTTGCTAAAACTTTCATTTTAACCCAATAAATTTTTAAAATGTGTGTATTAAGGTTGTTCGATATCCAGATTTTTTGCTTTCGATATATCGTGATATTCAATATTATTGCGATATGTGGCATCTTTCCGGAAGTACCATTTAAAACACACACAAATAACCCCTGTAATCTACATTACGTATAGCAAGTGCAAGAGCTTTTGCCATGGTTAGCAATATTGTTAAACCCCCTTAAATTCCACATTTTTCAGCCAACTAAAGCAAGCCAACTACTTCAGGTCTCTCTTTTTATGTTGTAAGTTAAAATGTACCAAAATTCATTTGGTGCACATGGGAGGATAGGTTTTTATTGGAAATAATATGACTTCCCAGGCGGGTTTTAGCAACTCATTGCTTATTTTCAGTGTATGACGTCATGAACATGTGTTTCACCAGAGCCAATGAATGAGCAGATCAATATTCATTAGCTGGACAAAGTTCACTTCGGCAAGTTAACGTTACTCCGGGACTCCATTGGTAGGCTTATTTCGAGGCGTTATTAGCTTTTCCGCCGCTTCCAGGGAAGCGGAAAAGCTATATCTGTTGTTCAGCTTTTTCTTAGTCTTCTTCTTCTTCTCCCCCAAAGCCCATAGACAATGCACAGGGGTTTTGTAAGCACGACTTTGGTCATTGAACAGACTTGGATTTTTTTCAAACGTGGCAAATGCATAAAGCCCATGCTGAAATTGATCCTAAACACCTTGATATCATCATGACGTCATCACGTGTCACGTGACCTTGCTTTGAAGGGGCAAATTTCAAAATCCATTAAAAGCAAAAGTACAAGTTCGTTTGGTTTCAACTTTGCACTGTATCTAAGTTGGGAAAAGGTGTATCCAAAAATTGCCATCGATTGACCGTGACGTCATCTCATGAATATTTATGAGGTCATGAACTTTTCAGATTTTCACATTGAAATGAGCATATTTGGCCAACGGAGCGAGATTTTTTTCATTTTTTCTTTGATATCTATTGGGGACATGGTTTAGAAACACCTTCCGGAGCCAAAATGTCGTTACACAATCATGACGTCATCAAAATGTGTGATTTTAAAACACATATAAGGCATTGGCCGATCATCTCGAAATTTGGTATGTACATGTAGTTAGCTATCGTGCTAGACATTCCAAATCTAAAGTTTGGAACCGAAGGACCATTGTTTATATTTTTTATGAATTTTTGAATACCACACTCGAGTCCCATAGGCTTTGTGCACAAAATATGTACATGCGTTTTGGAGTAGGAATGGGGCTATTCTATGACTTGTTACAAACAGAAGCGGAAAAGCTCTATGCTCTGTTTCACAACAGACATATATTTCTCGTTTTGAGTTATTTTGTTGAACTAGTTTGTTGCCCAGCTGCCATTGTATCATGGGAATAAAGAAGGTGTACGGGGTACATAGTCGCCACTGGCCACGTACATGTACAATGACTGATGTGAAGACTAGCACGAACGTGATTGGTCGTGAAAGAAGGGGGGGTCCCCACGTACAAAGACTGACATGAAGAGAGACTAGCGCGAACGTGATTGGTCGTGAAAGAAGGGGGGTCACCACGTTCAAAGACTGACGTGAAGAGAGACTAGCGCGAACGTGATTGGTCGTGAAAGAAGGGGGGTCTTCACGTACAAAGACTGATGTGAAGAGAGACTAGCTCGAACGTGATTGGTCGTGAAAGAAGGGGGGTCACCACGTACAAAGACTGACGTGAAGAGAGACTAGCGCGAACGTGATTGGTCAGACTTGATACGATGACAAGACAATCTGCGTTCTTAGTGGTCTAGCCGGGGAGTACTGAAAGGTGCGATCGCCTTCACTGAATCAGCACTACAGACGAGGGGATATGACCATGATATGACAAAGCAAAGCGCCTGGAAAAAATCTAACAAGTACACGTACATGTACATACATTGTACATGTACTTTGTACACGAACTGTTTGATCATAGAGTCATACATGATCGACCCAAGCCGAGTGTGTGGACCGAAACACCGAGCAGCCGAATGGTGGCCGAATGACTTGGTGAAGCATGCGCTACAGTTCGCTTTTACCCTTACGAAAAGAGGGCCGCCAACAGCGGAAAAGGGCTTTGTGGAGGCCGCATTCGCAATATCACGATATCTGGAAATGTACATGTGTATTCGATACGGTTATCGTCGGAGACCGATATCGTGATATCGATAAATATCGAAATATCGAACAAGCCTAGTGTGTATGAACCAAGACTTACGCTCTGACACCGTTTTAAATTTAAAACCGATCTGGTTTAACTCATCACTTAAACACAAATTTAAAACTGCTCAAGAGGAGGGTTTAGCACTAAAACCGATACGTAGGTTTAGCCGCTATAACACTTTTTGGACAATCGCCTTTCAACATCCGGTTCCAGGCAGCAATGTTGACCCGCTAGGCTGCACTGCTTACGTAACAGGTAATAATGTGTGTATGTAGGGCGCACTTTATGCATCTAAGGCGGAAGTCCGCACTGGATGTGGGGCAGAGTGCGTGACCTTTTAAAACCTAAAATAAAACTGAATCAGTTTTAACTGCTTGCTGTAGGACCTGTATGTACGGACAGAGTTTTAAATTTATGACTTGCCCCCTGTGGTTAGAAGGCATTTTAACACAATTGGTTTTTAACACAATTGGTTTTTAACACTCTGCCTTTGAGAAAGGTCCTGCTAGGATCGAAACGTCAGGCCCACTATATTTTAAGATTTACATTTTGGTATTTTTAGTCAGTAAGCAGTTTGCAACATTTTTGTATATCACAATTGGTTTTAAACTAACACGCTGTCTGAACATACTGTAGCCAATGATGCAGTATGGTATAGGGAACGTGTGCTGGTGGGGAAATGTGACAGTGAACCAGAACAAACCATCAATGTATTTCATCTTTGAAGAGGACAGTTGTTAAATAATGCTGTTTGTTTTTTGTTGATATTATTTCACTCATGTACATACATGTAAGGCCCAAAATACTTGGATTGTGGAGATAAATGTTATATTTTTGCACTTGTCGTGTCACTCATGTTTTGGATGTCGTGTCACTCACGGCACGTAGGGGAGTGATTGATTGTGACTACATGTGTATATGTTAAATAGGTACACTATTCATGTAATTCAAAGAGGTTTTGCCCTTACTCGACTCGCTCGGGCGGGATTCGAACCCGCGACTCCCGAATTCTAGTACGGACGTCTTAACCACTGGACCACCGAGCTGGTTGAGGTCTTGTGGTGGATTTGAATAATGTATAGCGGCGGGTACCGCGTTGCATCATAGATATAACATGATGTTTGCGTCGAGGAGAATGTAATTCAAAGAGGTTTTGCCCTTACTCGACGTTGTGGTAAACACTGAGTGCTCCCGCCCGAGCTGCCTGGAATATTTTTATCAGGCACCGGGCAAAGCACTGAGCACTCAGTGTTTACCACAACGTCGAGTAAGGGCAAAACCTCTTTGAATTACATTCTCCTCGACGCAAACATCACGTTATATCTATGACTATTCATGTAAGTACTCATGGTTCTCTTGGAGATTTACTTTGGCACGAATCCAACCATAACCGATAATGCTCAGAAACCCATGTCCAAAAATTTTTGTGTCACTCACGCACCTTTTTTTATCATAATTCAATTAACAAATTGTAGAATTCAAATCCAACTGTTAATGGCACATGCCAGTCCTATATTATACCTAGTATGGTAGTTATGATCCATTCATAACCTCCATGTGCCCTTCTGACTCTCCGATTCACGTTTGAAAATGACCAATTGCATTTGGCATAGAATTAGTATGACATTTTTATGATATCTGGCATCATTGAAAGTGGACAAATATTTGATCAAAAATTAAAGTTGAAACTAGAAAAACAAAACAATGACACTTCGATTGGAGAAAGACATTAACAATCTTGTTGCATCGGCATGCCATAAAAACCCGGACAGCAACATGATAATGTGACCTGTCACCTAACTTCGGAAGAATGGAAGTTACTGCACCGACAAAAGTTTAGTTTGGTATATTTGGACAAGGATTATGTTTTTTACAAAGATTTGAAAATTGTTTAACATTCTATACCCAAAAATACATCAGTTTTGATCTTTCGATATGTCTTATGACTGGAAACTTTTTTTTTCAACATCCTGAACATTGGGGATAGCGGGGAGGATAATTGTCACATCAGGGATAATGATCTCCAAGTATCTTGCACGCTCTCGCTGTAAACGGGAATTAAATGTTGTGATCGAAAACGTATGATGATCGAATACACATTCATGATGTTACGATAATACATGTAGGTGCACGTACTCAATTTTGAGGGTCAGTTGACCTTCCAAATTCCAAATTTCGATAAAAAAGGTGACTACTCGGACTTGCCCCCAGAACTGTGGGGTTCTACGTCGTCCGTTGCTCTCCCAACCGGAACAGGAGAGCAGCGGATGACATAGAACCCCACAGTTTTGGGGGTAACTCGGACTAAGGTACAGGACAGTAAAGAGCAAGGATACAAGTTCAACAACACAATGTACATCACCCGACAAGTCACCCTTTTTTATTGAATTTTCCAAATTTGATAAAAAAGGGTGACTTGTCGGGTCCAAGTTACTTGGATGAAGTAATACTAATAATACAATATACAGTAATACTGGCTAATAGTACAGTAGTAATGGCTAATAGTAATTGCAGTGGCTATAGTATTGTTATGGCAGCCGTAACGCAATTTCCATTTTCTATACCGCGGTAGTTATGGCACTGCAACTGCACTAGCGCGAGGACATGCCAGATTTTGTTGCACAGGCAGCGCCGCCTCAAGCTCAGTACAGGCACAAGAAATATGGCAAATTCTCTGGCTGTAGGCACATAATTTGCTTGTCTTGAAGCAAATACAGTGGGAAAAGGTGTCTTTTACAATCATGTACATGTGTAACGAAGTCGAGCCATACCGAAAGAAAAGAAAACTAGAAAATGCAGGAAAATTTAACTTCTGGTGCAAGGGATTATTTATTAAATCTAAGTAATGCAGGGATAACCAAAATGACAAAAAAAGGACTAGAGTAGAGAAATCAGGCTAGGGATAACGCCCCCAATTTACTGTAGATAAATGGATATAGCCAGGGTGTTTGTTTGGTGTCCGGTACAGAGAGGAAGAAACAAATATTGACCCCAAATTTCCCCTAAAGAAAAGGAACGAACTTACTTTAATTGGACAAATGAGAAGCAAATGGCAACCCAAGAGAAGGTAAGAAACAGAACATCTCCGACCAGGGACATGCCGAGGGTCCACACCCTCCACCCGATGTTGTTTCCACAGAACCACAGGACTGACTCAACCCAACATTCCATTCCCTGAGGTTTTTAAACCACCCCGCCAAAAATGCCCAGGTTTACACAAAGGAGGACCCAAAACTCCCTCTGAGGAACACAAAGGCTTCATGAATATGTTGCCCAGAGGATACTGAAGACTGTAGCAGACTAGTCCACATCTTCCCAGAGGGGAGTCCATTGTTCGCCCGCACCAAGTGGCCTGTGGGGGGGGGGGGTGGTTCTTTACACAGCCTCCTCCTCTGGGAAGACGTGTCCTCACGTCTTAAACACAGTTCAAGAGTTGGTCTGCCCAGTCTACAACACCTGCACAGAGAGAGAGAGAACTACAAACTTTGTTAAATTAAGCATTGATATTCCTTAGTCCTATAAATTAGTATTTGTTTGGGGGAGCCACTAACCTGAAAATCTTATATTCAAGTACTTTCATTTAAATTACTCATTCTATACTAATTAATTAAGTCTATGCCGTTACCTACATACGTTACGCTAAGTTTACTTTAAGTTTTAACGTTTGCACCTGGAATTAGACCCTTTCTAACCCAGCTGCTCGTATTCTACGGTTTATGTTCTAAATTATATTTACAACGATCGTATAGGTTTTACATCCAGGATTTTGTGTCCAGATGGAATAGACACTCAAAAAGACGTCTCTTCTGCAGTTCACTCGGCTGAACTATATGCAGGATTTCAATAAATTAAATAAAAATTAGGTTCATTAGGGATGAAAGACAAACTTGAATAACGTAAGTTTTGACACTACCCCGATTCCTTCACCCGGCCTAAGAGTACGGTAAGTAACTTTTACAGGGTTGGACAATTTGTGCCAAACCATTCCCACCACCATAGGATTGCCTCTACAGTTCAAAATCTCCAGTCTTCATCCATACTGGGGCATTACGTCTCCGCCCATATCTAGTTGTCTTCGTAAAACTCCCGGGTGCCAGTCTCGGGGAAGAATTATTACTCCAAATGTCATCCTCATTGGATTGACACTCCATGGATGTGTACATCCCAGTAGCTTCAGCTGGCTGGCTCCAGGTGGGGGCTTCTACATTAGAATCTGCCTGCCTGCAGTCCACACGACAAGGTGACGTTCCACGGCTTGGCGTAGCATCTGGAGCTGGTATTGAGCGTGCATCGTAGGGCTTCAGACGATCAAAATGGACTATTTGAATCCGTCCACCACTCTTATGTCTTATTTTGTAGATGGCATCAGACAGTTTCTGTATGACCTTGAAGGGGCCCTTCCAGAAAGCTTGTACATGTAGCTTAGGACTCCGTCCTCGCTTGGTTTGCTGTGTGTATAGCCACACGCAATCACCTTCCTGGAATGGTGTTCCCATGCGCTTGGCGTCATACAGGCGCTTCTGACGTTGTTGTGCTGCTTTAGAATGGGTCCGTACATTTTCATATGCATCTTTAAGTTTATGATGAAGTCGATAGGCATAGTCATCTGTGCTCACAGGTCGACTTTCAGGGACATCGCCTGCTAAGAGATCCAGGGGTATGTTGGCTTCCCTTCCAAACATCAACATGTTGGGAGTGGCTTTGGTTGAGGCTTGTTCACTCACTCGGTAGGCCATCATTACATAGGGCAGATGTTCGTCCCAATCAGTCTGGTCTTCTTTAACATACATGGTGATCATCGCCTGCAGTGTTCTGTTAAAGCGTTCGACGAGACCATCCGACTGCGGATGGTATGCAGTTGTTCTAGTCTTGTGGATACCCAGTAAACGACACATATTTTGGAAGAGAGACGATTTAAAGTTCGCTCCTTGGTCGCTATGAAGTGCAATTGGTACTCCGTATCTACAGACAAACTCCTCCACCAGAACACGTGCTACAGTAACAGCTTCTTGGTTGGGCACAGCGAAAGCCTCAGTCCATTTTGTAAAATAGTCAGCCACGACTAATATATAGCGGTTTCCTCTCGAAGATAGAGGTAAGGGACCCATGATGTCGATAGCCACTTTCTCCATAGGGGCTCCTGCTGGTGCCAGGACTAGTGCAGCACGACGCTTCGGGTTTGGGGACTTCTTACCGGGGCACTTGGGACACCTCCGGACCCATGTCTTGACGTCACGAGCACACCCTATCCAAAAGTATTTGTTTTTAACCTTCTCGACTGTTTTGGTGATTCCAAGATGACCACCCCCAGGCCCGTCATGTGCTCTTTGCATTACCTCAGCTTGCCAAGTTCTGGGAACTACCAACAATAGACGGGACCCCTGACCTTCGGCATCGTTCCAGCGTCGATATAGCACGCCATGGTGCATCTCTAGTTTATCCCATTGGAAGAGGTACCCCTTTGTGTCTCCGTCAACTCCGCTGCTTGAGGCCACGTCTGGTTTGTTGCCACTCTCCTTCCACCTGACTATTGGGGCCAGCTGTGGGTCGGCTAGTTGAGTCGTCCTCAACTCCTCACGGTCCCAGCTTGGCATCTGTATGGCACTGCACTGCTCAGAAGGGTACCTGGACATAGCATCTGCATTTAGGTGTTTGGTACCTGGACAATGAAGTATATCAAATTGGTAAGAACTTAAGAACTCTAACCATCTTGCCACCTGACCTTCAGGATCTTTAAAGTTGTAGAGCCATCTCAAGGAACCATGATCGGTGCGAAGGGTAAAACACCGTCTGTAGAGATAATGCTTGAAGTGCCGAACATAGGTGACAACAGCAAGAAGTTCTCTACGAGTGACACTATAGCGTCGCTCGCATTTGCTAAGAGTTCTACTTGCATAGCAAATAACCTTCTCCTTGCCTCCCTGCACCTGTGATAGGACAGCACCAATCCCTCTATCACTGGCATCAGTGTCGAGAATGAATGGCTCTGCAAAATCTGGGTAGGCCAAGATTGGAGTTGTTGTGAGAGCTCTCTTTAGCCTCTGGAAGGCAGACTCACACTCGTCAGACCAAATGAACTGGGCGTTCTTCTGTGTCAATTGATGAAGAGGGGAAGCAATGTGGGCAAAACCTGCTACAAACTTGCGGTAATAGGAGCAGAGACCCAGAAAACTTCGGACTTCAGAAAGACTGCAAGGAGTGGGCCATTCTTGTACCGTCCGAACTTTTTCTGGGTCAGTGGATACCCCATTAGATGACACTATATGGCCAAGATACATGACTTCCCTACGAGCTAAAGCACATTTCTTAGGTTTTAATTTTAAACCAGCCTCTTCAAAAGCAGTGATTACCAGTGTAAGTCTCTCCATATGCTCGTCAAATGTCTTTGAATAGATAATGACATCATCTAGGTATATGAGGCAGATCTTCCAGTGGAGACCATGAAGGACAATTTCCATCAGTCGTTCAAAAGTACTTGGAGCATTACACAACCCGAAAGGAAGAACATTAAATTCATACAAGCCAGTTCCAGTAGAGAATGCTGTTTTATGGCGGTCTTCTGGGTTGACTTCGGTCTGCCAGTAACCAGACGCTAAATCTAATGTTGAAAACCAACGAGACCCAGCCAGTGCATCCAAACTGTCATCGATGCGAGGAAGGGGATATGCATCCTTCTTAGTGACTTGGTTAAGACGTCGGTAATCGATACAAAATCTCAATGTTCCATCTTTCTTCTTTACCAGCACAACCGGTGAAGCCCAAGGACTATTAGATGGTCGGATAACACCCTGACGTAGCATTTCATCTACCTGTTGTTGTGCTTCAGCTCGCTGGCTGAATGGTAATCGTCTCGCTGGCTGCTTAATGGGTCGGGCCTCAGCAGTGTCAATATGATGATAGACTTGGTTGGTTCTTCCTAGCTTACCATCTTCACCAACAAAAGCACCTTGATGTTTAAACAGTGTCTGATGCAGTGCGTCATGCTGTTCAGTTGTTAACCCCGTTGAGCTTCGTTCAAGGAGATCCCTGATGGATGGCCCCAACTTGGCTGACTGGGATGAAGCATCACCAGTAGTCTCGAAGGTCACCTCACAAGCAGGATGAACAACAGCGACATTAGTTCCTCTGTGTAGAACAAGGTCTGACGTTGTGGGGTTAATAACTCGCAGTGGAACAATAATATTTTGTGGGTTTACAAAGGTTCTGCCAACAACAACTCCACTGCCTCTGTTTTTGTATTGTGTAGTTGCCTCAATAATACCAGAATTAGGCAAAGTCCCCCTAACTTGGACTTTTCCGCCCAAGACAACTTCGGACTTAGAAGGGACAGTAACGGTTTCAGCAACGCATACTCTACAGCATTTTGGACAATCTACTTCTCTTAGTAGTG
The DNA here is from genome assembly GCA_949987565.1 of Luidia sarsii. Taxonomy (NCBI): domain Eukaryota; kingdom Metazoa; phylum Echinodermata; class Asteroidea; order Paxillosida; family Luidiidae; genus Luidia; species Luidia sarsii. Next base: position 3,795,436 of record OX465118.1, read on the forward strand.
GGATTGAACAGTTATCAATCACCAGTTTTGCATTAGCAAAATCAAGTATCGCACAATGTTTTTCAAGGAAATCAGAACCTAATATACCAGGCTGTGTCACTTCTGCAATTTCTACGTCATGTTTCAGTCGAATGTCAGCCAAGCATAACACAACCGTAGCTACACCCTCAACAGAAAGTACATTTCCTCCAGCAGTCAACAAAGGTGTTGAATAAGGGGTAACAGTCTTCTTCACCTCTTCAGGAAAAGTATCCCAAACTTTGGAGTGTATGATTGTATGCGATGAACCCGAATCAACTAGAAATCGTACATCACAGTTTTGGATTCCAACCTGTATGTACAATGACTGTCCCACATTACTACTTGGCATTTGGGCCTCGACACTGACCGACTGAGGGTTGGCCCAAGGCTCAGCCGAACTTAGTTTTCCTGATTAGTATGTTTAGACTTATCTGGTTTAGAGTCACCACTACTTTGGTTTAATCGTGGATCGTAAGTCCCCTTATTTTGAAATTTACACTTTGCTTTGACATGCCCTTTTTGGCCACAACTCCAGCAAGTCAAATCCTTAAATTTCTGGTGTTTCTCAGTCAAAGTTTCAACAGCTTTTGTAAGTTGCTCAATTTTTCTGTTCATCTCCTCATAACGAGCTCGAGAATCCCATTGGTCTTTCACTTGAGTACCAGCCGAAGGGCTCGTAGCGCAAACAGCTTTTACCTCCTGTTTGACTTCTGCCTTCTTATTCTCAAGGGAGACCAGCATTTCTTCTTCTATGGCAAGAGTCAATGCTTCATCGAGTGTTTGGGGTTTGTTACGTCTGACCTGGAGTCTAGTGTTACGTGAATCTAAAGCCTCCAAAAACTGATCTTTGGCAATGTCATCATGTACAGTGTGTGGAACTGACGGATAAGCCCGATTGGCTAGTCTCCGAATTGCCCCAGCCTATTCCGATAAGTTTTCATTGGATCTGCGCACCCTAGATCGCAGTTGGACCTTGTACAAATCTGTCTGCTTTGTCCTATCAAACCGATTTTGCAAAGCTTGCACAACAGTGGAATACTGGGGTCTATCGTTAGCCGACAGATCAGTGTACACGTGCAACGCAGCACCCCTCAATCGAACAGCCAAAAAAGTACATTTTTGAGTTTCAGTCCAGCCATTGATACTGCTACACAATTCGAAATTGGTCAACCAGTCCTCTAGTGTAATGGACTGTCCATCATATGGTTCTGGCATCACAACAGGTTTGGGCTCACCAACACGTGTATTGCTACCAATTTGTGAGCGATACGAAGGTGGAGGAGTACGTATTGTATTGCTGTTAGGTGTAGAGGAACAAACTGGAGTGGAATAGGAGTTTCTACTGGTGTCCGTAATGGACTTTGGGCCAGTTCGTTCATTAAACGTTACTCTTTTAGCTTGACTAAGTAGGCCAGCTTGCTTTACTTGGAAAGAATCCGGTAAGTCTTTTCTCAAATCAGGATCAAAATGTAAGCTAGGCCCACCATAAGACAAAGTTGACTCCCCTTTGGTGGAGTCAGCCTTGAGTTCAGGGGTGGAGGGTTGGTCTGGAGAAAAAAACGTAAGGGAGTCACTAAAGGGGGCCGTCTCTGTACCATCCACCAGACTACCCTGTGCATCCTTGTAAGCTTTGTCTATTTCGTCCTCCAAAGCTCTAATTGTTTCTTTCAAAATTGTGTGTTTACTGTCTGAAGGGGGTGAAAAGGAACCACCTTCCGCCATGTCGTCTATTTCGACAAGTGCCAAAAAATGATTTAAGAAAAATCTACAGAAACAATAGGCTCTGTTTCTTTCTGTTTATAGTGCATCTGGAACCTTAAGCGAACTGGTAAGCATCTGACCCCTTAGCAGAGATAAAATGACCAAAAATCAAGTCCATGAATGGAGGGCACCGTTCTCCCGCAGTTTAAGGGTTAAGTTAAACCCGGCCGGCACATTATTCACAGGTAGCCATCCTCCTTCACAGAAATTTTAGCTACCCCCCCCCAAAGAATAAAACAAATCCCCCATTAAATGAATTGCCACTTCAGTTTTCCTCTGAAGTTGGGGCCGCTTCAATTATTAACAATCCTGTAATGATCGACATGCAGTGCTTACCAATTTGGGTAAATGAACATTAGTGTGATAACTAGATTCGTATCTCTGGATCGGTGGTCAGTTTCTGTTTTACAACCACCAATCCCACCGCTGCCACCAAATGTAACAAAGTCGAGCCATACCGAAAGAAAAGAAAACTAGAAAATGCAGGAAAATTTAACTTCTGGTGCAAGGGATTATTTATTAAATCTAAGTAATGCAGGGATAACTACAATGACAAAAAAAGGACTAGAGTAGAGAAATCAGGCTAGGGATAACGCCCCCAATTTACTGTAGATAAATGGATATAGCCAGGGTGTTTGTTTGGTGTCCGGTACAGAGAGGAAGAAACAAATATTGACCCCAAATTTCCCCTAAAGAAAAGGAACGAACTTACTTTAATTGGACAAATGAGAAGCAAATGGCAACCCAAGAGAAGGTAAGAAACAGAACATCTCCGACCAGGGACATGCCGAGGGTCCACACCCTCCACCCGATGTTGTTTCCACAGAACCCCAGGACTGACTCAACCCAACATTCCATTCCCTGAGGTTTTTAAACCACCCCGCCAAAAATGCCCAGGTTTACACAAAGGAGGACCCAAAACTCCCTCTGAGGAACACAAAGGCTTTGAACATGAATATGTTGCCCAGAGGATACTGAAGACTGTAGCAGACTAGTCCACATCTTCCCAGAGGGGAGTCCAGTGTTCGCCCGCACCAAGTGGCCTGTGGGGGGGGGGGTGGTTCTTTACACATGTACATGTAAAGCTCTCACACGGTGAGATCGGCAAAAAAAACCCGGGTCCCTAACAAAGTCGTCAGCGATGCACTGTACTACGATGTTGACTTCGCATGCGTGCATGATGCATCAGAAGCCCCCCCCCCCTTAAAACAAAATATGAGAAAGTCATTCAATTTTACGGAGGTTTAAAAGACCACCCTACAAATTATAAAACTATTATACCTATAAATCAACGTTGTAATTTTCTTAAATCAAACAGTTGCAACACATAATGACGAATGTATCATGCAAATGCAACAAATCAAGATCAAGCATGCCGGCCGGATGGCAGCGTCGCCAGCTACATGTACATGTAGCTTCACTGCAATGGTTCAATCGGCTATGTCATTGCATCGCGCTTCCAAACTCCGGAGTCAGTGCACATGTCACGGCCGTCTGGCCAGAAGCACTAGCTTCATGGTTCGGTCTGGCATGTGTCCGCGCGCTTGCGCAGTTGCAGTGCCGTATCTATAGAAAATGGAAACTGCATTACGGCTGCCGTAACTATAGCCAGTGCTGCGAATAGTAAATAGGCCTACTAAAATACTATAATTTTTAGTACATGTACAGTTCTACTTGTACATGTACATGTACACTGTACTAGTAGTGTACATGTACAGTACATGTAGTACTGCATGTACTTACTAGTACTACTAGTACTAGTACTGTAGTGTAGTACGGGTACTAGTAGCATCATACAGTAGTTGCGGTACTACTACTACTAGTACTGTAGTAGTACTAGTCAATGAAACCTGCATATAGAGGCCATCCATGGACCTACATGTATTTTATTTGTATTATTGGGATGCGATGTCAACTCAAAAAGACAAGAGACACAGAGAGAAGTCAAAAGAATGCGCAATCACGTCGACAATGGTCGCGTAAAATGTGGGGTGCAATGTCAAAAAGACAAGATATTAATGTCAAAAGAATATGCTCGAATGCGTCGTCAATGGCCGCGGAAAATGTGTAACCATTAGTGTTCGGTTCTTACCCATTATCGATATCAGTAAGAAAGATACCACATGTATTTTTTTTGGATTATTGGGGTGCGATTTCAACTCGAAAAGATGAGAGAAGTCTGGCACCCTCAACATGAAAACGTGTACTACTAGTACATTACTTGTACTCAGTAGTAGGGCCTACTAAAGAAGTACAGATACAGTAGACCAAGTTCTATGTATAATTATATGACTATGAGGGGACCGACAATCTGGGCCCTTTTTACGGGTCTAGTACTTGGTAGTCTAGTACTAGTACTGCCTACTGGTAGTAAGTGCATGTAGTATCATATTCCTAGGGGACCGACTAAGTGGGCCCTGTTTATTATTTATGGGTCTAAGGGAGTAACTGGGTCTAGTCCGAGTAACTTGGACCTGACAAGTCACCCTTTCCATGGCGATCCCTCAATTTTCTTTTAAAAAGGGCAATTGTTAGGGTCAAAGCTACTCAGACTAGACTATAGTACTACTAGGGGACAGACTAACTAGCCCTGTTTGGTGATCTGTAGTCCTGACAATTGCCATTTTTTAAAATTTAAGGGGTTGACTCCCTCAATTAAAAAAAAAAGGCAATTGTCGATTCAAGACCGCATTCCCATTCACCTGTTTTGGGAAAAGGCGGATCAAGATCTATTATTTTTATCTAAACGAAACCACAAGTCACGTTCCCACTTGAGCTTGATCCACCTTTTTTAACCACTTCGCACTGGGGGGTTTTTCAGCGCCGATGACCGCCATACGGGGGTTTTTGAACAATGCATCATTTTAAAATCTTGCTAAAACAATCGGAACAATATATTCCTGTGAAATAAATCGATAAGGGTAAACTATGGGTACAAGAGAGTAAAATCTGGCACAATTCGGACGTCGTTGTTGCCTTTGTCAAGAGATTATCCGTTCGAAAAAGGGCCCTTTGTGCGTCGTCAATAGACCGTAACGGACGTGTGTGTGTGCGTGCGTGTACGCTGCTGACAATCCCTGACCGCAGACTCCAGCCTCCACTCCAGGCAGTCAAATCTTCGAGTTGGTCGGCCACAAACGAGCGTACAGATTACGGTAAAGAATGTGGGGGGAATTCCAATGCCAGACTGACAACCGTTGGCATGCAAAGACAATGTCCCCCGCGTGCTTTCAGCTGCAGCGCGGTATCCCTCGATCCTCCACAGTAAAAGTCCCACAATTGCACCATTACTGCTGCTAATCTTGCAATTCATGTGGCAACTTGCGTCAAAAAGGGTCTTTGTACTGATTCATATTGCTTTGTTCTAAGCTGAAAAGAGTCTTTGTTTAGAATGTGGACAATAGTGGTGCCCGGATTCGGAGGGCCCCGTTGCAAAGGCAATCCAATTGACCTCCGGATTCAGAAGTGTCAAGTCGGGTAGGTCACCAGACTTTGGTAGTGTGCATGCGGTTGCCACCAAAGTGCATGCTCTGTGTCGGCACTGCATGCTGGGATGGAATTCACCGGGGTTGTACGGACGAAACCCATTTCTGACATTTGCTTGGCAATATCGCCATACACAGTATGATTGCGTATGGTGCCATCTATCTTCGCCTATATATCTTGGCTCTTCTAAATGTACCGGTATACGAACATTTTATATTCTGCCCTCTGACCATAGCCACGATCTTCGTTGTTGGCTCCTGATTTATTCTTGGTCGCACTGGTCATGGTGGTCACCATTTTGAATTCGTCCCACGCGGAAGATAGAAACGTAGAAATTTTTATTCAAGACCTTCACTCAAAATGAAGAGATTTTATGGAAACTACAACTCGCTTGGTTATGAATGTAAAGCCTGGATAATCTTTTTAATGAATAAAAAGGTATAGAAAACAACAATTTACAGGGAGTGCTAAAAAACATGTAAAACGGACGCTACACAAAACTGATGATTGCAATGCAACATCCGTGCGATAAACACCGAGATAGGTTGTTTAAATGCACCCATGCAACATTTGCAAGGATATTCGTTGGCGATGTTGCCTTTACGCATGCGCGAAGCGCACTGGTCACAGCAAAGCTGTTTACATCTGGGAACCGTCACAGCATGGTCACAACGAGGTGAAAACAACGAGGTGATACATGTATGCTATGCATTTGCACACTTAAGACCTTTGAGACTGTGTTTTAGGAAAACTGTAACTTGAAAAGGGGCAGTCAGAAGTTATTTCCTGAAATTCAAGACAAATGGCAGGTATGCATGCGACGTGAAAAAGCCAGCACAAACGAGGTGAATTTGGGATCCACGTGATTCTCTGGGTCTCCGCACTATGTTCATTGCAAACTGCTGTTAAAAACTTAAAATATATATATATTTCTTCAGGTTTTTGTTGTCCAAAATGATTTCCTTCTTGAAAGAAGTCTCCTAAAAGATTAGACAGGTGGTAATGTCTGCCAATACAATGAGGTTGACAGTTTCTTCGACCATCCAGTTGATCCGTGCAACAATTTGACAAGCTTGTTGAGACTGAGAGCAACACTGCAAATGCAGGAAAATGAGGGATGTTTGCGACTGCGCTGCATTGTACTGTGTAAATGTGTACTGTGTAAATTGTGTCAGACATCCGGGCCAATTTTCGCAGACATGCTTTTTTAGTGCTCGTGTAAAAAGGGCTTAGGTTGTACCAAAGCTTTGTATATGTAGTTTCCTTGACTTTCTGGGGACAGCTGTACAGGTTTCTACTCAGGAGTCCAAGGACCTTGTTTGCTTTGGTTGAGTTTGATGCAGAGATACATGTACATGTAGGAATGGTTTGTAACAGAGTTTGACTTTTCCCTATCTATTGTAGTGAGTATGGAGGGGTTTACATTTGTGAGTGATGTGCATCACATGGCATTTATCTATATTAAACTTCATCTGCCATTTAGATTCCCAGCTGCATAGTGTGTCGATCTCATATTTCAGTGCTGTTTTGTTGTTTTGGTCTTTAATTTCATGGTAAAGAATACAATCGTCGGCGGAGAGATGTTTTGAACTTGGGATTTAATTCCCTGTGGGAGATCACTTACCGGTATGTAGAGTATAAACAGTGAGGGGCCCAGGACGGTGCCCTGGGAAACTCCAGATTGTACCTGAACTTATGATGAAGAAACCCCTTCCAGTAAATACTACAGACTAAGTTCTCATGGTAAGGAAGATTTTGAACCAGCTATGCAAGGTGCCAGTGATGTCTGCCTGATGTACAGTAGTTTTAGAAGGCATAAATTGTGCAGTACTGTATCAAAGTCTTTTCAAAGTGGCCCATGACATTTGTGTGGATGGATGTGTGTTCCAAAAGCTTGCAGGGTATAGATGTCAGGGATACTGGCCTCAGTGGTCTGTGGTTACTTTATAGCTCAGTGCGGTTTTCCCTTTTAAATACTGGTGAAACATTAGCCTTTAACCAGTTATTAGGTAATTCCCCAGTGTCTATTGACTTCTGAAAAATTGGTTGAAGAAGTGGGGCTCACACTCTTTCAATAGGCCCTACTGATGGTAAGATTCCATCAGGGCAGTGATGGAAATAGCTGGATTCGCATCGCAAAATGCGATACATTTTCCACGAAATGCGAGACAATTTAGAAAACGGTTCACATTTTGTGCGAATCAAAATCCATCGTAAGACCATCATGCGTTGAACGCACAGGACATGTATACACGTACTGTACCCTTGCACTACATACAGTACACTGTACTGTACATGTATACTTATACTGTTGATAGTGCAAGCGCGGCGGCCGCCAGACTCCCCATCGGCTACGGATTTAATAGGTAGACTAAGATTTTCGACTGCCAAGCGCCTACCCTGTAAACATCGTCCAAATCGGTCGATTTTACCCTTAAATTGAAGCCTGTATTCTCTTCTTTCTATCCTTACCACTTTTAAAATAAATGACGAAAGGAATAATATTGAATTACACGGAAACAACATTCAGAGACAAACGATGAAAGTAGCGTATTTTAGTTATGACCGATTTCCCTTCGCGACGTTAGTGAGGTTGGCAAGTCTAGGTATGGTTTCCGCCTCTAGGTAACGCCATAGCGACACTAGGACCAGTAGGGCCGAAACCTGCCTACGCGTGGCACATGTGACATGACACAACACGTCTTTGCACACACTGTACATGTATACTGCACAGTGCACACGCACAGCGGCCACATGGCTACATACGATTGAGTACGCTGCGCTACTCAAGCCTGATCGGAACTTCCAGAAGTACAGTGTGTATAGCGAGATGGTACGCTGCAAAAAAGTACAATTTATTTTACTACCGAAACCAAACATGGATTGGGATAATAATGGGGTTCTTTCTTTATCATTGGAATTGTGTGGGTTTTTTCTTTAGTTTTATTTTATTTTGTTTTTCATTAAAAAAAAACACACCGGTTTTACGGTTTCATCGAGTCGAGGGTCCGGCGGTTTTTTCGGTTTTGATTTTTTCCAAACCGCCCAAGCCTAGATGCAGCCATCTTTCTACCCTTCAAAACAAAATTGAATTTGAGGCGATCAATTAAAATAACTATCAAGATTGTTTTTTCAGTATACAACTAAGGAAGGCAACATGTAAAATAAAGGTTTGGCCTTTTGATGCCACAGTGAGTTGGCCTCGGTGCCCCCTTGAGTTGACCTTGGTGCCCTGTGCAATTTTGATGCGAACTTTGCAGATCGCACGAGGAAAAAATCAAAGCCGTGAGAAATTATTCCAACGTTTTTGTTCTAGGAATCAGCAGATACAGCCTGAAAAGAGACAACTGCATCAAACATGGTGGGACAGCAATGCCCCAGCATGCATCCCGTCTGTCAAGGAAAGAAATGATCCATGCACTGACTTATTGTTGCATTTATTTTTGCTAGTCATTTTTACCATATTGCTAATCAAATTACAATTTGAATAGCATTATTTGCTAATCAATTTTTTCCGCTTATTTCCATCACTGCGGGGCCTGGTACTTTGTAAGGTTTCAGTAAAGTACAGTGTAAAGTACATGTACATGTAGTTTGGTCACTTTGGTGATACCCAATGTTCATCTTGATGTGAGATATAAATTATGTATGGAGGAAGGTGCAGAGTGTTTGTGTGCAGGTAAGTTTTGACCGTCTTCTTGAGTGAGCACCGACTTAAATTGACTATTGAGTGCATTTGGCTTTCTACTACAGTATATGCCTGATGCAGTGTTTATTGAAGCAACCCCAGTGAAACTCTGCCTCAGACTTTTCATGAAACTCCAAAAAGGCTTTCTCCCACTGAAGTATTCACTACGAGCTTTCCTAAGGCTATGGTCCAGTACCGGTACCTGTGCATTGTGCGGAAGTTCAACCAGTCAGTTTCAGATTTATTGTCATGCTTTATCATAAGCTTTCCTTTTACGAGCACTGATTTGTTTAATGTTTATATTGTTTAAACCAGGGTAAGTTGCTGTTTGGTGTAACCATGGTGTAACCAGTCTTGAAGGGATGTGTTTCTTCATGAACGAAGTAAGAGTCATCTTAAAGCTTTCCCATAGTTCATTGACTCTTGGTTTTTTAACTGTGTCTTCATTGATTGAATCTTTGTAACTCTTTAAATCAGCTGTTATGCTTTCAAATTATCCCTTTTTAACCTGTAAACATGGTAAAGTTTTCTGTGTTTTTGCTTCACTCTGTGTTGTGAGCACATATAATCTGTGGATACAATGTCATCTGGACGTTTTGGTGTAGATTATGGTCATCGGCTAAGTTTATCATTTGTTTGCTGATCGCAGGATATTGCCACCCTCTGTCTTTAAAGCAATTGTTTTTCCAGTCAACATCAGGTTAGTTAAAATCCCCAGCAAGGAAAATTTGGCTGTTTGTCGGTAACCCAGCAATAACAGTTTTTCAAATCTGAAAGTTGTTTCTCATCTGCAGTTGAGTTTGTGTCGTGTTTCCTGTAAAAGGCCCCTTTGTACATGTACATGTATATCATGGGACGTCCTTTGACATGGACACCATAACATTTCACTACATGTATCTGAACCAGGCAGGTGTAAATCTTCACTATGAGCAAGTAAATCTGAATGAAGAGCTGTTAAGACACCGCCACAGCCCACAAGTGATGTCAGTAAAGTGCAGTCCCAGTGAAATATTTGATAACATTGTCAAGCCATGTTTCTGTGCCTATTATTACGGTTCATTAGGCTTTTCTGTCTCGAACAGTGCTTGAAATTGTTCAACTTTGTACTCTGGAAAGTAATGTTCAAAAATGTCAGTAAGTTGTTGGTTTTATTTGGGTTCTTGCTTTGGTTTATTGTTCTCCTGTTTATTTCTTTTTGGGCTTGATGATGAGAACAGGGGTGTGCCTACTGCGACGTTACTATTAATGTCACTAGAGCTACATGTAGGCTGATCTTTTCTTCCATCGTCATGATCAAGAGGTTATATTCCAATGCTTTGATTTACATTGACATTTTTTACCGCATGACCCACATAGTTATTTATGAGTTATAGACTTACAGTAATAGTCTTACATGTATGTCCTGGATTAACTTCAATATCTCCCGAAAGTAGTAACATTATCAATTTAAGCTTGTAACTGTAAGAGAATGTGGAGGTGATGATGATGATCTCCTTAATAAATAGAGACTACCCTTGTGTCTGCCATCTTTGGATTTTTAAAGTGTAGAATGTATATATATGGAACACACTCGCCCGATTGTTGGTACTGTATCCAATTCAGCCATTCCAAGGCTGTAGAGTTTGAAATCTGGTAGGATTGGTCATCAGAACGTTGGCATTGGGGCTTTAAAATGTCTGTGTCAGTGTCAGCTTATCATATCGTATTGCTAGTGTAATTACCACTATAATGTACAATGTACGGGTCTAGTAAAGTAGCACTACATAGGGGACGGATGAACTGGGCCCTGTTTACAGGTCTAGTAAAGTAGTATCATAGGGGACCGACGAACTGGGCCCTGTTTACGGGTCTAGTAAAGTAGTATCATAGAGGACTGACGAACTGGGCCCTGTTTACGGGTCTAGTAAAGTAGTATCATAGGGGACTGACGAACTGGGCCCTGTTTACGGGTCTAGTAAAGTAGTATCATACAGGGGACCGACGAACTGGGCCCTGTTTACGGGTCTAGTAAAGTAGTATCATAGGGGACTGACAAACTGTGCCCTGTTTACAGGTCTATTAAAGTAGTATCATAGGGGACCGACGAACTTGGCCCTGTTTACGGGTCTAGTAAAGTAGTATCATAGGGGACCGACGAACTGGGCCCTTTTTACGGGTCTAGTAAAGTAGTATCATAGGGGACTGACGAACTGGGCCCTGTTTACAGGTCTAGTAAAGTAGTATCATAGGGGACCGACGAACTGGGCCCTGTTTACGGGTCTAGTAAAGTAGTATCAGGGGACTGATGAACTGGGCCCTGTTTACGGGTCTATTAAAGTAGTATCATAGGGGACCGACGAACTGGGCCCTGTTTACAGGTCTAGTAAAGTAGTAGGGGACTGACGAACTGGGCCCTGTTTACGGGTCTATTAAAGTACATGTAGTATCGTAGGGGACCGACGAACTGGGCCCTGTTTACGGGTCTAGTAAAGTAGTATCATAGGGGACCGACGAACTGGGCCCTGTTTACGGGTCTAGTAAAGTAGTATCAGGGGACTGACAAACTGGGCCCTGTTTACAGGTCTAGTAAAGTAGTATCATAGGGGACCGACGAACTGGGCCCTGTTTACGGGTCTATTAAAGTAGTATCATAGGGGACCGACGAACTGGGCCCTGTTTACAGGTCTAGTAAAGTAGTATCATAGGGGACCGACGAACTGGGCCCTGTTTACGGGTCTATTAAAGTAGTATCGTAGGGGACTGACAAACTGGGCCCTGTTTACGGGTCTAGTAAAGTAGTATCATAGGGGACCGACGAACTGGGCCCTGTTTACGGGTCTAGTAAAGTAGTATCAGGGGACTGACAAACTGGGCCCTGTTTACGGGTCTAGTTAAGTAGTATCAGGGGACCGACGAACTGGGCCCTGTTTACGGGTCTATTAAAGTAGTATCATAGGGGACTGACGAACTGGGCTCTGTTTACAGGTCTAGTAAAGTAGTATCATAGGGGACTGACAAACTGGGCCCTGTTTACGGGTCTATTAAAGTAGTATCGTAGGGGACTGACGAACTGGGCCCTGTTTATGGGTGTAGTAAAGTACACTGTAGTATTATAGGGGACCGACGAACTGGGCCCTGTTTACAGGTCTAGTAAAGTAGTATCATAGGGGACTGACGAACTTGGCCCTGTTTACAGGTCTAGTAAAGTAGTATCATAGGGGACCGACGAACTGGGCCCTGTTTACAGGTCTAGTAAAGTAGTAGGGGACTGACGAACTGGGCCCTGTTTACGGGTCTAGTAAAGTAGTATCGTAGGGGACTGACGAACTGGGCCCTGTTTATGGGTCTAGTGAAGTAGTATCATAGGGGACTGACGAACTGGGCCCTGTTTACAGGTCTAGTAAAGTAGTATCAGGGGACTGACGAACTGGGCCCTGTTTACGGGTCTAGTAAAGTACATGTAGTATCATAGGGGACCGACGAACTGGGCCCTGTTTACGGGTCTAGTAAAGTAGTATCATAGGGGACCGACGAACTGGGCCCTGTTTACGGGTCTAGTAAAGTACATGTACATGTAGTATCATAGGGGACCGACGAACTGGGCCCTGTTTACGGGTCTAGTAAAGTACATGTAGTATCATAGGGGACCGACGAACTGGGCCCTGTTTACGGGTCTAGTAAAGTAGTATCATAGGGGACTGACAAACTGGGCCCTGTTTACGGGTCTAGTAAAGTAGTATCATAGGGGACTGACGTACTTTGCCCTGTTTACAGGTCTAGTAAAGTAGTATCAGGGGACTGACGAACTGGGCCCTGTTTACGGGTCTATTAAAGTAGTATCATAGGGGACTGACGAACTGGGCCCTGTTTACGGGTCTAGTAAAGTAGTATCATAGGGGACCGATGAACTGGGCCCTGTTTACGGGTCTAGTAAAGTAGTATCAGGGGACTGACGAACTGGGCCCTGTTTACGGGTCTACATGTACACATTTTGACTGATATGAATTTTGAAAATAGAATAATTTTCCAATCCAGAAATGATAATAAAACAATGCTTTGCCAAGTTTGAAAAATTGTCACAACTGTGCCCCAACCTGGTGAAATGACCCATATACTGGCATGTTTGTTCGTTGCACAGAACAATATCTACAGTGTGGCGCTGCCACGCATGCGCACTCGGCCATCTCCCAACACGGGTCGAACTCGACCCGGAGACGTTCACACTACAGCTTTCAACACGTATTGAAATTTTCAACACGGGTCAAGAGCTCTCAACCCACCTCCCGAGCAGGGTTGGTTTCAACACAGGTCAAGCGCTCTACACGGTTCCGACCCGTGTTGAAATGTTGTAGTGTGAAAAGGTCAGTCATTTCAACACGGGTCCGACCCGTGTTCAACACAGAGATTTTTCATAGTGTGAAAAGGCCTGCTGTGTATCACTAATGGCTGCCATAGTCTCCCACTTCGTATCAGCAATGGCTGCCCTAGTCAACCACTGTGTATCATCAATGGCTGCCTTAGTCAGCCACTGTGTATCAGCAATGGCTGCCCTAGTCAACCACTGTGTATCATCAATTGCTGCCCTAATCAACCACTGTGTATCAGCAATGGCCTCCCTAGTCAACCACTGTGTATCAGCAATGACTGCCCTAGTCAACCACTGTGTATCATCAATGACTGCCCTAGTCAACCACTGTGTGTCATCAATGGCTGCCCTAGTCAACCAATGTGTATCAGCAATGACTGCCCTAGTCAACCACTGTGTATCATCAATGGCTGCCCTAGTCAGCCACTGTGTATCAGTAATGGCCTCCCTAGTCAACCACTGTGTATCACCAATGGCTGCCAAAGCCAGCCACTGTATCAGCAATGGCTGCCCTAGCCAACCACTGTGTATCACCAATGGCTGCCAAAGCCAGCCACTGTATCAGCAATGGCTGCCCTAGCCAACCACTGTGTATCAGCAATGGCCACCCTATTCATCCACTGTGTATTGGCAATGATGATGTTATCAAAGGATACAGAATACGTGAGCCAAATTCTCTCAATTTGGATCAGTTTTTTTTCGCAGTGGCTGTTGTTACGGCAGTCGTCCGTGTGGATGTTTAGCTCTTGGAACCAGACTATCAGCTAATAGACTGGTTCAACCAGCCTGCAATGCTGACGTAATACAATCAAGTCAGGGAACCACACGGACGACTGCCGTAACAACAGCCACTGCGGTTTTTTAAAATGAAGTAACATTATCAATTGCCATAATTTTAAGAATTTCTGAAAATCCCTTTAACTTTAATGAATTTCTTTGTTCTCTCTTACAGAGCCTAAAAACCCCAACATGGCCAGTTGGTATCAAAGTCTAGCCAGTAGGGGCCGACCATCAGCAGCACGTATATGGCAACCAAGAAGCAGTAGCTCTGTCATCATTTCAAAGGGGTTGCTTAATGCACCAGGAGAAAATAACTGCTTTCTTAACAGTGCTGTACAGGTAGGACCATTTTCATTGTACATTAACAAATAATAGAGAAAAATGGTTGAATAGCCTCCGATTTCCATTGGGAGATACAAAGTATGGTCCATTGTAGATAAGATAATCAATAAAACTAGAGATTTATGTCTGTTGGCAAACAACATAACGCTTTTCTGGTTCTCTTCAAAAAAATTGGGAAAAAATTTACAAAACCGCAATTCGAACCCATACCCTCAATTCCTACCCCAAAACGCATGTACATATTTGGTGCAAAAAGTCTATGGGACTTGATTATAATATTAAAAAATGCATAATTATTCTAAACAATAATCAATTGGTTCTAAACCTGAGATTTTGAATATCTAGTACAATAGCTAACTGCCCACCGAATTTCGAGAAGACTGACCAATGGCAAATATGTGTTTTAAATACACGCATTTTGATGACGTCACAATTGCGTCATGTGATTTTGGCCCTGGAGGGTGTTTCTCAACCATATCCTTAATAGATGTAAAAGAACAAAATGAAGAGAAAAAAAACCTCGCTCCGTAGGCCGAATATGCTAATTTTAATATTACGCTCTGAAAAGTTCATGACCTCATAAATATTCATGAGATAAGGCCATGGTCAAATCAGGGCAATTTTTCGATATACATGTAGTGCAAAGATAAAACCAAACAAACTTGTACTTTTGCTTTTAATGGAGTTTGAAATTTGCCCCTTTAAAGCGCTTTCACGTGACACGTGGTGACGTTTTCAAGACTACTGTTCACAATTTCAGCAAGGGCTCTATGCTTTTGTCAAGTTTGAAATAGCTTTCCTGCTTCGTGGCGGAAAAGCTAATAATGTTTTCCAAGAGAGAATGGTCTGTGCTTTGTACCGATCAAATCCATAATGTTTGCTTTGCCTACGGTATCTCCAATTTTTCCACCTGAAGCTGGTAGTGGGTTGATTGCTTTATTAGGTTGATAACATTCCTCAGGTGTCTGGTGATGACAATCCAATCTAACATACAGAAATTGTACAACAGTGATAATTTTGTTGGTAATCCAGCAGATGGCTGATGGCATGAGGAGAAGTGGCATGAGGCTGTTGTTAAAAAAAAATCATGTCGCAAAATTTTATGTCGATGTCGACATTGTCATAGCAATAATAGCGTCAAAATTCGATGCTAACAGTGTCAGGGACTATGTTTAGTTAATAAATGAATAATGTATGTGGTTGTGAAATTGGTTTTCATGGATAATCTTTATTTCAATAAACTTTCATACTTAATGTGTTTATTTCAAATTTTACATAAATTATTTTTGTACTGATGTTGCATGTTATAGTTGGAAATTCCTTAAAAATCATAAGAAAAGCGATAGCTCAATGGGCGCATTCTCGCTGCAAGAAATAATGAATATTCATGAATTCTTTGGGTACTGTTGTGAAAAGAGTAGGCTGCACGCGTGATATTTGTTTACACCACAGCCACTGGTTTTTTGCTATAACAGTGTGAATTCGGGCTTGAAAAGACACTACCACTGCGTTGTCAGTAAGCTGGGAGGGAGGGTGCTCGAGTAGTATACACAATGGTGGTTCTGGGACAGTTTTCTTTGTGACCTATTCGTTTTTTTCCCTGTTTCTCGGCTCCCAGAGGGTTCGCAAAAACCCGGCCCCCTATGTGCACTGTACGTACCGGTATTTCGTGCTCGTTGTAGAATTGGAGGGAAAATTGGGTTTTTTCTGCGCGTATGTGAAGACGATCTCATGTACACGCAGAACTCAAGTAAAATTGGGGGCAATTCTGCGTCTCGCTCTGGACCCTCGCACGTACACGCAGAATTGGGTTAATAATTTGCGCAATTTGTTATGTACGTGCACATCTACTTTTTCTCTACTAGACATTTGTAGCCATTAGGTATATCCAGGACGGCTCAACTAAAAACAATGAAGGGCACGGCTACATGCTCATGGTTGGTTATAGGCACAAAGGAGACCTGCAGGGTAAAAAATACTTTTTTTTTCACGGGGGCTCTTTTCAGATTTTCCCATCTTAAAATAGCCACCCTTAATTATTTCGCGGTGGCTATTTTGGAGCTTAGGGGGGCTTTTTTTAAGAATGTATTTTTTTAATGGTTTGATTCCTAATACTAGTAATAGAATAGTCCATGCTGTCAAGGTATCGTGATGTGGCCTCGGTGTGCCAAAACCTATGAGAATAACTACGTTCGTAGGCCTACCTGAAAAAAAGGAATAAAGTTTGCGACATTTTTGTGCTGTATCGTGAAGTAGTAGCTCGTTTTGCTGTTTAGCTTTCTCCTTTCAGGGCATGGTTACGACTTTGAAAAGGCACCCGCGAACACGCAAACCTTTGACAGCTCTATGATTCTACTTTGGCACGCAACCCAACCACGTGCTGCATACTGCGCAATCTATCGTGCAACGCAAATCGCTCCCAACTACCGTTGGTTCCCGTTGTTTGTTACAGTCAGCGATGTCCAAGATTCACTGGTACCCGCAGACTAAAAGTTCGTTGACATGAAACTGTCCCGATAGAAAGCACTGTCCATGTACATTTGTACAGTGTATGTACATTGTACGTTCATGTACTGTACCGTGGGAACCCGCGTTTTCGACGCTACACGTTTTCGACGCTTACATCGCACGATGAAAACAACTCCGTATAACGATCTCAGACTTCCTATCTTACAGTTTGTTACCTGCTCTTGTCCGTCACCGAAAACGTGCAAAGTTAAGGCTTTTCCAGTAGGCCAAACTCGTGTGATTCAAAAAGTTGCTCTTTTGGGGTCTATTTTCCTAGGTACAAAATTGGCATTTGCTTCGAAGCTCCAGTTTTCTTTATTGTTGGTCC
This sequence comes from Luidia sarsii, assembly GCA_949987565.1. Taxonomy (NCBI): domain Eukaryota; kingdom Metazoa; phylum Echinodermata; class Asteroidea; order Paxillosida; family Luidiidae; genus Luidia; species Luidia sarsii. Next base: position 3,812,695 of record OX465118.1, read on the forward strand.
TAAAAAAAATCTGAGTGTACCATAACAAACCCCAACATCCGTAGAAAAAATATATATCACGCAACTTGAAGCAGTCCGTTCTGGGTAAAAACTATGGAGGCTCATATAGGGCGTATCGCTTATATAATTTTTGTTTATTTATTTTTATTATTATTTAAAGACAAAAAGTACATGTACATGTAACATGGACCAATAGGCTTTTAGAAAAAATGAAAAAAAATAAAAGGGCAGCTAGAGAAAGTACCAAGAAGGAGGAAATGTGTCTCTGGAGTGACATTGGGAAAGGTCATAACTGAAGAAGCAGTGAGAAAGAGAATTGTGGAGTTTTTTAAACGTCACAAAAGAAGACATCAACCTGCTCAACCAATACGTTTTAAGCATAAATTATGAATGATTTGAGGAAAGTGTTAGAAGCAGTGTGGAAAAACAAAAACAAAGATGAACCCAAAAAAAACATACAGGGAAGAATTTTACAGTGCCACACAGCATTTTGAGTTATTTTAAGAATTTATTTTGCGTTTGGCTGCACTGGGACACCTTACTAAACACCAACATCGAAAATAGGTGACGATGCTTACTGCGCGGTGCGCCGCGGACCTCAACAAAACCGGGTAATCTTACGGAAGTGACAGGCTTGATCAACCTTCTCTATGATTATTCTAATAGTCTGTGGTGTGGAGAAAGTGACTGAGACCTCTTTTAGTGTGATACTTTCGTCCACATTGTTCAGTTTGAAGAAAAGTCCTTATATCGTCGAAAACCGGTTATTGGAGGATACATGAACATGTACACCCACACTCCGTACAGTTCTAGTTGTGCACAGAATGCGCAATGTTTAGCTGACAGTGCGCACGGTACAGTGAAGCTTCCATGTGTGCTGCACACACACACACACCACACACACTGCACAGCAGTCAGAATATATTTCATGCGCGCTGTGCTAACGGCCGTGCGGCGGCCATGGTCCAATCTGCCCAACTATCCATCGGCCAAAAGGGCACGACGGCAATGTGCTAAAAGGGCACGGCAATTTGTTGCTGTGAAAATCCTCCAAATGAAAGCAACAAGCGCATGGGGCTCGTTCAACATTTTGTTCGTTATGTCAGCCGTACAGACTTAGAATCCACGCACGATACGGATCACGTGTTTTCCCCAAGTTGGCACACGTTCAAATCTGAACCTAGCAGCCACGGACTTGCTCTCATTGCAGCGCGACGCTGAGCCTAGGGGGGGGGGGGACTTGGCTGCCAGCTTCAGTTGGGTACCATACGGCACACACAATGTGCTTTCTGTACTTTTCTGTGTACATGTACAATGTACATGTACGTGCATAGTGAACACAGCCGTAAAGGTACAGTAACGGGGCGTTTTTATTTCCCGCATGTTTTATACTAGTTTCGGAGTTTGGAGTTGTAACAAAGATCTCACCTTGACAAATCATATCAATGAACTACGGGATTCTACGGAATATAAAATCACGACGGGGGCGATTTTTCAAAAAATATGGCTTTTTTTTTGCCCCCGTGTTGACGTTTACCATGGCGATTTCAGAGGTTTTGGGGGCGAATCGCCCGTCACCCCCGTGTATTTTTTTCGCTGGAGACCTGCGGACGGTCCTGTCTCAAGGGGTATTGCCGGATTCATTTTTTTAGACTCTGTGAAGGCTGCGGCACACAACCTTATAAATTGTGTGGGGTAGGTGTTAAAAACACCCTCAAATTATGCATGGGTTGTGGGTATAAGCGGGAGACATAAAAGTTATAAAGCAGAAACTTAGGGCCGTCCAGGCTAGGTTTCGCCACCTCGTAGCCATCGAAATTTCTAATTAGAGAAAGGGAGAGCTTACGTATACCCATCCCAATAAGTTGAGTTGGGTGAAACTATCCGTATCTTATCTGTTGAGGTGATGACGGTCAAGGAACTACCGGTACGTGTTCTGGCGAAAGACTATGGGCTTCCCAACAGGTCGAAGCTCAAGAAATGCTACCTCCAGAAGGCAATCGCCTAGGTCTGGGCCCACGAAATCGCATAAATTTCGACAGCAATGACTATAAAGCCTGCGATCCGCCCTCAGCGATCCAGCCACTACAGAAACATGTACAACCCCGACATCGAAGTGGCGCTCGTTGGTGTCAGCTTCCCAGTCCCAATCTTGCAGTGGGACAAGATCAAGCATTAGAGCGACCTTATCGCGGTTAACGTCTTCGGCTGGGAAAAGACGGAAAAGAAGGGAAAGACGGAGAAATGCCTCACAGTCCTGCGAATCACCAAACAGCCGGCTGAGCGCAAGCGGATGAACGTGCTGCTCCTCGGAGATGGGGAGGTTGGTCATTGTGCTGATCAAGAGCTTCAGCCGCCTGCTCTACGATCAGCATAAACACGAGGGGCGAAAGCACTTCTGCGAGCACTGCCTGCACGGTTACACCAGGGAGGCCCTGCTGGAGGCCCACAAGCCCGACTGCCGCGGAATCGGCCAGACGGCCGTGAGGGTGGAGATGCCAGAGGAGGGGGGAGAACAAGCTCACCTTCCAGAACCACCACAAGCAGCTACCGGCCCTCTACACCATCTACACGAAAATCGAAGAACGAAAATCGAAGAAACGGAGAGAAACCCCGACCAGAGCAACACCCTACGGACGCAGCACCACGAGGCCTGCAGTTACTGCTACTGTACATCGTGGTGCGGTGCGATGGCAAGACAGAGCCGCCGGTGGAATACCGCGGGGCCAGCACGGCGGAGCACTTCCTCCAAGCACTGCAGGAGGAGCGCAAAATCAAGGGCTTGCTAGTCAACCCCAAGGCCATGCTGATGACGCGAGAGGACCGCCAAGACCTGTCACGTTTGTGATAAGCTACTCAAGGATGACTATCTGCGCGACCACTGCCACACCACGGGCAGATATAGAAGCGCCGCACACAATACCTGCAATCTTAAACTGCAGTTGAATCTAAAAGCCGCCCCAATTCCCGTGGTGTTCCACAACTTGCAAGACTACGATTCCCACCTGCTGATGCAGGCTATCTCGAAGGTAGAGGGCAAGATCACCTGCATCCCAATAACACGGAGAAACACGTTGCGCAAGGGGATCTATCCCTACAAATACTTGGATTCATGGGAGAAATTCGATAAGACATGCCTCCTGCCGAAGGAGGCTTTCCACAGCAAGCTCTCGGATGCACACATCGGCGACCAGGACTACGCCCACGCGCAAAAGGTGTGGAGTGCCCTCAGCTGCGCGACCCTTGGGACTACCACGACGCCTACAACCGGGTTGATGTCCTCCTGCTGGCCGACGTCTTCTAAATCTTTTGGAAGACGTGCCAGAGGTAGTATGCCCAGCCCATTATTACACCAGCCCTGGCCTCTCGTGGGACGGGCTGCTGAAAAAGTCCAAGATCGAGCTAGAGCTGCTCAGTCTACGACCAGCACCTCTTCATCAAGAAGGGGATGCGCGGGGGGATCTCGATGGTGTCCAAGCGCTACGCTTGGGCTAATAATCCCGAGGTGGAGGGCCACGACCCATCCAAGCCGACCTCGCACATCCAGTACCTCGACGCCAATAATCTGTATGGATGGGCAATGAGCCAGCATCTACCAACAGGGGGCTTCAGGTGGGCGACTGCCACGGAAATGAGCAGGGCCATCGATCTGCCCGAGGACACGATCTTCGAGGTCGACCTGGAATATCCGGAAGAGCTCCACGAAATGCACAACGCCTACCCGCTCGCGCCAGAGCGCATGGTGGTCCAGAAGGAGTGGATGTCGGAGTATCAGCACGGCCTACTTGGCGTTGGGATGGTGCCTACCGAGGTCGAAAACCTCTCTCTTGGCATGCGATTGAAAAAGATTCATCGCGCCCTGCGGTTCGATCAGAGCCCCTGGATGGAGCCCTACATGTACATCCGAATGAACACCGACCTCTGCAAAAGGTCACCAGCAACTTTGAGAGGGACTTGTTCAAACTGATGAACAATTCGGTCTTCGGGAAGACGATGGAGAACCTCAGAAAGCGGGTGAGCGTCAACCTGGTACGCACTGGCGAGAAAGACCGGCTCTGGCGTCTCATCGCCAGCCCAGCCTACGCAAGTGCCACCATATTCGACAACGACCTGGCGGCCGTCCAGATGCACAAGACCTGTGTTGTGCTCAACCGCCCCGTGTATGTGGGGGCACGCATCCTGGATCTCTCGAAGAAGCTAATGTACGACTTTTATAATGAGATGAAGGAGAAGTACGGGGAGTGCTGCGAGCTCCTCTACACAGATAAGGACAGCTTGCTGATGGAAATCCACACGGACAACCTCCAGGGTGATATGGCCGTGCACGCTGACCACTACGACACCAGCAACTTTCTGGCTGGCCACCTCCTCTGCTCGATGACCAACAAAAGCGGACCTTCTGCCACGGCATGGACGTCCTCCGTCCTCCTCCATGTTGAGTCGCATATCACTAGGTGCCATGTAGAGCCCAATTCCAAACACAAAGTCTAACTTACTGCTGGCGAATTATTATATTTATCGTTCGGTACGGGGAGAGCAATCGCGTCGTCGATGTAGGATAGGAACTGTTCCTGTGCCTTGGATCCATCGGGGCCGATGATGCCTGACGTTTTTGTTGATTGAGCCCATATGTGACCTGCCACCCCAAAACCAGGCGGAAGTGGGCAAGGGCCATTTCAAGATACGGCCATTTCAATGAAAAATTGTGTTCATGGTCGATTTTTTGTTTTTGTCATTAAATTGAATATCTATTCTATCAGTTGGCCAAGTTTAATCCCCAAAAAATCTTTGAAAATGGCATAAAAGGCATTTTTATGAGGCGATTGTTTTTGCTGGCCGTCTAAAATGGACGAAACAAAAGCTTACATTCACCACGGAGGACAACAAAATCGCGATTTTCCAAGCCACTGACATACAAAGTCCCATTACGGAATTGAGTCATGGCATGCCCAAAAAGAAAGACGAGTTCGTCATCTTTCCAAATATGGTATTTGTTATTGGCGGGTAATTCCAATTCAGCCAACCACAGGCCTTCTTTTGTATGATGTCGTAGTAAACAAACGTTCTGTCAGGTTAGCAACACGCGTCATGTGACTAAAATAGCATCGCCTCATTGGCTGATACGCACGTGGAACCATACCTCAGTAAAAAAAATTGCCCCCGCGTATTAGTAAAAGCATGGGTCGACATGACTGACCGTGTGCACTATTCCAGTGCACTCAATTGCCAGAGCGTGCTTAGAAATCGGTAGCGGTAGCAATTGCTGCCTTAATCGCAAAAGTTGGCTCCAATTTGGTCTTCCTTTTTATGAAACAGCAAATATACATGTTACATGTATTATGAGTTTCCAGTCATGTCCCGAGACCGATCGCGAGGACAGGATTGCAAGACTCGTTACCGATGCTGCAGCTTGCGGGTTGAAAGACTCATCGGCAAGCTTAGGCCAACGGTAGTCAAAGTAACTTGGACCCGACAAGTCACTTTTTTTATCAAATTTTGAAATTTTGAGATTCAGGTGAATCAGTCACCCAAATCGCAAAATTTCAAAATTCGATAAAAAAGTGACTTGTCGGGTCCAAGTTACTCGGACTAGGCCTACCGGTACTTCAGTACTTGAAGTTATCGATGATTACTTTCAAGACCTTCAAGGCTTCATGAAAGAGAGTCTGACTCTGATTCTGATGAAAGTGACTTCAATGTGCTTGACTCCGATGCTAATGCTAGTGGTGATGACTTAGCGTTCGATCGGGAAGATCCTCCCTTGGTAAGTTACTGTTTAAAATATGTAAACAAGAATACTGAGTACCGGTACTGAAAAATGTAGTACAGCATTATTAATTTAACATTTTTTAATGACTTGACATGATTTAAACATGGTTTGAAGAACAAGCAATGTGCAACGTTCAAAACACGTTTGATAATTGATTACGTAGAAGTTAACATCCACAAAATGATCCATTTTTTTTTCACATCAAAAAAGGCGTGTTGCTTTTCAGTATTTGTACTAAACCGACATGTAGCAGTAGGGGAGTAAGGTTCAAAGGAGTCGATGAAATTAAAAGTTCTTGTGTGCCTAACCTCATACCTGTTTAAAAAGTAACGCTGTTCCTGCATAGTTTTAAAGTTACGATGCCACACACCGTACACGTGTAGCGCTTTTGTGTACACGTCAACACGTGTGTACACAAAAGTTATGAGCCACTTTTTCACACTCACAGGACTTCAACTGCAGTTGATATGAACATTTAAACTTGTAGGTTCTGTTTGGTTTGAGTGGGTTTTTATATGACTAGAGCGAAAAAAAAATATATAATCAGAAGGGACCTACTAGTTAGTGGTGACTCACGGAATCAGATATCGAACGATCAAAGTCACAAAAGATTGAGTACTATGAATAGGCAAAAATTTATTTTAAACAAAGTCTAAAAATGAAGGAAAGTTCACTAACGCACTGCGTAACGGGCGGCCGAGCACGCGGTGCGGTCCTGCGAAGTGGGCGGTCAAGCCCACGGTGCGGTCCTGCAAACCGGGCGGCCGAGCCCATGGTGCGGTCCTGCGTAACGGGCGGCCAAGCTTGCGGTGCGGTCCTGCGAAGTGGGCGGTCAAGCCCATGGTGCGGTCCTGCGAATCGGGCGGCCGAGCCTACGGTGCGGTCCTGCGAACCGGGCAGCTGAGCCCACGGTGCAGTCTGGCGAATCGGGCGGTCCAGCCCGCGGTGCGGTCCTGTGTACGGGAGGTCCAAAACTCCTCAGAAAAATTCCGTACGATGTGGTACGGTAACAGAGCCGCCCAAACAACTACTAAAAAACTAAAGACTGCACAAGATGGCGACTGGACCAGAGGGTGTAGCAGAACAGAGTGGTTAAAAACGTGCATCGTGCGCACAAAAAGAAAGAAACCTCTCACGCGTGACATGCCGTGTGCATGGAGAAAAAGCCATGCATTGACCCCCCAAAAAAGCATCCTGCAACCGCAGAACGAAAGCGCCCGCACGGCAGTCACAAAACAAACCAACCCCCCAAAAAAGGTTACTACAAACTTAAAGGCAAAGGCCTTTTTACTTTTTAATATGCGGCAGTACGCACGCACACCATCAGGTAATTTTCTGCTCATGTATCTTTTTCTTTTGATTGTGTAGCCTCGAGCACGAGGAAGATGAAGAAAATATGGCAATGGACATGGCTGCAAACATGTACGACTTCCGGACAAGCAATGTCGTGGCCAGTGCAAACTTCACAACGGCAGGCCATGTATTCAGCAGTTCAGCATTGAAGAGATCAGCTGTATTCGGTAAGCTTTAGTTACTTGTAGTTTTAGTTTGATATTGATAATGATAAACGGTAGTTGCGGTAATCGTAACCCTCATCCTCCCGAAGGTCAGAGATCTGAGGGTTACGGATTGATATGTACAAAAATCGACCAAAGTTTGTGTTTTCACCATTTTTGAAAGACTACTGTCCCGATCGCCACACACAATCTAGGGACATAGATTTAGTAATCGCGATTTTGTACATAGCGGTCCGTAACCCTCAGGTCTCTGACCTTCGGGAGGATGAGGGTTACGATTACCGCAACTAGACAAATGGTACATATTCAAAAGCAGTTCAAATTCATCGTGGTACGAGTTGACCCCAAAACAGTGTGTAAAATGTACATGTATTATGTTATGGTATGATTTTACTTATTTTTCCCTTTTTGTTCTAATTTTAGGTTGAATGTTCAAGACTTGTTCTTGCTGGGAATCATTTGCGCCAGCATTAACACCTCAGATGCAATGATGAAGTCCAAACGTGTCAACCATGAATGCCGACACACGAGGATAATGGCATTTCACTACGAGCACAAAAGGATTGCAGACAATTCTGCACTGAAGAGACTAAGGACTTGGTTTGCCCTGCTCCAATCAATGAAGATTTGTGGTATTTTTGTGGCGGTTTCCAAAACTTGATCCTAATTATGTTCTTTAGGTTAAAGGCTCATATTACCAGTTAACCTATATCCGCTGAATAATAGCAAACTCGTATTTTTAAATTTAAGATTGAGACTTGTAATCACAATTTCACAAACAAGATCTTCTTTTCATTTGTGCCGATCTACATTGTGTGTACAGTACCTTGGATCTAGTAGTTACATTTCCATTATGAAAAAACAATAAGTCTGATTAGGTTAAAACGTGTTATGTGTTTCGTATACAATAATAAAAAAAGAACTTAGGCAGAAAAGCCTTCTTTTCGACTTTTAAACAAATTTTTACTTAATATTGATATTATTATCACTTATTTTTCTATTTATTTGGAAGTATAAATTACAAAAAGAAGATAATTTTGTTTTATGCTGTAACACATGATTTGAGTTCTATGTGGTGTTTATTGGAGATGGTGTTTAAAGTTAATTATGCCCTGGTAAAAATCCAAAGCAACTCACATAACTTTGTAATTAAGTGGGCGGGGCCGGCTGGGAGGGGGAAATTTAAGAATGTTATTAATTTCTTCTCTTGGTGTTAAATTATGATTTCATGTACATGTACTGGATAATGTGTATACACTAAAGAATTGTATTTAGAATTAGAAATAAAGAAAAAGAAACTAATATTGTACACATGAAGTTATTTAGGATACTTCCATCACAATGTCACAAAGATCTATAATCTCAAAATATGCCCAATGAATTGACTAATTTTTCATTTTGTTATGTAGGCATAAACATTCTTAGAAGCTGTGCAAAAGTAAACGAGTCTGCAAGAACCACACATAGCATGTTGCTAGGGTGAATTATGTGATAACGGAAGTAGAATAACATTGAAATTCTACCTGAACTTTAACATCCGGTATCTCAAAACCATCCAGTTGCAATTACTTAACTTTGAAAAGCTTTAACTCCAAAAGTTTTCCACCTAGACACATCAGCTATACATGTACCTCATTTTAATGCTGAAAATACAAGCAATCCAATGGTGTATAAATCTCCAATGTCATAAAAAACTACTTCAGCCTGGTTTTGGTTTGGTGGGTCACATATAATCGACAACACGTATGTCATGATGCTGCCGTCCAACCGATCAAGTCCTCGTTGCATTAATTCATTTGACTTGTCAAGTATGAATGTAGACCAGGCTGTGTCCACATCATAGCCGTACTGCTGGATGAAGTCTATGTGATGAGGCTTGCTTTCTGTCGGCACTCCGAACGTCATATTTCTTGTGTAGCCATCATCCGTTATGGTGCCGGTGTAGATTCGCCTGAGCCCTCGGTTTTGACCTTTGATGTTGTGCTGCACCCTGAATGACTCCCTATCCACCTGTACCTGAATTATAGCATTTTGTAAATCTAAAGACTTTTTGTTGGAAAACACCCCACCTATCTCATACGATGCTTTGGAGTTTGATCTGAATGCCGCCGGGATGGGTGCTGGTTGTTGCGCCTGGGTGGGTGTTGGCGCCGGGGTTGATGTTGTTGCCAGGGGTGGGTGTTGGCGCCGGGGTGGGTGTTGGTGCTGTGGTGGGTGTTTGCGCCGGGGTGGGTGTTGGCGCCGGGGTGGATGATAGTTTTTGTGCTGGGGTGGGTGTTTGCGCCGGGGTGGGTGTTGGCGCCGGGGTGGATGATAGTTTTTGTGCTGGGGTGGGTGTTGGCGCCGGGGTGGGTGTTGGTGCCAGGGTGGATGTTGGCGGCAGGGTGGGTGCTTGCGGCAGGGTGGATGTTGGCGCTGGGATGGGTGTTGGCGCTGGGGTGGGTGTTGGCGCCGGGGTGGATGATAGTTGTTGGCACCAGGGTGGATGTTGGCGCCGGGGGGGGGGGGGGGGGGGGTGTTGGCGCTGGGGTGGATGTTGGCACCGGGGTGGGTGTTGGCGCCAGTGTGGATGTTGGCGGCGGGTTGGGTGTTGGTGCCGGGGTGGGTGTTGGTGGCGGGGTGGATGATAGTTGTTGCGCGGGGGTGGATGATAGTTGTTGCGCCGGGGTGGGTGTTGGCGCTGGGGTGGATGTTGGCGGCAGGGTGGGTGTTTGCGGCAGGGTGGATGTTGTCGCCGGGATGGGTGTTGGTGCTGGGGTGGGTGTTGGCGCCGGGGTAGGTGTTGGCGGTGGGGTTGGTGTTGGCACCAGGGTGGATGTTGGCGCCGGGGTGGATGATAGTTGTTGGCGCTGGGGTGGGTGTTGGCAGCAGGATGGATGATGGCGACAGGGTGGATGTTGGCGCTGGGGGGGGAGGATGGTTGTTGCGCTGGGGTGGATGATGGCGGCATTGTTATGAATAGGGTTAAGCATCCCGAATTCAAGCGTCTCCGAAATGGGACCGTGGATGAATTAAAGATTACCGTTTAAGATTAATTTAATTAGGAAGGCCGATCGACAATCACAACCTCCCAATACACCTAACGCAAAACCGAATCTACTCGTCCGTCAGGCCGAAGAAGAACGTCAGCCTCGACTGCAGCAGTTGGATGTGGATCGTGAACGGGGTCGTCCTCATGTCCGAAGGCTTAGCCAATGTGACGAGCAGTAGCTTCACGCTCCTACCCAACGAAGGGAAGGACCGACTGGTCATGCACCTTGATAGTCTGCTATCATTGTTTACTCTGTTAACATGAAACAGCAAGCCTCTACCCTACCGATATATCCATGGCTCGATCCACCCGCGATCTTCGAGACGGAGCCGGCGGAAGGATACAGCTTCTGTCTTTCCGAAATTTGGCACCTTTAACGCAGTCTTGGTGCGAAAGAGATGACACTGCCAAGCTATACAAACAGTACCGCTAAGCCAACAACATCATCGATGGTGTTGATACAGCACTGGTTGTATCCAGTTTGGGGATGGGTGCGACGGGCATGGGTCTGCTCTCTACAATCATAGCAGCGCCCGTCGTCGTTGCGCTGGAAGCGGCTGCACTTGGCTGCGGGATGGGCGCATCTCCCCCGAGGAGTTCCGGCTCGTACTCAACGAGATGGAAAAATATCGTCGAATGAAAGAGGCCATTCGGGGGGAATCCTGCAAGGCCTACGACATGGTCGTAGGATTAACCTTTGAATTGAGTAGGATATTGTTTGGGTGAAATAGGTGAGTTTGTGATGCCTATTCAATGCCATTTCTGCTACAGTTTTGACCCAGGCAAATTCAGTGGTTGAAAAACGGTATGCCCAACAACAACAGCCTTGTCATGTATCGTATAGAGTGTGGGTGTTTGTGTGGGATGTTAAAATTCACCCGACAACTTATTCATAAGCCTCACAATTGTCGCCGGATGAAATCTGTAGCATGACCAAATGTGTGGATAGGTGTGAAGAACCCTGGGGAATTTTCCTTTCCCGAAAGACCCGTCTGCCACTGGATAGGCTCATGTCTACGTTCAGCCATCTTATTGACTGAATTTTACTTCGTTTGAGCACAAGAACAGCCCGTAAAGACACTTTTAGCTCGCTTAGCGCTTAAGCAACAAAACATTCGCTTAACGGTAGCTATGAAATGGCGTCACCATTAAGCGAGTCGCTTAACCACAAAAACGACGCTTAAAGCCCCTACACAACATTGGTGGAGGTCAAAGAATAGCATCCATACGTTGTCTGATCCAACATACGCATCAAATAGCACACCTGTGAAAATTTCAGCTCAATCCGGCAACCGAGTCTCAAGAAAATTGTGAAAATCGCTGCATTTGTTTCGCGAAAATGCAGCATTCAACGCCGTACTTTGAAAAATAAAATCTCAGTGAGACGTAAACTATTTCTTTTACTCATTTCTCCCAAAATACAACATTTTAGGCAGAAATATTTCAGTGAGAGGTTTCTACTTACTATAACCATCTTCAAACTGTATAAGTTTCATGTAAATCTGTAAACATCTGTTTTTCGATCTTACCAATGTTGTGTAGGGGCTTTAAGCGGCTCTTTGAAATTGGCCCCTGATTTCCTGATCCTTCCCACAGACTTCCGTGATCCTTCCCCGATCCCTGCATTGCACTGGTATCCGGTACGCACTTATATGCCTGTGATGCAGCAACTTACACCAGCTACTGTACTACTGCGACCGGCAATAGAAATGTGTGCTATACAGCAGGGTTCGACATTGGCGGTCGCCCGCTTGCCCGGGGCAAGTAAAATCTCACGTCGGGCAAGTAAAATGTTCACGTTTTAAAATTTACTTGCCCGACCGGGCAAGTTGAATTTTGATAGTTGCCCAAAAGTGGCAATTATACATGTATGTAGATATTGTTCGCATTGTTACGATTATTATTCCGAAAAGGCGGAGCTTTTTGCATCTGCTGACGAGCGCACGCGATTCGCGAGGACAGATTGTATCCTGCACCGCTACAGTGTATAGTGGCCGTGCACATGATGTACATATACATGTACAGTACATATGCAATACATTTACAGTACATGTACTGTACATGTACATGTACATGTCACACATGTACTGCACACTGCTATGGTCCAGTTCGCTGGTAAACATTCGCCCATACGTTAATGCGTATAGGAATAGGATCACGGGGTACCATTGAGGAAAGGATAGAGAAAGCATGCCGCACATGCGTTGTAAACAGCGACTTTCCACTTTCAGTCTTCGCACCAGGATCCTGTTCCCGATTTTGTATTCCGAGACTTGAACAAAGATTTGAATTGAATCTTGTTTTTTGGTTTTTTTCACGGACAGGGAAATAGGTTAACGATCGGATAAGGTAGGGTACATTAATTTTTGTTAATGCCCAAACACGCAGGGTGGACCAGTAAAACTTGTACAGTACTTTTTCGTGGTCTGAACTCCGATCTTCCTTCCTCAACGGTCCGTTTTGGTTATGGACCGAGTTGACATGAAACCTCCAGGTTCCTGAACTGCTAAAGGTAAAGCCTTTACGGTCGTACCATGAAATCCATAATTTGAAAATTACCTGGACGAAATAATTATGGAAAATATGCTACGGAAAGGGTGATCAAAGTCACGCGATGTGTCGTTGCTGGTGGCGACGTTTCGGTTGCCAACTGCGAACCTTCATCAGGCAACTGAAGAATGCGCGCTGCGGCGTCTGTTTATGTCCGCTTCGCCGGTTCCTGTGTACCAGTTTGCGGACGTCATAGTAGTGATCGTGCGGTTTGGCGCACGATTCTGGCGTCCACTGGCAGCCCCGTCCGTGGTGGGTTGGCGGTCGTGGCGTCTGATGGTGGGGAGCCAGAAACCGGGGATGTCAATGCCGCTGTCTCGGTTGATGTTGTTTCGGCGAAGTCGGATGTGGATGGCCTCCTTGACACGCCTGGTGTACCAATGCTGCTCACGGTCAATACACCGTACATCGTCCCAATTGGGGCGGTGACCAGCTCCCCAAGCGTGCTCGGCTACCGCCGAGCCGTCCACACAGGAGAGTCTCACGTCGCGTTGATGCTCCTTGATTCTCTCACCGATGGGCCTGCCGGTTTCACGGTGTAGACCTGGTTGCACTCGCCACACGGAATCTTGTAGACGACACCTCCGCGTCTTTCCGGGAGGACAGGGTCCTTGGGGTGGACGAGTTGGTTCCTCAAGGTGGTTGAGGAACGAAACACGGTACGGATACCGTGTCCCTCAAGGATTCTCCTCAACTGTCCGGAGACGCCATCCATGAAGGGGAGTACAGCGAAGGACTTGTACTCAACCCGCTCCGTATCGGTGCTCACCTTGGGTCTCGAAGAGCGACGGATGAAGGGGGTTGGGTATCCATTCGCTGTAAGTGCAGTGTGCACGTGGCGTTTCTCTAAAGGCCGTACAGCGCGGTTTGGTAACCAAACGCGCTGCACGGTCAAAGAGGCACTTGGCCACTCCACGCTTCACAGACTCAGGGTGGTGGGAGTTGTAAGCCAGGTACTGGTCAGTTTGTGTGGGTTTGCGGTACACAGTTGTGGTTAGGCTGCCGTTGGGCTCCCTGTGGACCAAAGTGTCCAGGAAGACGATGGTGTTGTCCACTTCCACCTCGACAGTGAAGTGTATGGTGGGCCGGAGACAGCTCAGATGGGAGAGCAGCTGGTCGGTCCGGTCGCATGGTGCAATGACAAAGGTGTCATCAACATACCGCTTCCATACTGAAGTGGAGCATTCGGGAGGGCAACTCTGTAGAGCTTCCTCCTCAAATGCCTCCATTTACAGGTTGGCGATGACCACGGATACTGGACTGCCCATAGCTGCTCGATTCGTCTGTTCGTAGAAGGACCCTTCGTGGAGAAAGTATGTGGACCGTAAGACAAACTCCAGCAGGGTGGCGATCTTGGCGGGGGAGAGGGAGGTTCGGTCCAACAGGTTCGGGTTCCCTTCCAGGCGTTGTATAGGGCTACTCTGCACGCGCCTTCAATGGGGACGTTGGTAAACAATGACGTGACATCGAAGGAAATCAATGTCTCGTGGCTGCCGATCCGTTGTCCGCGGAGGAATTGCGCGAAGGCCGTGGAGTTTGGCACCGTGTTGGTCGTGTTCACGATCAACGGAGACAGGACTCCTGCCAGATACTCGGACAGGTCGTAGGCAAAGGAGCTCACGCAGGAGACGATGGGCCTTAGGGGTGTACCAGATTTGTGGATCTTGGGCAAACCGTACATCCTGGGCGGTTGCTTGCCGGAGGGGCGGAGCTTCCGGTAGGTTCCATCGTCGAGATACCCGGCCCTTTTTAGCTCCAGTTGCTGGGGCGCGATCTTCCTGCAGAGCCGGTCAGTGGGATCCTTCGTCAGCTTGTGGTAGCCGGGCCCGAGGTGATCAGTTCGTCCATCTTGCTGCGGTAGGTTTCCGCGTTGAGGACCACGCTACCGCGGCCCTTGTCGGCGGGGAGGATCATGATAGAACGATCCTTCCGCAGAGACCTAAGGGCGACGCGCTGCTCCCAGCTGATATTGCTCCTCGGCGGACGTGCTCTTCGCAGGGTCTCGTTCACCTCCCTGCGGACCAGGTCGGCTGCCTTGGGGTCAAGCCTCTTCAATGCCGTCTCTACATTGGCCGCAATCTCCGAAGCCGGAACGCGGTCAGGGGCGATGGTGAAGTTGAGGCCCTTTTCCATTAGTGACTCTTCGGTGGCCGACAGGGTTCTCGAGGAGAGGTTGATTCCGTGTGGCGAGTGCAACCAGGTCTACATCGGCAAAACCGGCAGGCCCATCGGTGAGAGAATCAAGGAGCATCAACGCGACGTGAGACTCTCCTGTGTGGACGGATCGGCGGTAGCCGAGCATGCTTGGGGAGCTGGTCACCGCCCCAATTGGGACGATGTACGCTTAAAGCCCCTACACAACATTGGTGGAGGTCAAAGAATAGCATCCATACGTTGTCTGATCCAACATACATGTACGCATCAAATAGCACACCTGTGAAAATTTCAGCTCAATCCGGCAACCGAGTCTCAAGAAAATTGTGAAAATCGCTGCATTTGTTTCGCGAAAATGCAGCATTCAACGCCGTACTTTGAAAAATAAAATCTCAGTGAGACGTAAACTATTTCTTTTACTCATTTCTCCCAAAATACAACATTTTAGGCAGAAATATTTCAGTGAGAGGTTTCTACTTACTATAACCATCTTCAAACTGTATAAGTTTCATGTAAATCTGTAAACATCTGTTTTTCGATCTTACCAATGTTGTGTAGGGGCTTTAAGCGGCTCTTTGAAATTGGCCCCTGATTTCCTGATCCTTCCCACAGACTTCCGTGATCCTTCCCCGATCCCTGCATTGCACTGGTATCCGGTACGCACTTATATGCCTGTGATGCAGCAACTTACACCAGCTACTGTACTACTGCGACCGGCAATAGAAATGTGTGCTATACAGCAGGGTTCGACATTGGCGGTTGCCCGCTTGCCCGGGGCAAGTAAAATCTCACGTCGGGCAAGTAAAATGTTCACGTTTTAAAATTTACTTGCCCGACCGGGCAAGTTGAATTTTGATAGTTGCCCAAAAGTGGCAATTATACATGTATGTAGATATTGTTCGCATTGTTACGATTATTATTCCGAAAAGGCGGAGCTTTTTGCATCTGCTGACGAGCGCACGCGATTCGCGAGGACAGATTGTATCCTGCACCGCTACAGTGTATAGTGGCCGTGCACATGATGTACATATACATGTACAGTACATATGCAATACATTTACAGTACATGTACTGTACATGTACATGTACATGTCACACATGTACTGCACACTGCTATGGTCCAGTTCGCTGGTAAACATTCGCCCATACGTTAATGCGTATAGGAATAGGATCACGGGGTACCATTGAGGAAAGGATAGAGAAAGCATGCCGCACATGCGTTGTAAACAGCGACTTTCCACTTTCAGTCTTCGCACCAGGATCCTGTTCCCGATTTTGTATTCCGAGACTTGAACAAAGATTTGAATTGAATCTTGTTTTTTGGTTTTTTTCACGGACAGGGAAATAGGTTAACGATCGGATAAGGTAGGGTACATTAATTTTTGTTAATGCCCAAACACGCAGGGTGGACCAGTAAAACTTGTACAGTACTTTTTCGTGGTCTGAACTCCGATCTTCCTTCCTCAACGGTCCGTTTTGGTTATGGACCGAGTTGACATGAAACCTCCAGGTTCCTGAACTGCTAAAGGTAAAGCCTTTACGGTCGTACCATGAAATCCATAATTTGAAAATTACCTGGACGAAATAATTATGGAAAATATGCTACGGAAAGGGTGATCAAAGTCACGCGATGTGTCGTTGCTGGTGGCGACGTTTCGGTTGCCAACTGCGAACCTTCATCAGGCAACTGAAGAATGCGGGCTGCGGCGTCTGTTTATGTCCGCTTCGCCGGTTCCTGTGTACCAGTTTGCGGACGTCATAGTAGTGATCGTGCGGTTTGGCGCACGATTCTGGCGTCCACTGGCAGCCCCGTCCGTGGTGGGTTGGCGGTCGTGGCGTCTGATGGTGGGGAGCCAGAAACCGGGGATGTCAATGCCGCTGTCTCGGTTGATGTTGTTTCGGCGAAGTCGGATGTGGATGGCCTCCTTGACACGCCTGGTGTACCAATGCTGCTCACGGTCAATACACCGTACATCGTCCCAATTGGGGCGGTGACCAGCTCCCCAAGCGTGCTCGGCTACCGCCGAGCCGTCCACACAGGAGAGTCTCACGTCGCGTTGATGCTCCTTGATTCTCTCATTTTTTTTATATAATTCTTTGGTACTTCTTTTGTGGGAGTGAGTCACCCTCAGTCACTATACACTAAAATATCGTCATTATTGAGTAATATTGACCCCTTTCTAAAATTTAGTGTACTTTCTTTACTACTTAATTAGTTTCATTCAACTTTTTGTTTTTCAGGGGCCTTGGCCATTTAATACTTATAATAGGTAGATTTATTTTGTTTCCTTTGATTGATTTAGATTATTTTTATTTGATAAAGTAGTGATGGGGTTGGAGTATTTTTGTGATGAGGTAGGGATTAGTGTGAGTGATGTGAAACTTGTGAAGGATGATGAGGTGTATGAGTTGAGCTGTGTAAAGACTTCAGGAACCCTTGGTCATTTCCAGTATGTCGAAAAACTTAGTAGTCAGGAGATGGACAGAAAATAGCCAACTAATCAATTAATTGAGTATTAATTAGCAGAGGGGGTAAATTACTTCCTATGCCCATTACACATTTCTCTGAAGAGTTCCCACACTAGTCACTAGTAACATACAAGTACCCACTTACCCAGTACTCTAGTTCTATTTATTCACAGCATGGGGATATCCTTGGCCCCTTGGGAACACAAGGCCTTGTGTGACTGCTGCCATGCCAACACACCTGAGGTACCTGATACTAGCCAGCTGTTACTAGTTATTGCCTCAGGCAAGGACAGATCCCCCTGGCCAGTCTCTGCCTCCATGGTCTAACCACCTTATAAAACTTTAACAAACACCAGTGGTTTGGATGTCCTAGGCCTAGGATCAGGAGGGCTGGCCCCTTTTTTTAGCTTTTCCGCCGCCAGGGAAGCGGAAAAGCTATATCTGTTGTTCAGCTTTTTTTTAGTCTTCTTCTTCTCCCCCAAAGCCCATAGACAATGCACAGGGGTTTTGTTAGCACGACTTTGGTCATTGAACAGACTTGGATTTTTTTCAAACGTGGCAAATGCATAAAGCCCATGCTGAAATTGATCCTAAACACCTTGATATCATCATGACGTCATCACGTGTCATGTGACCTTGCTTTGAAGGGGCAAATTTCAAAATCCATTAAAAGCAAAAGTACAAGTTCGTTTGGTTTCAACTTTGCACTGTATCTAAGTTGGGAAAAGGTGTATCCAAAAATTGCCATCAATTGACCTTGAAGTCATCTCATGAATATTTATGAGGTCATGAACTTTTCAGATTTTCACATTGAAATGAGCATATTTGACCAACGGAGCAAGATTTTTTTTGTTTTTTTGTTGATATCTATTCCGGATGTAGTTTAGAAACACCCAAATGGGCCAAAATGTCATGACGCAATCGTGACGTCATCAAAATGCGTGTTTTCAAATCACATATTTGCCATTGGACAATCTTCTCGAAATTTGTTGGGCAGTTAGCTATTGGGCTAGACATTCTAAATCTTGAGTTGGGAATTAATTAACCATTGTTCAGAATTGTTATGATTTTTTTAATATTATAATGTAGTCCCATACACTTTGTGCACATAATATGCACGTGCGTTTTGGGGTAGGAATGGAGGGTACGGGTTCGAAACCCAGTGACGTAAACTCTCTTTTTTTCGTCCGTCACAAATCCAATTAAAACGACGCGAAATGGGCCTCAACCTATCATAGAATAAACATATGTATTTTGTTCTGTTTTTCTCTGTCTGTTTTTGCTTGGGTGGTCACGTGATAGCTCTTTAAAAGGCCAAACTGGCATGAGCAATCATGCCGCGATCTCAGATCCCACACGTGACAGTGCTTTAAAGGGGCAACTTGTACACTACACTGTAGTCATTAATTATGGCTTCACGTAGGTAGATCTAAACTTCAGACGAAGATTACTACCTGAACGAAGAACAAATCGTAATTTTATTTTGTCTTCAACCGACTCAACATATACCCCGGATTGAAAATATCAAAACATATTTCAGGAATTTCCTTTGTTTTTCATTGTTTAGGTTTTTTATACTAAGGGCCATAGGTTTGTGTACAAATTAGCTGTGAAATCCATTAAGGGCCTAATATCAAATACAAATGGCTTCAAACTTGGCACATACTTAGGTTAGTAGATGGAGATTCATTGCAAAAAGTGAGATCATCATGACGTCATCAGGGGGTCACGTGACAGGTCATTAAAATGTCAAACTTCAAACTTAATTATTAGCAAAAGTATGGGTTAGTTTGGTTTCAATTTTGCAGCATATCTAAGTTGGGAAAAGATGTATCCAAAAATAGCCCTCATTCGATCGTGACGTAATCTCATGAATATTAATGAGGTCATAAACTTTTAAGATGTTAACATTCAATTGAGCATATTTGGCCAACGCAGCGAGATTTTTTTCATTTTTTCTTTGATATCTATTGGGGACATGGTTTAGAAACACCTTCCGGAGCCAAAATGTCGTTACGCAATCATGACGTCATCAAAATGTGTGATTTTAAAACACATATAAGGCATTGGCCGATCATCTCGAAATTTGGTATGTCGTTAGCTATCGTGCTAGACATTCCAAATCTAAAGTTTGGAACCGAAGGACCATTGTTTATATTTTTTATGAATTTTTGAATACCACACTCGAGTCCCATAGGCTTTGTGCACAAAATATGTACATGCGTTTTGGAGTAGGAATGGGGCTATTCTATGACTTGTTAACAACAGAAGCGGAAAAGCTCTATGCTCTGTTTCACAACAGACATATATTTCTCGTTTTTCTTTTTTTTCCCCCTTTTTTTTTTTAATTGGAGTTCTTTGTTCTTTGATTGATCATTTGTATGTAAACAGCACAGTATCAATTAAAAATTATTGTTTATTATCAACACTTATTCAATGTTAAAAGATTACTGGTTTCCTGCAACTACATGTATGTGTTTCTATAGGATACTTTTCATACCACAACTTAACAAAATATTCTCTGCAAGTCAAATAAACAGCACTAATTAGCTTAAATTTTCAGTCAGTCTTTGAGATAACTCACTTTTACTTTAATTTTTAATAATTCTATCCATTTTCTCCCCAATTTTATGAAAAATCTTTAAAAAAGCAATTAAGCCTTATTTGCATATCTAGTTAACAGCCAATTAATTGAGGGAAAATATTTTGTTTTGAGGTAATCCAAAAGGAAACATACTTGTATCCCCCTGTTCCAAAAGTCTACTGCCTTCTCCTACCCAGATTACCATACGAGTTGCATATTTCCCTAGACTATTATGCCATTCGCTAAATTCTTGATCAACTGGTAGTGCGCCCTCATCTCCCATGATGCCTAGCGGCATAGCCGCCATGATCTTCCTCTTTTTCCTTAGCGCCATTATGAACGGACGTGTTGTCCGAACTCTCCGAGTTTCCGGAAGGTTTTTGTTCGCTTTTGCGCTCTGTGGCAGTTCTTCGATCAACTGTATACTTCTAATTCAAGCTTGTTATTTACCTGTAATCCTGGTAAGATCGTTCCTTTGTGGAAATCGTATTACTTGTGTTTTTTGCTGTATTCTGACTTGTGTGCATGTGCATGTTGGTGTGTATCGTGTTTTCTTTGTGCATTATCTAATAGATCACGAGACCACCGCCAGGATTCGTAGGCTCGCGGCGTGGGTGATCGTGGTACGACTCCCCACTCACGCCACCGCGCGAGCAAGGGATTTGCTAACGATCGCGGGAAACAGTAGAGTGAACGGAAATACTGTTTCTCTAGCTTTCGTGGGGTAATAGGACGTGCGACCTTACTATTACCCCCTACGGTCGGTTCGGCTACGACCAGCAATACCCTATTACATCTGCCTCCATCGTAGCTTCAAGGTGTCCGTAGTGTGTTGTGCAGGTTGCGGTGCTAGCCGGCTCACACTCCCCAGCTTGCTGGGTCGACAGACGGACAGGGTCACTCTTTTATCGGTCGAGAGGCACGACCAGGTGACCCTATCCAGACCGGGGCGGCAGACTCGTTAGTAGGCGCGCAAGGCCACGAGTCCTGCCCGCCCCCTCTGGCAACACGCTCCCGGATCCGGGTGGCGGTCTCGTTTCTGTAAGGCGCGAAAGGCCACGAGACCTCCCCACCCCCCTCCCGCAGCGCTGGGCCTCTACACGCCGAGCTTCTCTGGCCCCTGCACGCTCGTGAAAACGGCCTTTCAGAGCGTGGCAGCAACGGTGGGACGAACGGTAGTTCGGTGAGGCGTGAGACTTTGTCCTCTCTGGTTCAACAATGCACTCCTCGTCCAGCTGCCTCAACCCATCCAGATCCAGACCCGTACTCAGCCCTCGATCTCCATTCCGATATACAGATCTCTGGGGCTGGAGATGAGGAGCCCACAGCTCTGCCCTATCGGGCCAGCCTACAGCCAACGAGATTCATGCCCACGCCGTACCTATGGGCCGAGCGGTTTCCGATATCGACTCGGGACCGCCTGCACCTGACGAGGGGGACCTGCTGTCCGATGAAGAAGACCCTGTCTCATTGAGCAGTCTTTCTCCCGCCGAGTCAAGACTCCGCCTACTGCAACGGGAAATGGCACAAGTTCTTGGCCTCCCCGCCCCAGTACAGCAGCAAGATACCCAGGATCGTCCGTCCTTTAAACGACACTCCTTGGGGGCTGATTCGTCGGTGCCGGTTTTTCCGGAGCTCCCCCTGGATAAGGCATGCGTCGACACCATGAATTGCCTAGCTAACGCAAAGAAATGGCGACCATGTAATACCCGCTCCAACAAGTACTTTCATTTTCCTCAAGATGACTTCGAGACTTTCCTCTCTGTACCAGCGATCCCAGAGGCAGCTAGAGACAAAATCGCCACAGAAAAGCATAAATCAACCAATGCGGCCCTTTTCCCAGCGAAAACGAAGAACCTGATCGAGTCTACGTTTTCGCAGGTGGACCTTGCTGCCCGAGTGGGTATTAAATGCACGTCCTTTATGCTTCTCCTTACTGAGTTCCTTGCCCGCGCATGTGAGGAGGGCTCTGACATCTCGCCGGACTTTGCCGCCCTGGCTCTGCGTACCCTGGATGAGTCACTGATAATCGGACTAGAACAGTTCACACGAATCTCACTCCGAGCTACAACTGCCCGCCGGGATAACGTGGTTTCTGCGCTGAACATCCCCTATGACTCTGTTAACACAAAGCTGCAGAACCTCCCGATGTTTGGTAAAGACTTATTCGCGGGACAGTTCCTTGATCTCCTGGAGACCGAAGCCAAAAGGATAGACACGACCCAGAAGATCTCCTTCCCACAACCTCCCAAGCCACCGCCTCAGCCAAGGCGTGGTCCGGGACCGATACAGCGACAGCGGAGGTTCCTACCTGCCTACCGTCAGCCCCAACAATCATCCCGCCGGGGCTTCAGACCTCCACTAGCCAACGTCGGACGAGATCGACGTGACCCACCTTGACCGCGTACAGCTAGTACCCAACGTAGTAACTCCTTTCGTTTCCCCCGCTCGGCTAGGGGGCGGCGTCGGTGACTACCCCGCTTTGTCCACGGCCACCAATCCTGAACCTGTTGGTGGTCGACTGCAAAGCTCTGCAAGGTTCTGGAGAGACATCACCTCGGATGGATGGGTACTCGACACGCTCTCTCACGGCTACCGATTAGAGTTCTCAAGTCCCCCTCCGTCCGACATGGTGCTTCGTCCGACTACGATCCCGACAGACCCTTCCAAGCAACGCTCCCTCGAGTCGGAGATAAAGGACCTCCTTTGGAAGAAAGCTATTCTTCCCGTCTCTACACAAGACAAAGAAGGCTTCATGTCGACTTTCTTTCTAACACCCAAGAAAGAACCAGGGAAGTGGAGACCCATCCTGAACCTGAAGCCGCTCAACAGGTCCATTCGTCCAAGGAGGTTTCGGATGGAAACTCTGTGCACCGTGATGCAGTCCATCACCGTCCCGGCATGGCCATCTACGATCGACCTGAAGGATGCCTACCTCCACGTTCCTATTCATCCCGATCATTACAAGTACCTCCGCTTCATGTACAGGGAGAGGGTGTTCGAGTTCTGCTCCCTACCCTTCGGCCTCTCCACCTCACCGAGGGTGTTCACCAGGATCGTGAAGACCGTAGGGGCATCACTCCGCCGTTCCGACATACTGATTTTCCAGTACCTCGACGATTGGCTGATAGTGAGCCGCTCCGAAAGCGAGGCCGTCCATGCCACCCGAGCTACTTACGATCTGACGTCTCGCCTCGGTTTTCTCATAAACCACGAGAAATCGAGAAGCACGCCAACGCAGACGCCAACCTACCTCGGAGCAGTTCTCGACCTCCGCAGGGGAATAGTGTCGCCTACCAACGACCGAGTCAACAACCTACTCCAGTGTGTCGCCATGTTTCAAAATCAAGGCAACACGAGTGCCAGAGCATGGCTTCACCTCCTAGGACTGATGGCCAGTCTCGTGGACCTCGTTCCCTGGTGCCGGCTGTTCATGAGACCCTTACAGCTACACCTCCTGGCTCATTTCAAACCCAAGAAGGACCCGATCGACCTAAAGATCCCGGCATCGCCCATGGTTCTTCAACACCTTGCTTGGTGGTCGATACGAAGCAACCTGACGGCTGGCTCCGCTTTCAAGGTTTTAAAGCACGAGCTGGTGATCACAACAGACGCTTCAAACCTCGGCTGGGGGGCCTCCCTTCCTCCGAGACAAGCCTTGGGCATTTGGGGCCCCGACCTCCAGGGATCGCACATCAACTTCCTCGAATTACGGGCCATCTTCGAGGCCCTACAACGCTTCCAGCCATTGGTCCACGGCAAGAGAGTGCTGATCCGGTCAGACAATGCAACAGCAGTCGCATACGTCAACCATCAAGGCGGTACACGCTCCCCTCGGCTGTGTGTCCTGACTTGGCAACTCCTTCACTGGGCAATCAAACACACGGTGCAAATCCGGGCAGAGCACATCCCGGGTGTCGACAACAACTTGGCGGATGCACTTTCCCGAGGGACAATGCGTCCCACCGAGTGGACACTTCAGCCAAAGGTGGTCAGGGCGTTGTTCCAGGTTCTCGACAGGCCCCATGTGGATCTCTTTGCGTCTCACCTGAATGCCCAGCTCCCCACTTACTGCACGAGATATCCCCGTCCTCAGGCCTGGGCAACGGACGCCCTACGCATCCCTTGGGAAGGACTTCTGGCATACGCATTCCCTCCCCTGTCTCTAATACCGAGGGTACTGTCCAAAATAGAACAGGAGAGCTGCCGCGTCCTCCTCATTGCCCCGTTTTGGCCGAGGCAGTCGTGGTTTCCCCGCGTGGTCAGACTCCTAGTCAACACTCCTCTGATTCTCCCGCTTCGTCCGGACATCATTTACCAACCCAGGTCACACGTCCTGCATCCGGACCCAGCTCATCTGCACCTAACGTGCTGGACTCTGTCCAACAGTCATTCCGAGAGGCAGGCCTTTCTCTCGACGCTGCAGCTATGGCCGCCAGGGGCCGTCGGCCGTCTACCAGAAAGATCTACGACAGCCGAATACGACATTTTGACTCGTGGTGCAAGGGACGATCTACTGATCCGTTCACGGCACCTGTTTCAGAAGTAGCTGACTTCTTCATGCACCTGTTTCACTCTGGCCTCCTGGTGTCGACAATCCGGAATTATCGCTCGGCCATCGCGGCGATCCACTGTGGCTTTGGTGATGGCTCATCCCTTTCCGACAACTCGGCAATTCATCACCTCCTGAGAGGAATGTTTATTGAGTGTCCACCATCTAGGAAGCTTATTCCGTCCTGGAATCTGGGTCAGGTCCTACGTCTGCTGGCGGGCCCACCATTTGAACCCGCCGCAAGGGCCTCCCTTCTTCACCTCAACATCAAACTGGCATTCCTCTTAGCTGTTGTAACGTCAAGAAGAGGTTGAGAGATCAAGGCTCTCTCCATAGCCGATGGTCATATGAGATGGGAACCTCTTGGTGTACGCCTCATCCCAGGTGTCAGGTTCCTCACCAAAAACCAGACGCCTTCTTTTCAACCACCGGACATCTTCGTCCCGTCAATCCGGTCACACTCAGCCTCCTTTTCGGATAAACTCTGGTGCCCAGTCCGGGCCCTGAAATGGTACATTGTGTACATTGATAGGACGAAGGCGATTAGAGGAACAACTCCGCAGCTCCTCATCACCTCTACTAAGCCCTACCACCCAGCCTCAAGAGATACCATAAGTAGATGGATAGTGTCAGCTATCAAGTTTGGTAATGATGACTGGGTTTCTGCACCGAATGATCAAAGTAAACGTCACATCCGGGCTCATGACGTTCGGGCTGTGTCTTCCTCCTGGGCTTACTTCAAGGGGATTTCGATAACAGACATTTGTAAAGCAGCATGCTGGAAATCCCCTTCGACTTTCACTTCTTGCTACCTCAGCGATGTCTTGCAAGGGGACCACTCCCATGGGCTGGCTGTCCTTGACACAGCAATGCAGTCGACTTGAGGCCGGCCACCCATGCCTGGTCAAGGGACTCATCCAAGCGACCTTTTGGTGAGCCTCTTAACCACCATACTTAAATACATACTTATTTGTCAGGTTACTTATCTTGGTAGTGCGGCCTCGCCGAGCCCACCACCTTGGTGCGGTGCTACTCTGCAACTCGTATGGTAATCTGGGTAGGAGAAGGCAGTAGACTCTCCCCCCACCTGATGTGGTCCGAGTCTACTACTGATACCTACCCAGATTACCAGTCTCCCTCCCTTCCTCCCCACTCGGCTTCGGCGCTTAGGCGCTTCGAAAAAGAGGAAGATCATGGCGGCTATGCCGCTAGGCATCATGGGAGATGAGGGCGCACTACCAGTTGATCAAGAATTTAGCGAATGGCCTCATAGTCTAGGGAAATATGCAACTCGTATGGTAATCTGGGTAGGTATCAGTAGTAGACTCGGACCACATCAGGTGGGGGGAGAATGAGTGTGGTCAGACATTTAGTTTTGGAGATAATGCTCTTTTAAAGTATATATAATATATTCTAAATGCGTATGCATGCAAAATGCATGCACAAAATGATCTCTGAGATTGATAAAATGGCCTAATTTGCATTTTTCAATAAATAACATAAAAGTAAAGGAAGTTAATTTACCTGTTTGGATGACTTATCTTTAAACATTTTTTACTTTTCTATTACTTGTGAAAACATGAACAAGATCAGACATTTACTTTTTGAGATATGCACTTCTGAAATGATGGGTTTCTTACATTGAAAATGATGGGTTACCACGGTGTCGATTTACAAGATTTCATCTAATTTATTTAATGTTTTTAAACATAATATTCCCTGGGGACCTTAGGTCCCTTTTTGAAGTCTCATAATTCAAATTTGATGCCATCAAATTGCTTAATTCCTTCTGTTCTAGCTAAACTTTTTGCAAGGAACGCTAATATTGCAGTTTTGTTGGCCCCAGAGGCTTAATTAGTTAATTTGGACATCATAAACATTGTAATTTGATTGATGGCTTGTTTATATTGGTTGCTAAGCAACGAACTTGAATTTGAACTTAATCTAAAAAAAATTCTAATTCCGGAACCCCTGGACCGATTTTCTTCAAACAACCTTCAAATAACTCCAAGGACTGTGCTCTTTCTGCTTAGCTACATTTCAAAGCCAAGGTACAGACATGGCAATTCACTATGGTATTGCTAATGCTACGGAAGTAACTTATCCTCCTCGCAAAAATTGTACAGGGTGGTCACTATTGTACATGTACATGTACATGAGAATCTTGTTCAGTGTCTGCCTAAAGTTACGATGCTCCGCGGTTTGACCATGTTGTTGTCAGTGACGGCGGCCATGGCGCATGGCCAGCAAACTGCTGCTGCACGCCGTATCATGTCGGTCATTTTCCCTCCGTACTCCATATTTCTACAAAGTAATTTCTTTATCTTACACAACTTTTCAAACAAAAATGACCCTTATTTCTTCTAATCAAATAACATATGGATCTTTACATCCCCCGGATTTTATTTTATTTTGTATTAATTAATTTAATGGCCTTAATCACCAATATCGTAGAAACCGACAATCAACATTATATTTTTTGGGAGAGCTGCTCCTCATTTTCATTTTCGGTACGAAGAGGAAAATCTTCACAAGAAAACCGTGAATGAATGGTTACAATATAGGAAGGTTTGCGGTGACACCATGTATCAGGTCTCTTTGGAAGAGGTTTGGTTCTGAAAAGAACCGGAGTGGTAACTTGACGTTTCGACCAGTATGCTCTGGCCGTCATCAGGAGAATGGGGTCAAGCCTCTCATTCTCCTGATGACGGCCAGAGCATACTGGTCGAAACGTCGAGTTACCACTCAGGTTCTTTTCAGAACCAAACCTCTTCCTTTAGACCTGATACATGGTGTCACCGCAAACCTTCCTATATTGATTCACCCACCATGCAAAGCCTTAAGTCTTATGAATGGTTACAACTTAAACTTATTAACAGTTATTTTGAATTTCCTGATTGATCACTCATGCACATCCACTGTGGCTGTGCAATTCTATATTACTTTTAGTTTTAGTAGGCGTACTTCACTTTTAGAATTACTTCACCGTAGAGTTACCGTTTGTCACTTCCCCTTGCACAGTAGAATCATTTTGCTTGATCAAGGGCCTTAATCACCAATGCGGTGGAACTGACATTAGATTTTTTTGGGTGCTGTTCCACATTTTCATTTTCGGTACGAAAAAGAAATTTTCCACAAGAAAACCGTGAATGAATGGTTACACTTATTAACAGATATTTTCAATTTGCCACACGTTGTTTACTGCGAAGCGCAGTGGACTTCGAGCCAAAAGTCCCATACTTTTTCAAAGATCCTGGGGAGAACCCTGATAATGATTATGGGTGATGAAAATTTAGAATTATAATAAATCACAGCTTTTATCAAACTCATAATGCTATTGAAAGACTTAAGTGATTTAAGATTATTGATAAATTCGATTTTTAGCTTTTCGGCCGCGAAGCAGAAAATCTATTGTTGTTGTTCTGATATATTTTTTTTAGCTTTTCCGCCGCGAAGCGGAAAAGCTATTGTTGTTGTTCTGATTTTTTTTTAGCTTTTTCGCCGCGAAGCGAAAAAGCTATTGTTGTTGTTAAGATTTCTTTTTGTCTTCTTCTTCTTTTTCTTATCGGAAAAATCCCATAGACTTTGTACATGGAATTTATGATCGGCAGTTTGGCCATTGAACACACTTTGATTTTTTTCAAACTTGGCATATGCATAGAGCCCATGCTGAAGTTGTGCACAGTTGTCTTTAAAACTTCATGACGTCACCACGTGTCACGTGACAGCGCTTTAAAGGGGCAAATTTCAAACTCCATTATATGCAAAAGTACAAGTTCCTTTGGTTTCAATTTTGCAGTATATCTAAGTTGGGAAAAGGTGTATCCAAAAATTGCCCTCATTTGATCGTGACGTCATCTCATGAATATTAATGAGGTCATAAACTTTTAAGATTGTAACATTCAATTGACCATATTTGGCCAACAGAGCAAGATTTTTTTCATTTTTTCGATTATATCTATTGGGGATGTAGTTTAGAAACACCCTCCGGAGCCAAAATGCCATGACCAATCGTGACGTCATCAAAATGCGTGTTTTTAAAACGCATATTTGTCAAAGGTCAATCGTCTCGAAATTTGGTGGGCATTTAGCTATTGGGCTAGATATTCTAAACCCTGAGTTTGGAAGCAATTGACCATTGTTCAGAATTATTATGATTTTTTGAAAAATATAATGATGTCCCATACACTTTGTGCACAAAATATGCACGTGCGTTTTGGGTTAGGAATGGAGGTTACGGGTTTGAATCCCGTTGATGTCAATTTTTTTTCATCAATTTTTTTTTTTTTTTTAAGAGAAGCAGATGCAGAAAAGCGTTATGATCTGTTTTGCAAACAGACATAAATCTCTAGTTAGCTTTTTCGCCGCGAAGCGAAAAAGCTATTGTTGTTGTTAAGATTTCTTTTTGTCTTCTTCTTCTTTTTCTTATCGGAAAAATCCCATAGACTTTGTACATGGAATTTATGATCGGCAGTTTGGCCATTGAACACACTTTGATTTTTTTTCAAACTTGGCAAATGCATAGAGCCCATGCTGAAGTTGTGCACAGTTGTCTTTAAAACTTCATGACGTCACCACGTGTCACGTGACAGCGCATTAAAGGGGCAAATTTCAAACTCCATTATATGCAAAAGTACAAGTTCGTTTGGTTTCAATTTTGCAGTATATCTAAGTTGGGAAAAGGTGTATCCAAAAATTGCCCTCATTTGATCGTGACGTCATCTCATGAATATTTATGAGGTCATAAACTTTTAAGATTTTAACATTCAATTGAGCATATTTGGCCAACGGAGCAAGATTTTTTTCATTTTTTCGATTATATCTATTAAGGATGTAGTTTAAAAACACCCTCCGGAGCCAAAATGCCATGACGCAATCGTGACGTCATCAAAATGCGTGTTTGTAAAACGCATATTTGTCAAAGGTCAATCGTCTCGAAATTTGGTGGGCATTTAGCTATTGGGCTAGATATTCTAAACCCTGAGTTTGGAAGCAATCGACCATTGTTCAGAATTATTATGATTTTTTGAAAAATATAACGATGTCCCATACACTTTGTGCACAAAATATGCACGTGCGTTTTGGGTTAGGAATGGAGGTTACGGGTTCGAACCCCGCTGATGTCAATTTCTTTTTTTCAATTTTTTTATATTTTTTTAAGAGAACCAGATGCGGAAAAGCGTTATGTTCTGTTAGCCAACAGACATAAATCTCTAGTTACAGTAGCTTTTCCGCCGCTTCCAGGGAAGCGGAAAAGCTATATCTGTTGTTCAGCTTTTTCTTAGTCTTCTTCTTCTTCTCCCCCAAAGCCCATAGACAATGCACAGGGGTTTTGTAAGCACGACTTTGGTCATTGAACAGACTTGGATTTTTTTCAAACGTGGCAAATGCATAAAGCCCATGCTGAAATTGATCCTAAACACCTTGATATCATCATGACGTCATCACGTGTCACGTGACCTTGCTTTGAAGGGGCAAATTTCAAAATCCATTAAAAGCAAAAGTACAAGTTCGTTTGGTTTCAACTTTGCACTGTATCTAAGTTGGGAAAAGGTGTATCCAAAAATTGCCATCGATTGACCGTGACGTCATCTCATGAATATTTATGAGGTCATGAACTTTTCAGATTTTCACATTGAAATGAGCATATTTGGCCAACGGAGCGAGATTTTTTTCATTTTTTCGTTGATATCTATTGTGGACATGGTTTAGAAACACCTTCCGCAGCCAAAATGTCGTTACGCAATCATGACGTCATCAAAATGTGTGATTTTAAAACACATGTAAGGCATTGGCCGACCATCTCGAAATTTGGTATGTAGTTAGCTATCGTGCTAGACATTCCAAATCTAAAGTTTGGAACCGAAGGTCCATTGTTTATATTTTTTATGAATTTTTGAATACCACACTCGAGTCCCATAGGCTTTGTGCACAAAATATGTACATGCGTTTTGGAGTAGGAATGGGGCTATTCTATGACTTGTTAAAAACAGAAGCGGAAAAGCTCTATGCTCTGTTTCACAACAGACATATATTTCTCGTTTCTTCTTCTTTTTCTTATCGGAAATATCCCATAGACTTTGTACATGGAATTTATGATCGGCAGTTTGGCCATTGAACACACTTTGATTTTTTTCAAACTTGGCAAATGCATAGAGCCCATGCTGAAGTTGTGCACAGTTGTCTTTAAAACTTCATGACGTCACCACGTGTCACGTGACAGTGCTTTAAAGGGGCAAATTTCTAACTCCATTTTAAGCAAAAATACAATTTTGTTTTGTTCCAAGTTTGCAGTATATCTAAGTTGGGAAAAGGTGTATCCAAAAATTGCCCTCATTTGATTGTGACGTTATCTCATGAATATTAATAAGGTCATAAACTTTTAAGATTTTAACATTCAATTGAGCATATTTGGCCAACGGAGCAAGATTTTTTTCATTTTTTCGATTATATCTATTGGGGATGTAGTTTAGAAATGCCCTCCGGGGCCAAAATGCCATGACGCAATTGTGACGTCATCAAAATGCTTGTTTTTAAAACGCATATTTGTCAAAGGTCAATCGTCTCGAAATTTGGTGGGCATTTAGCTATTGGGCTAGACATTCTAAACCCTGAGTTTGGAAGCAATTGACCATTGTTCAGAATTATTATGATTTTTTGAAAAATATAATGATGTCCCATTCACTTTGTGCACAAAATATGCACGTGCGTTTTGGGTTAGGAATGGAGGTTACGGGTTCGAATCCCGTTGATGTAAAAAAAATTCCCGTCAATTTATTTTATTTTTTATTTTAAAGAGAACCAGATGCGGAAAAGCGTTATGTTCTGTTTGCCAACAGACATAAATCTAAAAAAAAAAAGTATGTTTTCTTTTATTTTCATTTTCGGGCAAGTAGATTTCCCAATTCACTTGCCCGAAGGGCAAGCAAAAAAAATTGCTAGTGTGGAACCTTGTATACAGTATTGTACATCGTACATCGTACGGTAATTGCAAACGGTGTTCAGTGAAAGATTTTCTTTGGTCGTGTCGCGATTGATTCCAACTTAAAACTTATTAAGTTATTATTATTTTGTTCCCTTCTTTTCAGAGTTACGGCATACTAGCTACCGTACCAGTCAAAAATAAGTAGCCTCCACACGAAAGTCCTTTCGCAAAAATATTTTCACGAAGCATGCACGATTTAGACATTTTGGTCGACCCCTCCTAATTTGCGCGTTTCGCGAAAAGCTTTTGCGAAGCATTCGCGAAGAAGGCAAGAAGCAACTCCCCTAAATAACATATCGACGAAACATTGTATAGCACCACCTACCGGTATGTATTTGCTGCAGTGCCCTTAAATTTGGAGGATTTTCACGGCAACGAATTGCTTCTTCTTCTTGCGTATGAGACCTGCTGCTATACTATGCTATACTATACTACTTCACGAAGGTGCCGCAACCATTCCACAGTTGCTGGGCATGGGTTGGTCAGGTTAGTGAGGGATCCCATAGGTGGACCGAGCCTGGTGCATTCTGACAGGATGTGGTCCGCCGTCTGCTCAGGAGCACCGCACTGACAGGCTGCTGAGGGGCTGAGGCCCCATCGGTACATGCTGGCACCAAAACGACCTACATGTACTCCAGTGCGGAGGCGGTTCAGGGTGACCCACTCTCTGCGAGGGAGGTCAGCTCCTGGTGGGATGTGTGTGCTGGGAGGGATGGTGAGCTGTGCAGGCTTTGTCGTCTCTTGCCAGTCATGCTTCCATTGCTCCATTAGGTTGAAGTTGGAGGTTGCTAGGGATTTCGCATGACGGCTAAAAGGTCGACGAGAGCGCAGGCGTTGGTGGCCGAGGTTTTGTGCTGTTGTAATGCGGGCATGTAGAAGGTGGGAGGTGTCTAAAAGGGCCTTCTTAACCAACATGGCCGTGTGGTGTTCTCTGCGAAGTGCAGGTGGAGCAATTACCGAGAGGACAGGGAGGTATTTCACTGGGGTTGGGCGTAGGCAGCCATTGACTATTCTCATGGTGTCGTTGAGAGTAACATCCAGTTTTCTGACATGGGTGCTCCTACACCATGCTGGGGCAGCATATTCTGCAGCGCTGTAGACTAGTGCGAGGGCGCCTGATCGGAGAGTGCTTGTGTAAGCTCCCCAGGAAGAGCCAGCACTTTGCCACGCAGTGCCTCAATGTGCTGTCTGAAGGTGAGTTGTCTGTCCATCTTCACCCCAAGGTAAGTCGGGGTGGGGTTGCACGGCAGTGTTGAGCCATCCAGCTTGACTGTAAGCTGTCGGTGAGCTTCCTTTGTGTTCAGGGTGAAAGGCGTCGCGGTTGTTTTTGCAGAGCTCAGTTTTAGTCTCCAAATCCTCAGGTACTTAGCGAGGGCATCCATGTCAGTTGAAAGTGTATTCTCAACCATCGTCCAGCTTCTACCAGAATACAGGAGTGCAAGGTCGTCTGCATATGCGTACTTGGATGATGAGGTTGGTGGAAGATCGCTGAGATAGATGTTAAAGAGTGTCGGAGCCAAAACTGAGCCCTGGGGGACCCCATTTTTGAGTCGGCGCAGACGGCTGACCTGCCCGTCGCTTGTCTTGAGCGTAAAGCTGCGGTTAGAGATGATAGTACAGATGAACCGCACAAAGTGGCGGTCAGGGATGGTCCGTAGTAGCTTCAGGGTAAGACCCCGGTGCCATACCGTGTCGTATGCGGCTGTGAGGTCCACCAGTATCACGCCTGCCTTGAGGCCCTTCTCGAAAGCTTCCTCGATGTCATCGGTAAGGTTGACGATCTGATGGACAGTACTCCTACCGCGACGGAAGCCAGCTTGCTGTGCCCTTATAGCACAGTGCCGCCGTGCCCTTTTGCCTTTCGGCCGACTGGATAGTTGGGCAGATCGGACTGCCGGCCGCCGTGCGGCCGTTATCACAGCGCGCATGAAATAGAATCCAGACTGCTGTGAAACATTGTGCATTCTGTGCACAACAGTACGTACTGTGTGGGTGTCAACAACTTTTTGTCCGTGGGTACCAGTGAATCTTGACATCGCTGGCTGTACCAAACAACGGGTACCAACGGTATATGTACATGTAGTTGGGAGCAACTTGCATTTCACAATAGATAGATTGCGCAACAACACATGGTTGGGTTGCGTGCGAAAGTAGAATCATAGATAGAGCTGTCAAAAGTTTGCACATTCGCAGGTGCTTTTTCCAAGTCGTAACCCTTCCCCGAAGGGAGAAAGCTAGACAGCAAAATGAGCTACTACTTCACGATACAGCACACAAATGTCGCAAACTTTATTCCTTTTTTTCAGGTAGGCCTACATACGTGATCGTGTAGTACAGTCCATGTTCAGCTGACAAAAACCTTTTTTCGCGAACGCTTTTTTCGTGAAACGCGCAAATTGGGGGAGGGGGGGTGGGCAAACATTTCTAAATCGCGCATGCTTCACAAAAATATTTTCGCGTGGAGTCTACTTATTTTTGACTGGCACAATAGGCTAATGTGTTTTATTGTTTTTGTTAACAACCACAAAATCTTGTCGACATGCCTGGATATTTCTGTCGACATACTGTAAATGTTGACACAACCCATGTCAACAACAGCCTTACTAATTAATGGTACAAATTTAGCTGCAAAGTTCTTGGTTTTATTAATACAAGCACTTACAGCAGTGTGAGATGTTGGAGACCCTAGCAATAACCATTGTGATGGAAGCACTAAACTAGGTGACCCTGATGTGAAGTGTTTGATATAGTATAGTTGGATGTTTAGAACTTTTGTAAAACAAAAAATAGGATTTGTTTGCTCTTGTTTTGTTTTTTTGGTACCCCTGTACATGCAGGTATTATGGCATCTGGATGTATTTCGAAGAAGTTTCCGGGAAATCAGAGGTCATGCATGCATGGGAAAAGCCTGCATCTTCTGTGCATTGAAGGTAAAAAAAGTTCAGAGATCAAGTTTTAATTGCTCTTCAGTCTCAAAATACATTTCTTTCATTCTGAGACCGAACAGTTTCCATTGGAAACAATTGGGTTGCATCTGAATGAAAACAGGGGCGTGATCCCTGGAAGTACTGTATATGGCAATTAATGGTCAGATGCTTCTAACTGGCGCCCCCACCTCAGCAAAGAATACCAGTAGTTGCCCATTTGGGAAAGCCACCATCTAAGGGCAAGATAGCACACATGGTAAGAGCACTGCTACGCAAAACGAAAAGTTCAAGTCCCAGTCCAGTCAAAGTTTTCTTTGCCAATTTTCGAAATTCTTTAAAAAGTTCCCAGTCAGTTTTTCCTTTATTTAACTGAAAATAATTAATTTAAAAATTTGACTGAACTGGGACGTGAACCCGAGACCTCTGGATTAACGTAGCAGTACTCTTTCATCTGAGCTATCCAGCCCTTAGATGATGGCCTTCTCAAATAGTCAACTGAAAAACAATTACCCTAAATTTATGCGTGTAATGTGCACCTTTTTTCACCACAATAGAAATGAAAAGTTGGGGCTGCGCAGTATACGTGAGTACAACCTGTATGCCAGTATGGTGTTCAGTCATCATACAGCACCAGTCCAAGCTGCTGAGTCACTACTGTCAGCAACCAACCCAATACACTCTTCATTGATAGCGGCTGTAATCAATCACAGCAAAGTCTGATTCACCCAATGCAGCGAGGTTGAGTTAATAAATCAAACAGCTCTAACTAGGATAGTGTTAAACTGTTATGTAGTACTTTGATTTACCGGTGTACTGAAGAATGCCACATGCCTTTGTTATAGCAGCACGCTGTGTAGTGTTCCACTTTATGTGGGGAAAGCAAGGTGTCACCGTGCCACACGTGGTTCATAGCCGCTATGGTATTGCCACAGATCCTCGTACGGAGATTTTTGACAGTTTCTTAGGAACGCCAACAAGGACGGGCCTCGGCTGAAATATCAATCTATAGAGGCTTTTCACATGATGTCACTTGACTGCTAAAGGCTAATTAGCATGTCCGCAGGAGCGTTGAAATCCGTGGAAGTGCATGCAAAATAGCAAATATCGGATCTGACTATTTCCATTGGACAGGTGTGTGTGTTCTGTGTACATTCACGTGATTTGAACGCTGACTGGCAAAAAAAATGGCTGGCAACATTTATGGCACGTCCTTAGACCAATTTCACCAAACTCAACTTACGTAGTATTCGTCCTTTACACATTTTGTTTAACAACAATCGTCATTTTGCTGACTTACATGTGCACATAATACGTGTAAATATGTGGGCTTTGTAGAATTGTTGTCAATCATGCTTGTTAAGGCTGTTGTCGTGAAAAAAAATTCTTGTTGACATGTCGCGAGAATTTTATGCCGATTGTCAACATTGTCGCGACAGAGACCCGATTTAGTCAAAAATCAGTGGTCACAATGTTGGAACTTTTTTAGTTAATAAACGAATGGGGCATGTCAAACTGCCATGGTTGTGAACTTGTGAAATTAGTTTTCATGGATAATCTGAATTTCAATTTCATGTCTATGTCACTCATACGTTACCTGTATAGCAAATACATTTGCATAATTCTTATTGCCGGCAGGCATTCCCGCTAAGAGTTTTAACAATAGCGCCCTCCAGCGCCAACCCACGGTGCCTCGTGGAAATAGACGCCATGTTCTCGTCCTTCTTTTCTTAGCGTAGCAGGCGGTAGGTTGTGTTGTTTTTTAGCTCCGCTAAATTTTCAACTTACCTTGTGTTCGTTCCTGTGCTAGAGCACTATTTCTTGAGAAGCGATATTAGTTGTGTGAGTTGGTGGATAAAAATTTCGGTGCTTTTGTAGAAGTGCTTTTTTTATTCGTGTTTCTGATTCGTGTTGGCGATGAAGCGCTTTGGGAGGGCTCAGGCTGTCGCAACTGGGGGTGTTCCTCCCCCGGGACAGACCGAGCTCTCGGAGGTTTGTGCAGGTGACGGTCCGTCCCCGAATCATTCCTCTGGTCAGTCCCCTCAGCCAGTAGCGGCTGGGGAGGCCGACAGTCCTGCCGTCCGGGGAGGGGACCTTAATCAGTCCCCTTCTCCGGCCGATAGTGGCAGGACATCCAAGCGCAAGGCTGCCCCCGGCAAGGGTCGAGTTAAATCGACGGCCTTGGCCGGGGCGACAAAGCCTAAGAGGGGGTGTACGGGCAAGCAGGACTCTCGTTCAAGGGGTCATCATGCTTCCCCAGTCCCACCACCGGCCGCGGGCTTGTCAGTCGGTTCCGTGACTAGTCCCCGTGACTCAGTGGCTACGGCCCCCCCGCGACCACCCGACTCCGTGGGCTCTCGCCCCACGAGGTCTTGGGATGGGCTGCTGAGCAGGTCAGTGGGTCGTGCAGGGCTAGCGCCCATGATGGGCGCTGAGTTGCTGTCGACCGGGCAGTCCTGGGACGTGACGGGGGCGGCTTTCCAGGGGGGACCCCGGACTGCTTGGCCCCGTCTATTATCGTCCGGAGGGATCGACCTCGGTCTCGGAGTTCAGATGCTCCGGGGTTCCGGTCCCTCAGACTACGGCCGAATTTTCCTCAGGTTACTTGTCCAGGGAAAGGGGCAGGAAGAATAAATCGGCTCGTCGAACCCGAGAAATGCAATGTACCTTTCCAAAAAAAAATTTACGCCAGGCATTTATTCCTAGGGAATTATCTACACGTGTCCTTTAAATAAGCCATCATAAGTAAGATATTCAACATAGTCCCCTCCTCCATTCTTAAAAAAAATAATACCCATAAGGCAAGGCCAACAACCAGCTTGAAAGTTAGTTCACCTCCATTCCCAAACAAAGAAATATACCACTCCCAAGGGCTGAACCACATTTTACTAGTGCACTGAAAATAACTGAAAATAAAATTAATGCATGAACAGAGTTACTGAGTTACAAGTGATCCATACACGTTCGATGTATGGGTCGCGGCCAAGTCTTTACGAACTTCAACGAATCTCGACAGTTCATATTTCACAATCGGTTTTGTGAATTCATTTTCAAACTTGTCTTGCTTTCCATGAAAAAGTGAATCGAATTTGGCGATGCGAATCCAGCTATTTCACGTACACATGAAAGCCGGCTAAAAAAAAATAGGGAAACGTGTTTGATATCGGCCTAGACCTACATGAAACTGAAAAATTGCTACTTAAAATGGCTCAGGACAGCAATTTACAGCCCTATAGTACAAAAGACCTGACTGGGGGCGTCCACACACGCACTCCTTGCCGGTGTTCTTTATAAGCCTTTGCGGTCGCCGGTCCCACTGAGGAGCAGGCGCTCACACAATGGGATGCTAGGCATATTCGCAAATGGGCGCCTTCTCAAGAATGCGAGTGAGTTCAGTGGATATGCTTGGATAGCCCTCGCAAATGCTCGTTGTTGATGAGCTGCCCTCCACTCTGCGAGTGTTTATGAGACCTCCCGCTATCCCTCGCTAATCCTCGACATCACTCCTGCTAGAGAGTGTTTACGAGTTTGCTCGAGTACTTATCAGGGATAGCGAGTACGAGGGATACTTACCTTTAAGCATAGGTGAAGGTCCCCTTCAAAGGATGTTTTGTTTTCCCAGTAGTTGTAGTATGTCTGTTGTTCATTTTGTGCTACTCCAATATTGTCACGTGCTAAGCTGTGAACCCATGTCAGTCTCTCTATAAAGTTTCTTGCATATCCTGATGGTTGCTCATTTTCGGTGCCAATATTGGTCTTAAAGCTTTACACCGAGTCTACAGGTTGCCGGACCTCTCTGCCAAGCATCATTAAATTGGGAATCAATCCGGTGCTACGGTTGGGTAGAGAATGGATGGCACTTGTGAGTATAGGTAGATCTTCGTCCCAATCAGTTATATTATTTTCCTTTAAGTGGCACCGTATCAATTGTAGGAGTGTACGATTATACCTTTCGAGTTCGAGCAGGGGTGATAGGGGTTGTTTGAGGTTTCACTATATCTAGTAACTTACATATTGCCGTGAATAACGAACTAGTGAAGTTAGTGCCTTGGTCTGTATGTATTTGCAATGGGCATCCAAATCTTGAAATGAAGTTATCTATTGTTGCCCTAGCAACGCTTTCTGCAGTTTGATTGGCTAATGGATATGCTTCAATCCATTTGGTAAACTGACAAATTAACATCAGAATATATTTGTTGCCCGACTTTCAAGGGGTGAAGGGGCCAAGTATATCCAGGTGGATGCGTTCTACCGGTGACCCGGCATGGTAATTTGTTAGGGGAGCCTTAAGCTTACGTGATGGTTTCTTATGCGTGATGGTTTCTTTTGCTGGAGTACCCGTATTCTTCATCGCACCTATGATAAAGGATCCCGTCCTGGACATGGAGATGTGAGGCATCTGGGGAGCAGCTGTGATGTTCATTCTCTTTCCATTTGAGTAACATCGTATGTCATGATCTACATGCTGCAAATCGCTTAATCGTTTTATTGAATATTTCTCGTCAACCAACAAACGCCGGTCAGTCAGTCCCCTCATTTATTGTATCTTTGTCTGTGTTAGCGGGTTGGCCGATTGGTAGGCTAGGGCTTTGTAATGTTACTAGGGTTGGCATGGTGTTGTCATACTGCAAGGGGAATTACGTCATCAACGTCATTTTCAAAACGTTTCCATTGTTGGTGGACATGTGTGCAGTATTGGCAACCGTCGGATGGAAGTGTATCAGGTGCAACCCGCATACACTGTACTAACAGTCACAAAATGGGGTTTCACAGGGGATACGTGAAAAGGGCATCAGCATTGATGTGTTTGACCCCTTTTCTGTGAAGTACCGGTATTATCATGTCATACTGACTCGGTTCTTCTACCCATCTTACATGCCAGAAATGAGCTTGAATCTCATTAGCCAGGCTAGACTACTGTGATCCGTTCTTACGTAAAACTGCTGTCCTAATAAGTAATGACGGAATTGTCGTGTGAAGCACACTACAGCATGACTTCTAGTCATGCAATATTTTCTTTGTGCCGGGGAAAGCACATACATGTACATGTAGCTACCGTAGCCAATCACTTTCTCGACCCCATTTTGCATTTGCAGCAGTTCTCCACCAATTGCCATATCTGAGGCGTCAGTCTCCAAAGTAAATACCTCCCCTATATCACTTTTTTGGAAATGACAATACTAGGCTTGTAGTACATTGTAAGCTTGCGTTTTAATGCTCCAAATGCAATGTCATGTTCGTTTGACTACACAAACTTCACTCTTTTCTTTGTGAGTTCAAACAAGGGGCAAGCAAGTTTAGCGAAATCTTTTATATGGGCCCTATGGTACAGTAGTTCATGAAACCTAGGAACCAATACCTGATGCTGGTTTGGGCCAATTGTGTACAGCGGATATGCTCTCTGGGTTAGGTAATATACCGTACCGTCCCTGCTGACTAGCTTCCCTCGATAAAGAAATTCCTTTTGGAGCAAATAACACTTTTTGGCCTTCAGCTACAGATTGTGGGTGCAAATTTGTTTCCATCACTTTCACCAAATTTTGGATAGCATCCTCAAAGTCATTTCCCAAAATTATGATGTCATGAAGGTATGCTACAGCCTCTGTCCACTCTAACCCCCTGAGTATTAATGTCATCGCTCTTTGGAAGGTAGCTGGTGCATTGCATAAACCGAATGGCGTTCGCATATATACTAAAAAAGACCGTACTTGGTAGTGAAAGCAGTTTTATGCCTATCGTCATCTGAGAGTTCAATTTGATAGTAACCACTGCTCATATCTAAAGTACTAAAAAACATCGTCCCCTGTAATACCGTACATCCAATCACTCTTCTATGTTCGGTATTAAAGGAAAGGCATCTTTCGTAGTTACATTATTCAGGGCTCCTGTAATCAATGCAGTAACGAACTCTACCATCTTTCTTCCTAACTAAAATGGGAGGAGATGCCCAGGCTGATGACGATGGTTGTATACAACTTATAAATAAGTAAAGCATCTACAGTACTGATCGAAATTATTATCACCATTCGCGACCAATTTGGTGCGAATGACTCTTCGCGAAGACGTCCGCAATTTCTTATACTTACAGTACTGATCGAAATTATTATCACTATTCGCGACCAATTTAGTGCGAATGATTCTTCGCGAAGACGTCCGCAATTTCTTATATTTACCAGTCCGGGGAGTCATTTCCTTCGCGAAGAGAACCAACGATTCGCGACTGAAGCGGTCATAGGTCCGAGGAGAAAATAATTACCGGTCCGGGGAGTCGTCTTCTCCGCGAAGACTCGCGAAGACCAGCGGCAATAAACCGAGGGAGAAACCACTCCGTACTGGTCCGGGGGGTTATTTCCTTTGCAAAATCCAGCAAAATCCAGCAGCCATCCATCAAAGGAGAAACTACCGGTCCCGGACGTCATTTCTGTCATCAGAGATTACTGCCGATTCGCGAATTTCAGCGGCAATCGATCGGGGTGGGGAGAGAGTTGGGGGAGACAGGGTTTACAAGTCCGACGTACGAACGTCTCTTCGCGAATGATGCGCGAACGATCTGCGAAGAAAGCACAACAATTTGCGACCTAAGGCCTTAATCTAAATGTACGGGGGAAAAAACCGTACGCCAACGAGATAAATGGTTGGTTTTTTCCTTAGGGGGGGGGGCATGATCACATGGGCAATTACCGTTTGTGGAGCGGGAATTGAAACTCCAGTTAACTGAACCCCCCCCCCCCACCCCCTCCTTCAACCCAAGATCAATCCAGAGCACCGGCAGTTGCTTTTAAATCTGTCTTTGTGAGCACCGCCAAGGCTTTATTTAGGAGCCCTATCCTCGCTCCACGCTCAGAGCTTGCGGTTGAAACTCTGGTCCTTGTCAATGTGTAGTGCTTTGTGAGCAACGCCAAGGCTTTTCAAGCCGGCCCCATGCTCTGAGCTTGCGGTTAATATAAAAAATACACGACCAGATTCTCCTGCCAGAGACGTTGTACTGAAGCCATTTTCCAAATTAAACAATTTTTTCGTGTTTTACCTTACCGTACCGGGTACCTCATAAAAAGTGTCCTAAATGTTCCAGAATGTTTCGTTTTTTATTGTTTGAAATATTGGAAGCCGAAAATCAGTGGGTAATGCAAAATCACTCTGTTTGGCCGCCGCCCATTTCGGTTGATATACCCTAGAATCGAAGCTTGTTTTCTCCCACTTTAGGGGCTTTCACACAAGACGAAATCCCCGGGAATTTCGGTCTGTCTATTCACAGAACCGGAGAAATCAC
Organism: Luidia sarsii; assembly: GCA_949987565.1. Taxonomy (NCBI): domain Eukaryota; kingdom Metazoa; phylum Echinodermata; class Asteroidea; order Paxillosida; family Luidiidae; genus Luidia; species Luidia sarsii. Next base: position 3,854,501 of record OX465118.1, read on the forward strand.
CGTGGATAATTTTTTCACCGGGGAATTCTTACCCCAGCTCGAGGTAGGCTAGAAGGAGAAAACCCCGGGACGTCATTACTTTCGCGAAGATAACTGCCGATTCGCGATTTTCAGCGGCAATCGATCAGGGGTGTGGGAAGAGCTGGGGAGACAGGGTTTACAGGTCCAACGTACGAACCTCTCTTCGCGAACGATGCGCGAACGATCTGAGAAGATAGCACAACAATTTGCGACCTAAGGCCTAAAAATGTAAGGAAAAACCCCGTACGCCAACGAGATACTGTACAAGGTTGTTGGGTTTTTTTTGGTTTTTTTTTTGGGGGGGGTAGGATCATGATCACATGGGCAATTGCCGTCTGTGTAGCGGGAATGGAAATTCAGTTACCCGAACCCCCCCCCCCCCCCCCCCCGCCTTCAACCCAAGATCAGTCCAGAGCACCGGCAGTTGCTTTTAAGTTTGTCTTTGTGAGCACCGCCGGGACTTTAGGAGCCCTATACTCGCTCCACGCTCAGAGCTTGCGGTTGAAACTCTGGTCCTTGCCAATGTGTAGTGCTTTGTGAGCAACGCCAAGGCTTTTCAAGCCGGCCCCATGCTCAGAGCTTGCGGTTAATATAAAAAATACACGACCAGATTCTCCTGCCAGAGACGTTGTACTGAAGCCATTTTCCAAATTAAACAATTTTTTCTTGTTTTACCTTACCGTACCGGGTACCTCATAAAAAAGTGTCCTAAATGTTCCAGAATGTTTCGTTTTTTATTGTTTGAAATATTGGAAGCTGAAAATCAGTGGGTAATGCAAAATCACTCTGTTTGGCCTTCGCCCATTTCGGTATATCAAATACCCTCAAATCGAAGCTTGTTTTCTCCCACTTTAGGGGCTTTCACACAAGACGAAATCCCCGGGAATTTCGGTCCGTCTATTCACAGAACTGAAGAAATCACCGTGGAAATAATTGTCTTTTGAATTTAGCGTAACGACCGGCCATAGTTTGCAAGCCGGCGGTTGGCAGAAACTGAATACGTGACGTACCATACCAAAAGAAAGTTCTAAACTTTGCCATTATAAAAGAAATTTATTATCAATATTATCAAATAGGCCCAATGAAGGCTTAGTTGAACAACTCTCCCGCATGTCCCAAGTAGTCCTATTCTAAAAACAACGCCAGAATTTGGGAAAGACATCTACACAGGAGCCGCCTTAAACGTTGTATCACATTTTTAACAATGGAGCTGTCAATCATCCTACTGCCGGCTCTCCTTGCTTTTTCCACCACGGCGAGGTAACTTGGGTTCAAATGGGTTTTGTTTTATTCGGAGGTTGATCATCCTTCCCACTTTAAATCGGTCATATTTTGAAAGTTGATTGAAAATGATGATACATGCAACGAACAAACGATATTTTATATTCAGTCTCAAGTTTATATGCAATATAATAGTTAATTTACCACCTACTCTATAGTTATCATGTTAGTGCATACAAGTTTGTGGAGTTTTTAACCCTAACATACAAATACGTATGCATGTAAATATACACCATCCGGGCACCAATGTTTTGGCTTGGAAATTTACTGAGGTGGTTCGGCTGGCCACTCAAGAAAAACCCTGATCATGCCTTAAGCGGAAATCATCATGAATCTACACAATACCAAGTGCAAGGTTAAAAGTGCAGCGTATCTAATACATGATAGACTTCCAATCTCGCGCAATAAGCAATAAGGTTGTCTGGCTTTTGCCCCGAAGTGAAATGACAGTAATATTACAGCACTGTAGCTGGGGCCAGTTCGCTAAGTTTGCATTCAAGAATTGCCGTGTTCTGCAGACCAACAAGGTTGTCTGTTTGTGAGCATTTTATTTAATTGAAGTTCTAGAAAGAAGCCTTCGAAAAGTCTTGTTCCTGCAAAACTTAGCCAGGCTCCCTTAAAATATTAATAGAAAGCTCTCCGGTGTCAAACGCTCTTGAATCACAGTGATCTTCATTTCCTGTCCAGCGGACATTGGGGATTACAGTCATGTAAACGTTCAGAAACTAACGAAACTATTCGAAACGAATTATCTCGAATATCCGAATGGATAATAATTATTGCCACCCTTCTTCCATGGTTGTTTTTTTCTTAAGGGGGGACTGGTCACATGGGCAATATTGCCGTTTGTTGAGCGGGAATTGAAACTTCAGTTAACCGAACCCCCCCTATCAACCAAAGATCAATCCTGTCTTTGTGAGCACAGACAGGGCTTTGATAGTAGCCCTATCCTTGCTCCACGCTCAGAGCTTGCGGTTGTAACTCGGTCCCTGTCAAGGTAGTGCTGTGTGAGCACCGCCAAGGCTTTTCAAGCCGGCCTTAGAGCTCTAACTCACAGCACAGAGCAAAAATACATGACAAGACTGTCTCCCGCCCGAGACATCGTGCTGAAGCCAGTTTCCAATAAAACATTTTTTTCTTTACATTACCTCATAAGAAATGTGTGCCCTATATATTCCATATTTTTTCAGACGTTTTCGTCTTTTATTGTTCGAAATCTTGGAAGCTGAAAAACATTGGGTATTGTAAAATCCCTCTGTGCTCTCCTGAGCGGGAGCTTAATATGAACTAACAAACACCTCTAGTGCAAACACCTCTGGTGGTCAGCACCACCCATAATCTGGTGATAAACCACCGCGATTTCCGGAGAGCAGTTGCCAAACAATGGCGGCACATCCCATGCAATGAAGAACTCTGGAATACATGTATTTCCCAACCCACCCTTCCAAAAAACAAAAACGCCCCACAACCGACGGGAATTATCACCCAGGCCAAATGCCCCAAAGAACCCCCGTCCCAGTCGAGTTTGGTTTCTTTCAAGGAATCAGATTATACGCTGGACTCCCTGCTCTCCGTACTTGAGTAATAATCACCCCCTAAATAGTGCAGCCCGGTCACCCTAACCGATTTTCCATACTGGTACCGCACAAAGAGAGAAACTGATTTGCAAAAATCACTACCGCCACTGACGATTGCCTAGATGGCATGAAAACATTACTTGTTACTGCCACAAAATGGGAGCTGCGAAGCGTTCCTACTCCTAGTCTCGCCTACCAATCTTGATGATTAAATGGGTCAGCTTGCTTTTAGGGAAAAAAGGGCCTCCCTCCTTCCTTGTTGCCCAAAAGGCAGGACGCTAGACATGTTTTGTATTGCCTGAGCAGAAACATTGATTTTTCCCTTTCTACGTTCACGGATACGACGCAAACAAATAAACAGGGGGCCTGCATATTTTTATTAAGTTATTCTGAGTACGTCAACTAACGGCAGTATCAAACTTTTTCGAAAATGAAATGTCTTTCACGTGGTCGGCCTACACATTTTGTAATTGGTATGAAAGTTTATTTCTGTGCACACTTGTATAAAGAACCTTCAAAGAAACTTCATAGAACCTTCCTGAAATCTTAATTTAAAAAAAAGAAAAATGGTGGGTAACGTTCCGATTTTTATTTTATTTCAGGAAAGTACAAAAAAATGAATCAATGAAAACAAGACACAGGCAGTTGACAGACAGTTCTTGTGTGAAAGCCCCTAAAGGCTCAAGTGGGAGAAAACAAGCTTCGATTTGAGGGTATATCATCCGAATTGGGCAGAGGCCGCAGAGTGATTTTGCATTACCCACTGATTTTCAGCTTCCAATATTTCAAACAATAAAAAACGAAACATTCTGGAACATTTAGGACACTTTTTTATGAGGTACCCGGTACGGTAAGGTAAAACAAGGAAAATTGTTTAATTTGGAAAATGGCTTCAGTACAACGTCTCTGGCAGGAGAATCTGGTCGTGTATTTTTATATTAACCGCAAGCTCTGAGCATGGGGCCGGCTTGAAAAGCCTTGGTGTTGCTCACAAAGCACTACACATTGGCCAGGACCAGAGTTTCAACCGCAAGTTCTGAGCGTGGAGCGAGTATAGGGCTCCTAAAGTCCCGGCGGTGCTCACAAAGACAAACTTAAAAGCAACTGCCGGTGCTCTGGACTGATCTTGGGTTGAAGGAGGGGGGGGGGTGGGGTTCGGTTAACTGAAGTTTGAATTCATGCTCCACAGACGGCAATTGCCCATGTGATCATGCCCCCCCCAAGAAAAAAACAACCATGTACAGTATCTCGTTGGCGTACGGGTTTTTTCCTTAAATTTTTAGGCCTTAGGTCGCAAATTGTTGTGTTATCTTCTCAGATCGTTCGCGCATCGTTCGCGAAGAGGTTCGTACATTGGACTTGTAAACCCTGTCTCCCCCAACTCTCCCCACACCCCTGATCGATTGCCTCTGAAATTCGCAAATCGGCAGTTATCTTCGCGAAAGAAATGACGTCCCGGGGTTTTCTCCTTCTACACTACCCCGAGCTGGGGTAGGAATTCCCCGGGAAAAAGCTTATCCACGGTGATTTCTTCGGTTCTGTGAATAGACAGACCGATATTCCCGGGGATTTCGTCTTGTGTGAAAGCCCCTAAAGTGGGAGAAAACAAGCTTCGATTTGAGGGTATATCAACCGAATTGGGCGGAGGCAAAACAGAGTGATTTTGCATTACCCACTGTTTTTCGGGTTCCATTATTTTAAACAATAAAAAACGAAACATTCTGGAACATTAGGACACTTTTTTCATGAGGTACCCGGTACCGTAAGGTAAAACAAGAAAAAATTGTTTAATTTGGAAAATGGCTTCAGTACAACGTCTCTGGCAGGAGAATCTGGTCGTGTATTTTTATATTAACCGCAAGCTCTGAGCATGGGGCCGGCTTGAAAAGCCTTGGTGTTGCTCACAAAGCACTATGTACACATTGGCAAGGACCAGAGTTTCAACCGCAAGTTCTGAGCGTGGAGCGAGGATAGGGCTCCTGAAGTCCCGGCGGTGCTCACAAAGACAAACTTAAAAGCAACTGCCGGTGCTCTGGACTGATCTTGGGTTGAAGGGGGGGGGGGGGAGGGGTTTCGGTTAACTGAAGTTTCCATTCCCGCTCCACAAACGGCAATTGCACAAGTGATCATGCCCCCCCACCCCCCCCCCCAAAAAAAAAACCCCACAACAACAACCATGTACAGTATCTCGTTGGCGTACGGATTTTTTTCTTACATTTTTAGGCCTTAGGTCGCAAATTGTTGTGCTATCTTCTCAGATCGTTCGCGCATCGTTCGCGAAGAGAGGTTCGTACGTTGGACCTGTAAACCCTGTCTCCCCCAACTCTCCCAACACCCCTGATCGATTGCCTCTGAAAATCGCGAATCGGTAGTTATCTTCGCGACAGTAATGACGTCCCGGGGTTTTCTCCTTCTACCCTACCCCGAGCTGGGGTAAGAATTCCCCGGGGAAAAGCTTATCCACGGTGATTTCTTCGGTTCTGTGAATAGACGGACCGAAAAGTGGGAGAAAACAAGCTTCGATTTGAGGGTACCGGTATATCATCCGAATTGGGCGGAGGCCGCACAGAGTGATTTTGCATTACCCACTGATTTTCGGCTTCCAATATTTCAAACAATAAAAAACGAAACATTCTGGAACATTTAGGACACTTTTTTATGAGGTACCCGGTACGGTAAGGTAAAACAAGAACAAATTGTTTAATTTGGAAAATGGCTTCAGTAGAACGTCTCTGGCAGGAGAATCTGGTCGTGTATTTTTATATTAACCACACGCTCTGAGCATGGGGCCGGCTTGAAAAGCCTTGTCGTTGCTCACAAAGCACTACACATTGGCAAGGACCAGAGTTTCAACCGCAAGGTCTGAGCGTGGAGTGAGGATAGGACTCATAAATAAAGCCTTGGCGGTGCTCACAAAGACAGATTTAAAAGCAACTGCCGGTGCTCTGGATTGATCTTGGGTTGAAGGAGGGGGGGGGGGTTCGGTTAACTGGAGTTTCAATTCCCGCTCCACAAACGGTAATTGCCCATGTGATCAAGCCCCCCTTAAAAAAACCCCATTTATCTCGTTGGCGTACGTTTTTTTCCCCCGTACATTTAGATTTAGGCCTTCGGTCGCAAATTGTTGTGCTTTCTTCGCAGATCGTTCGCGCATCATTCGCGAAGAGACGTTCGTACGTTGGACTTGTAAACCCTGTCTCCCCCAACTCTCTCCCACCCCCGATCGATTGCCGCTGAAATTCGCGAATCGGCAGTAATCTTCCCGACAGAAATGACGTCCGGGACCGGTAGTTTCTCCTTTGATGGATGGCTGCTGGATTTTGCAAAGGAAATAACCCCCCGGACCAGTACGGAGTGGTTTCTCCCTCGGTTTATGGCCGCTGGTTTTCGCGAGTCTTCGCGGAGAAGACGACTCCCCGGACCGGTAATTATTTTCTCCTCGGACCTATGGCCGCTTCAGTCGCGAATCGTTGGTTCTCTTCGCGAAGGAAATGACTCCCCGGACTGGTAAATATAAGAAATTGCGGACGTCTTCGCGAAGAATCATTCGCACTAAATTGGTCGCGAATAGTGATAATAATTTCGATCAGTACTGTACCAGTCCGGGGAGTCATTTCCTTCGCGAAGAGAACCAGCGATTCGCGACTTCAGCGGCCATAGGTCTGAGGGGAAAATAATTACCATTCCAGGGAGTCGTCTCCTCCGCGAAGACTCGCGAAGACTCGCGAAGACCAGCTGCCATAAACCGAGGGAGAAACTACGCCTGCTGGTCCGGGGGTCATTTCCTTTGCGAAGATTTGCAAAATCCAGCAGCCATCCATCAAAGAAGAAACTACCGATCCTGGACGTCATTTCTTTCGGGAAGATTACTGCTGATTCACGAATTTCAGCGGCAATCGATCGGGGGTGGGGAGAGAGTTTGGGGGAGAGTTGGGGGAGAGTTTGGAGGGGGGGAGTTGGGGAGACAGGGTTAACAAGTTCAACGTACGAACGTCTCTTCGCGAATGATGCGCTAACGATCTGCGAAGAAAGCACAACAATTTGCGACCTAAGGCCTAAATGTACGTAAAAAAACACCATATGCCAACAAGATAAATGGTTGATTTTTTCTTGGGGGGGGGGGGGGGGGCATGATCACATGGCAATTGCCATTTGTGGAGTGGGAATTGAAATTTCAGTTAACCGAACCCCCCCCCCCCTCCTTCAACCCAAGATCAATCCAGAGCGCCAGCAGTTGCTTTTAAATCTGTCTTTGTGAGCACTGCCAGGGCTTTAGGAGCCCTATCCTTGCTCCACGCTCAGAGCTTGTGGTTGAAACTCTGGTCCTTGCCAATGTGTAGTGCTTTGTTAGTGACGCCAAGGCTTTTTAAGCCGGCCCCATGCTCAGAGTTTGCGGTTAATATAAAAATACAGGACCAGATTCTCCTGCCAAAGACGTTGTACTGAAGTCATTTTCCAAATTAAACAATTTTTTTGTGTTTTACCTTACCGTACCGGGTACCTCATAAAAAGAAGTGTCCTTAATGTTCCAGAATGTTTCGTTTTTTATTGTTTGAAATATTGGAAGCTGAAAATCAGTGGGTAATGCAAAATTACTCTGTGCGACCTCTGCCCAATTCGGATGATATACCCTCAAATCGAAGCTTGTTTTCTCCCACTTTAGGGGCTTTCACACAAGACGAAATCCCCGGGAATTTCGGTCTGTCTATTCACACAACCGAAGAAATCACCGTGGATAAGCTTTTCCTCGTGGAATTCTTACCCCAGCTCGGTGTATAGGGTAGAAGGAGAAAACCCTGGGACGTCATTTCTTTCGCGAAGATAACTGCCGATTCGCGATTTTCAGAGGCAATCGATCAGGGTGCGGGGAGAGTTGGGGGAGACAGGGTTTTCAAGTCCAACGTATGAACCTCTCTTCGCGAACGATGCGCGAACGATCTGATAAGAAAGCACAACAATTTTCAACCTAAGGCCTAAAAATGTAAGAAAAAACCTGTACGCCAACGAGATACTGTACATGGGTTGTTTTTTTTGTTGTTTTTTTTAAGGGGGGAGGGGCATGATCACATGTGCAATTGTCGTTTGTGGAGTAGGAATGGAAACTTTAGTTAACCAAAACCCCCCCTCCCTCCTTCAACCCAAGATCAATCCAGAGCACCGGCAGTTGCTTTTAAGCTTGTCTTTGTGAGCACCGCCAGGACTTTAGCAGCCCTATCCTTGCTCCACGCTCAGAGCTTGCGATTGAAACCCTGGTCCTTGCCAATGTGTAGTGCTTTGTGAGCAACGCCAAGGCTTTTCAATGATGCGTGAACGATCTGCGAAGAAAGCACAACAATTTGCGACCTAAGGCTTAAAAATGTTCGGGAAAAACCCGTACGCCAACGATGGCCATACCACTCGTAAAAAAAATGATTGGATGATTGCCTCTTGTGATTTCTGACACGTCCGCAAAAGATTTTAGACCTTTCTTTCATTTGCAGCCATTGACGTACTGTACATTTGGTATGCGGCAGCCGTCAGCTTCGATAATGGACAACTGACATCGATTGTAGCCAAAAATAAATTCAACAATCTGCATTTTGTGTTGGGTATGATTTGTGAAGATCGCTGAGTATTCCTATGGTCGTCTAGCTTTTTGTTACATAGTTATACACATTGTAAAAATACTTGTCTTTTGAATTTACCATAGTTTGCAAGCCGGCGGTTGGCAGAAACTGAATCCGTGATGTACCATACCAAAAGAAAGTTCTATACTTTGCCATTTTAAAGGAAATTTATTATCAATATTATCAAATAGGCCCAGTAAAGGCTAAGTTGAACAACTCTCCTGCATGTCCCAAGTAGTGCTATTCTAAAAACAACACCAGAATTTGGGAAAGACGTCTACACAGGAGCCGCCTTAAACGTTGTATCACATTTGTAACAATAGAGCTGTCAATCATCCTTCTGCAGGCTCTCCTTGCTTTTTCCACCACAGTGAGGTAACTTGGGTTCAAATGGGTTTTGTTTTATTCGGAGGTTGATCATCCTTCCCACTTTAAATCGGTCATATTTTGAAAGTTGATAGAAAAACATAGAAATACCTATGCATGTAAATGTACACCATCCGGGCCACCAATGTTTTGGCTTGGAAATTTACTGAGGTGGCCCGGCTGGCCACTCAAAGAAAACCCTGATCATGCCCTAAGCGGAAATCATCATGAATCTAAACAATACCAAGTGCAAGGTTAAAAGTGCAGAGTATCTAATGCATGATAGACTTCATCTCGCGCAATAAGTAATAAGGTTGTCTGGCTTTTGCCTCAAAGTACAATGACAGTAATTATTACAGCACTGTAGCTGGGGCCAGTTCGCTAAGTTTGCATTCAAGAATTGCCGTGTTCTCCAGACCAACAAGGTTGTCTGTTTGTGAGCATTTTATTTAATTGAAGTTCTAGAAAGAAGCCTTCGAAAAGTCTTGTTCCTGCAAAACTTAGCCAGGCTCCCTTAAAAATATTAATAGCAAGCTCTCCGGGGTCAAACGCTCTTGAATCACAGTGATCTTCATTTCCTGTCCAACAGACAATGGGGATTACAGTCATGTAAACGTTCAGAAACTAACGAAACTATGCAAAACGAATTATCTCGAATATCCGAATGGATAATATTGCCACCCTTCTTCCATGGTTGTTTTTTCTTGGGGGGGGGGACTGGTCACATGGGCAATATTGCCGTTTGTTGAGCGGGAATTGAAACTTCAGTTAACCGAACCCCCCCCCCCCCTATCAACCAAAGATCAATCCTGTCTTTGTAATCACAGACAGGGCTTTAATAGTAGCCCTATCCTTGCTCCACGCTCAGAGCTTGCGGTTGTAACTCGGTCCTTGTCAAGGTAGTGCTGTGTGAGCACCGCCAAGGCTTTTCAAGCCGGCCTTAGAGCTCTAACTCACAGCACAGAGCAAAAATACATGACAAGACTGTCTCCCGCCCGAGACATCGTGCTGAAGCCAGTTTCCAATAAAACATTTTTTTTCTTTACATTACATCAAAAGAAACGTGTGTCCTATATATTCCAGATTTTTTCAGACTTTTTCGTCTTTTATTGTTCGAAATCTTGGAAGCTGAAAAACATTGGGTATTACAAAATCCCTCTGTGTGGACTCCGGAGCGGGAGCTTAATATGAACTAACAAACACCTCTGGTGGTCAGCACCACCCATAATCTGGTGATTAACCACCGCGAATTCTGGAGAGCAGTTGCCAAACAATGGCGGCACATCCCACGCAATGAAGAACTCTGGAATACCAACCAAATTTGGTACATTTAAGTGTACCTCAAAATGCATTGTTTGCAAGACACATGTCAAGTAAATAGACTCTTTCAATGGACATTCTTCTGGAACTACCCACACGACCTATGGCTCTATCACGTGCACTACACATGTACCTCAAACATCATATACCTCATCTCTTGTAGAGTTTGTAATATTCAGTATGTTGGCGAGACCAAAAACACCCTCAAAAAACGAATCTATGGCCATAGGTCTACTATCAAAACCGGTAAAATGGACACCCCTGTTGGGTATCACTTCAATCTCCCTGATCATTCGATATCAGATATGAGTGTACTGGGCATAGAATCACTTGGGCACCGTAGTAATGCTGTCCGTCTTAGCCGTGAGAAAATGTGGATGAAGCGTCTTCGGACTATTCAACCACATGGTCTCAACATCCAGGAGGGTAATGACTAACACCATGCAGCTTTCTGATAATCCTTCTTTTGTGTTCAGTCCTTCACACTTCTCTCCTTGATCTTTCCCCCTATTGTCACTAATCCCTACCCCACTCCTTGCCCTTCTCTTTGATCTTTCCCCTCCTCTCACTAATCCCTACCCTACCCCTTGCCCTTCCCTTTGATCTCTCCCTACCAGCTTCACTCTTTGTCCTTTGTTTCTCATCCGTGTCCTATTCACTCTCTCCCCCCTTCCTTCGTGTACATGTATCTGTTTTGTCCTTGTCACTCTGCCTTTGAGAAAGGTCCTGCTAGGATCAAAACGTCAGGCCCACTAAATTTTAGATTTACATTTTGGTAATTTTAGTCAGTAAGCAGTTTGCAACATTTTTGTATATCACCTTAACTCTGGAATACATTTATTTCCCAACCCACCCTTCCAAAAAACAAAAACGCCCCACAACCGACGGGAATTATCACCCGGGCCAAATGCCCAAAAGAACCCCCGTCCTAGTCGAGTTTGGTTTCTTTCAAGGAATCAGATTATACGCTGGACTCCCTGCTCTCCGTACTTGCAGAATAATCACCCCCTTAATAGTGCAGCCCGGTCACCCTAACAGATTTTCCATACTGGTACCGCACAAAGAGAGAAATTGATTTGCAAAAATCACTACCGCCACTGACGATTGCCTAGATGGCATGAAAACTTGTTATTGCCACAAAATGGGAGCTGCGAAGCGTTCCTACTCCTAGTCTCGCCTACCAATCTTGATGATTAAATGGGTCAGCTTGCATTTTAGGGGGAAAAAAGGGCCTCCCTCCTTCCTTGTTGCCCAAAAGGCAGGACGCTAAACATGTTTTGTATTGCCTGAGCTGAAACATTGATTTTTCCCTTTCTACGTTCACGGATACGATGCAAACAAATATACAGGGGGCCTATATAGTATTTGCAGTTTCGCTGCATATTTTTATTTAGTTATTCTGAGTACGTCAACTACCAATAGTATCAAACTTTTTTCGAAAATGAAATGTCTTTCACGTGGTCGGCCTACACATTTTGTAATTTGTATGAAAGTTTATTTCTGTGCATACTTGTATAAAGAACCTTCAAAGAAACTTCATAGAACCTGAAATCCTGAAATTTTAATTAAAAAAAAAAGGGTGGGTAACGTCCCGATTTTTATTTTATTTCAGGAAAGTACAAAAAATGAATCTATAGGCCTTTTCACACTGAAAAATCTCCGTGTTGAACACGGGTCGGACCCGTGTTGAAATGACTGACCTTTTCACACCGTGTAAGTTTCAACACGTGTTGAACGTTCATAGTGTGAAAAGGCCTAATGAAAACAAGACACAGTTGACAGACAGTTCTTGTGTGAAAGCCCCTAAAGGCTAAAGTGGGAGAAAACAAGCTTCGATTTAAGGGTATAATTATCATCCGAATTGGGCGGAGGCCGCACAGAGTGATTTTGTATTACCCACTGATTTTCAGCTTTCAATATTTCAAACAATAAAAAACGAAACATTCTGGAACATTTAGGACACTTTTTTATGAGGTATCCGGTACGGTAAGGTAAAACAAGAAAAAATTGTTTAATTTGGAAAATGGCTTCAGTACAACATCTCTGGCAGGAGAACCTGGTCGTGTATTTTTATATTAACCACACGCTCTGAGCATGGGGTCGGCTTGAAAAGCCTTGGCGTTGCTCACAAAGCACTACACATTGGCAAGGACCAGAGTTTCAACCGCAAGCTATGAGCGTGGAGCAAGGATAGGGCTCCCAAAGCCATGGCGGTGCTCACAAAGACAGATTTAAAAGCAACTGCCGGTGCTCTGGATTGATCTTGGGTTGAAGGAGGGGGGAGGTTTGGTTAACTGAAGTTTAAATTCTTGCTCCTCAAAAGGCAACAGCCCATGTGATCATGCCCCCCCCCCCTTAAGAAAAAAACAACCATTTATCTCGTTGGCTTACGTTTTTTTTTCCCTGCATCTTTAGGCCTTAGGTTACAAATTGTTGTGCTTTCTTCGCAGATCGTTCGCGCATCATTCGCGAAGAAACGTTCGTATGTTGGACTTGTAAACCCTGTCTCCCCAAACTCTCTCCCCACCCCCGATCGATTGCCGCTGAAACTCGCGAATCGGCAGTAATCTTCCCAAAAGAAATGACGTCCGGGACCGGTAGTTTCTCCTTTGATGGATGGCTGCTGGATTTTGCGAATCTTCGCAAAGGAAATGACCCCCCGGACCAGTACGGAGTAGTTTCTCCCTCGGTTTATGGCCGCTGGTCTTCGCGAGTCTTTGCAGAGAAGACGACTCCCCGGACCGGTAATTATTTTCTCCTTGGACCTATGGCCGCTTCAGTCGCGAATTGTTGGTTCTCTTCGGAAAGGAAATGACTCCCCGGACTGGTAAATATAAGAAATTGCGGACGTCTTCGCGAAGAATCATTCGCACCAAATTGGTCGCGAATGGTGATAATAATTTCGATCAGTACTGTAAATGTGTTTTTTCTTCTTTCTCAAAACAAAGGGGAATTCTTCGCATTTTCTGTCTGATGGGAGAGACACTACCGGTATTAATAGGGTGTTATATGGCTGAAAACTTCCCTACATCAATATCATTTTTTGAAAACATATCTGCATATTCTGCAAATGTTACAGAGCCTTCGGACTCTTTGGGGACTAGGTTCTTACTGGAACTTGTTAACAATTCCCCAATATGTTCTGGGATAGCATTCACCTGCCTTACAGCAATATCATGGTCACGTGTACCGGGGGTACTCGACAAATGTTGGCCGGGTGCATGACTAGGTGTGGATGAATTTGTTTCAGGGATAAGTTCCGTCAATTACTTATGTTAAGTAATTACTTATGTTAAGTAATTATAGTTTTAATCTAAAATTTAGTGGGCCTGACGTTTCGATCCTAGCAGGACTTTTCTCAAAGGCAGAGTGACAAGGACAAAACAGATACATGTACAAGAAGGAAGGGGGGGGGGAGAGAGTGAACAGGACACGGATGAGAAACAAAGGACAAAGAGTGAAGCTGGTAGGGAGAGATCAAAGGGAAGGGCAAGGGGTAGGGTAGGGATTAGTGAGAGGAGGGGGAAAGATCAAAGAGAAGGGCAAGGAGTGGGGTAGGGATTAGTGACAAGAGGGGGAAAGATCAAAGAGAGAAGTGTGAAGGACTGAACACAAAAGAAGGATTATCAGAAAGCTCCATGGTTTTAGTCATTACCCTCCTGGATGTTGAGACCATGTGGTTGAATAGTCCGAAGACGGTTCATCCACATTTTCTCACGGCTAAGACGGACAGCATTACTACGGTGACCAAGTGATTCTATGCCCAGTACACTCATATCTGATATCGAATGATCAGGGAGATTGAAGTGATACCCAACAGGGGTGTCCATTTTACCGGTTTTGATAGTAGACCTATGGCCATACATGTAGATCCGTTTTTTGAGGGTGTTTTTGGTCTCGCCAACATACTGAATATTACAAACTCTACAAGAGATGAGGTATATGATGTTTGAGGTAGTGCACGTTATATAGAGCCATAGGTCGTGTGGGTAGTTCCAGAAGAATGTCCATTGAAAGAGTCTATTTCCTTGACATGTGTCTTGCAAACAATGCATTTCGAGGTACACTTAAATGTACCAAATTTAGTTGGAGGTGAAGAGTCCAAAGGGGGAACCTCTACTCGGACAATTAAGTCACGCAGGTTACGGGGGCGCCTGAAAGCCAAAAGAGGCAAATGAGGAATGGCTTCAGCCAGACGATCTGAAGTGTGGAGAATATGGTGGTTTTCCTTAGTTATCTTCCTGAGAGGAGGAAGAGAAGGGTGGTAGGAAGTAACTAAGTAATATAAAGGGTCAGCCGTAGTAATCATGGATCGCCAAAAATATATTGATGAAGCCAATCGCCAACTCAAAAATCCCGAGCACTATAAATGTCTGGACTCTTACCCCACTGGCAAATTTTCAGAGCAAATTCAGGAAGTTTTGGATGACATGCGATCACGTGATCATTTGAGTAAAAAAGCTCACAGATTTCTATCACCGATCAATTGTAGAACTGCCAGATTCTACCTTCTCCCGAAAATTCACAAGGCCAACAACCCAGGCAGACCCATCATCTCTGGCAATGTGTAGGGAAGATGGAAATTGAAGGAGAAGGGTGGTAGGAAGTAACTAAGGGAACCTTGGGCTTGTCCTTGGGACCTGGTGGCTTTTGTTTTAGTGCTGAACTTCTAGGAATGGAATAGACTTTAGCAATGGAGTTCTTCACTTGGCGAGAACTATAGCCTCTAGCAACCAAGTTACTGGCCAATACACGTGTATGGCAGCGAAAGTCAGACTCATTGGAACATATACGCCTCAATCTGAGGGCCTGGCTGTAAGCTATACCAGTCTTACAGTCTCTGGGGTGACAACTGGAGTAATGGAGATATTGATGAGTGTCGGTGGGCTTAGAATACAAGTCAGTAGTGAGTATATTGAGGTCTTTCCGGACGGTGATGTCCAGAAAGTGGGTCTGTTGCAGAGACTGCTCCCATGTGAATTTGATAGTCCTATGGAAGTGTAGCCTGAAAAATGAGCACGCTACCTAATTGAAAAAAAATACTGAAGAGTTTGGGGAACTCACTTGCAAAAAAAACCCTATTGATCGAGCGTGGGACAAGTCGCGAGGAGAGAATTTCAATAAATAGGGACAGACAACCGTGTTTAAATCCAAAAAGAGCGAAATATAATTTAATGCAAAAAAATCTCATCCAGACCATGGAGGAAGGAAAATTTTCCCTCCTCCATGTCCAGACTGACCAGATCACTGCTCACTGGCAGTACACAAAAAAGTGAGACTGAGAAAGGTAAGAAAGTTAGAAAGCGAGAGAGAAAGAGAGTAAGAGAGTAAGAGAGTGAGAGAGTGAGAGATCAAGGAAGGAAGAAATTAAGACAGACCAACTATAAAAAATATGAGGTAAGACCAACAAGAAAATAAGGTAAGACCCGCAATAAAAAAATGAGGTAAAGCAACAAGACCAACACAGTATAAAAATCCGGTTACACTTACAGGTCAAAAACAACAACTTCAACAACCAAGGGTGGATCAGACCAAAGCGAAAGGGCAGTAACTTGACTGAATTGGAGTAGAAATTGTGTGTGTGGTTCACTCCACTACCGGTCTGCAAAGTGACTCTACACTACAGTAGTTAAGCAGGAAATACACAGGGCTGGGGCTGGAGAACAAGGGGGCTACTGTCCTTATGTGCTAATTATATGCGCGTAATAAAGACATTACTTTACCAGTTGGAGTGGGGGTTTACTATAAGCAATTCAAGATCCAGTGGGGTATTTACTATTTAACTTATGCTGCAAGGCTATTAAAAACAACTAACAACTAAGTGGCCATGCCACAGAAGGAATTGATGTGGTCAAAGAAAGCATTCAAGCTGCTACCGTCCCTAGTCCAAATGAAGAACACGTCATCTATGTATCTCCACCAAATTCAGGGACGGCATGGAGCCTCACTGAGCATGCATTCCTCAAGGTCACCCATGAAGAGGCATGCAAAGGAAGGAGCCATGCGCGTGCCCATGGCAGTGCCATGCACTTGAAGATAGTGCTTGCCAAGAAAGGAGAAATTATTCTTGGCCAGCACTAGCCTCATGAGGGTGGTTATGTCGGAGATGGGTGGAGAAGACTGGCCAGGGCCGAGGAGCAAGCTCGAATGCCTCCTTCCTGTGGGATGTTAGTGTATAGAGAGGAAATGTCAATAGTACCAATTATGGCAGTGGCAGGAATTTGATCCTTGACACTTTCCAACTTTCACAGAAAGTCGGGAGTGTCATGGATGTATGAGGGGATTTGAGGAACCAAGGGTTTGAGAAAAGAGTCAATGAAAAGAGATACATGTATGTGTTCCGTAGATGAACCATTTGTTGCACCATTTGTTGACTCTGTGAAGAGAATGAGGGTTGCAACACTTAGTTATACAGGCAAACTATACATTATTGGTACTGTGTAGGCCATGGCTCAAGAAATAGTGAACCAGGGCCACACACAGTGTACTAGCACTAAGTCATTACTGACAGGAAATAACAATAATCTGCCTGGGAAACTGCAGAAAGAATTTATCTGGCCATGATGTAAACAACTAATGTTTGGCCCTTCTGAAACCGGTAATAAGATGGGGAATTACTCTGGCCTCAAGTACTGTCGCCATGGTAACCACTTGGTCTACTCTATGGTCTCCTTGACCAGACCACATGTACTATCACTCCAGATGGTACAGAGATAAAGGGTCCCTCCTAGAACATTCCACTGGGCCTGACCTTGGGGTCAACGAACTATGGCCAGTAACCATACAGCACATTCACACTGGGGCAAGGTTTGACCTATCCAAATGTACAGTAACATGTCTCAGAAAGTTTCATCCTTAGTTCATTATGTGAACCATTCCTGAACAATGAATTCCTACCAGAATCACTAGCACTGGAATCCAACTTCTTCACATTATTCCAACAATTCTAGCATTAGGAGACAATACAATAATCAAAATCCATGAAATCTCTCAACTGAGAGTCCTGCCTTAGTTTAAATCCTTACTCATCTCAAAATCATGTAAAAGCAGAGCAATGAACAATGTACAATGAAAGATAAAATACAGAAATACCCTTTACTGTCATAAAATAGGAAAGGAACTTAACATACCTGTAAAGAGAATGAGGGTTGCTGTTAAGATCGTTCTCTAAATAAGACAATGTTATTTATTTATTTCCTCGTTGTTTGTTTCACGTAACTAACACCCCGACACGGAAGGGATTAGCGCTGATTTAGCGAACCAATGAATCACCGGCTAGTTTTCCCGCGAACCGATTGTAACCTCTAGCACATTTTTCCCGATCACGATAGGTTGCTTAGGACGCGCTTTAGGAACGCGCTGTTCGTTGCCACAGACTTACGTAACTTTTCCGGCCATGGTTATTGTTAAACAAATTCGTGTTTTGTTGTGAATTACATCGGGAGTTTTTTCCCACTGATTGGGGTGCTGTGATAAAAAGAGTGTGAGAGAGAGGGAGAACGAATCGAATGATCAATCTGTGAACATCGAGGGTGTGTGAGCTGACTAAAGATTGCTTGTGACCGACCGGTACCAACTTCCTGAAGTCCCTGAAGCGACAGGTGACGATCGGCCGGAGAAATTCAGTCCCGGTTCGTTCAGATCGTCAGTTTTGGCTAAACCAGAGCCAACACGTACGATTTCAGAGCAACCGGTCCCCATTTCACGCAACATTCAGCCTGCAAGACACCAGTTCAAGCCTGATAGTTATACAGGCAAACTATACATGTGGTTTTATTGGTACTGTGTAGGCCATGGCTCAAGGAATAGTGAACCAGGGCCACACACAGTGTACAGTGTACATCCTGTCCTGTTGGTGTGGCTCCTCATTTTCCATGCGGGTCATTCCATTTGTCCTATGGGTAAATCTGGTAAGTTATCCATAATCTACTCTATACAACTGTAGGAACATTCCAACATAAAACAAAAGGAATAAAAGAAAATTGGGGGGGGGGCAATTTCCATCTTCCCTACACTCGACACTTCAAAATTTGATGTTGTCCCAACATACAAGCATTAAAATCAAAACAAAATTTGTTTCTCAAGTGGCTATAATCGGCATGGTACAGTTCAGTCCGCTCCAAAGGCGTGTCGCGCTCCTTCATCCCTGATAGATGTCCTCTATCGAGATGGCCCGTTGGAGACTGGGAGAGGCTGAAGGATAGCTACTTCTTCAGGGTCTCGGTGTCATCCTTGTCTAGATCACAGATCATCATGGGCTTTGGTCTGAACTGTTGTCCGGTAGGACAGCTGGATGCCGAACGTAGAGCGCAGCAGCGTGATCCTCGTTGACTGGGTCTCTCTCCTCGGAGTACACGAGTAGATTGGCCAGCTACAATGCTCCTGGGATGGACCAAGTCCTGCGTACACTGTACAGTGGTTTTCTCTCCTGCTGGCTCTTCTTCGCAATTCATGCCAGTAGGGGTCTGCTGATGTCATCACTGGGCTGGGCATGAAAGTTGCCATCTGTAGTCATATGGGCTACAAGCAGCTGGTGTCTAGGAACGCTGAGCAAACGCTCCCGGTGGTGCTTGTGCCCATCCTTGGGCATGATACGGTGCCAAGGGATGTCCATATGGGTTTGGCCAAACAGGAGAGTAGTAGCAGTTTGAAGGAACAGGTACTGTCTGTTGCCATCCCATCTGGGCGAATGGGTGCGAGGCACTAGCCTGCTGAAGAATGTTCACTCTCGGGTCCCTGCAGCTGACATCTGGGTACTCCCAAGGTACTGTACTGGAACATCTGCGGTGGACGTCTCTGCCTAGTTGGTCGTTCACTGAAGGTGGGAGCTGGTTCAGGCGCAGATGTTTGGTTGTGTGTTCCCTGAACCCCTGGGCATGAAATGTGACCATCCTCTGCCGCCGGTGCTGATGGGTCAGTCATCAGAGAATCTGCGTTAGTGTCTGATGCTGTCCCAGCATCCTGCTGAACTTCGTTGTCTGTCTGTGGATGTTCTTCCTGAGCGGCGGTTGGGCCCATGTCAAAGGGTTCTGCCTCTGGATCAAGTTCAGTGGACTTGGGTCTTTGGGATGGATTGGACATGAAGACCAGTGACTCCTCATCATCTGAGCTTACATCATTATTTTCTGCTTGATGGGGGCTTCTTCCCTGTCTGCAATGTGACCTGGGGCTGGATCTTCGCTGTTGCTGGGGCTGAGGAACATGGTGTTGAGGTTGGTCTGGCTGTAGGCTGTCACATGGGAGAAGGAGATTCCGGTGTAGGACACGCCGACGTCCACTGCCTCGTTCTGGCTTCACCTCGTACACTGGGGAATTATCACCTTTTCTCAGAATGACAACATACACCTCCTCTTCCCAGTAAGACCGTAGTTTACTTGGGCCCTCGTGCCTGCCCACGTTCTTAACCAGCACACGATCTCCCTCTTGCAGTACTGAGCTGTGCACCTTCTAGTCATGATACCTCTTTCCACGTTCCGCTGACTTGGCTGCATGCTGGGAGGCAATGGCATAAGCTTCCTCCATCTGTTCCTTCCACTCTTTGACGAATCTGTTCTAGTCGGTTGTGGTGGGACCCGTCTCTGGTTGCAGTCCAAACATCAGATCAATGGGTAACCGGGGAGATCGCCCATATAACAGGAAGAAAGGTGAATACCCAGTGGCCTCGCTTCTGGTACAGTTGTACGCATGCACAACTTTGTTGACAGAGTCTTTCCAGTTGACCTTCTCGGCATCAGAGAGGGTTCTCAGCATACCGAGTAGTGTCCAGTTGAACCGTTCGCACTGTCCATTCCCAGCTGGATGGTAGGGCGTGGTCCTGGACTTGGCAATACCCGAGTGGTGGTGCAGTCTGGCAAACAGTTGGTTTTCAAACTCTCTCCCTTGGTCGTGATGTAGACGATGAGGAAACCCAAACCTCAGTATAAAATCATTAAAGATTTTATCTGCTGCAGTCTTTCCTGACTTGTCTCGGGTTGGGTAAGCCTGTGCAAAGCGGATGAAGTGGTCAACCACCACTAGGATATATTCGTATCCGCCTTTGCACTTCTCCAGGTGGACATAGTCAATTGAGACCAACTCAAATGGTGCAGTAGTAACTATGGTCCCAAGTGGTTCTCTGGTGTGGCGATTTAGTTTCCGCTGCTTGAGACATGAGCACACCCTTGTGCAATAGTGTTCAATGTCCCTTTGCATGTGGGGCCAGTAGAACCTGTCTCTCGCCAGACACACCACTCGGTCTGCTCCCAGGTGACCAATTTCTTCGTGTAGTTCCTGGTAGACTCTCTGCCGGAGCTGTGACGGGAGGATCAGCTGGGAACGACGGCCCTTCTGCCGATACAGCACACCATTCACCAAGTTCAAGTTGTTCCACTCATGCATCAG
Organism: Luidia sarsii; assembly: GCA_949987565.1. NCBI lineage: Eukaryota > Metazoa > Echinodermata > Asteroidea > Paxillosida > Luidiidae > Luidia > Luidia sarsii. The sequence continues at coordinate 3,875,052 of OX465118.1, forward strand.
GGATGTGGTTGCTGGCAGTTCTCCTAATCTCTCATGCTTAGTAGGGCAATGACCCTTCGTCAGATACTGCAGCACCCTCGCAATGCTAGGGTCCTCCTGCTGAGCCCTCAGCAAGTCGGACGTTGTGAAAGATGTGGTGTTCTGCACCATACCCACGAATGATGGTGGTGTAGTTGAGACTGCTGAAGCCCAGGTGGTCCTACCTGTGTTCTGAGACATCACAGCCACGGCAGTTGTGTCCAGTTCTCCTGGAGACACTTCTTCGGTGCACTCAGTGATATACTTCTCGATGCAGACAGGTATTCGGGAGAGGGCATCTGCGTCTGCATTATTCCTACCCGGTCGATATTTAATCGTGAAGTGGAAGTCGGCCAATTCCGCAACCCACCTCTGGCCGGTGCCGTTGAGCCGTGCAGAAGACAGAATGTAAGTCAGAGGATTATTATCTGTATAAACCGTAAACGATGGGGTATAATACAGATAGTCTCTGAATTTCTCTGTCACTGCCCACTTCAATGCTAAGAACTCAAGCTTCCCCAAATTCAAATTGTAGTTCTTCTCGGCTGGGCTGAGGGTACGGGAACCATATGCGATGACCCGCATCTTCCCATCAAGTCTCTGGTAGAGTACAGCGCCAAGACCTTCATTCGATGCATCGGTGTGAACCACGAATGGCTTTTCATGGTCAGGGAAGGCCATCACCGTCATCACCATCAAGTAGCTTCTCAAGAACATCTTGGTGGTGGTCTGTCCAATGGATGGTCTGCTTCGATGACTTCTGTCCCATCTTGTTCTTCGCTAGTGTCTTATGTTTGGACTTAGAGTGGGGTCGGTCGTCAGAGGGTTTTTCTGCTAGCAGATCATATAAGGGTTTTGCTCTCTTGGAGAAATGCTGGATGTAGCTACGGTAGTACCCGAGCAACCCAAGTAGTTTCCGCAGTTCACCAACAGTGGTTGGCTTCTTCTCGCTGAGGGTTTTCACAGCAGCGACGTCACCTGGGTCCATCCGATGTCCCACTGCAGACACTAGCCTGCCTAAGTATCGGACCTCCTTCCTGAGGAGCTCACACTTGCTGGGTTTCAGCTTCACTCCATTTTCCTGGAGACGTCTCAACACTGTCCTCAGGTTCTGAAGGTGCTTCTGGAAGGTGTCACTGAAAACGAGCACATCATCGAGGTAGGTCATGGCAATGTCACCGTTGAGTCCTTCCAGGCAAGCCTCCATGAACCTCTGGAACGCTCATGGCGTGACAAATGCGGTGAGGTGATGACTCTCCTCTTCCACAAACCCCTGGTGGTAGGCTTTCCCTTGGTCTTGTGTGGAAAGACAAGAATTCCCACCAAGGCTGCGAGGACATCTTTGATACGGGGTATTGGCTGTCGGTCCGGCACCGTCTTCCGGTTTAACTCCCTGTAATCCACGCAGAGTCGGAGGGTGCCATCCTTCTTTCGGACACATACAATGGGTTTGACTAGGGTGAGTTGGATTTAGTGATCCACCCACGTGTGATTAGGTCAGATAGGTATGTCCTTACTTCTTGGTACAAGGGTCGGGGGACTGATGTATAGGTCTTCTGGACAGGGGTCTCTTCGCTCAATTTGATGGCCATCCTCAGGACTTCGGCATGCCCCATGTCTTCCCCATCTTTGGCAAATGCTGCCGACTCCTCTCTCAGTAGTGCCTCTACTGCTGTGCGCTGAGGTGGGGTCAGGTGGCTCAAGTCAACTGGGGGTATCCAGCTGTTTCCAGCAGGAACAGATGACTTCACCGTGTTGACCATGGTATTCTGCTGAGGAGCTGGAGTCCACTTGTCCAGGGAGGACGGACAGATAGGAGTGACTGATCTGACCTGGTAGAGTTGACCCAAAGTAGTATGGCGCTAGAGGACGATGGTGCGGCTAGGAGGGTTTGCAATCCGGATTGTGATTGGGCATGACTGCCCTCGAGTCAAAGTGACAACGGACTCCCTGACCCGTAAGTCCTCCAGCCAATGGGATCTGACATCAGGCTCAAATAGGACTGTGATGGGATGATCGATTGGACCCGCATGGACACGGCAGCGAATGCCCACGTCACTCTTGGATGGGATGACTACATCTTGTCTGCCGGAGACCACACTGCACAGATCATCTGAGTTGCTGGCCTGGACCAGCTGGACCAACTTGTTCACCTGATCGTGGTCTAGCCCCCGCACTGCTCCGCCCAGGATGCTGTGGATCGATTCCCCTTCTGCTGAGCCTTTAACAATCTCTTCGATCACATTGTACCCTATGATGGGTTGCTGCAGGCTACCTGGTGTGACTAGAGCTGGGAAGGTTACTTTCATGGGACGTGATTGGGGTGCCCGAAGTTCCAGTTCAATTTCAATCCAACCATTGAATGGGATGGATGTTCCATTTGCTGCTTGGAGGTCTAGCCCACTGCCACCGGTCAGGAGCTGAGAAACTGGACGAAGCTTGGTTTCTGGCATAAACTTCTCAACCCAGATGGCGCTCAGGATGGACACCTGTGCACCGGTGTCCCACAGAACGGTTGCAGGTACGCTGTTGAGAAGGCAGGCGACAGTACACCTCCGTCCCACAAGGCTGGTTATCTTTGTCTTCTGCTTTGGTGTGATGTGACAAATGAAGACTTTAGATTGTCCGACCGTTGTTGGGTGACAGGGTTTGGCTGGTTGGGACCTTGTTCCGCTGGTTACTCCCTGTCCCGTGGAAGCAACCGTTCCCCATTTCCCTGGCGGACATCCTTCTTATAGCAGCAACCATTTGCAAAGTGGTCTGATGACCCACACTTGAAGCAATGGTCGCAAGTGTCTCCACGTTCTTCCTGTTGACACCTGCGACAACGTCGCCGTCTCGCAGGCTGCCCTCTTCTCTGGGGTGACATCTGAAGAGATTCCTGCAGTGCTGTCACTTGGCTCTTCAGTTTTGACAGCTCGTTAATCCCGGCCTTCAGCTCGGCGATCTCGGTCAAGAGAAGCCCCTGTTTCGGAGTTGGTGTCTCTTTCGGGCTTTCCTGCACCTCGGTTATGGCTGCTGCTCTAGTGTGGTTCAACTTCTGTCGCCGTTCGGCCCCAATACTGGAAAAGATGTTCATCTTTTCGAACAGGACTTCATCTGTGGTCTCAGAATCGTCCAGGTAGGGGCGGAGCTCGTTTTTGATGGACTCACTACGCAGGCCCGTTAGCAGTGTGTGACGGAACATCTCACGGACCAGCTGTGGCTCGTAGCACAATTTGAACTCCACCTCTTGACTGGCAAAGAGCACCTTCTGTCGGATGTTGAAGGAGCGAAGGAGAAATGCCTGAGGTGTTTCCTTCGCCTCTTGCGTGAGCTGAGACAATTGTTTGAACAGCTCAGTGGCATCCCGTTCCTGATAATGGGAACGGATGATCCGTCTCAGGCTTGGGAGAGTGATCTTGCTTCTTCCCTCTAGATAGCTGCGAAGCTCAGACCCTGGGACAATGGCACAGATGATGGCATGCACAATGTCCCTGTCTGAGTAGCCCTTCTCTCGTCCCGTCTCAATCTGGCTTGCCAGGCTGGCAAAGGTAAGGCGGTCCTTTTGCCCAGGCTCACCAACCTGTCCGGAGATCTTGAACTCCCTTCGCACCAAACTCATTACGTTGGCATTGGCAACGGGCTTCTTGGGCAAGGATGGTGGCGTTTCCACCGGTGTGGTGGTCTCAGCTTTGGTCGGCTCCATCGTTAGTGGCTTAGACGTCAAGGCAGTCAGGGATGCTGGCGATGGGGCTGGTGCTGGCGACGATGCTGGTGGTGCAATTTCATCAACAAACTTCTGCAACATCTGTATGATCGCCAGTCCCCCATCTTCTCGATCCTGGACGTCTTCGCTGTTGAGATGGCGAATGACTTTCCTGGCCAATCGGACATGACCATTCGTCTGCGTCGCCGCATCTCCCACATCTACCTCTAGTCGCTGACACACCTGAAGTAGCTGTTCGACGGAGAGGGTGCCAAGCCGAGTGGTCAGCTCGCTGATGGTCTCCAGCAGGGTTTCCATCATGTGATACCAAGCACTGATGGGTTGACGACGTCACTCGATCTGCAGTATCTTGCTCGTGGACGCAAGGCAATCCCAGCGTGGCGATCCCTCAGCTCCTTCCAACACTGCAGCCTCAGTCGACTTGTTCCCGTCAGCTATTGGTGTCTCTTCTGGTTACTGCCTCGTCGTCATGCTGCAGCCAACCCAGAAGTACTCAGGATTCGTTCTGTTGCGGAATAGATGCATGTCGTCTGGTTCAACTGAGAGAGCAAACCAGACACATCTATCCCTCTCGTGCCTCCAAATGTTGCACCCGCGCGGCTGTTGAGTAGACAGCCAACCCGGGGCACATTAATATGAGCCAGTTCACTCAAGACTCTGTAAAGAGAATGAGGGTTGCAACACTTAGTTATACAGGCAAACTATACATGTGATTTTATTGGTACTGTGTAGGCCATGGCTCAAGGAATAGTGAACCAGGGCCACACACAGTGTACAGTGTACTAGCACTAAGTCATTACTGACAGGAAATAACAATAATCTGCCTGGGAAACTGCAGAAAGAATTCATCTGGCCATGATGTAAACAACTAATGTTTGGCCCTTCTGAAACCGGTAACAAGATGGGGAATTACACACATGTACTATCACTCCAGATGGTACAGAGATAAACGGTCCCTCCTAGAACATTCCACTGGGCCTGACCTTGGGGTCAACGTACTATGGCCAGTAACCATATAGCACATTCACACTTGGGCAAGGTTTGACCTATCCAAATGTACAGTAACATGTCTCAGAAAGTTTCATCCTTAGTTCATTATGTGAACCATTCCTGAACAATGAATTCCTACCAGAATCACTAGCAATGGAATCCAACTTCTTCACATTATTCCAACAATTCTAGCATTAGGAGACAATACAATAATCAAAATCCATGAAATCTCTCAACTGAGAGTCCTGCCTTAGTTTAAATCCTTACTCATCTCAAAATCATGTAAAAGCAGAGCAATGAACAATGTACAATGAAAGATAAAATACAGAAATACCCTTTACTGTCATAAAATAGGAAAGGAACTTAACATACCTGTAAAGAGAATGAGGGTTGCAACACTTAGTTATACCAAGGAGGTATTAGGCGAGCCTCCTTGGTTATACAGGCAAACTATACATGTGATTTTATTGGTACTGTGTAGGCCATGGCTCAAGGAATAGTGAACCAGGGCCACAGACAGTGTACAGTGTACATCCTGTCCTGTTGGTGTGGCTCCTCATTTCCCATGCGGGTCATTCCATTAGTCCTATGGGTAAATCTGGTAAGTTATCCATAATCTACTCTATATAACTGTAGGAACATTCCAACATAAAACAAAAGGAACAATAGAAAATTAGGGGGGGGGCAATTTCCATCTTCCCTACACATTGCCAGAGATGATGGGTCTGCCTGGGTTGTTGGCCTTGTGAATTTTCGGGAGAAGGTAGAATCTGGCAGTTCTACAATTGATCGGTGATAGAAATCTGTGAGCTTTTTTACTCAAATGATCACGTGATCGCATGTCATCCAAAACTTCCTGAATTTGCTCTGAAAATTTGCCAGTGGGGTAAGAGTCCAGACATTTATAGTGCTCGGGATTTTTGAGTTGGCGATTGGCTTCATCAATATATTTTTGGCGATCCATGATTACTACGGCTGACCCTTTATATTACTTAGTTACTTCCTACCACCCTTCTCTTCCTCCTCTCAGGAAGATAACTAAGGAAAACCACCATATTCTCCACACTTCAGATCGTCTGGCTGAAGCCATTCCTAATTCGCCTGTTTTGGCTTTCAGGCGCCCCCGTAACCTGCGTGACTTAATTGTCCGAGCAGAGGTTCCTCCTTTGGACTCTTCACCTCCAACCAAATTTGGTACATTTAAGTGTACCTCGAAATGCATTGTTTGCAAGACACATGTCAAGGAAATAGACTCTTTCAATGGACATTCTTCTGGAACTACCCACACGACCTATGGCCCCCATAACGTGCACTACCTCAAACATCATATACCTCATCTCATGTAGAGTTTGTAATATTCAGTATGTTGGCGAGACCAAAAACACCCTCAAAAAACGGATCTATGGCCATAGGTCTACTATCAAAACCGGTAAAATGGACACCCCTGTTGGGTATCACTTCAATCTCCCTGATCATTCGATATCAGATATGAGTGTACTGGGCATAGAATCACTTGGTCACCGTAGTAATGCTGTCCGTCTTAGCCGTGAGAAAATGTGGATGAAGCGTCTTTGGACTATTCAACCACATGGTCTCAACATCCAGGAGGGTAATGACTAACACTATGCAGCTTTCTGATAATCCTTCTTTTGTGTTAAGTCCTTCACACTTCTCTCTTTGATCTTTCCCCCTCTTGTCACTAATCCCTACCCCACTCCTTGCCATTGTCTTTGATCTTTCCCCCTCCTCTCACCAATCCCTACCCTACCCCTTGCCCTTCCCTTTGATCTCTCCCTACCAGCTTCACTCTTTGTACTTTGTTTCTCATCCGTGTCCTGTTCACTCTCTCCCCCCCTTCCTTCGTGTACATGTATCTGTTTTGTCCTTATCACTCTGCCTTTGAGAAAGGTCCTGCTAGGATCGAAACGTCAGGCCCACTAAATTTTAGATTCACATTTTGGTAATTTTAGTCAGTAAGCAGTTTGCAACATTTTTGTATATCACCTAATTATAGTTTTGTTTAATTACAATTCATTAATAATAAGTAACAATAAATAAATAATTAGATAATTAATTAATTAATAATAAATTAGGCTTGACTAATTTAAAATTATGCTTAACAACAGTTATGCTTGTTTCCGTTAGTACTTGTTGTTATACGCTAAAATCATAACTTTTTTGTTTAATTACATGAGTACGTTTACAAAGGTACAGTAGTAATGTATAATTAGGTGGTAAGTATAACAGTAAATTAAGGAAAGATCCTTCAGTGCATTCACATTTAATGCTTAATTTATAGGTAGGTTTAAATTTAATTAATTGTCACCATCGATATAAGCTGATCGAAGTTGTTTTTTATAACACCCTTCACATGCCCTGAGTGACGTCATTGGTAGGGATGATTTAATAGTGTTCCATAGGAGGGGTCCCTGGTGTCTAACATTGGATTGGTGTAGAGATGTAACTTTACTAAGGTGGAGCTTCTTTCATGCTCTGCTCTAATTATGAATATCGGTGTTCCTTATGAACAACGCTTTAGTGTTCAAAGGTATAATATTTTTTTCAAATTTATACATAAGTGCACACAAATTATATTTATACAGATTAAATATAGACAAGGTGTTAAATTTAATGAATAATGGCGCTGAGTGTTCTTGAAAGGTAGAGCCATTTATCACTCTTAAGGATTTCTTTTGGGTAATAAATAATTTATCCAGATGGGTTTTGTAGGTGTTTCCCCAGGCAAGAATACCATATTGTAGATAAGGAAATGATAATGTATTATAAATGGAAAGTAGGATACGGGATGGGACATAATAATTAAGTCTTCTAATAATGCAAAGGTTTCGAGCTACAAGTGTGAGCACTTTCTGACAATGATTTCTCCACGTTAGCTTGTCATCAATAGTGACCCCCAGGAAGGTACTGGACTCAACCCTTTTGATGTCAATGTTGTTAAATTTTATCTGAATATTTTGATCAACATTTCCCTTGGGGAAAAAATCACCTTTGTTTTTTTTAATATTCAACGACAATTTGTTACACACAACCATTCAAATACATGAACTAGCTCACCATTCAAAAGGTCAATAGTATCGTTCAAGTTGTTATTACTATAGAAAATGTTTGTGTCATCTGCAAATAAGATAAATGTAAGAAGTTTGGAAGAATTACAAATATCGTTTATATAACTCCTTTTACCAATTGAATGGTAAAAGGCTTTATACTCAGTGAAACTATTTGATTAGTATCTTCTACAGTTGATGAGTTATGGGCGGGCCAGTGGAGACACTGTGTCCAGAACTCTTGGGGGCCTGGCCAAGCAGGGGAGGCCCAGGAATGTAGAATAGATGGTCATCACTATAAATCTTCCAGAATAGCCATCCTGGGAGGGTGCAGGGGGGGTCTCCAACACCTAAAAAGCTTGCTTGAAGCAAACATGTGGTCACTTGGTCACAGCCATCCATTGGAGAAAGAGAAGATTTTTCCTTGCAACAAAAATTCTAAGGTTCATTCTCAGATCCAGTCTTTTCGTTTTGGAGTACAATTTCAAAGGAGATTTCCTTGCAAATCGCATAGAATGTCATCAGAGTTTATAGTTGACATTCAGCATGAATTGCAGAGATTTACACCGTAAGCGTCGTTGTCCAGCTGCTCCAGTGCGCTCCGCAGCAAGTAGACAGACAAGGGGGAAGACAGCACCCAGTGTGAGACCTCTGATGCAGGTCAAAGGAGCAAGTCCTGTACGACAACGAGAACTGGACGCCGACCTGTGCCACTTCTTTCATCCTAGCAGAAGGGTTGGGTGCCACCAACCAGCCTCGATGACAGAGTTGGATGCCATTCCAACTTGATGGCCCACTTCACCAGGGCAGGGCTGTACACCATTCAGTCAGCGTAACACACTACAGCTACACTGTAGCCTCGCCTAGTACAGCTCTCAGATGGATTTATCAAGTGCCAGCAATGCCAGCTTACCTCTCCGACGTGCCACAGAAATCTGCTGTTAGTTGCACCTGTAGTTTTTACCTTAATTGGTTAGATTAGGCGCTCGGTGGTAGGCTCATCTATATTTCTCTGACTTTTTGCATACAACAATGCCAAAGTCGACTTCTTGGAAATGTTTGGCACTTGCGGTTCCTGTCATGGAACCATTGTGGGAAACCTCCATAGTTGAACACTCCACCAGGAACATCTACTGCATTGCCCACAAATGAGTATGGGCCAAGTGAGTATGTCTCTATAGTTGTATTTTCCTTTGGTCGCCAATTGGTTGGCGAGGCCATACACTGTGGATACATCATGGCCGGTCCCGTGTTTTCACTCGTGTCTTCTCCTGGTTTCCATGTTTTGATTTGGCCTATACCCGGCAATTGTGCTGATTTCTTCTGTACATTCACAGGGTTTTTCAAGTTTTTAGCTCATATTTGGCATAATTGAGGATGTTTCCTGGTTTTTTCACCTTGGGTATGTCAGGAGGAATCGGCCATTTTGTGTGGGATTCAGAGAGCCAATAGCTTGGTTTACTTACTAATGACATTGTTACTGCATGTTAGTAATGTACGTCAGGTTCATGCTCATGTCATTCATGGAACACAATTGTCATGATTGTATAATCTTTCTTTGATGTACCACAAGGAAAGATATTAGTGCGCTGGCTGTATGGGCATATATGATGGCCTCCAAGTGGGCCTTTGGGTTGGCCGTAATGGCCTATATGATGGCCTCCAAGTGGGCCTATGTGATGTATGTGATGGCCGTGTGGGCCCTATGGGGTGGCCTCCCAGTGGGCCCTAACCCTCATCCCGTAAAATTCCTGTGCGGAATCCCCATGCTAATGATGCTTCCATGAAGTCAATGCATATGCTCCATCGTGGCGTACGCCATTATGTACCGGTCCTTGATCTTTGCTAGCGAGCCGAGGCCCAGTCTTTTTCGTGCTCCCAACACCAATTAATGTCGCTGCTTTGCTGGAGTTGCTTGTTGGGTATCCTAATACTGAGGATACTAGTATTTTACTGCATGGTTTTTCAAAAGGGTTCGCATCTCCCTCGAGATTCAAAATGCTTAGTTTCTCACTTTCTACAGACGAACGCCCTGATGTGGTACATTAAAAGTTAGCTACCGAAATAGCCCTCGGCAGGCTTGCTGGTCCATTCGTGGACAGACCTTTTCCGAATTTGCAGTCTTCACCAATCGGTCTAGTTCCACAACATGAGCCAAATTCATTTCGCTTAATTCACCACCTATCCTTCCCAGAGGGTCAATCATTTCATTCTTTCATTGACAAGGATTTATGCACAGTAAATTATGCCTCTTTTGACGATGCTAGCCTTTGCTATTAGTGTGGGTACAGGGCCATGGTGAGCGAAAGCGGATATTAAATCGGCTTTTCGTTTACTTCTAGTATCCCCATGCGATTACGAGCTACTCGGCTTCCAATTTGAAGGCTTGTTTTATTTTGACCGATGTCTGCCAATGGGTTGTAGCATATCTTGTTCGTTATTTGAGAAATTTAGCTCCTTCCTTGAATTTCAAGTCAAGCGTCTGGGTCAATCCCAGCTGGTAACCAATTACCTGGATGATTTCTTATTTATCGGGTCTTCGGCGGCTCGCTGTGAGATTTTGTTGTCCTGCTTTCAGTCCATTTGTACTGAACTAGGGGTTCCGCTGGCCAATGAGAGGACTTTTGGTCCTGCCCAAACAATTAGTTTTATGGGTCTGGAAATTAACGCCGCGACACAGACGGTGTGCGTACCGGCTGACAAAGTGTTAGCTACGTCAGCACTAATACAGAGGTTGTTATCGAAGAAGAAAATTTCTTTAAACGGCATTCAATCACTACACTAGTCGGGTCATTAATTATTATTATTTTATTTTTATTTTTTTTTATTTTTTTGTGTGCCGGGCTATCCCGCCTGGCTGGGCCTTTCTACAACGACATATTGGCCTGGGTTGTAGTCTCCACCAACCACACCACAGGGTCCGCATTTCGCAAGGTGTTAGGTTGGATTTGGCGACGTGGCTTGAATTCCTATCAAATTTCAATGGCACCTCGATCTGTATCTCCAGCCACTGAGTGGATATCTAGTGATACCATGTCCCTATTCACTGATGCTGCGGCTACCATTGGATTCGGTGCCTATTTTCAGGGCCGATGATTCCAAAGCCGTTAGCCGGCTGACCTCTTACGCAAACGCCCGTCAATAGCATTTTGGGATTTTGTTCCACTGTATGTTGCTTGCTTTGTTGGGCCCCTTCTTATGGGGCTGCAAGGTCATTTTCTATACCGATAACGTTGCGGTGGTTGAGATTATTAATCAGAAATCTTCGCGCTGCGCTCGAATTATGCAGCTCATAAGACCTTTTGTGCTACGTTCTTACAATTTAATGTGTCGGTTAAGGCACGTCATGTGCCAGGGAAGTCTAACACAATTGCGGATGCTTTGATCTTGCAGCTCCGCAGGCAGACCAGGTTATGATCCCACTCCCCCCCTTTGTCTCAAGTTTGGTAGATGGCGAGATGGAGCGCTTACTGGCCGCTTCAATTTCGGATAACACGCACACAAAAAATATGCTACCGGGTGGCGGGCTTTGACTGAGTTTCGGCAACAAAACCTGTCCTGCAGCTCGCATCAATTAGTTGACGAGATACGGCAATTCATAGCATGGCTCTCTTTGAGAGGCTTATCGGCTTTCACAATTGCCACATATGTATCGGGTGTTGGTTATGTGCACAAACTGAGGGGAGAAGCAGACCCTACCCAGGATTTTGTGGTTTCTAAATTACTGGAGGGTGCCCGGCGGCTTCGCCCGGTCCAGGATTCTAGATTGCCAATTTCTCTACCAATGTTGGGCAACATCATCAATTCCCTTCTGGCCTTTTGTTTTTCCCAGTTTGAATCCACTTTATTTCGTGCAGTTTTCCTGACTGCCTTTTTCGGCTTCATGAGGGCTGGTGATTTTGCAGTTGGTTCTGAAAAGCACAGCACGGATTCTGTATTGAATTGTAATGATGTCACATTTTCCCAACACGCATGCGATAATCACTCCTTAGCTGTTGTCATACGGTTCCGTCATGCAAAAAATAATCAAATTGTGGGTCCATATTTCTGGGAGCCCGCTGACTAGGTACCAATTTAACGCATTATTTAAAACATCTCTGGCATTTCTAGGGCTCGACGGCACCCGCTACAAAGGCCATTCCTTTCGCATTGGGGCTGCATCCTCTGCGTCGTATTTTGGGGTGGCCAGTGCTGATATTCAGTCTATGGGGCGCTGGCATTCTGATGCATTTTTATCCAATATTCGGCCATTGCCGCAATCGTCCTTAGCTAGTTATTGTCATACTTTATGCTGTTCCTCCCCACAAGGGTCCGGGCTTAGCCCTGACTATGTACATTTTGTTTACAATCTACCCTAGACTCCGTGTGGATCATCGGTGATTCCATCATTCGCCGGGCTGAGATGCATCTTGATATCCCAGTAAGGGTTTTCTGGCGTGGGAAAGGTGGGGCAGGTGTGACAGACCTGTATGACCTACGGGCAGAGCTGGGTAAAATCCTTCCCCCTCCGGCAATGCTTATTATACATCTGGGTACCAATGATCTAGTCACATTGGATGAGTATGCCCTCCGACAGAGGATTACAGTCATGCTTCGGGACTGTGCTGTATGGTGTCCCACTATGATGATAGTGTGGTCGGACTTTTGCCGTGAGTCTTCTACTTTGGAGCTCACTCTCAAACGGCATTAGAACGCAAGCGCCACACAATTAATAGATGGGCAAGATCTCAATGTGCGAGACTTCCACGTGCATTTTGTTTTCATTATCCACAGATTAAATGGTCTAATTTTGCGCTATTTCAGTATGATGGGGTGCATCTATCCAAATCAGGTAACCTTCAGTTTACTTCCACTTTGAGGCAGTTGATTTTGTCACATATTGTGAAGCAAACATGTGGTCACTTGGTCACAGCCATCCATTGGAGAAAGAGAAGATTTTTCCTTGCAACAAAAATTCAACCCACAACCACCCCCTTTCTCCGGCCTCAGGCAATGGGGGTCAAATGATTGAATGATTTCTTCCAATATAGTGCTCAAATGTGCCAGGAGACTATGTTGGCTCCAACAGGTCTGCTGTGGTGCTCGAAAGTCTCATGAGACTATAGCTTCCTGTTAATTTATGTTAGTGGGTTGTTCTTTTGGACCAACAGGCATTTTTGGGGATACAGACAGCCAGGGAATTAACTCCTCATATTTATGACGCAAATGAACCAGTTTAATCTCTTGGAATTGTTATAATTTGTTATGCAAATATTATACTTGCCATAGAGCTCTCAAGTGTCATGAGGCTATGTTTTCCTGACTGAGTGTTACATCAGTAGGAAGCTATCTTTTGTTATTCAAGATTTATTTTTTGTTGCCATTTTTTGGCCATATCCCTTTCATTGTCACTCATTTTATATTGTGTATGCCGCTGTGGCTTAGGGCACTGGGATGCCCATTTCTGGTCGGGCACTGGGATGCCCAAGGGCATATCATTGCCCTGGTGTTTCTGTTTGGTGTTTCAGAGACGTCCTTCAGAGATGTCCGTTCTTTCATGTGAATCCATTTTATGTTATGTATCATGGTCCTTGTTCGTATATGCCACTGTGGCTTAGGGCACTGGGATGCCCATTCATGGTAGGGCAACGGGATGCCCATTCATGGTAGGGCACTGGGATGCCCATTCATGGGGCACTGGGATGCCCATTCCCTGTAGGGCACTGGGATGCCCATTCCCTGTAGGGCACTGGGATGCCCATTCCCTGTAGGGCACTGGGATGCCCATTCCCTGTAGGGCACTGGGATGCCCATTCCCTGTAGGGCACTGGGATGCCCATTCCCTGTAGGGCACTGGGATGCCCATTCCCTGTAGGGCACTGGGATGCCCATTCCCTGTAGGGCACTGGGATGCCCATTCATGGTAGGGCACTGGGATGCCCATTCATGGTAGGGCACTGGGATGCCCATTCATGGTAGGGCACTGGGATGCCCATTCCCTGTAGGGCACTGGGATGCCCATTCCCTGTAGGGCACTGGGATGCCCATTCCCTGTAGGGCACTGGGATGCCAATTCATGGTAGGGCACTGGGATGCCCATTCATGGTAGGGCACTGGGATGCCCATTCCCTGTAGGGCACAAGGATGCCCATTACTAACAGACAAAACAATTAACAATTCAACCAACACTTCAACCGGATTTGCCCTATCTGGTATCCAGAATAAATCACTTCTTTTGGCTGTGGCATAAACACAATAAATGGCCTCCCTTGTTTTTATTTTGAGTATGAGTATAAATAAGGAATAAGACGGGCCCTAATATTGAGCCCAGAGGAACACCACAAGTAATTGATTTGTAACTAGACTTTTTATTTTGCCAGACAACAAAGTGTTTTCTATTACTCAAGTAATCTTTAAACCAGTCAAGTGCTGTACCTCTAACACCATATATTTGTAATTTAGTTATTAGAAAGTCATGATCAATTATATCAAATGCCTTTGAAAGATCCAGAAAGATACCAATGGTATATGTTCAAGTTTGTCCAGACTAGATGTTACGTTGTCTACTAGATCAATCAACGCATGTTGGGTTGAGTATCTGGACCTGAAGCCATACTGGGATTGTGACAATAAGTTATACTTGGCAATATATTTGTTAAGGCGGTTTACAATTAGCCTTTCTAACAATTTGAAGAAACATGCCAAAACTGATATGGGGCGATAATTTGTGACCTGGGAGCGGTCTCCATTTTTGTAGACCGGTGTAACTTTGGCAATTTTAAGTTGATTAGGGACTTCAGCGGATATCAAAGATTGGTTAAAAATGTCTGTCAAAGGGTGGGCAATAAAGGGGGCTATATCTTTGATCAGGATTTTATCAAGTTCATCATGTCCAGTACTCCTCTTATTTGGCAGTTTATTTATACAATCAAGGAGTTCTGCCTGAGTAATGGGATTTAGGAATAAGGAATCGGAAAAGTCAGCATTGATATATTTAGTCGGATCGGTAATACTGGGAGGAATGTTAGAAGCTAAATTTTGGCCGATGTCTACAAAAAACTGATTGAAATGCTCAGCAATCTTTTGTGGGTCCCCTACTTCACAATTATTTATTTGGAACATGTTTATAGATAGGTAGTTTTGTTATTTGCTTTTTATTTAAAATTTCATTGATAATTTTCCATGTGTTTTTTATGTTAGATTTTTCTCGCTCAAAAGATGCTGAGTAGTACACATTTTTTGAAGCTCTTATTAAAGCAGTTAGTTTATTTGTATATCTATTATACATGTATGAGTTTGTTGACCATTGTGGGCTTAGAGAGGAAGAGTTTATACAGTTTATTTTTCTTTCTCATTGACTTAAATAGACCTTTAGTAATCCAAGGATATTTTTGGACTTTGTTTCGATCTTTATATTTCTTATATGGCATGCACTTATCAATGAGTTCATTTAGCTTAGAGATAAATAGCGAATATTGCGAGGTTACTCTATTACTGGTAATAACTGAATCCCAGTCAACTTGCGCTAATTCCCCTTTCGGAGCAGCTCGGTTTTGGGCCGAAGTATTTCTTTTCCAGCTATTACTGGATTGTTTTGGTTTACCTTGGGCAAAATTTGTGCCAAGTAAGATTATTGGAAGATGATCACTGAAATCCGAAAGAACAATAAAGGTTGAGAACGGTTCAAAATTGTTAGTAAATATATTGTCAATTAATGTTGCTGAGTTTCGGGTTATCCTCGTTGGTTTATCAATTGTTGGACGAAACAAATATGTATAGAAGGTCATGGTCATTCTTCTGGAACTACCCACACGACCTATGGCTCTATCACGTGCACTACCTCAAACATCATATACCTCATCTCTTGTAGAGTTTGTAATATTCAGTATGTTGGCGAGACCAAAAACACCCTCAAAAAACGGATCTATGGCCATAGGTCTACTATCAAAACCGGTAAAATGGACACCCGTGTTGGGTATCACTTCAATCTCCCTGATCATTTGATATCAGATATGAGTGTACTGGGCATAGAATCACTTGGTCACCGTAGTAATGCTGTCCGTCTTAGCCGTGAGAAAATGTGGATGAAGCGTCTTCGGACTATTCAACCACGTGGTCTCAACATCCAGGAGGGTAATGACTAACACCATGCAGCTTTCTGATAATCCTTCTTTTGTGTTCAGTCCTTCACACATCTCTCTTTGATCTTTCCCCCTCTTGTCACTAATCCCTACCCTACTCCTTGCCCTTCTCTTTGATCTTTCCCCCTCCTCTCACCAATCCCTACCCCACCGCTTGCCCTTCCCTTTGATCTCTCCCTACCAGCTTCACTCTTTGTCCTTTGTTTCTCATCCGTGTCCTATTCACTCTCCCCCCCTTCCTCCGTGTACATGTATCTGTTTTGTCCTTGTCACTCTGCCTTTGAGAAAGGTCCTGCTAAAATCGAAATGTCAGGCCCACTAAATTTTAAGATTTACATTTTGGTAATTTTAGTCAGTAAGCAGTTTGCAACATTTTTGTATGTATCATGTATAGAAGAGGTTTAGAATGTCGTTAGTTCCAGTGTGAGTTGCATTACATATAACATTTTTTTGATTCCGAAGCAATTTTTCCCAGTACTGGTTCAAAATCTTCTGCAAAAACCTGAAGACATAAGCCCGGGGGTCTGTAGATCAAGCCAAATATAATGCTGCTTGTATCGTATTTGATTTCAATAAATAATGATTCGTGGGATTGAGTCGGAATTGATAAATCAGGGCGAGTAACATAAGTTAAAGAATTCTTTATGTACAATAACACCCCTCCACCTGTTTGATTTTGTCTGTTTTTGAACTCAATGTTATAACCTGGCATATTCAGAAGAGGGTCGGCATCAGACCTGAGCCATGTTTCCGTAAGGCCGATAACTTGAAACTCATGGGACATTTGTAAAAGTGAGTGCTGCAGGGAATAATTTTTTTTATTTATACTTCTAACATTTACATGGTAGAAGGATAAAGGATCTCCTATCTTTGTACATTTCGCATGCACCTTGTCTTCACTCAGGTACTCAGACCCGCATGAATTTTGTAAGAATTCGGGGGATTCAGTATCTAAGGGAACGGGATTAAAGACGTAATCATTGAGACGATTTATAAGATCACTAGATGAATGGGCTGAAGAGTCTGAATTGTTCGTACTGCCATTGAGGCTATCGTCATCACTAAGACTAAAAATAACTCACAACAATGAACACTACGGAAAATGGTCAAAACTTACTGTGCTGTGTTTAAATCTTCCTGGGTTAGTTAGCGACAGCGGATAACGGGTAAGTTATTATTCATGACCGTTCTTGGGGGGATACCGGAGGTGCGATGTATTTTGTGCCGTTGATGTTAAGGTTGCCGTTCCGGAAAACCGGGTTCTTCCTGTCTCGGTAGGCCTTCTTCATGACATCGCGCAGGGATCTTTTTTTCGCGACGTCAGCAGCAGGCAGATCTCTAAGGATGAATACACCGGACTTCGCTAGGGATTCCTTCTCAGCCCTCGCACGGTCTAAGACTGTCTGTCTTTCAGGGTGATAGAGGAATTTCACCAAGATGTGACGAGGTTTGTCCGTATGGGTCCTTGGTGGTTTGCCAGTTCGTTGGGCATTTTCAATCTCGACATTATTGGGCATGCCGAGTCTATGGGTAAGGATCTCTTTTACCTCTTTGTAACATGCGTCTGGATCGGTTTTCCGCAACTCTGGAATTCCCCCAAACCGGAGGTTGAAGCCACAAGAGTACCGTTCCATTTGAAGAACAGCTTCGTCAAGAGTGGCTATCTTCTGGGCCGTCACCAGCTGGCTGGTTATTCTGGAGATTCCATTCTTCAAGGTGGTATTTTGGGACTGGAATTCCTCAATGGTGGCAGAAGAATAGATGACCGACTCCTCCAACTCCTTTTGTTTGTGCTCCACAGCTGCCATTCTGCCAAGCAAGGACTCTTGGTTTGACAATGCTTTGTCAAGCTTGGTGTTCATATCAGTGGCCAGACTTCAAATTTCCCGCCGCAGATTGTCGATGGCATCTATAGCAACGGGCTCCGTTGACAGAACAACAATGGGGTCACATGAGGCCGATGGCGCGAGGTTGGAGTCGTCCGATCCGGTGGAAACACGTCGTTTTTCTGTCCCTTTTTGGCATTTTCGCTCTAGATGGTGGCTATTTAGAGACTTGATGTAAAGCCCATGGCATAGGAGCACAAAACTGTAGTATTTTTATAAGATTGGAGGGGATTCTTCAGTTACATTTTGACATTTTCCGGAGCTTCGATGTGACACGTCTGTCTACATGTCGTGCGGTTTGGCGCAAAATTCTGACGTCCACTAGCGGCCCTGTCCGTGGTGGGCCGGCGGTTGTGGCGTCTGATGGTGGGGAGCCATGTCAATGCCGCTGTCCCGGTTGATGTTGTTTCGACGAAGTAGGATGTGGATGGCCTCCTTGATGCGCCTGCTGTACAAGTGCTGTTCACGGTCAATACACTGCACATTGCCCCAATTGGGGCGGTGACCAGCTCCCCAAGCGTGCTCGGCTTCCGCCGATCCGTCCACACGGGAGAGTCTCACATCGCATTGATGCTCCTTGATTCTCTCACCGATGGGCCTGTCGGTTTCGCTGATGTAGACCTGGTTGCACTCGCCACACGGAATCTCGTAGACGACACCTCCGCGTCTTCCCGGGGGGACAGGGTCCTTGGGGTGGACGAGTTGGTTCCTCAAGGTGGTGGACGAACAAAACACGGTACGGATACCGTGTCCCTCGAGGATTCTCCTCAACTGTCCGGAGACGTCGTCCATTAAGGGGAGTACAGCAAAGGATTTATACTCTACCCGCTCCGTATCGGTGCTCACTTTGGGTCTCGAAGAGCGACGGATGAAGGGGGTTGGGTGTTTGTTCGCTGTTAGGGCAGCGTGCACATGGCGTTTCTCTGAGGTTGTACAGCGCGGTTTGGTAACCAAACGTGCTTCACGGTCAAAGAGGCATTTGGCCACTCCACGCTTCACAGACTCAGGGTGGCGGGAGTCGTAAGCCAGGTACTGGTCAGTGTATGTGGGTTTGCGGTACACAGTTGTGGTTAGGCTGCCGTCGGGCTCCAGGAAGGCTGCTGGCCTACACAACCGGCTTCCTCTCGTTTAAAGTCTGCACCCTTCCCGATGATGACGGCGATCGTGTTCTCGGACTACCCCGATTCTTTTGTGGACAATCCTTAACAAAGTGTCTCTCTTGCTCGCAAATAAAACATGTACTTTCCTGGAGAATTGAACGGAGGAGGACTTGAGTTTCGCATTGGGTACGGGTGAGGCGAGGCAGACATAGGGACAGCTACATGTACCTGTAGGCGGGAAACTACTGCGGGGTGTGTTTGTAGCTGATGGTGGGACACATACATGTACATGTATTGGCGGTTCATTTCTACGTGGAGAGCTCTCGATATAAGAGACAATTTTACGCATATTGTTATTAAATTCAGACCAATCAATATGAATGTCGATGTTATCCTTGGCCAGTTGCTTGACTTCAATTTGTTGGACTTTAGGCTGACTTGCCTTTTCGGCATATTCATCACTGAACGAAACACTTTTCGCTTATTTCTGGAAAGCAAAGTGTGGTGACTGGTTCTAGGCCGCTCTCTGTGTAAATTTGATTGCTTGGTTTAGGGTTTGGGGGTCCCTGTATAATGCAAGCTCTGCAGCGTTAGTGTCACTGCAGCCCTTCAGGAAAGCCTATCTAGATATGGTTTCAAATACTTCAGCATTTGCTATGGGATATGCACGTGTTGCTATTTGACGCACCCGCTGCCCAAACACTTCTATTGTTTCTTCATCTTTTGGGTAAATTGCTGCCAGCTTGGCTCTTTGTATGATAGGATCTTTTATTTTGCCAAACATTTTCATCAATTGATCCTTGATCAAAGTGTAATTATTTATCACCTCAGGTTCTTGCCAAGCATAGCAATCGAGTGCTTTACCAGTGAGCGCGAAAACTAAATGAAGTATCGGTAGTTTATTGTGTTCATCCCATTGGCAGCATCTAGCGATTGTTTAAAATTTAGCGACAAAAGCATGAAAATCAGTGGTTCCGTCATAAGTAGTGACTTTCAAAATTGCCTGGCTCCGGGGGCAGTTCGCCCCTTGTGAAGGTTTGCCCCTTGTGAAGGGTGGTTAGTCAGAATACCGGCATTGTTGGTGAGCTTACTGCATTTTGGTTGTGTGGCATTGGCATTCCGTTGCATGCCAATGGCTTTTATTGTTTTGGGCTTTCTGCAATGATTTCAATAGGTGTGATGGGAGTGACGGGGCTTGCTCACGTATTACCTTAAGCCCTGCGTCTATTACAGCATCGCATGTTGTTTGTATTGTAACGGGTTGCAGAGTCGAAATTTGGGGTTTTTTATCCGGCGATGCATTTTGTGTTGCGGGCATTTTGAATTGTGCCGTAGCACCATGAAGCTTTGTGTTACCTTGAAATAGGTTAGCCAGGTGGATTTTGGACTTTTGTGAGTTTGTTAATGGCACCAGTTATAGCTAAAGGGGTATCTTGCCAATTTACCAATTTGCCAATTTGCTTAATCAGGAGATTCATAGAATCTACAGTTTCCATCTGTTTTGGGGGTTGTGCTTTACCAGAACCGTTAGTTGGAAGGGCTGCGGGGTTTTCGATTGAAATCAAGCCCTTTTCATTTAACTCATTCAGTTTAGTTTGGTTTAGTGTTTAGTTTAGTGTTGGGAATTCATGAAAGTCGTCAATTATGACGCCAGCTCCTTTTGAGATCTTACTGCAACAACAATTTCAGCAAATTTCCCCCCTTTGCCGGGTAAAGTAGTGAGTTGCTCTACCGAAGCCTTGTTTATGTTGATGGCCATGTTAGGACTATACTAGATTTACTTGGTACACAAACAAGTATATAAATATGGTTTACAGAGTCTTTTCGAAATCAGAATCCCTTTTCAGAATCCCTTGGTAACCGTAGTAATGCTGTCCTTCCCTTTGATCTCTCCCTACCAGCTTTACTCTTTGTCCTTTCTTTCTTTCACTCTCTTCCCCCTTCTTTCATCTACATGTATCTGCTTTGTCCTTGTCACTCTGCCTTTGAGAAAGGTCCTGCTAGGATCGAAATGTCAGGCCCACTAAATTTTAAGATTTGCATTTTGGTAATTTTAGTCAGCAGTTTGCAACATTTTTGTATATCACCATTGAAATCAAGTTCATATCTCCCACCAAATAAAAATATCAAGGCTCTTTCAGTTTCAACTGGGAGCAAGGGCTAAGTGACATTACGCAGATCACCAAACTGTAGGCCCTGGAAAAATCCTCTCACATGCTGTCATGTAACCATGTAACCATCCTTAGAGCCACAACACAATTATTTGAAGACGGAGGGGACAATAGTTATTTCCTGTCCGCCAAAATTGGCTGAAACGTCTTTTCTTGTTCTATAGGTCATCAGCATAGGAAAAAACAGCACAAGTGGAGGAAGAATTAGGGAAAAAGATAGAACAAACAAGACTTTTCTACTACGCTTTACCTACGAAAATCAAACGAGAATCATGTCTGGAGAGACAGAATGTATTTGCCTCTCCTTTTCTTGGCAAAGAATGGCTGAGTTTGCTAAAAATCCAAAGAGCTGAAAAGCTACAATTTTGAAAGAAATGAGTCTGCTTAGAATATGAAGAGCTTAAAAATTGCCATTTCAAAATGAAATTCAATGAGGTTTTTGTCCTTGCTTGACGTGATAAACACTGGGTGCTCAGTGCTTTGCCTGGTGTCTGATAAAAATATTTCAGGCAGCTCGGGCGGTATTCGAGCCCGCAACTCCCGAATTCTAGTACAGACGTATCAGGCACCGAGCAAAGCACTTAGCACTCAGTGTTCATCACGTGGAGCAATGGCAAAAAACCTCATTGAATTATATTCTCCTTGATGCAAACATCATGTTATATCTATGATGCAAAGCTCGGTGGTCCAGTGTTTAAGACGTCCGTACTAGAATTCGGGAGTCGCGGGTTCAAATCCCAACTGAGCTGCCTAAATTTGTTTTTATCAAGGACCGGGCAAAGCACTGAGCACTCAGTGTTTATCATGTCGAGCAATTGCAAAAACCTCATTGAATTACATTCTCCTCGACGTAAACATTATGTTTTAATACATGTATCTATGATTTCAAAATGAGCAAGTCTGCTATAAGACTGATGAGCTGAAAGCTACATGTAACTTTTGGAAACAACCACCCAGCACCCAGAACTTGCTGCCACTGCCTATGCACAGCACACAGGCATATCTGCTGCAATTAACACATGGCCATCTGGGTACACTTGTACAAGTTTATTGTTTGCTTTTGCAGTGACTGGTCCATTGAACTGTGTTGTAGGCAGTCCTTAGTAGTGTAATGCTTGCATGGTGCTAAAATCTGTGAGCATCACATGTGGATCGCGGTGTGGCCAGTACATAACACAACATGAGTCATTTGCACAAAATGACTCTCCATCATTGGATGCACAGGAAGAATAAGGAAAGGACAATATGACATTAACGATAAGATTAATGCAGGGTTTCAAATTTTATGTTCACTGAACAGGTTTTATTCACTCAGCTACAATACAGTGAGCAGCAGTCTCTTCCCCCTGATGCATTAAGGAAAGCTCTAGCTGTAGCATTTCAAGATCAACATCGCTTCCAACTTGGATTCATGGATGATGCTGCTGAATGCTTTGTAAGTATCAGTGACTATGTTCGTTCAGAAAAGGAACCTCATTGTTTATAGTAAATTATGACATGGGTGACGCCCTTCCGGTCATTGGCCGTCCCATGCACGGCCTGACGAGGGTGTATGCTCCCTCAGTCGGCATCCACTTGCTTCACGACTTGCTCCATGACTTGCTTCGGTTTGCGTAGGTTGGGGACGGGGTGACGAAGAGGCAAGGCCACACCCACTTGAACCACTCCGGGGTTCTATTCCCCGCCGGTCCTACTGCAGTTGACTATGGGGTTCCATTCCCCATCGGCGCAACTAGAATTGGCTGTGGGGTTCCATTCCCCGTTGGCACAACCAAGTTGCGGAACCTCAGTTCAGTTTTCTGAGGCTACATGCATCAGCATTCCCCGACCATCTCGAATACATATGGGGTACACCGGCCTAACTGCCTTGGTGTGGTGTTGGTCCTGGTCTTGCCTCCAAGTGCCCAGCCAACGCCCATCCCTCACTTTTATACTGAGGCTACTGGCATGACAACTATTTCTGCCTGGCAGAATCGTGGCCCAGCCCTGAGCCAGTACCTATTCAATCCCGCATCTACATTCCCATTATTGTTATACCTCCTAGAAGATTCAAGACTCCCACTACTAAATAACAATGGCCTTTATACAGAGTTGGGTTCAGCTGCCAAGGTAGCTAAACTCCCCTGAGGTTACTCCCATTCAAATCACTGCCTATATAAGACTACTTACAGATTTACGTATAAAGAAAGGACAACAACCATACAACTTATGGCTACCACTGAACACATTAAATCAAACCATGACAGCCAGTAGGTAGGACACCAAGGCCAGTAGGTATGGTAGGGCACTGTTGCAGAGCGCCCTGGAGGTCGCCCTACTTGAACGTCAACGTTAGGGAACACACACACAAGGGATGGACTACCAAGACCTCAATCAGACTTACTGTGAACAGAAACTATTTAATGAATAGGGACCATAAGGAAACTTATTACAATAAAACATACACAAGCTTGGTGGAGTTGGGAAGCAGGGAAGACTTAGCCGGTCTGGCAGGTACCGCAGGGAAGACTCAGCCGGTCTGGCAGGTACCGCAGGGAAGACTCAGCCGGTCTGGCAGGTACCGCAGGGAAGACTCAGCCGGTCTGGCAGGTACCGCAGGGAAGACTCAGCCGGTCTGGCAGGTACCGCAGGGAAGACTCAGCCGGTCTGGCAGGTACCGCAGGGAAGACTCAGCCGGTCTGGCAGGTACCGCAGGGAAGACTCAGCTGGTCTGGCAGGTCCCGCAGGGAAGACTCAGCCAATCTCGCAGGTAACGCAGGGAAGACTCAGCCGGTCTGGCAGGTACCGCAGGGAAGACTCAGCCGGTCTGGCAGGTCCCGCAGGGAAGACTCAGCCAATCTGGCAGGTACCGCAGGGAAGACTCAGCCGGTCTGGCAGGTACCGCAGGGAAGACTCAGCTGGTCTGGCAGGTCCCGCAGGGAAGACTCAGCCAATCTCGCAGGTAACGCAGGGAAGACTCAGCCGGTCTGGCAGGTACCGCAGGGAAGACTCAGCCGGTCTGGCAGGTCCCGCAGGGAAGACTCAGCCAATCTGGCAGGTACCGCAGGGAAGACTCAGCCGGTCTGGCAGGTCCCGCAGGGAAGACTCAGCTGGTCTGGCAGGTACCGCAGGGAAGACTCAGCCAATCTGGCAGGTCCCGCAGGGAAGACTCAGCCGGTCTGGCAGGTACCGCAGGGAAGACTCAGCTGGTCTGGCAGGTACCGCAGGGAAGACTCAGCTGGTCTGGCAGGCATGCTCAGAGCTTGCGGTTAATATGAAAATACACGACCAGATTCTCCTGCCAGAAACGTTGTACTGAAGCCATTTTCCAAATTAAACAATTTTTCTTGTTTTACCTTACCGTACCTGGTACCCCATAAAAAAATTTCCTAAATGTTCCAGAATGTTTCATATCTGAAAATCAGTGGGTAATGCAAAATCACTCTGTGCGGCCTCCGCCCATTTCAGTTGATATGCCCTCAAATCGAAGCTTGTTTTCTCCCACTTTAGGGGCTTTCACACAAGACGAAATCCCCGGGAATTTCAGTCTGTCTATTCACACAACCGAAGAAATCACAGTGGATAAGCTTTTCCCCGGGGAATTCTTACCCCAGCTCGGGGTATAGGGTAGAAGGAGAAAACCCTGGGACGTCATTTCTTTCGCGAAGATAACTGCCGATTCGCGATTTTCAGAGGCAATCCATCAGGGGTGTGGGGAGAGTTGGGGGAGACAGGGTTTACAGGTCCAACGTACGAACCTCTCTTTGCGAACGATGCGCGAACGATCTAAGAAGATAACAATTTGCGACCTAAGGCCTAAAAATGTAAGAAAAAAACCTGTACACCAACGATATACTGTACATGGTTTTTTTTTTTTTTGGGGGGGGGGGGTTTTGGGGGGGTTAGGGGCATGATCACATGGGCAATTGCCGTTTGTGGAGCGGGAATGGAAACTTCAGTTAACCGAACCCCCCCCCCCCCTCCTTCAACCCAAGATCAATCCAGAGCACCGGCAGTTGCTTTTAAGTTTGTCTTTGTGAGCACCGCCAGGACTTTAGCAGCCCTATCCTTGCTACACGCTCGGAGCTTGCGCTTGAAACCCTGGTCCTTGCCAATGTGTAGTGCTTTGTGAGCAACGCCAAGGCTTTTCAATGATGCGTGAACGATCTGCGAAGAAAGCACAATTTGCGACCTAAGGCTTAAAAATGTACGGGAAAAACCCGTATGCCAACGATGGCCATACCACTCGTAAAAAAAATGATTGGATGATTGCCTCTTGTGATTTCTGACACGTCCGCAAAAGATTTTAGACCTTACTTTCATTTGCAGCCATTGACGTACATTTGGTACGCGCCGGCCGTCAGCTTCAATAATGGACAACTGACATCGATTGTAGCCAAAAATAAATTCAACAATCTGCATTTTGTGTTGGGTATGATTTGTGAAGATCGCTGAGTATTCTTATGGTCGTCAAGCTTTTTGTTACATAGTTATACACATTGTAAAAATAATTGTCTTTTGAATTAAGCGTAACGGCCGACCATAGTTTGCAAGCCGGCGGTTGGCAGAAACTGAATCCGTGACGTACCATACCAAAAGAAAGTTCTATGCTTTGCCATTTTAAAGGAAATTTATTATCAATATTATCAAAGAGGCCCAATGAAGGCTAAGTTGAACAACTCTCCCGCATGTCCCAAGTAGTCCTATTCTAAAAACAACGCCAGAATTTGAGAAAGACGTCTACACAGGAGCCGCCTTAAACTTTGTATCACATTTTTAACAATAGAGCTGTCAATCATCCTACTGCAGGCTCTCCTTGCTTTTTCCACCAGGGGTAACTTTCAAGGAATCTTTCAAGATTGTTTGCTGGACTCCCTGCTCTCTGTACTTGAGGAATAATCACCCCCTAAATAGTGCAGCCCGGTCACCCTAACTGATTTTCCATTCTGGTACCGCACAAAGAGAGAAACTGATTTGCAAAAATCACTACCGCCACTGACGATTGCCTAGATGGCATGAAAACATTACTTGTTGTTGCCACAAAATGGGAGCTGCGAAGCGTTCCAACTCCTAGTCTCGGCTACCAATCTTGATGATTAAATGGGTCAGCTTGCTTTTAAGGGGGGAAAAAGGGCCTCCCTCCTTCCTTGTTGCCCAAAAGGCAGGACGCTAAACATGTTTTGTATTGCCTGAGCTGAAACATTGATTTTTCCCTTTCTACGTTCACGGATATGACACAAACAAATATACAGGGGGCCTGTATAGTATTTGCAGTTTCGCTGCATATTTTTATTAAGTTATTCTGAGTACGTCAACTACCAGCAGTATCAAACTTTTTCGAAAATGAAATGTCTTTCACGTGGTCGGCCTACACATTTTGTAATTTGTATGAAAGTTTATTTCTGTGCATACTTGTATAAAGAATTTTCAAAGAAACTTCATAGAACCTTCCTGAAATCTTAATTTAAAAAAAGAAAAAGGGTGGGTAACGTCCCGATTTTCATTTTATTTCAGGAAAGTACAAAAAATGAATCAATGAAAACAAGACACAGTTGACAGACAGTTCTTGTGTGAAAGCCCCTAAAGGCTAAAGTGGGAGAAAACAAGCTTCGATTTGAGGATATATCATCCGAATTGGGCGGAGGCCGCACAGAGTGATTTTGCATTACCCATGCACTGATTTTCAGCTTTTAATATTTCAAACAAGGAAAAACGAAACATTCTGGAACATTTAGGGCACTTTTCTATGAGGTACCCGGTACGGTAAGGTAAAACAAGAAAAAATTGTTTAAAGGTCAACTGCAATGCATTTTGGAATTGTTTTTATTATTTCAAGTAATACTATGGTGTCAGTAAAATACATCCATGCATTTTTTCCGAATTTTAAACTATGGGAAAGAGTTTTATAAAATTATTTAAGTTTGGAAGCAGCCACGCCCCCGTGGAGGACGTCCTTGGTGACGTCAGCGGATGAAGACTCGGTCCATTACTCTTGTCGGGGAACTATTGTATTGTACGTTCGTGTATACCAACAATCAGTGCACGTTTTTCAAGAGAACCGATTTCGGGATTAAATATCGACAAACCCGTTGACACGCCAGCCAGATTCGTTGTTGAAGATTGCAGCAGTGGAATAAACATGCATTTATTCCCTGACGATCCTAGAATAAGCCGCATTTTGACGTCAAAAATCACGCTGGCATAATCCGACCCATCAAATCGTGCAGTGCAGTGTCCATTTCGAAGCTTGTTTTCACGGAGACCATTCGGGCTCATACGTGTATGGTTTGGCAACGTGTTCCCGTCTGTGGCCATAGGAAAACTATTTTCAGAATTTCTATCCTTGTTATCAACTTAGAATTCATCTGATTTCGAAGAAAAAGCTTGTCGAAAGACGTCTCGGCCAACAAAATTGTCAGGTTTTTCTCGCCAAGAAAAAGACTGGTGCCACGCTAAAAAAACGTGCATTATCTGCTGAACGCGTTATTTATCTGCTGAACGACTTTTGCAGGGAGAGAACAAAAATTATGCGTTTATCCGGTGACGTAAAGAACAGCGCACTCAATAACTACGAGCATAATTTTAATTAATTTAAAAAGGCTTCTAATAAGCCTTAAACACAAAATTTATGTTTGATCTGGAATTACAATGTACCAATGAACATATTTAATGCCAAATCAGGATTTTCTATTTTTTGCACTTCGGTTGACCTTTAATTTGGAAAATGGCTTCAGTACAACGTCTCTGGCAGGAGAATCTAGTCGTGTATTTTTATATTAACCGCAAGCTCTGAGCATGGGGCCGGCTTGAAAAGCCTTGGCGTTGCTCACAAAGCACTACACATTGGCAAGGACCAGAGTTTCAACCGCAATCTCTGAGCGTGGAGCAAGGATAGGGCTCCCAATGCCATGGCGGTGCCCATGCCCCCCCCCCCCTAAGAAAAAAACCAACCATTTATCTCGTTGGCGTACGTTTTTTTTCCCCGTACATTTAGGCCTTAGGTCGCAAATTGTTGTGCTTTCTTCGCAGATTGTTCGCGCATCATTCGCGAAGAGACGTTCGTACGTTGGACTTGTAAACCCTGTCTCCCCCATCTCTCTCCCCACCCCCGATCGATTGCCGCTGAAATTCGCGAATCGACAGTAATCTTCCCGAAAGAAATTACGTCCGGGACCGGTAGTTTCTCCTTTGATGGATGGCTGCTGGATTTTGAGAATTTTCGCAAAGGAAATGACCCCCGGACCAGTACGGAGTAGTTTCTCCCTCGGTTTATGGCCGCTGGTCTTCGCGAGTGACTCCCCGGACCGGTAATTATTTTCTCCTCGGACCTATGGCCGCTGAAGTCGCGAATCGCTGGTTCTCTTTGCGAAGGAAATGACTCCCCGGACTGGTAAGTATAAGAAATTGCGGACGTCTTCGCGAAGAATCATTCGCACCAAATTGGTCGGGAATGGTGATAATAATTTAGATCAGTACTGTAATAGACCAATAAATGGATTTGTCATTTGTCGCAGCATAAAATTTGTCGCAGCAAATTAAGATATTTAATACTTTTTATTCATTTCATTATTCTATTCAGATACTGTAATACTATTTAGGATTATATGTACTATATGTACTACATGTGGTTCTATGTTCTTGCTAGAGGTACATGTATCACAATGGCGGACACAGCTAAAACCTGCCAGAGATCCCCAAGCTCAAGCCATGCACGAATTGCACGGTTAGGACTCCTGTTCCCTCCTCAACCTTTTGGTCCCATACCTCCATATACATGACAGACTCGATTCAGCATTCTCAACCTCATTGCCACTCGACTGTCGGCTCTTACTTTCCTTACGACCCTTGCCATCCAGGACACATTTTTCAAACTCCCCTCAACAGGAGAATCCTCAACATTTCGCGAGGTCTTATGACACCTTCACACAAGATCACAGACCTTTTTCTCTATGCCATTTGTACAACCACTTGGACTATTTCTACTGTTATAGCACACGGGACTACCAGTGGGATTTCTGCGCTCGTTCACGTTCCCGCTCTCGTTCGATGGATTGACCCTGGAACCAGACCCAACGTGAGCGGTCTCGTTCCCCACTGTTGTAAGGGAGTTGGCACCGTTCTTCCCCCAGATCTCCTTTAGAGGCATCATTTTTATCCCATCCATCCACTGATAAGGAAAACCTCTCCATTTGCCAGTGGCTAATTTGTCTTTTACAGAAGTGAATTTCCTCACCCTTCCCCGGCTGAGCCAACCCGTCCTTCTTACCACTGGGAAGTGAGCACACCTAAACCTAGACTGCCCTCCTTCCGTTTTGATAGAGTATTCGCAGATATCATGAACGAGGCTTTAAATCAGGTTCAGAATATGCAGTCAATTCCTTCTTTATGAAGCAAAGCATCTCTAAATTTTACACCACTAGCCCTCCGGATTCTATGAAGTTCTTTTCAACTCCTACCCTTTCTTTAGAGGCTAAGGACCTTCTCAGAGGCGAGAATTCTTACTCAGGCAAGCAGTTCTTTGACCCTAAATCCAAGGTGCTTGACTGGCGGCCTTAGATCTCCACTTTCATAATGGGGTTAAGATTACGTCCTTCTCCCTGCTGCTGTCTGACACTCTTTCTCGATGCTTCAAAGACTGTTTTACTACATGTACTACCTATAATCTTCAGGAATGTTCCTCTTGTTTGACATCTGCCTTGGATTATGTGGGAGTTTGCACTGGGTTTCACTACAACTTCCCTCTTGTGTTGGTCTCTAGTCCTTGACAACTTGTTCCTTCTGTGGGTGCTAAAGACTGTTTGCTGGATCTCCCTCTGGGGAGACAACCTCTTCAATCATAAATTCAGTGAAGCCATGCTACAAGAACCTAAGCTTGTCAAAGGAGAGGACAAGCTAGACCTCTAACTAACTATGCAGCTGACACTCAAGCTGGGCTTCATCATCAAGTCTTCTTTGACTCCTTCCCAGCAACCAACCTATCTAGGAGCAGTCCTCAATCTGGCCACGGGCACAGCTACATGTACCCCAACCCTGGACTGATGCAAGGCCCTGCCGGATTGCATTCAAGCCTTTTTGGTCGCCCGACCCTCCCAGCCAGGATGTGGCTTTGTCTATTAGGCATGATGGCAAGTCTAATAGGCTTAGTCCCCTGGCGCAGGATCCACATGTGTCCCCTGCAACTGCATCTCCTATTTCACTTTAGTCCAGGGACCCCATCTGCAAGAGAGTTCCAGTCACTCAACTCATCCACATCCAACTTCAGTGGTGGCTGATGTGAGACAATCTGGTGGTTGGTATCTGATTTTCGACGATATAAGGACTTTTCTTCAAACTGAACAATGTGGACGAAAGTATCACACTAAAAGAGGTCTCAGTCAATTTGTCCACACCACAGACTATTAGAATAATCATAGAGAAGGTTGATCAAGCCTGTCACTTCTGTAAGATTACCCGGTTTTGTTGACGTCCGCGGCGCACCGCGCAGTAAGCATCGGCACCTATTTTCGATGGTGGTGTTTAGTAAGGTGTCCCAGTGCAGCCAAACGCAAAATAAATTCTTAAAATAACTCAAAATGCTGTGTGGCACTGTAAGATTCTTCCCTGTATGTTTTTTTGTGTTCATCTTTGGGGTTTTTTTTCGACACTGCTTCTAACACTTTCCTCAAATCATTCATAATTTATGCTTAAAACGTATTGGTCTGGTTGTGACGTTTAAAAAAAAATCAAAAATCCTCTTTCTCACTGCTTCTTCAGTTATGACCTTTCCCTATGTCACTCCAGAGACACATTTCCTCCTTCTTGGTACTTTCTCTAGCTGCCCTTTTATTTTTTTCATTTTTCATAAAAGCCTATTGAGCCATGTTACTTTTTGTGTTTAAATAAAAAAAAAATATCTTAAAATTTAGTGGGCCTGACGTTTCGATCCTAGCAGGACCTTTCTCAAAGGCAGAGTGACAAGGACAAAACAGATAGATGTACACGAAGGAAGGGGGGGAGAGTGAATAGGACACGGATGAGAAACAAAGGACAAAGAGTGAAGCTGGTAGGGAGAGATCAAAGGCAAGGGCAAGGAGTAGGGTAGGGATTAGTGAGAAGAGGGGGAAAGATCAAAGAGAAGGGCAAGGAGTTGGGTAGGGATTAGTGCGAAGAGGGGGAAAGATCAAAGAGAGAAGTGTGAAGGACTGAACACAAAAGAAGGATTATCAGAAAGCTGCATGGTGTTAGTCATTACCCTCCTGGATGTTGAGACCATGTGGTTGAATAGTCCGAAGACGCTTCATCCACATTTTCTCACGGCTAAGACGGACAGCATTACTATGGTGACCAAGTGATTCTATGCCCAGTACACTCATATCTGATATTGAATGATCAGGGAGATTGAAGTGATACCCAATAGGGGTGTCCATTTTACCGGTTTTTGGTCTCGCCAACATACTGAATATTACAAACTCTACAAGAGATGAGGTACATGATGTTGGAGGTAGTGCACGTGATACAGCCATAGGTCGTGTGGGTAGTTCCAGAAGAATGTCCATTGAAAGAGTCTATTTCCTTGACATGTGTCTTGCAAACAATGCATTTCGAGGTACACTTAAATGTACCAAATTTAGTTGTAGGTGAAGAGTCCAAAGGGGGAACCTCTGCTCGGACAATAAAGTCACGCAGGCTACGGGGGCGCCTGAAAGCCAAAACAGGCGAATTTGGAATGGTATCAGCCAGACGATCTGAAGTGTGGAGGATATGGTGGTTTTCCTTAGTTATCTTCCTGAAAGGAGGAAGAGAAGGGTGGTAGGAAGTAACTAAGGGAACCTTGGGCTTGTCCTTGGGACCTGGTGGCTTTTGTTTTAGTGCCAAACTTCTGGGAATGGAATAGACTTTAGCAATAAAGTTCTTCACTTGGCGAGAACTATAGCCTCTAGCAACCAAGTTGCTGGTATGTATGGCGGCAAAAGTCAGACTCATGGGAACATATGCGCCTCAATCTGAGGGCCTGGCTGTAAGCTATACCAGTCTTACATTGTCTGGGGTGACAACTGGAGGCATGGAGATATTGATGAGTGTCGGTGGGCTTAGAATACAAGTCAGTAGTAAGTGTGTCAAGGTCTTTCCAGACGGTGACAGCCAGAAAGTGGGTCTGCTGGAGAGAGTGTTCCCATGTGAATTTGATAGTGCTGTGGAAGGAATTAATGTGGTCAAAGAAGGCATTCAAGCTGCTATCGTCCCTAGTCCAAATGAAGAGAACGTCATCTATGTATCTCCACCAAATCCAGGGACGGCATGGAGCCTCACTCAGCATGCGTTCCTCAAGGTCACCCATGAAGAGGCATGCAAAGGAAGGAGCCATGCGCGTGCCCATGACAGTGCCATGCACTTGAAGATAGTGCTTACCAAGAAAGGAGAAATTATTGTTGGCCAGCACTAGCCTCTTAAGGGTGGTTATGTCGGAGATGGGTGGAGAAGACTGTTTTCCTTTGGCCAGGGCCGAGGAGCAAGCTTGAATGCCTTCTTCTAGGGGGATGTTAGTGTATAGAGAGGAAACGTCAATAGTACCAATTATGGCAGTGGTAGGAATTTGATCCTTGACACTTTCCAACTTTCGCAGAAAGTCGGGAGTGTCATGGATGTATGAGGGGATTTGGGGAACCAAGGGTTTGAGAAAAGAGTCAATGAAAAGAGATATGTGTTCCGTAGGTGAACCATTGCCAGTGATGATGGGTCTGCCTGGGTTGTTGGTCTTGTGAATTTTCGGGAGAAGGTAGAATCTGGCAGTTCTACAATTGATCGGTGATAGAAATCTGTGAGCTTTTTTACTCAAATGATCACGTGATCGCATGTCATCCAAAACTTCCTGAATTTGCTCTGAAAATTTGCCAGTGGGGTTAGAGTCCAGACATTTATAGTGCTGGGGATTGTTAAGTTGGCGATTGGCTTCATCAATATATTTTTGGCGATCCATGATTACTACGGCTGACCCTTTATCTGCTGGCTTGATAATGATGTCACCATGGGAACGTAGTGTTGAGAGCAAGACGTTCTTCCCTAGGGAGATTGTCGTGGGGCTTACGGATAAGATGAGAGGAGTTGGAAACTTGAGAACTGACTGCTTGCACATACGTTTCAAGGGCTGGAACACGGTTCTTGGGGGGGACCCAGGTGCTTTTTACTCGGAAAGGTTCTTCTTTACGGGAGCCAGAATCGAAGAAGAACTCAGTCAGATGAAGTCTGCGGTAATACTCAGTGAGATCTTGACTGAGCATTACTTGGTCAACTTTGGGGGGAGTTGGACAAAAGTTCAAGCCCTTGGAAAGTAACGTATGCTCTGCGTCAGTTAGAGAAGAAGAGGAAAGGTTGACAACAGTGTTAGTGGGGGTTAAAGGTGTAGACTGGGGACTGCGTCTGAAGCGGTTGTGTCTGCGTTGTTTTGCAACAAGGCCACCAATCTTCTTGTTTCTCCTGTCGGTGAGAACAGAATTCAGGTTAGAGAGACCTTTCTCAATCTCATCACTGAGATCCTTGTGCTGGCTTTCAAAACAGCTGGAGCGGAGTTTGGAGTCCAGATTGGCTATGTCCTGGTGGACAGCCTGAAGGGTAATTTCACATTGCTCAGAGAGGACCTTGATGAGCTGAATGGAAGCAATATAAAGAATTTGATTCCATTTTTTCTGTAGGTTGGGGGAGAGTTTTCCAAATTGGGGGGTGTGAGATGGATACAGGTCAACTCGTACGCGTGCCAACTCGTACGCACCAACTCATACACATGCCAACTCGTACGTGTGTCAACTCGTACGTAAGAGGCTGGTCAACTCGTACACACGCAAAGTCGTACGCATGAAGCCGGTCAATTGTTGCAATAATAAATAATATAAAATAATTATTATTCATTTTTAAGCAAAATTTGCAGCCAATATCATATGCATTTGGGGATTTGGGTGCTGGTATTTTCGCCTGAAGGCTTTTGTAGTATGCCTGCTTTTATTTGTCAAATTGCTCTTTTTTGAAAATATTTGGCCCTGAAAAGGGCCGGTTGTTTGATGAAGATGCTTCACAGCTGTGGCCCATGCAGATAACTGCAGGCGGCAAGAAGTCCTGACGTCTTCAGGCTACCCGCCAAGTACCGGTCCCACAGCATAAACACCCTGCCTTGGATTTGGCGGGTGGCCCGCCGCTGGTTCCTGCACATCTTCCCCTCCTTCACCAGCCTCATCTGTAAGTTTACCAGCTGAGCCTCACGGTAAAGGAGAGGGATCAGCTGGTACATCGGCAGACCAGGTCTCGAGGCTTTGGCGTTCAGCCGCCGATGCCACCCTTCCACGTCGTTGTTTGTCCGGATGCTTGTATTGAAGACAGACCAGGTTGAGGGCGGCCGTGCACGTATTGCTGTCGACCCATGTGTGTCGCACATACTCGAATAGGCGCAGCAACACGGGGTCCTCAACTCTGGTCTCGAGCTTCACGAAAGACGCAGAGATCTCTTCGTGAGGCAGGAAGGGCAGGGACATCAGCTTGCCAACTACTGACTGCACCCCGGCGTTGGTGGTGTAGGGGACTTGGAGTCCAAGTGCCTGGCACTTTCGCCAAACTGCCTGACTCCAGTGGAACAGGCAGCCTTGCAATTCGCAGTCCGGGAACAGGCGCCTTACGGCATCCCAGACCCCGGCCTCAAAGTCCAGCACAAATCGACGGGCATTCATGCTGACAGAGGGCAGCTGTTTCCTGATTGCCCTCAAAACCTTCTTGTAGTCCCGCTTGGTCTCCGATCCGGCCCCTCTTTCATTTTATACCGGTAGGCCTAAAGAACGCAAATCTAATGCAATTGCAAAACTCCCCTTGCCTAAACAAACCCCGTCCCAGACATTTCTGGTTTCGCTGAGGAAATCCTAGACACACAGCTCTCCTTGCTAGAGGAGCAAGTCAATCAAAAATATCGGTAAACCAAAAACTGAGACAAACACTACTGCAACTGACGATTGTCCAGATGACATGACAACATGTTATTGCTACACTTATTCTCTTTCTCTCCCTCTCTCTCTCTCGATATCTCCCTTCCTCTCTCTCTCTAACTCTCTTCCTCTTTAACTTAAAATGTGTCGGTGAAGATAAAATTATTCAACTTCAATTGGTTGGAAATTCGTCAAGCCTTTCAGCCCTGTGATCGGCAACTTTTCTCTGATCCCTCTTTCATTATCTTTAAGTAGGCCTAAAGAACGTAAATCTGTTGGGCAATGGGCTCGAACAGAAGAAAATCTTGCTTAAAAATCTTGCGTGAACAAATCACCCTAACCTGGTGGCGATTTGGCCCGCGTACGAGTCGACCAATTTGCGTACGAGTTGGCAAGCGTACGAGTTGGCAAGCGTACGAGTTGGCGTGCGTACGAGTTGACCTGCTCCCTGTGAGATATCTGTAAGCCAGTAGGGATCAAGCAAGAGACTGAGAAAAAGTTGTAGTTGTCTTGAATGAAAGTGTACCGAAGAGCCTTTTCTTGCAGTTTCCTAAGTTGAAAGAAACAGGTTGGGTTATTCATATTAGTAAGAGCAAAAAACAAGAGACAAACACAGAACATAGACTTACATACCAACGGACAGACAGACTTGCATACACACGTAGACAGGTCAGCAAGGAGGATCACCACGAGGGGATACAGCAACATAAGGAAATGACTTAAGGTGATATACAAAAATGTTGCAAACTGCTTACTGACTAAAATTACCAAAATGTGAATCTAAAATTTAGTGGGCCTGACGTTTCGATCCTAGCAGGACCTTTCTCAAAGGCAGAGTGACAAGGACAAAACAGATAGATGTACACGAAGGAAGGGGGGGGGGGAAGAGTGAATAGGACACGGATGAGAAACAAAGGACAAAGAGTGAAGCTGGAAGGGAGAGATCAAAGGGAAGGGCAAGGAGTAGGGTAGGGATTAGTGAGAAGAGGGGGAGAGATCAAAGAGAAGGGCAAGGAGTAGGGTAGGGATTAGTGAGAAGAGGGGGAAAGATCTAAGAGAAGTGTGACAGACTGAACACAAAAGAAGGATTATCAGAAAGCTGCATGGTGTTAGTCATTACCCTCCTGGATGTAATGGTTTGTAGTGTGATTTGTGTTTGAATATTAGTCCGTAAATCAATCATTCCCCATTGCTGCCACTAGTACCTGCTGATTTGTTAGGCGTGAAATCCTTGATTGCAGCGAACATATATGAACATGTACAGCCTGTCATTGCATTGTATACATAAATGTACAGGAAACTGTAATGCTATGGAAATATAATGCACCGTATCCATGAAAAATACTTACATCATACTGGTATATTTTTGTTTATGTTGCTTCCAGAATTGCATTTTGTAAAATTACCAATCATTTTTTTTCTCCTGTATTAGGAGAACATCTTGACCCGCATCCATTTTCATCTAGCTTCTAATATAAAGGAAGACCTATGTGATGCCAAGCACTGTATCTCTCACCAGAAATTTGCTATGACACTTATTGAGCATGTAAGTACTCACAAAATTTACACCTTGCAGTTCTGGCAGCCTAAAGCTACCGGTACATGTACATTAGCATTCAGCAAATTACATATTGATTTATAATGATACTTAATAGCTGTATACATACTGTATACATACCGGGGTACATGGAAATGCTTTAATAATCTTTATCCTAAAAATCATATTCAAACGATGTGGCTTATATGCACTTTTTCCTTTCAGTTTCATGCTGTAATATTCTCTGCATACTGGTATTCATCTACATGTACCGTACCAGTCAAAAATAAGAAGACTCCACATGAAAGTCCTTTCGCAAAAATATTTTCGCGAAGCATGCGCGATTTATAAATTTTGCCCCGCCCCCCCCCCCCCCCCACCGTAATTTGCGCTTTTCTCGAAAAGGTTTTGAGTCAGCTGCCAACACGCCTTCTCACTGAACATGGACTGCACCAATCAGGTATGGCCGGGGTGCTAGTCAACCGTGCCAAAACTTTCTCGTCAAAAATGTGAGAATAACTTGAAAAACGATCACGTACGTAGGCCTACCTGGAAAAAAGGAATACAGTTTGCGACACTTTTGTGCTGTATCATGAAGTAGTAGCTCGTTTTGCTGTCTAGCTTTCTCCTTTTGGGGCATTGTTATGACTTTGAAAAGGCACCCGCGAACGTGCAAACTTTTGTCAGCTCTGTCTGTGATTCTACTTTCGCACGCAACCCAACCACGTGTTGGTGCGCAATCTATATATCGTGCAACGCAAGTCGATCCCAACTACATGTACATGTACCGTTGGTACCCGTTGTTTGGTACAGCCAGCAATGTCAAGATTCACTGGTACCAACAGACGAAAAGTTCGTTGACACCCACACAGTACGTACCGTTGTTCACATAATGCGCAATGTTTAACAGAAGTCTGAATGCGCGCTGTGCTAACGGCCGCGCAAACTTTTGACAGCTCTTTCTATGATTCTACTTTCGCACGCAACCCAACACGTGTCGTTGCGCAATATATCTATCGTGCAACCACTGCTGTGCACAGAATGCGCTGCGCAATGTTTCACAGCAGTCAGGTTTCTATTTCATGTGCGCTGAGCTAACGACCGTTCGATGGCGTGGCCGGCAGTCCGATCTGCCCAACTATCCAGTCGGCAGAAAGGCAAAAGGGCACGGCGGCATTAGTGTGGGCACGGCAATTCGTTGCCGTGAAAATTATCCAAATTTAAGGGCACTGCAGCAATTACATAGGTGGTGCTATACAATGTTTCGTCGTTATTTTATTTAGGGGAGTTGCTTCTTGCCTTCTTTGCGAATGCTTTTCGCGAAAAGCGCAAATCAGGGAGGTCTACTAAAATTTCTAAATCGCGCATGCTTCGCGAAAATATTTTCGCGAAATGACTTTTCACACTACAGCAATATTGATATGGATCTAGGCCTTTTCACATCACAGCTACGTTGATGCAGATCAAAACTTACTTGGGTCCAACCCATGTGAATTTCAACACGGGTCAATCATGCTATACATGTACATTCACCCTATGCAACGCAAAATTGTCCGTTGCACTGCACGTGTAAATTTCAAACCATGTAAGGTATTGTTCTTTTCACTCTGCTCGAGCATACACCAGTCACAAAATAAAGCAATGCGATATCATGTATGGTGGCCCTTGGCCTTCTTGTATTCCTGGTTGATTTTTTTTTTGGTGGGGGGGAAAAGCATTTATTGAGCTTTCTTTATTTATTTAATTCACATAATACAATACAATACTACAGAGAAACAAGCTTGGTCTACACAGTAGGTCTATGGGAGTAAGTCTTGGCAAAGTAAGAAATAGTGTTCCCGTTTTGCGTGGAACCTCTGGGTGTCACCATTGATAGCAGACAAATATTGTATTCTTGTATTCCTGTCTGAGATTTTTGAGTTTGTCCCGACACTGAACCAGCCTTCATGACGGTGTGCTGTAGACGGTGTTAACTTTTGGAGGTATTGTGGGCCTGGAGGTCAAAAGTATAGGCCTAAAAGAAATGCCTATGTAATGACCTGCATGTCACATGGAGTGGAAGCACCAAAGGTCCATTGTTTTTACATCAAGTAGAAACAGTTGGGCTGGATTTCAAAAAGCCTTATGATGGTTTCTGTGCATCACTCATCGTCTTGCGATTGATCGTAAATTGCGATGAGTTTAGTGAAATTGACTGCTAAGTCACTGGTGCACGGGGTTTTTCAAATATGGAAGGAATGTGACTGAAAACGTTTTGATGCCAAATGACCAAGCCATTTACAGATGGCGTTAGACTGGTAGTAGGAATAGGGGTCCTACATTGAAATTGGCCCCTAAACCACCAGCAATTTTGTACAATTTTGAAAAATTATTTCACCAAACAGACTGGGAAGAATCTGTAACTTGAATGTATTGACATTCAGAATGAACATTGAATACTGAAAATTGCAAAGAATCAAAGCATTGGCTTGGCCCGAACCCTGAAATTGGATATCAGAGCCAATTGCCATTGGAAGCATTGGGCTCGGAGGAATGGAGAGACACACGGACACGCGATTGCCACTCTGACACACTTACCCCGCTGGGTTTTTATTGAGTGCAAAAAGTTATACACTTCAAAACATCCGCTTCCATAATAAACATGTTTTACCAACCTTTGATTGTTTGGTCAACAATATGACATCTAATACAGTACCTGCGACCAGCAGTATAGGCTACCTTTGCCAAACTTAAACCATAATTATAATCTCTGCTGTACATGCCACTTGCATGTGTTTAACCTTACGTAGACTAGCACTGCTCAAAATATGCGAGTGCATGTCTTGACACCATTTTTTGTGGCCCACCCCACCCCACAGGCTACAAGGGTCGCCCAAGCAAGGAAAAGCCAAGGCCGGGGCAGGCCAAGCCCCATGTACATGTACTCGGGGAACAAACCTCCAAACAATATCCCGACTCGGGAGGTTGCCAACCCCCCCCCCCCCCCACATTATACCAAAGCCGAGACCAGACAATTTAGTCCGTTTTTTTTTTATAAGTCTGCCCAGCTGCCAACTGGTCGGAACCGGTTGTATTAAAAAACAAACTGTTTTTCCATACACTGAATGTGTTCCTGGTCAGAGTTATGAAGCGTATTACAAGTATACTGTATGAACGTGCGCTAATAACCTGGGTTAAAAAGAAAAGAAGAAAGAAACCAGAGATAAACTGAATAAGCGAAATACTCTGGAACAACCCTATGGTTATTTCATCTATGAATTAAACAACACGTAACTATAAAAAACATCGTGTTCCTGGTCAGCGTTATGAAGCGTATTACAAGATGTACTGTATGAACGTGCGCTAATAATTAATTAAGTTCAGCAACGCACGACCACTCAAAGTTGATATCTGTCTTCCTGAGTAGGCATGTCGATAAGCTGAATATGGGAAGGGCGAAAACCCTGCGAAAAAAAACCTTTGTTGGGAAAAAATCTGGGGAAATTCCCTTCCGGCTCCATTAATCAATGGCAACCAAGTATATAACTCCGTAAGTCAGCATAGCCTGCAAATTTCGTGAATTCCCTATTGGTGGCAGAAGGGGAGGTGGAGGAAATGAACGTGCGTGCTCGTGTATGAACAACAGCGTGTTGCTGCTGATGTGCACGTGCTAGGGCTAGAATGCAAGGCTAGAATGCCTATTCTACACCGCACCCTTATTTACGTATTTACTAATGCCTTCCATATTCAAATTTCCATATTCAAAGTGGTGTTCCCACTTCTTGCCATATAAACAACTTTTACCTGGTATACTAATAAGGCAGGCAACTACAATTACAGTTGTACTGAAGATGGATACACAAAGCCGAGAACAAGTTGCTGCAAATATCCCATTCCTTAGTGCCGACAAGTGAAACGGTACAATGCTTGCAGAGAAGCTGTTATATTGAGAGCATGAACAATCATGTGTGCATTGCCCAACTGGCACAGATTCGTTGTGCAATTCTGCTTAGTGATATGCTTTTTGCCTGCAATTAGTTTTCGCTCCCCAAAATAAATAAAATGCAAACGTGGGAGAATGTCAGACCAATTTATGGTATAGACTCGGGCAGCATGTTACGTGTGGCATGTAGCCCCTCCTCTATTCTCTCCCTGATCTGCTTATCAGGAGCAAAAACAGATCATGAGTAATCTGTGCTGTACATGGCGGCTACGGAGTTGCCGTCACAGTGTTGGGACCATGGCTTCCAGTCATGCGCCTCGCAAGCCGCTCCACAACAGTGTCCTTCCCTTGCTCCATGGACCTTCATAATGGGCTGCGTGACACGCTGCGACTGGCCGAGTAGATAATGCTGTCCCCTTTGATCCATGTTCACAAATCTCCTTTGGTTACAAGCAGTAAACACAAAAAGGGGGAACACTAGAAGAAACATTGCTACATACTGTATATAATGTTCACTTGCCTGTACCTCCGCAGTGGAGGGGCACCATGTGGGTGAATATAAGCCTGGATGGACCTCCACCGGCCCATTGATTAAACTTGGAATTTGGGACACCATAATTAGAGGCCTCCATGTTCACCCAAATCCGGAAACGATGGGGGCTGAAAAAGCCAGAGGCAACCCGATGCCCTTTGTGCATGTTTGGAGGACACAGCGAAACTGGTGGGAAGTTAAAGGAGAACCATCTTACTAATGAACAAAAAAGGTAACCCGTGGAGACCGCAGACCAGGAAGTCCTGTTCTTTTGAAAACGCAAATTAACGGACTTGCCTCTATGGTTCGGTCATACATGTAATTGTACGGGCCGAATCGTCCACTGGACATGGCGAGAGGCCACAATGTGAGAACAACCTCAGTTTCTGACGGGCAGTTAATTCACCCAACTGCATAACCAGACAAAAAAAAGCTAGTTGAAATACTGTTTAAACGAGGGTGGCCTCGAATTATGGATATGCCAGACCCCCTACTTTGTGGCAAAGCATTAGCAGGGTCTTCTGTGACTGGGTACCGAGCCTCTGGTGTGGGTGCTTCTCCATAATTATTTCCCTTAATCCTTGGACCAAGAAGTTGTTCGTTTGGTCGGACAACCCATGAACCTTATGTGCATAGGCCACCGCTGCAAGTTAAATTCTGATATACATGTATGTAGTAGCGTGGCAAAACCGTCTAATGGGAGATGAGTAATAAAGGAGATTATGTGGTTGCTAAAACCGGCCAAAGCGACGGACGACCAGCATGCTGCCGAAACTACTGGAATTGTGTAATTCCGCACGAATATGCTGCCCCCATACTCATAGTTAAGCCATTATTGCTGTGTGTGGGCGCCAGTGTTCTCTGTCTATAGCTCCCAAGGAATGCAGGGATTGGTATCCCTTGCGCAGCTGCCGACGGAGCGAGTCAGAGGAAGCGAGATATCTTCAACTGGAAAAGAGACGCTGAGGCAACGCAGCACCAAGTAATGGACAAAGAGCCACGTGATCTCTGCTTACAAATATGACAACGACCGCCACATTGTCAGAACTTGGATGATGACGCGTTGCCGTGTGGGCTATGCCCCCAGACCGTTATGGCTACGACCTCAGGGAATGGAACAAAAAATCCAAAACAAAATCCAAAACAAAAAATGTTGGAATGTCTGGAGGGAATGGAACAAAGGAGGCCCGGGGCTGCGAGCCACTGCCCATTGTAGAGTTCCCGAACCCGTCCCCCACAATGTCTGTAAAGAACTGCATATTAGGGTCCAGCACCCAATAATGGATAACAAGGACCGAGGCGGACGTTTTTTTTTTCTTCAAAAAGTGTATCATCAGGAGCCACGGATAATGCCTATGAGTAGGTTCAACCACCTTGGTTCACCATGGGTTCAACTGTTTTATCCTCAGCTTGCGGTAACCGCAAACTTCCACATGTATGTATAAAAGACTCAAGCACTGTTTTGTATAATAAGTGGCAAGTGACCCTCCTACAAAAAGAAAATCATCGGTGTAATTAGATATACCTCCAAGGCCAAATACGTCGAAAATGGAGAAAGAATCAATTAAGCCGGTGCAAAGGAAGCTCCAACGGGAGGGCCTTATCCACACAATCTTGTCCTAGAACTTACTTCCCAAAGACAAAAATCGCTAGTGTGAATAGGTGAGAGGCGGAATGCCCATTTGATATTCGCCTTAGCAAGGAAGGAGCCCTTTCCTGCCCTCATAACCAAATCTCACGAGTCATAAAAAGTGGTAAGCGAACTGAGCAGTGTCTTATCAATACCGTCATTGACTGAACCCGAGTCTGGGTATAACAAATGATGGATTAGTCTAAAGGAGCACAGCTCTGCTTTGGTATACCAAGTCTATCAAATTGGAAGGGTAATATACAAAAATGTTGCAAACTGCTTACTGACTAAAATTACCAAAATGTAAATGTTAAAATTTATTGGGCCTGACGTTTCGATCCTAGCGGGACCTTTCTCAAAGGCAAATTGGAAGGATGGTAAATAAGCCAGCCATACGTCCTATTTAAGGGGACCTCTTTTTCTAGTTTCTCCATCAAGGGCCGCGTGTGTGCATTGCCTTACGGACTACAGGTTTGATGCGTCCCGAGACAACACAGGTCTCGAGGCAACACAGGTTAGCAGCAAGTCATGGATCTGGTCCGGGGACAACTGGGTGCGTTCTATCAGTGTAGGGTCATGCGTGAGTCTTTCCTTAGTTAACAAACAGGCCTCGCCTGTGGGGACATTGGTGAATAGGGAAACTACATCAAAGCTGACCAGCAAATCAGTGGGTTTGAGTGTGAGTTTCTTAGTGACACGCTTCCCATGGAAGAGGAGCTCGGCAAAAGTACTAAAGATTGGAAAGCCTGCGCTGCTCAAGCCCCTGCAAGAATTGCACTGCCAATGCTGGGAGGAGGGCCACATCCCCCAGGACATGCATGACGCTAACATCATCACCCTGTACAAGAACAAGGGGGACAGAAATGATTGTAACAGCTACCGTGTAATCTCTCTCCTCCGCTTCTTGAGGAAGGTCTTCGCCCAGGTCGTCCTAACACGCCTGTAGATCCTCGCCTCCCGTGTCTACCCGGAGTGCCAGTGCTGCTTCTGTGCTGGCAGGTCAACGGTGGATATGCTCTTCTCACTGCTCCAACTCCAAGAGAAGTGCCAAGAGCAGCAGATGCCTTTCTACCTCGCCTTCATTAACCTGACAAAGGCATTTGACCTGGTCAGCTGGACCAGTTTCTTCAGGCTTCTTTAGAAGATTGGCTGTCCCCACATCTCGCTGTTGTTACCTCGTTTCACAAGATATGCAAAGCACAGTCTGCTTCAATGGCATTACGTCTGAGGCCTTCCCTGTCAGCAGTGGGGTTGCGACGCTCTTTGGCATATTCTTCTCGATACTCCTCCAGTATGCCTTCAAGGACTGCAGCGAGGGTGTGTACATCCAGACTAGGGCTGACGGCAGGCTCTTGAACATCGCCCGACTCCGTGCTAAGACCAAGGTGACAGAGGTTCTCATCTGCGAGATGCTCTTTGCTGATGATGCTGCTTTGACGTCACATGTACAGAAGGTATACAGCAGCTTGTCAGTCGCCTCTCCCACGCCTGCAAGGAGTTTGGACTAACCATCAGTCTCAAGAAGACAAAAGTCATGGCGCAGGGCACAGACCGCCCCCCAACCATCACCATTGACGGGCAAGTACTGGATGCTGTTGAGCAATTCACCTACATGTGTGTACCTAGGGTCCATCATTTCAAGTTCGCTTACCCTAGAAGTGGAGGTGAACAGCAGGATTGCCAAGGCTGCTGCAGTTATGGCGTAGCTGAACCAGAGAGTCTGGAACAACTCTAGCTTCACGGAGAAGACCAAGCCGCGTGCCTTCCAGGCCTGTGTGCTCAGTACCCTCCTCTACAGTAATGTAGCTTGGACTACATGTACCTATGCAAGGCAGGAGAAGAAGCTCAACAGCTTCCACTTGAGGTGTCTGTGACGTATCTTGCGCATTCGCTGGAAGGACAAGGTGCCAAACACTGAGGTTCTGGAGCGAACCAGGATGAACAGCATGCTTGCCATCCTCTGGGAGAGATACCTGCAATGGTCTGGCCATGTCAGACGGATGGATCCTGGCCACATCCCCAAGGATCCCCTGTACGGCAAACTAGCTAAGGGTACACGACCAATTGGGCACCCGCATCTCCACTTCAGGGACGTCTGTAAGAGGAA
Organism: Luidia sarsii; assembly: GCA_949987565.1. Taxonomy (NCBI): domain Eukaryota; kingdom Metazoa; phylum Echinodermata; class Asteroidea; order Paxillosida; family Luidiidae; genus Luidia; species Luidia sarsii. The sequence goes on from OX465118.1 coordinate 3,919,758, forward strand.
CCTGAAGCTCTGTGGCATCGACATCGCCTCACGGGAGACGCTGGCTGAAGATCGCCCATCCTGGCACTCCACTGTGAGGAAAGGCGTGCGGACAGCCGAGGCTATGAGAAATGCGGCTCTCGCAAAGAAAACAGTGTACATACCGTAAAATCCCAGGGATATAATGCACACTCGTGTATAATGCGCACCCCCAACTTTCGCCTTCACCGAGAGGAAAAGTTACCTCGCCGTTGGAAAAATCAAACAAGGAAAACTTGAAAATCCCACAGTGGGAAGGATGATCGCTCTCCGAATAAAAACATCTATTTGAGCCCAAGTTACCTCGCCGTTAGAAAACCAAACACGGAAAACTTGAAAATTCCACAGCGGGAAGGATGATCGCTCTCCGAATAAAAACATCCATTTGAGCCCAAGTTACCTCGCCGTGGGAAAAACCAAGCACTGAAAACTTGAAAATCTCACAGCAGGAAGGATGATCGCTCTCCGAATAAAAACATCCATTCGAGCCCAAGTTACCTCGCCGTGGGAAAAACCAAGCACGGAATACTTGAAAATCTCACAGCGGGAAGGATGATCGCCCTCTGATTAAAAACATCTATTTTAATTTTGAGCCCAAGTTACCTCGCAGTGGGGAAAAACGGAGAGTTTGCATTGGGAAGGATGATGGACAGCTCCAATGAAAAACGAGAAGTATATGTCTGTTGTGAAACAGAGCATAGAGCTTTTCCGCTTCTGTTTTTAACAAGTCATAGAATAGCCCCATTCCTACTCCAAAACGCATGTACATATTTTGTGCACAAAGCCTATGGGACTTGAGTGTGGCATTCAAAAATTCATAATAATTATAAACAATGGTCCTTTGGTTCTAAACTTTAGATTTGGAATGTCTAGCACGATAGCTAACTACATACCAAATTTTGAGATGATCGGCCAATGCCTTATATGTGTTTTCAAATTGCACGTTTTTATGATGTCATGATTGCGTAACGACATTTTTGCTCCGGAAGGTGTTTCTAAACCATGTCCCCAATAGATATCAAAGAAAAAATGAAAAAAATCTCGCTCCGTTGGCCAAATATGCTCATTTCAATGTGTAAATCTGAAAAGTTCATGACCTCATGAATATATTCATGAGATGACGTCACGTTCAATTGATGGCAATTTTTGGATACACCTTTTCCCAACTTAGATACAGTGCAAAGTTGAAACCAAACAAACTCGTACTTTTGCTTTTAAAGAAGAATGAAACCCAGAGAAAATAGTTGGCTTATCTCTTTGGTTGATAAAACCAACCTACAATTACCCATGTGCAACTCACCTACGAGTTTCATAAAGAGGGAAAAATCATGGAATTCGGTGGTCGAATTCGCGTTCCCTGTACCCGCCATGTTTTCGAAATTCCCGCCAGGTCACTGCGGGGGGTATGACATAATGACGGGCTACCCCCGCATGGGCCAGGACGGACGTATCCCTACAAGTAACATGTGTGTACAACACATGTATACTGCGTGCAGTTTGTATACACTTGCGAGCATGAACGATAATGTACTGCCAGGCTTTTGGTTGTAACAATGCCAGCGGAAAAAAGCTAGGGAAATCTGTCCATGCAGTTCCTAACAAGGCCAAGAGATATGAGTTGTTTGGGAAGTGGGCTGCGGCCATAAAAGTAGAAACATTTCTCAATGTCGGCTACAAATATAGTCGAAATGACGTGATTTGTAGCGATCACTTCACGGAGGAGTTGGGATCGAGGTTGACTTGCGGGCCAAACTCACCGGCTCGAAGCCGAGAAATATACTGAAAGAACATGCCGTTCCTTCAGTATTTTCACATCGACCAGCGGTGGCATCACGTTCATCGACAGCTTCACGAATTGCCGCATTGGAATCCAGAAAGCTGAGTTAATTTTGATGTTTTTCCTGTATGATACGATCGACTTTTGATGTATGTTTTCGTTTCGGTCCTAGCGTGATTTTTCTCACATGCACGTTCTGCCTAGTCTTTCTTGCAGACCGCTTATCTGTAACTCATGGAGGGTAAACTCCATGGATATACATGTATTGTACCAATTACCATGGAGGAAGAAGGGGGGATATACGTACCGTGTTGTATTTTTATTTGTGCTGCAACAAGAACATGGAGCTAGGCCTAATTTACACGTTATCGGAACGCGACTCCAGTCGCCCACACTGTTTATTCCCTGGTCGCTGACCGCAACTCCTGTCACCCAGCGCTATTGTGTGCATAGCATACGCTGGGAAGTGCATGACCCCTGACCCCCACTAAGCTCCACACAGCTTCGCTAACGTGTACAACTGAAATCTCTCCAAAACATCGACCATCTCTTGAATCATTTCTCGTATTTTCCTATTAAAATTACGCGAGCTGAAACAAAAGCCGGACACAGTGGGCTCCCAGTCATAGTTGTCGGACCTTTATTAAACTCAGCCCCTGGTGTATAAGTTATTTTAGGCCTACTTGTTTAGCTGTTATAACAGGGCGCCATTCGGCGAAGATCAAGAAAACAGAGAACCAAAATTGCGCAGCGTTTATTTTGTTACAGATACCAACGTAATGTACACGTGTACAGTAGTACATTACAAGTTGGACAACGTGTACATTGTACACGTGTACAGTACAGTAGTAGTGTGTACATGTACTGTACATTACATGTAGTACACAACGTGTACATTGTACGTGCACTGTACATGTACAGTCCGTGCAACGTATGCAATCAGGAAGCCGTGAAAGTGTTTGTAGATCAAGACTATACGCAATCCCCAAGAATAATTCAAATAATGACCAAAGTGAAAAACAATAAATCTGCAAAGGATTATAAGACTCCGCCGTGATGTCATACCCCCGCAGTGACCTTCCGGGAATTTCGAAAGCATGGCGGGTTGAGGGAACGCGAATTCGACCACCGAATTCCATGATTTTTCCCTCTTTATGAAACTCGTAGGTGAGTTGCACATGGGTAATTGTAGGTTGGTTTTATCAACCAAAGAGATAAGCCAACTATTTTCTCTGGGTTTCATTCTTCTTTAATGGATTTTGAAATTTGCCCCTTTAAAGCAATGTCACATGACACGTGATGATGTCATGATGATATCAAGGTGTTTAGGATCAATTTCAGCATGGGCTTCATGCATTTGCCACGTTTGAAAAAAATCCAAGTCTGTTCAATGACCAAAGTCGTGCTTACAAAATCCCTGTGCATTGTCTACGGGCTTTTGGGGAGAAGAAGAAGAAGAAAACAAAAAATCAGAACAAAGGATATAGCTTTTCCGCTTCCCTGGAAGCGGCGGAAAAGCTAAAAAAATGTGATACAATGTAACGATACATCAGTTTCCATAAAAAGTGTCCAGACTGAACAAAATGCACATCCATGGTGGCTTCACAGATATGCCTCCATTTGTTTTGTTTAAAAAAAAAAAATTGGGAAGGTTGATCAGGGAGGATCACCCTCCTAATAAAAGAAAATCAATTTGAGCCCAAGTAACCTCGTGGAAAAAAAAAGAGAGTTTGCAATGGGGACAATGATTGACAGCCCCATTGTTAAAATGTTATACAATATAAGGTCGGCTTCTGTTTGATAACTGAAACCAATACTGGCAGGACATCGTTGTACCTATGTGTAATGCGCACCCCCAACTTTTGATTTCTACCGCAGTGAAAAAAGGTGTGCATTATACCCAGGATTTTACGGTACATGTATGCCCCAAGTGCGACAGAGACTGCCACTCACGGGTGGGGCTGCTCAGCCACACCCGGAAGTGCAATAACAAATGAGACTCAGGGAGACGGAAGGATGCCAACAAAGGACTGATTACATCAACATTATTCTCTCGTTGGCAGCCGTAAATAGTGCTAGGGCACTATTTAACACTATGTTAAGGGAGAGGTTTGGCTTTGTCCTCCACGCTCAGATCTGTCAGACGACACATACACTTGGTTATTGTTTGAAACAACCGGAAATTGAATGTGTAAAACATAGCTTCAAATTATTGAAGCGATTATGGGGAGTGATTCGATCTGATCCCAAGGTTGGCATGCGATAGTTAGCTCAGGGGCCAAACTGCGTTCTCATTTATTTTTTATTTTTTTTAAGAGGTTTTTTTTTTATAGTTTTTGTAACCGACTACTATCACAATCCACATCAGTCACAATCATTATCATTCAGATAAGGGGTTAACCTAGGCCTATATAGTTCACCGGTCATCAACCCGGCTAGTTGATTGACCGCGGTGCATTGGAATGGTCCAAGGGGAGCTCAATACAATGATGTACCAAAATTACTGTCACAACTAGAGGCCCAATAGCCAAGCCCTTACCTAGGTACCAATGATGTGATGGGCAACAATTTCTTCTGCATGCGGCGACATATGGAGCTTTTCATGCATGGATGTATTTAGTTTTTTCCCGAAGCTAGGTTAGTGCCATATGATCCTACATCTTACTGCGCGTGTGCTACTTTGGAACCGCCCCCTGTTTAATTGTTGCGATTTTTCTTTGTTTCGATACAATGACGTACACTTATCGCAAACCAGTACCGCGTATTTCATAAGGTGTTTTCTCTTATCCGTTGTCTTTATTCTGTGACTGTTATTTTGGTGGCAAGAGCTGGGGAGACGGGGGCTACAGGTCATCCCAGTGGGGAGTGTGCTCCACGTTTGGCAGGTTTTTGCTGGTAACGACGGGCAGTGCCTCTTTTCAACAGCGACTTTGTTAAATTACTCTTTATCAAACTTTGAATTTACAAATGAATTCAAATGAAATGCCAAGCACCCTCTTGTGCCGGTTGGGTTTATCCAACCCTATTTGCGAACTGTGGAAAACACGGCGTACCTGTAAATTTATTCTTAAGTAAAGTAATTTAGCCTTTCAATTTTAAGGCACATGACATTTTTCACACTTTTGCCTAGCACCCTCTCGTGCAAGAGGGGCTAGTGCACGAGAATGGTTGGCAAGCATGCCAGGGTTTGGGCCCAGGGTTGCTAAGCGTGGCAAGGAATTTGAGCAAGCATGCCCATTAGAATATGTGGAGAAATTGACTTGAAGCTGAAACTCGGATACAAAATAGATCAGCGGCTTGAAATTTAATGCCAAGAAGTTAAACCTGTGTCTCAAAGTTTACTTTAAAGTTTACTCTGGGAATAATGATAATAAACATTGAACTTATCAACAACTTGTCAATGGATCATGGAGAAAATAATGCCAAAGCGCGATCTTGGACTTTTACTTCCATACAGGGCATATTTAAAAATACGTGAACTGAGTTTGCAACTTGTTCTCCTTCAATGCGTTCATGCTTTTTGACTCCACAAACAACTAGACTAGACTATATAGTCTGATATCGTCTCATATAACATGTACACATACATATACATATATTGACTGGTTTACAAGATACAAAATTTGAAGTTAGTGTTATTTCCTTGAGAGAATTACGTTTTTTTTCTCCAAAAATCCCAAACCGCGAAATTAACTACCATACTTGTTTTGATTAATATATTTGGCACCCGACTGCATTAATAAAGATGAAATCTGTGTAGACAATTTGCAATGTTGCGGTTTATACTGTAGCGTAACCGAGGGCCACGGCAAGAGACAAAGTAATAGAAGTAACACAAATTCAGGCCCACTAAATTTTAGAACTATTTATTCTACTAATTATCTTACCTACAAATTACTATTACATGTACCTACATTATCTTAAGAGATTAATTTATCAATGAGTTATGTCCTTAGGGGTCGTAATATGATTCATTGATAAATAATAAGCAGTTCATTAAATGTTGGAGTTGGGATAAGAGAATGCGAAAACCAAACTGGTCTTACTTTAGGATTACAGGACAAATCATAGGCGCAGATTGCCAAGGTTCGCCCTCACAGCCATCCCACTCAGCCACACCCAGCAGACTCACTGAGCTGAGGGCATGCACAAGCTTTTAAAGGGGATTAGGAGAGTCTACAACAAAAGAACTACTAAACAAAGGCAACAACAGAATTCAAGTGTGAGGAATTTCTGAAAGTTCTACCAACTTGGTGCCTAGAACTGGATTGATCCACCTCCTGCTCCAGGGGTGTGAGGGCAGCCAGTCCAACCCAATATAATGGGGGGGGGAAGGACTTCAGTGGAGGGGCCATATTTACTACAATACAATGGTGCGTCTTATATGTTATCTTATTGTGAACATTTGGCAACTTTGCGGCTTATACTCTGTGCGGCTTTTATTCCAAAAATTAAAGTAGTCATATTGTGTGTCTCCTTTGCATTAGGGATTTTATCTTTTAGTACCGGTAATCAATTTAAATTGTTGCAGGTTCCAATTCAAAAATGGGATCACATATACAGTTGCATACATTAAGATTATATACATGTACATCTACATGTAGGAGCTTTAAGAAAATTCAACTGCCATGGTGTGTTTGCCATAGTAAAGATATTATATTTTTTCATTGCAGAGTGTCTGTAGATGTGGAGCTACATCCGAACCTTTGCCTTTCACACAAATGGTTCATTATGTGTCTTGTACTGCTCTATGGTAAGTTGGCAAAATCATGATCATAAAATTTACTCTTCAAAACTTGTTTTAATAATTTCACAGTGTACCGGTAGTTAAAGAAGAATGAAACCCAGAGAAAAATGTTGGCTTATCTGATTGGACGTTAAAAACAACCTGCAATTACCTATGTGCTACTCACCTACGAGTTTCATAAAGAGGGAAAAAACATGGAATTTGGTTTTCGAATTCGCGTTCCCGCAAACCGCCACCATTTTGAATGGCCCGCCAGTCACTGCGGGGGGTATGACATCGCAACGGAAAACTCCCGCATGGGCCCACACGGATGTACCCCTTACTATACTGCGTGCAGTTTGTATACACTCGCGAGCTGAACGATGGACTGCCAGGCTTTCGGATGTCACAATGTCAGCGGAAAAAAGCTGGGGAAATCTTTCCATTTCCCAACAAGGACAAGAGACCTGTGTTGTTTAGGAAGTGGGCTGTGGCCATCAAAGTTGAGAAATGTCTCAAAGTCGGCTACAAATACAGTTGAAATGACGTGATTTGTAGCGTGGTGATTGCGTACAGTCTCGATCTACAAGCAGTTTTACACGTGTTTATAGCGAAGCTGTGTGTAGCTTATTGCGGGTCAGGGGTCATGCACTTCCCCGAAACCTCACTGCACACATGGCATGCAGCGCATGGTATGCATGCACACAATACTAGTGCTGGGACAACTCGTTGCGGTCAGCGACCAGGGAATAAACAGTGATGGCGACTGGAGTCGCGTCGCCGATGTGCAAATTGCAGCACAAATAAAAATAAGGCACGGTACGTATATCCCCCTTCTTCCTCCATGGTACCATATATGTACGGCATGTTCCTTCGATATTTTTCTTGGCTTCGAGCCGGTGAGTTTGGCCAGCAATCCTCCTTCCAATTAATCCTCCTCAGTGAAGTGATCGCTACAAATCACGTCATTTCGACTCAGTATTTGTAGCCGACTTTGAGAAATTTCTCAACTTTGATGTCCGCAGCCCACTTCCTTAACATCTCAGGTTTCTTGTCCTTGTTGGGAATTGCATGGAAAGATTTCCCCAGCTTTATCCCGCTGGTATTTTGACATCCAAAAGCCTGGCAGTACACCATCGTTCAGCTCGCGAATGTTTAACTGCACGCGATATGTACTGTACATGTAGTAGGGGTACATCCGTCCGGGCCCATGTTTTGTTTCAGCACAGTATGAACAGGCAAGTATGTAATGAAATTTAAACTTGCAAGCTGAAAAATATTGAGCAATTTCTTGTTATAGCTAATCGACTGTGGGTATCAGATGATGACTGAATATTATTGCTTCATTAGTGCATCTCATGTTGAGGCAGAATCGTATGTCCCCAATTTAAGAAAATAATGTGGCTACCATGCATGAGTGGAGTTTTAAAAGAATGCTATGTGAGGGAGTGAGGTCCAGTATGATCATGGTGCTGATAAGTATGTTTGCTTTAGGCCTATTGCTGTGCCTTCACCACTAAAGAAGTTGAAACTGATCGTGGATGATGAAGAGCTTGTAATAGCCGCAATTTGCCCTGGAAGGTTTGAAAACATGTGCGTATGCAACTGATCCTGCAAGGAATACACATCTCTCTACCACAAAAACTAAGGCAACAAACATCAACTCTTGAACACTAAGGACATCTTGGTATTGTGGGAGCTAAGCAAAACCATCATACCGAGGTATGATAGCCTTCATTGGAAAAGGCAGCAGAGGAATTCAGCAAATTGTGCCATGGATACTAAATCGTAGCATGACCTGAACTCCCTGAACCACTTAGACCAACCATGCTTCCCAACTAAGGATTGGACGTTTAACCGTTTAAACAAAAAATTAAAATAACCGTTTAGAGATTTTTCTAAACGTTTAAACGAAACTTAGGGCCTACTGTTGAACAACATATAATTGACGCGATCTGGGTCATTTTTCTTTTTCAAACGTTGCTCCGAAAGCTGTCTTTCCGAAACACTTTAGCTCCGCCGGTCAAATCAAAGGAACTCTCCATTTGATCGAGCCAATGTCTGAATGTGGTGACCGCACAGCAAAGGAGGTGGTCTTGTGCGTCTTGTACATGTATACAACACGGTTGCGCCGCTCACATGGTGATTGTCCAATCACAACTTTTTATGGCACGAGAGTGACGCGTCCCTGTCGCGGTGCTTTTCAGCCAAATCACACTCGAATAAAGCTGTTTGGATTTGAAAAACACCACTTCGTGCCCATGCCATTATTTTGTATTTCTCTGAAATTGAAAAGTTAACGCCTGCCCGCCTGCCAAATTCATGCCCTCACCAATTGCCGCAGTGTCCTTATATTTGGAGGATTTTCACGGCAACGAATTGCCATGCACTTTTATAGCACATTGCTGTCGTGCGGCCCTTTTGGCCGACGGGTTAGTTGGGCAGATCGGACTACCGACCAGCGCTGCCGTTAGCACAGCGCGCTAGACTACTATACTGTGTGCAGCACACATGGAAACTTCACCATACCGTGCGTACTGCCGGCAAAACATTGCGCAGTTTCATGTCAACGAACTTTTCGTCTGTGGGTACCAGTGAATCTTGGACATCGCTGGCTGTACCAAACAACAGGTACCAACGGTAGTTGGGAGCGATTTACGTCGCACGATAGATAGATTGCGCAATAACACGTGGTTGGGTTGCGTGTGAGAGTAGAATCATAGAGATGTCAAGAGTTTGCGCGTTCGATCGCAGGTGCCTTTTAACCAGGCCCCGAAAGGAGAAAGCCATACAGCAAAAGGAGCTACAATTTCTACACGATACAGCACAAAAATGTCGCACTCTTTAGGCCTATTCCCTTTTTTCAGGTAGGCCTACGTAGTACGTGCATGATCGTTTTTCTCACTTTTTTGACGAGAACACTTTGGCACAGCTAGCCCACATCACGATTCCTTGTTTTTGGTGCGTTGATATACAAAATAAAAATAAATTCTTCTAGAATCTGCAGTTCTCCACCAACAGTGCAGACGTAACGTGGACACCAAAGCCAATAAATCATTTTAATGCAAGTAATACATAGGCATAGAATTTCCTTAACAACTAATCATAAAATAATTGTATTTAAGAAGTAAAAATCAAAACATAACTTTAGATTGACCTACGAATGCAATCATTGACCGAGGAAAGAAAAAACTAAGACCATGTCAGTTCATTTCTTCTCAATATTTTCACATGCATGATGTTTATTTCCACAAAGTCACATTGAACTCAAGTGAACAAAGAAACAAACATTCCTTTGGTTTTAAATGCACAGATATACTTCAGAAAATCATAGTTTGGGAAAATATTAAAACTTGAACTACTCAATATTGAAATATGGTTTACTCATGAACTCCTGTGCATACGTAACGTGGACACCGTGTCATGTTACATCACACAACATTTTTTTTCCTTTGATGGTTGGGAATTTTTGGCTTTAAATTTGGCTTTTGGCTTCCTTTGGCTTTTACATCGACCAATGCTGTAGGTTTCGAGACCATTTTTCCCTGGTCTCGGTCTCGTTACCCTGTGGTCTTGGTCTTGGACCCTTCCGGTCTCGGATATTGTCTTGCTTCGAGACCGCCATTATTTACATGTGAACATGTGGAATTGATTTGTTATCTTTTTTTTCTAAGCTCCCGGTCTGTTGAAAACAAAAAAACCTTTATGGGAACTACACATACATGTAGGGCATTTTGCCCAGGGCTGATGAGTAGTTAATGACACTGTAAACTCCATGCATCAGAGGGTGGAAGGTTGGAAACATCACGCAAAACCAATACTCATATCATGCGGGGCCTCATTCTACATGTATGGTTCCACAAACTTCCCCGTACCAATACCATGGGTCCTGGTACTGTGTAAAATGCAATACACACGTAAAATCACAAAATAATGAGAGCACATGCAATCTTACGTATGCATGTGGGACGTAAGGGAATACCAATCAATGACTTTGTTGAAGCATTTTCCATCAAGGGGAATTACTTCACATGAGTCACCTGTTTTGCCATTTTGGTCTTAGGAAGTCTGTTATGTATATACCGTAAATTCCCGCGTATAAGGCGCACTTTTTTTCACCGACGTGAAAACCCAAAGTTGGGGGTGCGCCTTATACGCGGGTACAGCCCGCTGGCGGTCTTGTTAGTAGGGTTTGCGATCATTGCGCGGCACAAGTAAAAGGTTCTAAAACACTATTTGCCCGTATGAGCCTAACCAGTGTTGATCCCCGGCAGCTGTAACCAATCAGCGTGAAGCCTGATTCACCAAAGGAGCTTGCACTAACGCTCAGTCCATCAAACCTTGGCTACACTCGGTTGCGCCACTTTGATTCACCGGTATTCCCAAAACCTTTGTATTCCTTTGTGCCGCATGCCACCGTGTCACCCTTGCCACATGCACTGTGCATTACCGGTACTACAGGTACAATGTACATGTACAAGTACATACATGTACATGTAGGTAGCGTCCCTTTGTTATAGTTGAACTCCGCGCGCGGTACATCAGAGGATGCAGCTTTTACCACTGTGGCCGCTGGCCGCTGTTCGCTTGCGTGTGGGAAAGTGACCTTTGACCACCCGCCGAGTGCACCCGCTGAACAGGAGCAACAAGTAATTCTACTGGTAATTCTAATGGTCGCCTGTAGGAAAGTGACTTTAGCGTAAGGCAATAAGTGAGCTTCGTTGTGGCGTCGCATATTGATCAAACATGTACCACTTTCCCACTGCGAAAGTAGAGACACTTTTGGCGAAAGATCGGGCGATGTGGACCGTACCGATGTTTCTCACGACGCGGCGTTGGGGCTATCGCAGCGTAGCCTCGGCGCGAATACAGGAAGCATCCTCCACCATGATTTCCGCAAGTCACTCAAATGTAGAAATTGCAGTGCGCCAGACATGACGTAATGTTTGTGTCCATGTGCCTCATCCAATGAAAATGCAGCCTGTAATCACGTGCGTAGATAGTCTTGTTACCAGTCCGTATGTGCTACTTACGGTACTCCGTGACCTTCCTTACTGAGTCGTGGGTAAGGTTGTTCGATATCACGACATTTATAGATTTTGCAATATCGCTTTCCGATGATTATTGCATTATTGTAAAAATGTACTGGTTTCCCAGCCCCATTATCGCCAGTCAGTAGGCTTGTATAGGGCAAACATCAGAGGGATCTTGAAGGGCGATAAGCTTTCGTAAGTTAAAACAATTTAAAATCATTAACAAATTAAAAACGATTTACAAAGAATCCCAAATCAGTCTCAAAATTAAAAACGATTTCAAAAGAATCCAAAATCAGTCTCAAAATTATAACTGGTGCCTCAAACCCCATGCAGTTTTTACTCAGTTGGGATCAGGAGAAAAAAAAATGCGTAACCAAACGTTTTGCCTTGCCTTTTTCTCAATGCATCCTGTAATCACGTGCGTAGGTAGTCTTGTTACCAGTCCGCATGTGCTACTTACGGTACTCCGTGACCTTCTTTAGTGGGTCGTGGGTGCGACTGTCGGTGATTTTACAGTTTGATTGGCTGACGTTACTGAGATCACTGAAGCGGAGGAATCCAGCGTAGCTGATGAAACAAACAAATAAGAGTCGTAAGTCAGCCAGAGTAGCCGTAGAGCTTCCATAAGATTCGAAGAGCTGCGTCATAATGGTTGGTGAAATGGTTTCTTTTCGGTTAGGGGTCAAGGCCGTAGCTCGTCTGTAGCCTTGTAACGTCATCTTGACAAGTGGCTCGTCGGTGGGCGAGGGCAAACCTGCTAGTCCGTGGACCCATTTGACTGCAGCTGCTGTTGTATCGGCAGTAGACTTGTGGTTGAGTGGAACAAGTGAAGTTAAGTACAGGCAGAAGTCGACGGCTTGGACTGGGAACACTGTTATGTCCACTTTAGATGATGCCCAGGTCTCCCAATGTTTCCAGGCCGATGAGTAGGTTTAGGTAGTGGACGAAGCCTTGGCCGATAGGAGTAATGAAGGCAACTGTTGTCTGGCTAGTAGTTGAAGTCCTTGGTCGGTAAATCGACGATTTTCTGAAATAGAATGTAAACAAAAAGACAGCAAAAAGACAGCAAAAAACAGCTTGAGGTAGCTGAATTGTCAAAACTGACACTTTGTACATTTTCTTTTTTGGTTGGCATTAAAAACCAGTCATGATAGTGGCGCGAAGGCCATAAAACATCGCAGCGCCAGTTCGGCGTCCAACACCGACGGTGGCCACAAAAAACCCCCACTTGGGAGGAAACGTGGGCGCGACCCGGATGTTGGACGAAGGTCGCGCACCCTTGCTCCGAACGACGCTGTGACAATACTAAGAACAAGTGGGTTGGGAGGGCGGGGAATACGAGGAGGTTGCTCAACCGAGAGTGAAGTTGAATGAACAACTTTGCGTTTATAATAACGACTCTGAAAGGAGTTACGTAACAAAGCGCGCAAAGAATTAGCGTGCTTACACCTGTCGTGTGATAACGAAAAGAAAAGTCACTTTCTTTCTTCGTCCCTCCGAAGAAATTTTTTTTCTTTTCTATATCTACCTCATGTGAGACAAAAGAAAAACATTTGACACCAATTTTTTTGAGCACATGTGGTAGGAAGAGCCGCCTACCTCGTGATAACGCCAATAGAAGGGTGGTGACACAAGCAATTGAATTCAAGTGACAAGATAATAATAATAATTAAGTTTATCCGCTGGTATTATGATGCACGCAAATCGGCATCTGCCATAAAAGGCCGTGCTCGGTGGCGATAGACGAATGTCGAGCCGAGCTGTTACTTCAACACTCAGTGCAAAAAAGCGCACTGTAGGCAAGTGCCCAGTTCAGAAATACAAAATCCAAAATTAGATTTATGTGAAGCTAGAAAGGGATCAAAGCGAATCGCATAAGTTATCTTGAAACTGAAATGAGCTCTGATCGATTGACCAATCGTCGAAATCATGAATTCTACTGATTTTATCTGCGATCTTGTTTTCATTTCAAGGTAACCACTCGGGTAGCAAAAAGCAACCGAGTTCTTTGGCCATGTCGAATATTTCAACTGCAAGTTTGTGTAATTCAGGCTTTGGGCTGCCGCACTGGATGATAATAGGAATGTTAGAATTATCGGTGTACCATATGACGTTCTTACCAGATACTGCAAAATTAACTGTTTAAGTACATTACGCACAGCAGCTGATTCGCGCCATGTGGAACTTTTTTCTCTGTTCGGCTTGGATCCATATACCGTGTACTTGAAGATTGGAACGACCTTCGATATGTGGCGAAAATCGCCAGAATATCTAGTTATCTTTCAGCTTAAGTGGTTATTGATGTGGACCACTGATCTCATTACAATTAGATTTAGGTTAGGACATTTCTCCAATTTGTGATACATTTAAATTTAGGACTTTATTTCTTTTAGCTGTACTTCGGAAGGTGCGGTACGCTGACTCTCGGTCATACTGGCTGTGAAGTTCCAGTAACGTATTGCTGTACGTTCACGATCCAGGCGCGGTACGACTGAGAGCCAGTACATGCGCACTGTGCATCCGTTACAAGCTACCGTAGATGTGTTCTATTGAGCCAATCACTGCATTGTGTTAGGACGCACACGCACATGCGTACGCGCATAAACAGAGTGCGTCTACGCAGAGCATGTCCATTCTGGGCCTATAAAAACGGCCAGTTGCCGATGATCTGGGTCTGTTTTCCTTTGGGGATAGACCGCTCAAGACCTCAAGACTTAAAAAGGCTCAAGACCCCAAGACCACAAGACCCCAAGACCCCATGCCTATGCGAGGCCGTCTGTCCCAGGGCGGGAACGGCCTGTAGAAAACACTCTCCACGTTACTCTCCAGGGCGGAGATTAGGGTTTATTTACCTACCGTAAGATAAGTTCTGTTACATGGCATCGAAATGAATAGCAAAAGGCCACAAATCTAATTAGATGAACGTTACCAAAACCATACGACAAAATAATAGTCTAGTATTGTGAATTATTGGTTCAACAGAGGGCGCTGTTGCAGTGCTGTGATAGAGTTGGATACTGAACAATAATGCAACAATAATGCTGTTGACCAGTGGAAGGAGGACGCACAGGAATGCGAACCTTGGCCTTGGACTTCTTAGCGGATTCAGCCTTCTTTGTAGCCGCCATTTTTTCGGCCTTGCGGAGTCGTTTTTCATCGTCTGAGCCTTCGGCTAAATCGTCGGTAATATACTCCTTAACAGTCGCCCAACCTTGAGAGGAACGGTCGGCCAGTTTTATCAGTTTTTGGCGTTGCTTGATGTCAGCGCTGGTTTCGTTCAGAGTATCCCTGACTGCGTGGGGTTCACCGGCTTCCAGAGAGGCCAAGACAGCGTCAATTTGGGCAGCAAGCTTCTCGCAATGGCAAAGTCAGGAGGATTTTCAAGTGAGGTCCGCTGCTTCTTGACAGCTGACTCGACCTTGGTGTCGATGGATTTAGAGAGCGATCTGATGCCTAGAAGAATCTCCTGGTTGGAATTAGCGTCGGGATTGCACAGGTTCATAGTGAATGAAGTGCATAGGTTATAGGTATAAGTGAGGAGGTTGCTCAACCGAGAGTGAAGTTGAATGGACAACTCGGCGTTTATAAGAACGACTCCAAAAGAAGTTACGTAACAAAGCGCGCAAGGAATTTGCGTGCTTACACCTGTCGTGTGATAACGAGAAGAAAAGTCGCATCCTAACATTCCTAACAAGAATGAGATCTAACCTTGGAGATGACTTATGACAAATGTTAAACAATAAAACTGTAAAATCACTCACATCGTACTGTTTCGTACAAATTAATTAATTTTCTTCACTTTTACTGTGTCATCCTTTCATTACAGTCTCATCTCGGTTTCGACCTTTTGCAAAGTTTTTGGTCTCGGTCTCGAACTAATGGGTCTCGACTACAACACTGGAATCGGCTAATGTTTGGTTTTGCTGAACAGTTTGATTTTTAGGCTTTGTCACATTTGGACTTGCTGCCTTGATGCAGTCTTATCCTAAGTGAGGTTCTTGGATCTTGGCGTCATCCTCAATTTCCTTCAGGGCCTAATACAATAAAAAAAACAATGAGAATATCTAATAATAGCAACCAGTTTTACATCTTTTTAAAGTTGAAAGGCAGAGTTTGAAAAACATGTAAAAGCAATCCACTGCAGAATTCAAGAAAATAAATCGTTAATTTCAATTGAAGAAAATTGACCATTGATATTAAATACTGTAGGTATGTACGTATCTTTGACAAATTTTTGGAAGGTGCCCAGTACTTGCAACATATGGAAATTTATGAAAAATGCAAACCTCAACTTAAGATTTTTTTTGTTTTTTTTTTTTGGTTTTTTTTTTTTCGGGGGGGGCAAAAAGGGCACGGTGACCAAGTCAAATATATAGGGCAAGGCCAAACTGAAGAGGTTGTTTTGTGGGGCACTTCGGCCAGCAAGAAGAGCCATGACAGCACAGCCTTTATGGCCGGCATTCATTTTAAGCCCTGCACTAATGAGCTTGTTCTTCTGTTCTTACTTTGCTGTATTTATAGTGCTGAATCCAAGAAATTAAAGGAAAAGTGCAGGTGGAGTAGCTCTGTATGCTTTGGACAAGTGCTCAGGAATGCTAGTGCAATAGGAGATATTCGAGACTGCCCGGTAAGAAATATTTGTAATTATATTGAACCAATCATGCACGCAATCCACTGAGCTTTATTTTGTTTAAAGTAATATACAAAAATGTTGCAAACTGCTTACTGACTAAAATTACCAAAATGCAAATCTTAAAATTTATTGGGCCTGACGTTTCGATCCTAGCAGGACCTTTCTCAAAGGCAGAGGCCCTCTCAAAGGCAAAGGCCCTCTGCCTTTGAGAAAGGTCCTGCTTAGGATCGAAACGTCAGGCCCACTAAATTTTAATATTGTTTAATGTAACATTTAAATGAATAATTTTCTTTAAATGTGCAAAATGAAAACACAAAAAGCATGTCAGCTGTTCCTTTTTCTTATCAGATGTCTGTATAAAACAGTAAATAAAGTTCTTTTTTAATGAAACCATAACAAAACATTTTAAAAGTACAAATTTGAATTGAATACCCGGCAAGCTCTATGAATTTCTATACACAACATTGAAACCTTGCAACTACTGTGCCAAATTTATGGCTGCTTCATTATTCCCATAATCACATCAATCTCTTTTCATTTCGCTTAACTTTTATCTGTCCGATTTCAGTTACCGTAAAATAGAATTTCCACAATTAGACATAAATCTGAAAACATTTACCTGAGACACTAGTCAATTGGAATTGGTGAGTGCAGCGGGGAAACCCCATACATTTGTTTTGTTTGTGTCCTTCCGACCATACACTTGTACATTTTTCATTGTACACTTCCCATTGTACACAGAAGTGATATGTTGAATTGTTGTGTCATTTATCAAGCGATGTCTTCCAACATTTCACGAGGTAATACCCTGCATTGTATATGTACGGTACAAACCTTTTTGGTGTTCATCCTCAGCAGGACAGGTATAAAAGTGGCAATAGGTAAAAGTTAAGATTCTGCCCAGTGGCTGAGGAGCAAAGAAGTAGGACACATTGCTATGTGGATCCTGGCCATTGGATCATTGACTCTGAAGTGTGAGCATGATTCTCTTTGGCGGCTGATATTGAGATGGTTCCTTGCAGATACGTGTGCTCACTGGTTGTTCAAAGAAGCTGTGCTTTGACCAACAGGTCTGTGGACCAAGTTAGCATGGGCTGTACCTTGTGCCTGTCTGCATGCTGTCTTGCCTGAGAGTGTCATACCATAATCATCCCAGGTATACCAATCCAGCGTAATCATGCAAAAGTGCATTTTTTCCTCTAATGCAGTGCTCAGACTACTGCCTTCATTTTACCAAAATAACAACTACATGCATATTCCCCTTGATATGTTAGACAATATGCTCAGCTTCTGAACAACTGTAGGGTGCTCCTATTCTCACAATGTATAGTGCAGCTACACCTGAGGCCTTCTTTTCCTTAGCAAAACTGGCCAGATCCATGGACCTTCATAATGGGCTGCGTGACATGCTGCGACTGGCCGAGTAGATAATGCTGTCCCCTTTGATCCATGTTCACAAATCTCCTTTGGGTACAAGCAGTAAACACAAAAAGGGGGAACACTAGAAGAAACATCGCTACATATATAACGTTCACTTACCCGTACCTCCGCCATGGAGGGGCACAATGTGGGTGAATATAAGCCCTGATGGACCTCCACCGGCCCATTGATTAAACTTGGAATTTGGGACACCATAATTAGAGGCCTCCGTGTCCGCCCAAATCCGGAAACGATGGTGGCTAAAAAAGCCAAGGGCAACCCGATGCCCTTTGTGCATGTTTGGAAGACACGGCGAAACTGGTGGGAAGTTAAAAGAGATCCATCAAACTAATGAACAAAAAGGCCAACCCGTGGAGGCCGCAGACCGGGAAGTCCTGTTTTTTTGAAAACGCAAGACTACGGACTTGCCTCTCTGGTCCGTTTTGAAAAAAGAAGGGTTACGGTCATAATTGTACGGGCCGAATCGTCAACTGGACATCATGTGAGGCAACAATGTGAGAACAATATCTAGTTTCTGACGGGCAGTGAATTCACCCACCTGCATAACCCAAAAAAGGGCTAGTTGAAATGCGCCTAAACGAGGGTGGCCTCGAACTCTGAATATGCCAGACCCCCTACTTTGTGGCAAAGCATTAGCAAGGTCTGCTGTGACTGGGTACCGAGCCTCTGGTGTAGGGGCTTTTCAATAATTATTTCTGTGTATGCCTTCCCCTAATCTTTGGACCAAGAAGTTGTTCGTTTGGTCGGACAACCCATGAACCTTATTTGCATATAGGCCACCGCTGCAAGTTAAATTCTGGCCTATTTATTAGTGTGGCAAAACCGTCTAATGGAGATGAGTGATAAAGAAGATTATGTGGTTTGCAAAAGCCGGCCAAAGCGATGGACGACAGGCATGCTGCCGAAACTCCTAGAATTGTGTAAGCCCGCGCGAATATGTTGCCCCCGTACTCATACAGTACTGATCGAAATTATTATCACCATTCGCGACCAATTTGGTGCGAATGATTCTTCGCGAAGACATCCGCAATTTCTTATACTTACCAGTCCGGGGAGTCATTTCCTTCGCAAAGAGAACCAACAATTCGCGACTGAAGCGGCCATAGGTCCAAGGAGAAAATAATTACCGGTCCGGGGAGTCGTCTTCTCCGCGAAGACTCGCGAAGACCAGCGGCCATAAATTGAGGGAGAAACTACTCCGTACTTGTCCTTTGCAAAGATTTGCAAAGTCCAGCAGCCATCCATCAAAGGACAAACTACCGGCCCCGGACGATTTCTTTCGGTAAGATTACTGCTGATTTGCGAATTTCAGCGGCAATTGATCGGCGGTGGGGAGAGAGTTGGGGGAGACAGGGTTTACAAGTCCAACATACGAACGTCTCTTCGCGAATGATGCGCGAACAATCTGCGAAGAAAGCACAACATTTTGCGACCTAAGGTCTAAATGTACGGGGGAAAAAACGTACGCCAACGAGATAAATGTGTTTTTTTTTCTTGGGGGGGGGGCATGATCACATGGGCAATTGCCGTTTGTGGAGCGGGAATTGAAACTTCAGTTAACCGAAACCCCCCCCCCCTCCTTCAACACAAGATCAATCCAGAGCACCGGCAGTTGCTTTTAAGTTTGTCTTTGTGAGCACCGCCAGGACTTTAGGAGCCCTATCCTTGCTCCTCGCTCAGAGCTTGCGGTTGAAACTCTGGTCTTTGCCAATGTGTAGTGCTTTGTGAGCAACGCCAAGGCTTTTCAAGCCGGCCCCATGCTCAGAGCTTGCGGTTTATATAAAAATACACGACCAGATTCTCCTGCCAGAGACGTTGTACTGAAGCCATTTTCCAAATTAAAATTGTTTTTCTTATTTTACCTTACCGTACCGGGTACCTCATAAAAAAAGTGTCCTAAATGTTCCAGAATGTTTCGTTTTTTATTGTTTTAATCATTGGAAGCTGAAAATCAGTGGGTAATTCAAAATCACTCTGTGCGGCCTCCGCCCATTTCGGTTGATATACACTCAAATCGAAGCTTGTTTTCTCCCACTTTAGGGGCTTTCACACAAGACGAAATCCCCGGGAATTTCGGTCTGTCTATTCACACAACCGAAGAAATCACCGCGGATAAGATTTTCCCCCGGGGAATTCTTACCCAAGCTCGGGGTATAGGGTAGAAGGAGAAAACCCTGGGACGCCATTTTTTTCGCGAAGATAACTGCCTATTCGCGATTTTCAGAGGCAATCGATCAGGGGTGTGGGGAGAGTTGGGGGAGACAGGGTTTATGGGTTCAATGTACGAACCTCTCTTCGCGAACGATGCGCGAACGATCAGAGAAGAAAAAACCCGTACGCCAATGAGATACTGTACATGGTTGTTATTTGGGGTTTTTTTTGGGGGGGGGGGTAGGGGCATGATCACATGGGCAATTGCCGTTTGTGGAGCGGGAATGGAAACTTCAGTTAACGGAAACCCCCCCCCCCCCTCCTTCAACCCAAGCAGTTGCTTTTAAGTTTGTCTTTGTGAGCACCGCCTGGACTTTAGGAGCCCTATCCTTGCTCCACGCTCAGAGCTTGTGGTTGAAACCCTGGTCCTTGCCAATGTGTAGTGCTTTGTGAGCAACGCCAAGGCTTTTCAATGATGCGTGAACGATCTACATGTACGAAGAAAGCACAACAATTTGCGACCTCAGGCTTAAAAATGAATGGGAAAAACCCGTACGCCAACGATGGCCATACCACTCGTAAAAAAAATGATTGGATGATTGCCTCTTGTGATTTCTGACATGTCCGCAAAAGATTTTAGACCTTTCTTTCGTTTGCAGCCATTGACGTACATTTGGTATGCGGCGGCCGTCAGCTTCGATAATGGACAACTGACATTGATTGTAGCCAAAAATAAATTCAACAATCTGCATTTTGTGTTGGGTATGATTTGGTATGATTTTGTGTTGGGTATTTTTTCTTAGGGGGGGGGGGGGAGGACTGGTCACATGGGCAATATTGCCGTTTGTTGAGCGGGAATTGAAACTTCAGTTAACCGAACCCCCCCCCCTATCAACCAAAGATCAATCCTGTCTTTGTGAGCACAGACAGGGCTTTAATAGTAGCCCTATCCTTGCTCCACGCTCAGAGCTTGCGGTTGTAACTCGGTCCTTGTCAAGGTAGTGCTGTGTGAGCACCGCCAAGGCTTTTCAAGCCGGCCTTAGAGCTCTAACTCACAGCACAGAGCAAAAATACATGACAAGACTGTCTCCCACCCGAGACATCGTGCTGAAGCCAGTTTCCAATAAAACATTTTTTTCTTTACATTACCTCATAAGAAACGTGTGTCCTATATATTCCAGATTTGTTCAGATGTTTTCATCATTTATTGTTTGAAATCTTAGAAACTGAAAAACATTGGGTTTTGCAAAATCCCTCTGTGTGGAGAGCAGTTGCCAAACAATGGCGGCACATCCCACGCAATGACGAACTCTGGAATACATGTACCCGGTATTTCCCAACCCACCCCTCCAAAAAACAAAAACGCCCCACAACCGACGGGAATTATCACCCGGGCCAAATGCCCAAAAGAACCCCCGTCCCAGTCGAGTTTGGTTTTTTCAAGGAATCAGATTATACGCTGGACTCCCTGCTCTCCGTACTTGAGGAATAATCACCCCCTAAATAGTGCAGCCCGGTCACCCTAACCGATTTTCCATACTGGTACTGCACAAAGAGAGAAACTGATTTGCAAAAATCCCTACCGCCACTGACGATTGCCTAGATGGCATGAAAACATTACTTGTTATTGCCACAAAATGGGAGCTGCGAAGCGTTCCTACTCCTAGTCTCGCTTACCAATCTTGATGATTAAATGGGTCAGCTTGCATTTTAGGGGGAAAAAAGGGCCTCCCTCCTTCCTTGTTGCCCAAAAGGCAGGACGCTAAACATGTTTTGTATTGCCTGAGCTGCAACATTGATTTTTCCCTGTCTACGTTCACGGATACGATGCAAACAAATATACAGGGGGCCTGTATAGTATTTGCAGTTTCGCTGCATATTTTTATTAAGTTATTCTGAGTACGTCAACTACCAACAGTATCAAACTTTTTTCAAAAATGAAATGTCTTTCATGTGGTCGGCCTACACATTTTTGTAATTTGTATGAAAGTTTATTTCTGTGCATACTTGTATAAAGAACCTTCAAAGAAACTTCATAGAACCTGAAATCCTGAAATTTTAATTTTTTAAAAAAGGGTGGGTAACGTCCCGATTTTTATTTTATTTCAGGAAAGTACAAAAAAAAAATCAATGAAAACAAGACACAGTTGACAGACAGTTCTTGTGTGAAAGCCCCTAAAGGCTAAAGTTGGAGAAAACAAGCTTCGATTTGAGGGTATATCATCCGAATTGGGCGGAGGCCACACAGAGTGATTTTGCATTACCCACTGATTTTCAGCTTTCAATATTTCAAACAATAAAAAATAAAACATTCTGGAACTTTTAGGACACTTTTTAATTTGGAAAATGGCTTCAGTACAACGTCTCTAGCAGGAGAATCTGGTCGTGTATTTTTATATTAACTGCAAGCTCTGAGCATGGGGCCGGCTTGAAAAGCCTTGGCGTTGCTCAAAAAGCACTACACATTGGCAAGGACCTGAGTTTCAACCGCAAGCTCTGAGTGTGGAGCAAGGATAGGGCTCCTAAAGTCCTGGCTTTCTTATCAGATCGTTCGCGCATTCTTCGCGAAGAGAGGTTTGTACGTTGGACTTGAAAACCCTGTCTCCCCCAACTCTCCCCACATTCCCCACATTCTCACATTCCTTCTGAAATTCGCAAATCGGCAGTTATCTTTGCTAAAGAAATGCTTAAGAAAAGCTTATCCACGGTGATTTCTTCTGTGAAAGCCCCTTAAGTGGGAGAAAACAAGCTTCGATTTGAGGGTACCAGTATATCAACTGAATTGGGCGGAGTGATTTTGCATTACCCACTGATTTTCAGCTTCCAATATTTCAAACAATAAAAGACGAAACATTCTGGAACATTTAGGACACTTTTTTTTATGAGGTACCCGGTACGGTAAGGTACAAAGTCTCTGCCAGTGCTCTGGATTGAACATGGGTTGAAGGAGGTTGGGGGGGGTTTGGTTAACTGAAGTTTCCATTCCCGCTCCACAAACGGCAATTGCCCATGTGATCATGTCTCCCCCCAAAAAAAAAAACCAAAAAAAACTAGAGATTTATGTCTGTTGGCAAACAGAACATAACGCTTTTCCGCATCTGGTTCTCTTAAAAAAATGGAAAAAAAAATGTTATGAACAAAAATTGACATCAACGGGATTCGAACCCTTAACCTCCATTCCTATTAAAACCCAAAACGCACGTGCATATTTTGTGCACAAAGTTTATGGGACTTCATTATATTTTTCAAGAAATCATAACAAACTCAGGATGTAGAAAGTGTAGCCCAATTGCTAAATGCCCACCAAAATTCAAGACGATTGACCTTTGACAAATATGTGTTTTAAAAACACGCATTTTGATGACGTCACGATTGCGTCATGGCATGTTGGCCCTGGAGGGTGTTTCTTAACTACATCCCCAATAGATATAATCGAAAAAATGAAAAAAATCTTGCTCCGTTGGCCAAATATGCTCAATTGAATGTTACAATTTTTGGATACACCTTTTCCCAACTTAGATATACATGTAGTACAAACTTGGAACAAAACGAAATTGCTTTTTTGCTTTTATTGCAGTTTGAAATTTGCCCCTTTAAAGCGCTGTCACGTGACACGTGGTGACGTCATGAAGTTTTACAGACAACTGTGCACAACTTAAGCAAGGGGTCTATGCATTTGTCAAGTTTGGAAAAAATCAAAGTTTGTTCAATGGCAAAAGTGCCCTCCGAAAAAACCCTGTGCTTTGTCTATGGGATTTTGGCACAAGAAAAAGAAGAAGAAGAAGAAGAAGAAGAAAAAAAAAATAGAAATTTATGTCTGTTTGCAACAGATCATAAAGCTTTTCCGCATCTTTTTCACTTAAAAAAATATATAAAAAAATAAAGAAATCATAACAATTCTGAACAATGGTTAATTGGTTCCAAACTCAGGATTTGGAATGTCTAGCCCAATAGCTAACTGCCCACCATATTTCGAGAACATTAACCTTTGGCTAATATGTGCTTTAAAATCACTCATTTTGATGACGTCACGATTACGTCATTGAATTTTGGCCCCGGTGGGTGTTTCTAAACTATATCCCCAATATACCGTATATTAACAAAAAAATGAAAAAAATCTTGCTCCGTTGGCCAAATATGCTCATTTTAATTTGAAAATCTGAAAGTTCATGACCTCATTAATATTCATGAGATGACGTCACGATCAAATGAGGGCAATTTTTGGATACACCTTTTCCCAACTTAGATATACTGCAAAATTGAAACCAAACTATAACCGATACCTTTGCTAATAATTACTGGTAAGTTTGAAATTTGACATTTTAATGACCTTTCACGTGACCCCCTGATGACGTCATGATGACCTCACTATTTGCAATGAATCTCCATCTACTAACCTAAGTATGTGCCAAGTTTGAAGCCATTTGTATTTGATATTAGGCCCCAATGGATTTCACAGCTAATTTGTACACAAACCTATAGCCCTTAGTATGAAAAACCTAAACAAAGAAAAACAAAGGAAATTCCTGAAATATGTTTGGATAATTTCAATCCGGAGTAAATGTTGAGTCGTTTGAAGACAAAATTAAAAAAAAAAAAATCTTCTTTCAGGTAGTAATCTTCGTCTGAAATTTAGATATACCTACGTGAAGCCATAATTATTGACTACAGTGTAGTGTACAAGCTGCCCCTTTAAAGCACTGGCACTTGTGGGATCTGAGATCACGGCATGATTGCTCATGCCAGTTTGGCCCTTTAAAGAGCTGTCACGTGACCATCCAACAACAAAAAGACAAGGAAGCAAGAAAAAATTGACATTTACATCATATACTAAATGTAGGCCCTCGATCGTTTCGATCAAATTTGCGAAGGAAGAAAAAAATGACATCACCGGGATTCCGACCCAGACTCTCAATTCCTACCCGAATAAGTACGTGCATATTTCGTGCACAAAGTATATTGGACTTCATTATAACATTAAAAAAATCAAAATAATTATGAACAATGGTCGATTGGTTCCAAACCTAGGATTTTGTATGTCTAGCACAATAGCTACCTGCACACCAAATTTCAAGGAGATTAACCTTTGGCAAATATGTGTTTAAAAAACACGCATTTTGATGATGTCACGACTGCGTCATGGCATTTTGGCCCAGGAGGGTGTTTCTAAACTACATCCCCAATAGATATAAACGAAAAAATGAAAAAAATCTTGCTCCGTTGGACAAATATGCTCAATTGAAGGTTAAAATCTTAAAAGTTTATGACCTCATTAATATTCATGAGATGACGTCACAATCAAATGAGGGCATTTATTGGATACACCATTTCCCAACTTAGATATAGTGCAAACTTGGAACAAAACGAAATTGCTTTTTTGCTTTTATTGCAGTTTGAAATTTGCCCCTTTAAAGCGCTGTCACGTGACACGTGGTGACCTCATGAAGTTTTACAGACAACTGTGCACAACTTAAGCAAGGGTTCTATACATTTGTCAAGTTTGGAAAAAATCAAAGTTTGTTCAATGGCAAAAGTGCCCTCCGAAAAAACCCTGTGCTTTGTCTATGGGATTTTGGCACAAGAAAAAGAAGAAGAAGAAGAAGAAGAAGAAGAAAAAAAAATAGAAATTTATGTCTGTTTGCAACAGATCATAAAGCTTTTCCGCATCTTTTTCACTTAAAAAAATATATAAAAAAATAAAGAAATCATAACAATTCTGAACAATGGTTAATTGGTTCCAAACTCAGGATTTGGAATGTCTAGCCCAATAGCTAACTGCCCACCATATTTCGAGAACATTAACCTTTGGCTAATATGTGCTTTAAAATCACTCATTTTGATGACGTCACGATTACGTCATTGAATTTTGGCCCAAGAGGGTGTTTCTAAACTATATCCCCAATATACCGTATATTAACAAAAAAATGAAAAAAAATCTTGCTCTGTTGGCCAAATATGCTCATTTTTATTTGAAAATCTGAAAGTTCATGACCTCATTAATATTCATGAGATGACGTCACGATCAAATGAGGGCAATTTTTGGATACACCTTTTCCCAACTTAGATATACTGCAAAATTGAAACCAAACTATAACCGATACCTTTGCTAATAATTACTGGTAAGTTTGAAATTTGACATTTTAATGACCTTTCACGTGACCCCCTGATGACGTCATGATGACCTCACTATTTGCAATGAATCTCCATCTACTAACCTAAGTATGTGCCAAGTTTGAAGCCATTTGTATTTGATATTAGGCCCCAATGGATTTCACAGCTAATTTGTACACAAACCTATAGCCCTTAGTATGAAAAACCTAAACAAAGAAAAACAAAGGAAATTCCTGAAATATGTTTTGATAATTTCAATCCGGAGTAAATGTTGAGTCGTTTGAAGACAAAAAAAAAAAAAAAAATCTTCTTTCAGGTAGTAATCTTCGTCTGAAATTTAGATATACCTACGTGAAGCCATAATTATTGACTACAGTGTAGTGTACAAGCTGCCCCTTTAAAGCACTGGCACTTGTGGGATCTGAGATCACGGCATGATTGTTCATGCCAGTTTCGCCCTTTAAAGAGCTGTCACGTGACCATCCAACAACAAAAAGACAAGGAAGCAAGAAAAAATTGACATTTACATCATATACTAAATGTAGGCCCTCGATCGTTTCGATCAAATTTGCGAAGGAAGAAAAAAATGACATCACCGGGATTCCGACCCAGACTCTCAATTCCTACCCGAATAAGTACGTGCATATTTCGTGCACAAAGTATATTGGACTTCATTATAACATTAAAAAAATCAAAATAATTATGAACAATGGTCGATTGGTTCCAAACCTAGGATTTTGTATGTCTAGCACAATAGCTACCTGCGCACCAAATTTCAAGGAGATTAACCTTTGGCAAATATGTGTTTAAAAAACACGCATTTTGATGATGTCACGATTGCGTCATGGCATTTTGGCCCAGGAGGGTGTTTCTAAACTACATCCCCAATAGATATAAACAAAAAAATGAAAAAAATCTTGCTCCGTTGGACAAATATGCTCAATTGAAGGTTATAATCTTAAAAGTTTATCACCTCATTAATATTCATGAGATGACATCACAATCAAATGAGGGCATTTATTGGATACACCATTTCCCAACTTAGATATAGTGCAAACTTGGAAGAAAACGAAATTGCTTTTTTGCTTTTATTGCAGTTTGAAATTTGCCCCTTTAAAGCGCTGTCACGTGACACGTGGTGACCTCATGAAGTTTTACAGACAACTGTGCACAACTTAAGCAAGGGTTCTATGCATTTGTCAAGTTTGGAAAAAATCAAAGTTTGTTCAATGGCAAAAGTGCCCTCCGAAAAAACCCTGTGCTTTGTCTATGGGATTTTGGCACAAGAAAAAGAAGAAGAAGAAGAAGAAGAAAAAAAAATAGAAATTTATGTCTGTTTGCAACAGATCATAAAGCTTTAGCTTTTCCGCATCTTTTTCACTTAAAAAAATATATAAAAAAATAAAGAAATCATAACAATTCTGAACAATGGTTAATTGGTTCCAAACTCAGGATTTGGAATGTCTAGCCCAATAGCTAACTGCCCACCATATTTCGAGAACATTAACCTTTGGCTAATATGTGCTTTAAAATCACTCATTTTGATGACGTCACGATTACGTCATTGAATTTTGGCCCCGGAGGGTGTTTCTAAATTATATCCCCAATATACCGTATATTAACAAAAAAATGAAAAAAATCTTGCTCCGTTGGCCAAATATGCTCATTTTAATTTGAAAATCTGAAAGTTCATGACCTCATTAATATTCATGAGATGACGTCACGATCAAATGAGGGCAATTTTTGGATACACCTTTTCCCAACTTAGATATACTGCAAAATTGAAACCAAACTATAACCGATACCTTTGCTAATAATTACTGGTAAGTTTGAAATTTGACATTTTAATGACCTTTCACGTGACCCCCTGATGACGTCATGATGACCTCACTATTTGCAATGAATCTCCATCTACTAACCTAAGTATGTGCCAAGTTTGAAGCCATTTGTATTTGATATTAGGCCCCAATGGATTTCACAGCTAATTTGTACACAAACCTATAGCCCTTAGTATGAAAAACCTAAACAAAGAAAAACAAAGGAAATTCCTGAAATATGTTTTGATAATTTCAATCCGGAGTAAATGTTGAGTCGTTTGAAGACAAAAAAAAAAAAAAAAATCTTCTTTCAGGTAGTAATCTTCGTCTGAAATTTAGATATACCTACGTGAAGCCATAATTATTGACTACAGTGTAGTGTACAAGCTGCCCCTTTAAAGCACTGGCACTTGTGGGATCTGAGATCACGGCATGATTGTTCATGCCAGTTTCGCCCTTTAAAGAGCTGTCACGTGACCATCCAACAACAAAAAGACAAGGAAGCAAGAAAAAATTGACATTTACATCATATACTAAATGTAGGCCCTCGATCGTTTCGATCAAATTTGCGAAGGAAGAAAAAAATGACATCACCGGGATTCCGACCCAGACTCTCAATTCCTACCCGAATAAGTACGTGCATATTTCGTGCACAAAGTATATTGGACTTCATTATAACATTAAAAAAATCAAAATAATTATGAACAATGGTCGATTGGTTCCAAACCTAGGATTTTGTATGTCTAGCACAATAGCTACCTGCGCACCAAATTTCAAGGAGATTAACCTTTGGCAAATATGTGTTTAAAAAACACGCATTTTGATGATGTCACGATTGCGTCATGGCATTTTGGCCCAGGAGGGTGTTTCTAAACTACATCCCCAATAGATATAAACAAAAAAATGAAAAAAATCTTGCTCCGTTGGACAAATATGCTCAATTGAAGGTTATAATCTTAAAAGTTTATCACCTCATTAATATTCATGAGATGACATCACAATCAAATGAGGGCATTTATTGGATACACCATTTCCCAACTTAGATATAGTGCAAACTTGGAAGAAAACGAAATTGCTTTTTTGCTTTTATTGCAGTTTGAAATTTGCCCCTTTAAAGCGCTGTCACGTGACACGTGGTGACCTCATGAAGTTTTACAGACAACTGTGCACAACTTAAGCAAGGGTTCTATGCATTTGTCAAGTTTGGAAAAAATCAAAGTTTGTTCAATGGCAAAAGTGCCCTCCGAAAAAACCCTGTGCTTTGTCTATGGGATTTTGGCACAAGAAAAAGAAGAAGAAGAAGAAGAAGAAAAAAAAATAGAAATTTATGTCTGTTTGCAACAGATCATAAAGCTTTAGCTTTTCCGCATCTTTTTCACTTAAAAAAATATATAAAAAAATAAAGAAATCATAACAATTCTGAACAATGGTTAATTGGTTCCAAACTCAGGATTTGGAATGTCTAGCCCAATAGCTAACTGCCCACCATATTTCGAGAACATTAACCTTTGGCTAATATGTGCTTTAAAATCACTCATTTTGATGACGTCACGATTACGTCATTGAATTTTGGCCCCGGAGGGTGTTTCTAAATTATATCCCCAATATACCGTATATTAACAAAAAAATGAAAAAAATCTTGCTCCGTTGGCCAAATATGCTCATTTTAATTTGAAAATCTGAAAGTTCATGACCTCATTAATATTCATGAGATGACGTCACGATCAAATGAGGGCAATTTTTGGATACACCTTTTCCCAACTTAGATATACTGCAAAATTGAAACCAAACTATAACCGATACCTTTGCTAATAATTACTGGTAAGTTTGAAATTTGACATTTTAATGACCTTTCACGTGACCCCCTGATGACGTCATGATGACCTCACTATTTGCAATGAATCTCCATCTACTAACCTAAGTATGTGCCAAGTTTGAAGCCATTTGTATTTGATATTAGGCCCCAATGGATTTCACAGCTAATTTGTACACAAACCTATAGCCCTTAGTATGAAAAACCTAAACAAAGAAAAACAAAGGAAATTCCTGAAATATGTTTTGATAATTTCAATCCGGAGTAAATGTTGAGTCGTTTGAAGACAAAAAAAAAAAAAAATAATTCTTCTTTCAGGTAGTAATCTTCGTCTGAAATTTAGATATACCTACGTGAAGCCATAATTATTGACTACAGTGTAGTGTACAAGCTGCCCCTTTAAAGCACTGGCACTTGTGGGATCTGAGATCACGGCATGATTGTTCATGCCAGTTTCGCCCTTTAAAGAGCTGTCACGTGACCATCCAACAACAAAAAGACAAGGAAGCAAGAAAAAATTGACATTTACATCATATACTAAATGTTGGCCCTCGATCGTTACGATCAAATTTGCGAAGGAAGAAAAAAATGACATCACCGGGATTCCGACCCAGACTCTCAATTCCTACCCGAATAAGTACGTGCATATTTCGTGCACAAAGTATATTGGACTTCATTATAACATTAAAAAAATCATAATAATTATGAACAATGGTCGATTGGTTCCAAACTCAGGATTTTGAATGTCTAGCCCAATAGCTACCTGCGTATCAAATTTCAAGAAGATTGAGCATTGGCTAATATGTGTTTTAAAAACACGCATTTTGATGACGTCACAATTGCGTCATGGCATTTTGGCCCCGGAGGGTGTTTCTAAACTACATCCCCAATAGATATAACCGAAGAAATGAAAAAAATCTTGCTCCTTTGGCCAAATATGCTCAATTGAATGTTAAAATAGCAAAAGTTCATGACCTCATTAATATTCATGAGATGACGTCACGATCAAATGAGGGCAATTTTCGGATACCCCTTTTCCCAACTTAGATATAGTGCAAAATTGAAACCCAACAAAATTGCATTTTTGCTTAAAATGGAGTTTGAATTTTGCACCTTTAAAGCGCTGTCACGTGACACATGATGACGTCATGACATTTTTAAGACCACTGTGCACTAGTTCAACATTGGCTTTATGCATTTGCCAAGTTTGAAAAAAATCCGAGTGTGTTCAATGGCAAAAGTGCCCTCCAGAAAAACCCTGTGCAAAGTCTATGGGATTTTTCCGACCAGAAAAAGAAGAAGAAGAAGAAGAAGACAAAACTAGAGATTTATGTCTGTTGGCTAACAGAACATAACGCTTTTCCGCATCTGGCTCTCTTAAAAAAAAATAATAATTGACATCAGCGGGATTCGAACCCATAACCTCAATTTCTACCCCAAAACGCACGTGCATATTCCGTGCACAAAGTATATGGGACTTCATTATAACATTAAAAAAATAATAATAATTATGAACAATGGTCGATTGGTTCCAAACTCAGGGTTTTGAATGTCTAGCCCAATAGCTACCTGCGTATCAAATTTCAAGAAGATTGAGCATTGGCTAATATGTGTTTTAAAAACACGCATTTTGATGACGTCACAATTGCGTCATGGCATTTTGGCCCCGGAGGGTGTTTCTAAACTACATCCCCAATAGATATAACCGAAGAAATGAAAAAAATCTTGCTCCTTTGGCCAAATATGCTCAATTGAATGTTAAAATAGCAAAAGTTCATGACCTCATTAATATTCATGAGATGACGTCACGATCAAATGAGGGCAATTTTCGGATACCCCTTTTCCCAACTTAGATATAGTGCAAAATTGAAACCCAACGAAATTGCATTTTTGCTTAAAATGGAGTTTGAATTTTGCACCTTTAAAGCGCTGTCACGTGACACATGATGACGTCATGACATTTTTAAGACCACTGTGCACTAGTTCAACATTGGCTTTATGCATTTGCCAAGTTTGAAAAAAATCCAAGTGTGTTCAATGGCAAAAGTGCCCTCCAGAAAAACCCTGTGCAAAGTCTATGGGATTTTTCCGACCAGAAAAAGAAGAAGAAGAAGAAGAAGACAAGAACAATAGCTTTTCTGTTTCGGAACGGAAAAGCTAAAGAAGAAGAAGAAGAAGAAGAAGACAAAAACTAGAGATTTATGTCTGTTGGCTAACAGAACATAACGCTTTTCCGCATCTGGTTCTCTTAAAAAAAAAAAAAAATTGACATCAGCGGGATTCGAACCCGTAACCTCAATTTCTACCCCAAAACGCACGTGCATATTTCGTGCACAAAGTGTATGGGACTTCATTATAACATTCAAAAAATCATAATAATTCTAAACATTGGTCGATTGCTACGAAAATCAGGATTTAGAATGTCTAGCCCAATAGCTACCTGCACACCAAATTTTGAGACGATTGACCTTTGGCAAATATGCGTTTTAAAAACACGCATTTTGATGACGTCACGATTGCGTCATGGCATTTTGGCCCCGAAGGGTGTTTATAAACTACATCCCCAATAGATATAATCGAAAAAATGAAACAAATTTTGCTCCGTTGGCCAAATATGCTAAATTGAATGTTACAATCTTAAAAGTTTATGACCTCATTAATATTCATGAGATGACGTCACGATCAAATGAGGGCAATTTTCGGATACACCTTTTCCCAACTTAGATATAGTGCAAACTTGGAACAAAACAAAATTGCATTTTTGCTTAAAATGGAGTTCGAAATTTGCCCCTTTAAAGCGCTGTCACGTGACACGTGGTGACGTCATGAAGTTTTCAAGACCACTGTGCACTAGTTCAACATTGGCTTTATGCATTTGCCAAGTTTGAAAAAAATCAAAGTTTGTTCAATGCCAAAAGTGCCCTCCAGAAAAACCCCGTGCTTTGTCTATGGGATTTTTTCCGACCAGAAAAAGAAGAAGAAGAAAAAACTAGAGATTTATGTCTGTTGGCTAACAGAACATAACGCTTTTCCGCATCTGGTTCTCTTAAAAAAATAAAAATTGACATCAGCGGGATTCGAACCCGTAACCTCAATTTCTACCCCAAAACGCACGTGCATATTTCGTGCACAAAGTGTATGGGACTTCTTTATAACATTCAAAAAATCATAATAATTCTGAACAATGGTCGATTGCTTCCAAATTCAGGATTTGGAATGTCTAGCCCAATAGCTACCTGCACACCAAATTTCGAGAAGATTGACCTTTGGCAGATATGTTTCTTTAAAAACACGCATTTTGATGACGTCACGATTGCGTCATGGCATTTTGGCCCCGGTGGGTGTTTCTAGACTACATCTCCAATAGATATCAACAACAAAAATTAAAAATTCTTGCTCCGTTGGCCAAATATGCTCAATTGAATGTTTAAATAGCAAAAGTTCATGACCTCATTAATATTCAAGAGATGACGTCACGATCAAATGAGGGCAATTTTCGGATACACCTTTTCCCAACTTAGATATAGTGCAAAATTGAAACCCAACAAAATTGCATTTTTGCTGAAATGAAGTTTGAATTTTGCACCTTTAAAGTGCTGTCACGTGACACATGATGACGTCATGACATTTTCAAGACCACTGTGCACTAGTTCAACATTGGCTTTATGCATTTGCCAAGTTTGAAAAAAATCCAAGTGTTTTCAATGGCAAAAGTGCCGGACAGAAAAACCCTGTGCAAAGTCTATGGGAAAATTCCGAACAGAAAAAGAAGAAGAAGAACTAGAGATTTATGTCTGTTTGCTAACAGAACATAACGCTTTTCCGCATCTGGTTCTCTTAAAAAAAAAATTTAAAAAAAAAATTGACATCAGCGGGATTCGAACTCGGAACCTCAATTTCTACCCCAAAACGCACGTGCATATTTCGTGCACAAAGTGTATGGGACTTCATTATAACATTCAAAAAATCATAATAATTCTAAACAATGGTCGATTGCTTCGAAACTCAGGATTTAGAATGTCTAGCCCAATAGCTAAATGCCCACTAAATTTCGAGACGATTGACCTTTGGCAAATATGCGTTTTAAAAACACGCATTTTGATGACGTCACGATTGCGTCATGGCATTTTGGCCCCGGAGGCTGTTTCTAAACTACATCCCCAATAGATATAATCGAAAAAATAAAAAAAATCTTGCTCCGTTGGCCAAATATGCTCAATTGAATGTTAAAATCTTAAAAGTTTATGACCTCATTAATATTCATGAGATGACGTCACAATCAAATGAGGGCAATTTTCGGATACACCTTTTCCCAACTTAGATATAGTGCAAACTTGGAACAAAACGAAATTGCTTTTTTGCTTTTATTGCAGTTTGAAATTTGCCCCTTTAAAGCGCTGTCACGTGACACGTGGTGACGTCATGAAGTTTTAAAGATAACTGTGCACTAGTTCAACATTGGCTCTATGCATTTGCCAAGTTTTAAAAAAATCCAAGTTTGTTCAATGGCAAAAGTGCCAGTCATGAAATCCCCGTGCTTTGTCTATGGGAAAATTCCGACCAGAAAAAGAAGAAGAAGAAAAAAAAAAAAAATCAGAACAAGAACAATAGCTTTTCCGCTACGCGGCGGAAAAGCTAAGAAGAAAAAAAAAAAAAATCAGAACAAGAACAATAGCTTTTCCGCTACGCGGCGGAAAAGCTAAAAAAAAAATCAGAACAAGAACAATAGCTTTTCCGCTACCTGGCGGAAAAGCTAACTAGAGATTTATGTCTGTTGGCTAACAGAACATAACGCTTTTCCGCATCTGGCTAGATCTCTTTAAAAAAATAATAAAAAATTGACATAAACGGGATTCGAACTCATAACCTCAATTTCTACCCCAAAACGCACGTGCATATTTCGTGCACAAAGTGTATGGGACTTCATTATAACATTCAACAAATCATAATAATTATGAACAATGGTCAATTGCTTCGAAACTCAGGATTTAGAATGTCTAGCCCAATAGCTAAATGCCTACCAAATTTCGAGACGATTGACTTTTGGCAAATATGCGTTTTAAAAACACGCATTTTGATTTCTACCCCAAAACGCACGTGCATATTTCGTGCACAAAGTGTATGGGACTTCATTATAACATTCAACAAATCATAATAATTCTGAACAATGGTCAATTGCTTCGAAACTCAGGATTTAGAATGTCTAGCCCAATAGCTAAATGCCTACCAAATTTCGAGACGATTGACCTTTGGCAAATATGCGTTTTAAAAACACGCATTTTGATGACGTCACGATTGCGTCATGGCATTTTGGCCCTGAAGGGTGTTTCTAAACTACATCCCCAATAGATATAATCGAAAAAATGAAAAAAATCTTGCTCCGTTGGCCAAATATGCTCAATTGAATGTTACAATCTTAAAAGTTTATGACCTCATTAATATTCATGAGATGAGGTCACGATCAAATGAGGGCAATTTTCGGATACACCTTTTCCCAACTTAGAAATAGTGCAAATTTGGAACATAACAAAATTGCTTTTTTGCTTTTATCGCAGTTTGAAATTTGCCCCTTTAAAGCGCTGTCACATGACACGTGGTGACGTCATGACGTTTTCAAGACTATGACGCAAAATTTCAGCAAGGGTTTTATGCATATACCAAGTTTGAAAAAAATCAAAATTTGTTCAATGGCAAAAATGCCTTCCGAAAAAACCCTGTGCTTTGTCTATGGGATTTTTCTGACAAGAAAAAGAAGAAGAAGAAGAAGAAGAAGAAGAAAAAAAATCAGAACAACAACAATAGCTCTGCTTCGCGCGAAAAAGCTAAAAAAATCAGAACTAGAGATTTATGTCTGTTGGCTAACAGAACATTTAACGCTTTTCCGCATCTGGTTCTCTAAAAAAAATAAAAATTGACATCAGCGGGAATCGAACCCGTAACCTCAATTTCTACCCCAAAATGCACGTGCATATTTCGTGCACAAAGTGTATGGGACTTCATTATAACATTCAAAAAATCATAATAATTCTGAACAATGGTCAATTGCTTCGAAACTCAGGATTTAGAATGTCTAGCCCAATAGCTAAATGCCTACCGAATTTCGAGACGATTGACCTTTAGCAAATATGCGTTTTAAAAACACGCATTTTAAAGACGTCACGATTGCGTCATGGCATTTTGGCACCGCGGCGGAAAAGCTAAAAAAAATTCAGAACAAGAACAATAGCTTTTCCGCTACGCTGCGGAAAAGCTAAAAAATCAATAGCTTTTCCGTTGGAACGGAAAAGCTAAAAAATCAGAACAACAACAATAGCTTTTCCGCTTCGCGGCGGAAAAGCTAACAATAACAACATGTATCTCGTTGGCGTACGGGATTTTTCTAACATTTTTAGACCTTAGGTCGCAAATTGCGCACCGTTTGCGCATCATTCGCGAAGAGAGGTTTGTACGTTGAGCTTGAAAACCTTGTCTCCCCAACTCTCCCCACAACCCTGATGGATTGCCTCTGAAATTCGCAAAACGGCAGTTATCTTCGCGAAAGAAATGACGTCCCAGGGTATGACGTCCCTGGGGTAAGTATTCCCTGGGGAAAAGTTTATCCACGGTGATTTCTTCGGTTGTGTGAATAGACGGACCGAAATTCCCGGGGATTTCGTCTTCTTTGAAAGCCCCTAAAGTGGGAGAAAACAAACTTCGATTTGAGGGTACCGGTATATCAACCGAATTGGGCGGAGGCCGCACAGAGTGTTTTTGCATTACCCACTGATTTTCAGCTTCCAATATTTCAAACAATAAAAAACGAAACATTCTGGAACATTTAGGACACTTTTTTTTATGAGGTACCCGGTACGGTAAGGTACAAAGTCTCTGCCAGTGCTCTGGATTGAACATGGGTTGAAGGAGGTTGGGGGGGGTTTGGTTAACTGAAGTTTCCATTCCCGCTCCACAAACGGCAATTGCCCATGTGATCATGCCTCCCCCAACTCTCTCCCCACCCCCGATCGATTGCCGCTGAAATTCGCAAATCAGCAGTAATCTTCCCGAAAGAAATGACTTCCGGGACCGCTAGTTTCTCCTTTGATGGATGGCTGCTGGATTTTGCGAATCTTCGCAAAGGAAATGACCCCCCGGACCAGTACAGAGTAGTTTCTCCCTCAGTTTATGGCCGCTGGTCTTCGCAAGTCTTTGCGAAGAAGACGACTCCCCGGACCGGTAATTATTTTCTCCTCGGACCTATGGCCGCTTCAGTCGCGAATCGTTGGTTCTCTTCGCGAAGGAAATGACTCCCCGGACTGGTAAGTATAAGAAATTGCAGACGTCTTCGCGAAGAATCATTCGCACCAAATTGGTCGCGAATGGTGATAATAATTTCAATCAATACTGTAGTTAAGCCATTATTGCTGTGTGTGGGCGCCAGTGTTCTCTGTCTATAGTTCCCAAGGAATGCAGGGATTGGTATCCCTTGCGCAGCTACCGACAGAGCGAGTCAGTGGAAGCGAGATATCTTCAACGGGAAAAGAGCATTTGCAATTTCATTATGCGCACCTGGGCTTTGAAGGCCACATTATTGCTGAGGCAGGGCAGCACCAAGAAACAGACCAAGCGCATTGGAGAGCTACACTTGATGTCTGCTTACAAAAGATGGCAACTACAGCCACATTGTCAGAATGGATGATGACGCGTTGCCCTTGTAGGAAAAAAAAATCAAGTCAAGCATTGGAATGTTTGGAGGGAATGGAACAAAGGAGGCCCGGGGCTGCGAGCCGGGTACCGATGGGCCTGCCGGATTTACTGATGTAGACCTGGTCGCACTCGCCACACGGAATTTCTTAGACGACACCGAGTCTTCCTTTCGAGGATTCTCCTCAGCCGTCTGGAGACACCGTCCATGAAGGGGAGTACAGCAAAGGACTTGTACTCAAACCGTTCCGTATTGGCATCCACCTTTGGCCTCGAAGAATGCTGGATGAAGGGGGTTGGGTACCTGTTCGCTGCCAGGGCAGCGTGTACATGGCATTTCTCTGAGGCCGTAAAGCGCGGTTGGTTACCAAACGTGCTGCACGGTCAAAGAGGCATTTAGCCACTCCCCGCTTCACAGACTCAGGGTGGTGGGAGTTGTAAGCCAGGTACTGGTCAGTGTGCATGGGTTTGCGGTACACAGTTGTGGTCAGGCTGCCGTCGAGCTCCCTGTGGACCAAAGTGTCCAGGAAGGCGATGGTGTTGTCCTCTTCGATCTCGATAGTGAAACGTATGGTGGGCTGGAGACAGTTCATATGGGAGAGCAGTTGGACGGTCCGGTTGTGCGGTGCAATGACAAAGGTTCATCGACATCGCTTCCATACTGTGGGTGAGCAGTCGAGAGGGCGACTCTGTAAGGCCTCCTCCTCAAATGCCTCCATGTATAGGTTGGCGATGACCGCGGACACTGGACTGCCCACAGCTGCTCCATCCGTCTGCTCGTAGAAGGTCCCTTTGTGGAGAAAATAGGTGGACTGCAATACGAACTCCAGCAAGGTGGTGATCTTGGCGGGGGAGAGGGAAGTCCAGGCCGACAGGTTCCGGTCTTCTTCCAGGCGTTGTAGGGCTACTCTCTGCACGCTCCTTCAATAGGGACGTTGGTAAACAACGACGTGACATCAAAGGAGATTAATGCCTCGTGGCTGCTGATCCGCTGTCCGCAGAGGAATTCCGCGAAGGCTGTGGAGTTAGGTACTGTGTTGGCCGTGTTCCCGATCAACGGAGACAGGATCCCTGCCAAATGCTTGGACAGGTCGTAAGCAAAGGAGCTTACGCAGGAGACAATGGGCCTCAGT
Source organism: Luidia sarsii (assembly GCA_949987565.1). Lineage (NCBI taxonomy): Eukaryota > Metazoa > Echinodermata > Asteroidea > Paxillosida > Luidiidae > Luidia > Luidia sarsii. Next base: position 3,958,093 of record OX465118.1, read on the forward strand.
GGTGTACCCGGTTTGTGGATCTTGGGCAAACCGTACATCCTGGGTGGTTGCTTGCCGGAGGGGCGAACCTTCCTGTAAGTTCCATCGTCAATAACCCCGGTCCTGTTGAGATCCAACTGCTGGGACGTGATCTTCTGGCAAAGCCGGTCGGTGGGGTCCTTTGTCAGCTTGCGGTAGGGGGTAGAGGTGATCAGTTTATCCATTTTGCTCCGGTAAGTTTCGGTGTCGAGGACCACGTTAGTGGGGACCTTGTCGGTCGAGAGGATCAAGAAGGTACGATCCTCCCGCAGAGACCTCGGGGAGGGCGCGCTGTTCCCGGCTGATGTTGCCCCTCGGGGGACGTGCTTTTCGTAGGGTTGCGTTGACCTCTCTAGTGATCAGGTCGGCTGCCTCGGGGTCAAGCCTTTCAGTGCTGTCTCCACATTGGCCACGATCTCTGAAGCCGGAACGCGGTCAGGGGTGATGGCGAAGTTGAGGCCCTTCCCGAGCAGTGACCCTTCAGTGGCGGACAGGGTCCTCGAGGAGAGGTTGAACACCCACTTGGCTGTGTCCACAGTTGACCCAGCAGAGCGTTGGCCAGAGGGAAGGTGTGTCTGTCCGTCGACCAAGTCTTGGAACTTGGCGAGCTGACGGGCCTTGCATTTCTCAAACTCATGGCAGCAACGGCTGTCAATTCTCTGAATCATCAGGGTACGGTTGGCGTCGAAAAGGGTGGACTCGATCTGGGATAAGGTGGAGTTCACTCGTCCTGGATGGTTGTCTTCATTGTCCGCGTCAGATGGATCCTTTCCCGTAGGAACCGGAGAGAAGCTGTCTCTGCTACTTTCCGTGCTCCCTTAGTGAGGACCAAAGGTTTGACCCTAAAATCCTTGGGAACCACCGAGTTCTTGATGCAGCGGACTAGGAAGGTCAGGTGTTGTTAATGCAACGGACTAGGAAGGTCAGCATGTTGTTGTCCCACACTCTCTTTGCCAAGTGAGCCATTGCTTTGGCTGCCTTGCCAATTCTGACCTTCAGCTCGGTGTCGAGAGATAGATTGTAGTAGGAGATGGTGGAGCCCAGATAAGTGGACTGCTCTACCACAGTGGACTGCTCTGCAGCTGTCGAAAAAAGCGTGATGAGATAAGTCTCAGTATGGGCGGTGAGGGCAGCATCATCCGCAAACAGCATCTGCCTGATGAGTACCCTCTGCAACTTTGTCTTTGCACGGAGGTGTGCCAGATTGAAGAGGCCCCCATCACTCCAGGTGTGAAGGAAGATGCCATCATCTGACTATTGGAAGGCATAGTGCAACAGCAGGGAGAAGATGTTGAAGAGGGTCGGAGCGAGGACACATCCCGGCTTCATGCCGCTCTTGATTGGGAAGGGGTCCAAGGATTATCCATCGTACTGGACAGTGCCACTCATGTTGTCCTGGAAAGACACAATCATCCTCAGGAGCTTGGAGGGACATCCGATCTACTGTAGGAGGGTGAGGAGTCCTTCTTGACTGACCAAGTCGAACGTCTTGGTAAGGACAGGTCGATGAAGGCTATGAAAAGGGGTCGTCTCTGCCCTCAGCACTTCTCCTGCAGTTGCCTCACAGAGATCAACATGTCAATGGTGGACCTTGCAGCTCTAAAGCCGGATTTTGAATCTGGATACACCCGCTTTGCAAGGAGCTGCAGTTTGTTGAGGATGACACGGGCGAACGCTTTGCCGACGATACTGAGGAGCGAGTTACTGCTGCGGTTCCCTTTGTTCTTGTACAGCATGATAATCTTAGCATCATGCATGTCTTGGGGTACTGTCCCCAGAAATCAAGATCGGAGAAGCAAAGCTAGACATAGTGGAAAGTTTCAAATACCGGTGACCTGGGGACAATTGTTACAGATCAGGGTTCAAAGCATGAAATTTTGTTAGGATCGCAGAGACATTAGCACAGTGGCCCTTGTTTTGATGGATTAAGGATAGTTTTCTGCAAATTTCTCTGATAGAATGATTGACATTTTTTATTCAATTTCAACTGAATTATTTTTAAGTTCAATCTTCCTCTGTCTAATAATCAAATTCGCTTGAGATGACAGAGTATTTGTTACTCCCGAGCTGCAATTTTTTTTCTCTACAAACAAAAGTTTCACTTTTTCGCTATGGTATTTCTAACAATTCACTGTCATTTTCACTGTCATAAAGCATGTTTGTTCTCCTATAGCTCATCTTCTGAGAATGAACACAATTATGAAGTTGTCAACAGCCATGCTTGAAATACAAACTGCCTGTACACTAGCATTCTAGTGTTATGGCACAAATTCAATACTGTCCAGCAGCACAAGGTTTGCACTGTTGTAGGAAGTACAGTAGCCATGATTTTTTTAGCAGCAAAGTTAGCGGCTCATGTGAACATACCCTCTCAGACATGTTATTAACACTGTGTAGCTATGCTATGCAATGTGGGAATAGCCACAAAGAGTAAAGCTGGTAGGGTTGGATCGAAGGGAAGGGCAAGGAGTAGGGTAGGGATTAGTGAGAAGAGGGGGAGAGATCAAAGAGAGAAGTGTGAAGGAGTGAACACAAAAGAAGGATTATCAGAAAGCTGCATGGTGTTAGTCATTACCCTCCTGGATGTTGAGACCATGTGGTTGAATAGTCCGAAGACACTTCATCCACATTTTCTCATGGCTTAGACGGACAGCATTACTACGGTGACCAAGGGATTCTATGCCCAGTACACTCATATCTGATATCAAATGATCAGGGAGATTGAAGTGATACCCAACAGGGGTGTCCATTTTACCGGTTTTGATTGTAGACCTATGGCCATAGATACGTTTTTTGAGGGTGTTTTTGGTCTCGCCAACATACTGAACATTACAAACTCTACAAGAGATGAGGTGTATGATGTTTGAGGTAATGCACGTGATAGAGCCATAGGTCGTGTGGGTAGTTCCAGAAGAATGTCCATTGAAAGAGTCTATTTCCTTGACATGGGTCTTGCAAACAATGCATTTCGAGGTACACTTAAATTTACCAAATTTAGTGGGAGGTGAATTGTCAAAAGGGGAACCTCTGCTCGGACAATTAAGTCATGCAGGTTACGGGGGCGCCTGAAAACCAAAACAGGCGAATTTGGAATGGCATCAGCCAGACGATTCTATGGTTCTCTTCTTCTTTTTTCACCTTGAGGGAGGGTTAGTCGGTCGATAAAAAAGAAAAGTGTGGTTGAAAACAAAAATGGCTGAACACACAAAAACCTAAAGAAATGATGAGAAATGCTCACTGTTTTAAAATTGTTCTGCCCATGGTGGTCGGTGCTGGAAAACCCGCCGGCACTCAAGATTCCCCAACCACAACTGGAGAATTTTCTTCTCTTTTTCCGTTCACCACACATTTTCCAACTTTTAAAATTAAAATTGCCTACCGTAATCCTTCCACATTTATTCAACATGTAAAATGCTGTAATTACCAGTCAAATGTGGTATCCAAGGCTATCGTTTCAAGTATAGCTGTACTTCCTTGACTTAAATTTGAGACATTTTCAACAAAAATCATTGGTTTCACAATGCTTCTATGTTACCCTTGGCATAACATGATACAAGTTTCATCATGGGATTTTCCCTTTTTCATAGCGTTTAATACAATGGAAAATGAACTACAGGGAGAGACCATGCTAGGCCTATGCCGTTAATTGTTTTCCACGATGGGAAAGGCATACATGCTGTGGAATGGCGGCCTTATGGCTGCGTGCACGTGTCACGCGCTGTGCATGTGTCACGCGCTGTGCATGGGCCGCCACACACATTGTGCACACCTTTACCGTCATGGAAAAGCAAGTTACTGCATAGCATGATCTCGCTCTGTGGCTTTCAATTTCCGTTGCATTAAACGCTATGGAATAGGGTATGCCTCATGTACGAAACTTTGATTAAATGAGGCTGCATCCAAATTCATTGGCTATGGCTTAAAAGTACACACGAGCCTATGGAAGTCGTCAACAAGTGGCTGCAGCCAGTTCCAATAGAGCTGTGTGTTACTTGTAGACGCAGCCATTATTATTTGGAAACGGTCCCACTTTGCGAAACTTTAAATGGGTTTACGAACTTTGAATACATTTTCTTCAAAATTATTATTACTAGTAAGCTAAGTGAAGTAGTAGTTTGAAGAAAAAAAATCAAACAAAATTACATTGAATCAATGCAATCTCGTTTGATTTTTTTTTTCTGTGATAAAATAACATTTATCTTTGGCAAAATAGAATAAAATGGAATGATTTGATGGTGTTTATTAAACCATTGTGTTTCTAATTTCTATTTCATTAAAAAAAAAAAAGAGTTCTGTCGAAATTATTGTACATGTACATGTATCTCTCACTTAGATCGATGAAAAACAAAACCTACAGAGGACTTTGAACACGTTTAATATAGGTTTTTCCCACACATTTACTTCATTGGGTGTACACATATACACATAGTACGAGGTACTGAGCACTAAGGCCACTTCCAAATGAATGGCTTTAGCTGTGCGAACAAACCTATGGGAAATTGAGCTACCGTACTGGGTAGACGACGGCTGCTATGTTTGTGCGTACGGCCGCAGCCGCTTCCAATCATTCAGATGTAGTTTTTGCAAATTAAATGCCAATGTCGTAATGCCTATTGGCAAAATTTGCCTCCAGAAATGTTTGAGAATTTCTTCTTTTTTTCTAAATGCCATTCTGGACAGGGTCGGCGGCAAAAAAAGAAGGGTTTTTTTCTTCGGTCGGAACCAAAAATACGGTATGGGTCGGTCGGAAATGAGAACCACAGAAATAAAAAGGGGTGCTCTAATAGTTAATTGTTCATGCTTGAACTGATCTAACTAATTGAAATTTGCTCCTACAATTGGAAGTTCAATTAGTAACTACAGTCAAATCTCAAGGCTTTTAGTTTGAGTTGGCAGAGTTTTGAGTTATGATAAGTTGAAAGGTACACATGTAAGTGCAGGTATTTTCGACAGGCAGGGGAATTCGACCAGCTGTATAAAAAAACTACACAGCTGGTCAAATTTTTGGCTTTTCTTAAATGGTTGAATACCCCTGCTTTTACCCTACCATTGTTTTACTTCTGAAGGGAATAGAATCCTTGTTTGACTTAACGGAAATTTTGAGTTTTCACTGTTTCAATTATCAAATTTCACTGTAGTACAAGTAATGTAGGCTCCTACCGGTAAGTAAAAGTAGAAAAGGCACATTTTTCTAAATAAAGTAATTTTCTTCGAGCACAAAAACATTTGTTCACTGAATTATTTACATGTGTTTCTTGCTGTGGCCCCTGACCATGGTACAATATGCTTTTCTTGAACAATTATTTAGGGCAATACAGTTTGAATTATACTGATTATTTGCACAAATTATTTTTACCTTTATTGCAGTTTTGTCACATTACGTTTGTGCAATAAAGATAACAAATGCAGAGCAGTATGTGCTTTATAGTCTTTGCAAGTAGGACAGGGAAAGGAGCCACCTTTTTGGCAAATGACATATAAAACTGTGTTGACCAGTATTTTCAATTGAGATGTTGATTGTGTTTCTCTCAATAATTTTTGGGGACATTTTCCAACAGAGTGAATGTGGGGAAAGAATCAACATAAGAAGGGTTCTGATGAATTGTCCAGATGTTGGTAAGTACTTGACAAACCCAATTACCCACTTGCGTGATTGCTTGCTTAACCAATTGCCCACTTGCCTGCTAAACCGCTTGTTTGAATGCCCACTTGTCCGATATCCCACTTCCTTGCTTGCCTAAATGCCCACTTGCCTGCTTTCCTGCTTGCCTGAATGCCCACTTAATGCCCACTTGCCTGCTTTCCTGCTTGCCTGAATGCCCACTTAATGCCCACTTGCCTGCTTTCCTGCTTGCCTGAATGCCCACTTAATGCCCACTTGCCTGCTTTCCCACTTGACCGAATGCCCACTTGCCTGATTACTTGCTTGACCCATTGCCCTCTTGCCTGCTTTCCCGCTTGCCTGAATGCCTACCTGCCCAATTGCCCGCTTACCTGATTGCCCAAAGAAAGTGATTGGAAAAAGCAGTTGCCTGATCAGGCAAGTGGATATTTTTGTTTTTTGTACCCTCAAAGTTATATCAATAAATCCTCTTACCATGGAACAAGGAACAGAAGGAGATAGAACCGAGCGACTTCAAATGGGCAGTGATGTTCAACACTATGACTCATAACAGCGGGTTCATTGTGCCAATACGTGATCCTGTTACGCAATAACCGGGTTCAGGTTTTCCCATTTTATATCGTGGGTAATACTGTACATTTCCTCGTAGGTGTACATTACTGTAACATTACATAGAAAATACAATCCATTATACAATTAGTTTGTCTTCATGCCGCGTAATACTTAATTATAAGAGAAGTTACCGGTATAAGCTGTTTGGGTTATTTTTTTTTACAATAGCTTCTCAAAAAATGTACCATGCCCGCTGTCCTAAAAATAATGGCAAAAAAAGAAAGAAAAAACCTCTATTTTTCACCAACTGTCTCGAAGTGGCTTGGCATCTACTGAATGCCATCTTTTCTGTCAGGACTTAAACTGCAAGTCTACTGCGCTCATCTTACCTTGAGAGCCACTACTGTTCCATATTTCCCTAGAGGGCACAATACATTTGCTAAGATTTCACACAATAGCCTCCCAGCATGCCCCGCAGCATACCTGCCATGTTACTTGTTATTTTCAGTGACGTGATTCTCCTGGATTTTGTTCTTCGCTGGATTTGTATTTGCTAAATATAGATAAGATATAGATAGTAGAGTTTGCGTTTCTTCAGAGTCTTTGTTTGAGTTTTCTTTTGGATTTATTAAGGCTTCACATGAGAAAAACGCGAAGTGTAAGTCGGCTAAGGGTGGGGCTGTACCGTTGGACGTGGGTTCCACCGTCGCCAAACCCCCTAGGCGGTCAAGCCAGGGAGACGTTCTCCTCCCACAGCCACGCCTCTGACCGTGAATCTTCCGGGGCTGTTCTCCCTCTCTTGCAGACTTCGCCCCACCGTCTGGACACGGATTGTGGTCCCCCTAGTAGGTCGTGGACGTGGAAGTGCACTAGGTACAGAGTTCATGCACCCTTCACGCTCAGATCAGCCCTCCTCTGGGGAAGAGAACGAGATGTTCAATACCCAAAATCTCTCCCCCCATTGAGACGCAACTATGTTTGATTCAGCATGACATGATCCCAAACTGTCATTCAAACAACAAACCAGGTCGGACGCTGACTCCGGACGTACAGCACACTTCCTGATTCTGCCACTGGATCAGTTTTGCATCAAGCATATTAAGTCTGTGGTGGATCATAAAGTATGGCAGTCCGTCGATAAACAGACCAGCAACTACTTCCGTTTCTCATCAAAAGAACGTCAACGATTATCTGAAGGTGCCAACGGTCCCTTATTCCACACGAGATAAACTGGCTGCTGATGGTAGCTGATTCAGCTCCACACGCTGTTTGCTGATCATACCAGAAACAAAATTGAGGATACACTGCGGAAGGCAGGTACGGGATGCGCACGACCTTGTTTCTACTCCTGCTGTCAGAATACTTGGTCAGAGGCTGTGAGGAGGAGACGGCCGTTCAAGTGGTCTTGCTGTCTTTGGCTTTTTTCTGCCTTTATGAAACTCTTCGCTTGACCTTTTAGAGCAGTTCACCTGCATCTCTGTGCTGGCAGCCTCTGCTTGTCGTGGGAACGTTCTCAACTCACTTTAATTGACTCACGGAAGCGAAGCATATTGACGCCATCAATAAGATCAATCTTCGCAAGCCAACACAAAAGCGAACAGAACAGCCCAAAGCTAAGGCCAGCATTAACTCCCAGGGTTGTTGGGGGAGGGGGGTCTTATGTCCACAGGGCATTTTGAAAAAATAAAACGATTCAATTGTATTTTAAAAAGGTGATATACAAAAATGTTGCAAACTGCTTACTGACTAAAATTACCAAAATGTAAATCTAAAATTTAGTGGGCCTGACGTTTCGATCCTAGCAGGATCTTTCTCAAAGGCAGAGTGACAAGGACAAAACAGATACATGTACACGAAGGAGGGGGGAGAGAGTGAATAGGACACGGATGAGAAACAAAGGACAAAGAGTGAAGCTGGTAGGGAGAGATCAAAGGGAAGGGCAAGGGGTAGGGTAGGGATTAGTGAGAGGAGGGGAAAAGATCAAAGAGAAGGGCAAGGAGTGGGGTAGGGATTAGTGACAAGAGGGGGAAAGATCAAAGAGAGAAGTGTGAAGGACTGAACACAAAAGAAGGATTATCAGAAAGCTGCATGGTGTTAGTCATTACCCTCCTGGATGTTGAGACCATGTGGTTGAATAGTCCGAAGACGCTTCATCCACATTTTCTCACGGCTAAGACGGACAACATTACTACGGTGACCAAGTGATTCTATGCCCAGTACCCTCATATCTGATATCGAATGATCAGGGAGATTGAAATGATACCCAACAGGGGTGTCCATTTTACCAGTTTTGATAGTAGACCTATGGCCATAGATCCGTTTTTTGAGGGTGTTTTTGGTCTCGCCAACATACTGAATATTACAAACTCTACAAGAGATGAGGTATATGATGTTTGAGGTAGTGCACGTGATAGAGCCATAGGTCGTGTGGGTAGTTCCAGAAGAATGTCCATTGAAAGAGTCTATTTCCTTGACATGTGTCTTGCAAACAATGCATTTCGAGGTACACTTAAATGTACCAAATTTGGTTGGAGGTGAAGAGTCCAAAGGGGGAACCTCTGCTCGGACAATTAAGTCACGCAGGTTACGGGGGCGCCTGAAAGCCAAAACAGGCGAATTAGGTATGGCTTCAGCCAGACGATCTGAAGTGTGGAGAATATGGTGGTTTTCCTTAGTTATCTTCCTGAGAGGAGGAAGAGAAGGGTGGTAGGAAGTAACTAAGGGAACCTTGGGATTGTCCTTGGGACCTGGTGGCTTTTGTTTTAGTGCCGAACTTCTAGGAATGGAATAGACTTTAGCAATGGAGTTCTTCACTTGGCGAGAACTATAGCCTCTAGCAACCAAGTTACTGGCCAATACACGTGTATGGCGGCGAAAGTCAGACTCATTGGAACATATACGCCTCAATCTGAGGGCCTGGCTGTAAGCTATACCAGTCGTACAGTGTCTAGGGTGACAACTGGAGGAATGGAGATATTGATGAGTGTCGGTGGGCTTAGAATACAAGTCAGTAGTGAGTGTAATGAGGTCTTTCCAGATGGTGACATCCAGAAAGTGGGTCTGTTGAAGAGACTGCTCCCATGTGAATTTGATAGTCCTATGGAAGGAATTGATGTGGTCAAAGAAAGCATTCAAGCTGCTACCGTCCCTAGTCCAAATGAAGAACACGTCATCTATACATGTATCTCCACCAAATCCAGGGACGGCATGGAGCCTCACTGAGCATGCGTTCCTCAAGGTCACCCATGAAGAGGCATGCAAAGGAAGGAGCCGTGCGCGTGCCCATGGCAGTGCCATGCACTTGAACATAGTGCTTGCCAAGAAAGGAGAAATTATTCTTGGCCAGCACTAGCCTCATGAGGGTGGTTATGTCGGAGATGGGTGGAGAAGACTGTTTTCCTTTGGCCAGGGCCGAGGAGCAAGCTTGAATGCCTTCTTCCTGGGGGATGTTAGTGTACAGAGAGGAAACGTCAATAGTACCAATTATGGCAGTGGTAGGAATTTGATCCTTGACACTTTCCAACTTTCGCAGAAAGTCAGGAGTGTCATGGACATATGAGGGGATTTGGGGAACCAAGGGTTTGAAAAAAGAGTCAATGAAAAGAGATGATGGGTCTGCCTGGGTTGTTGGCCTTGTGAATTTTCGGGAGAAGGTAGAATCTGGCAGTTCTACAATTGATCGGTGATAGAAATCTGTGAGCTTTTTTACTCAAATGATCACGTGATCGCATGTCATCCAAAACTTCCTGAATTTGCTCTGAAAATTTGCCAGTGGGGTTAGAGTCAAGACAATTATAGTGCTGCGGATTGTTAAGTTGGCGATTGGCTTCATCAATATATTTTTGGCGATCCATGATTACTATGGCTGACCCTTTATCTGCTGGCTTGATAATGATGTCACCGCGGGAACGTAGAGTGTTGAGAACAAGACGTTCTTCCCTAGGGAGATTGTCGTGGGGCTTACGTGTAAGATGAGAGGAGTTGGAAACTTGAGAACTGACTGCTTGCACATACGTTTCAAGGGCTGGAACACGATTCTTGGGGGGGACCCAGGTGCTTTTTACACGGAAAGGTTCTTCTTTACGGGAGCCAGAATCGAAGAAGAACTCAGTCAGACAAAGTCTGCGGTAATACTCAGTGAGATCTTGACTGAGCATTACTTGGTCAACTTCGGGGGGAGTTGGACAAAAGTTCAAGCCCTTGGAAAGTAACGTATGCTCTGTGTCAGTTAAAGAAGAAGAGGAAAGGTTGACAACAGTGTTAGTGGGGGGTAAAGGTGTAGACTGGGGACTGCGTCTGAAGCGGTTGTGTCTGCGTTGTTTGGCAACAAGGCCACCAATCTTCTTGTTTCTCCTGTCGGTGAGAACAGAATTGAGGTTAGAGAGACCTTTCTAAATATCATCACTGAGATCCTTGTACTGGCTTTCAGAACAGCTGGAGCGTAGTTTGGAGTCCAGATTAGCAATGTCCTGGTGGACAGCCTGAAGGGTGATTTCACAATGCTCAGAGAAGACCTTGATGAGCTGAATGGAAGCACTATAAAGAATTTGATTCCATTTTTTCTGTAGGTTGGGGGAGAATTTTCCAATTTGGGGGGTGTGAGATATCTGTAAGCCAGTAGGAATCAGGCGAGAGACTGAGAAAAAGTTGTAGTTGTCTTGATGGAAAGTGTACCGAAGAGCCTTTTCTTGCAGTTTCCTAAGTTGAAAGAAACAGGTAGGGTTATTCATGTTAGTAAGAGCAAAAAACAAGAGACAAACACAGAACGTAGACTTACATACCAACGGACGGACAGACTTACATACACAAGTAGACAGGTCAGCAAGGAGGATCACCACGAGGGGATACAGCAACATAAGGAAATGACATAAGGTGATATACAAAAATGTTGCAAACTGCTTACTGACTAAAAATACCAAAATGTAAATCTAAAATTTAGTGCGCCTGACGTTTCGATCCTAGCAGGACCTTTTCAAAGGCAGAGTGACAAGGACAAAACAGATACATGTACACGAAGGAAGGGGGGAGAGAGTGAATATGCATTGTTTGCAAGACATCTTTCAATGGACATTCTTCTGGAACTACCCACACGACCTATGGCTCTATCACGTGCACTACCTCAAACTACCTCAAACATCAAATACCTCATCTCTTGTAGAGTTTGTAATATTCAGTATGTTGGCGAGACCAAAAACACCCTCAAAAAACGGATATATAGCCTTAGGTCTACTATAAAAACTGGTAAAATGGACACCCCTGTGGGGTATCACTTCAATCTCCCTGATCATTCGATATCAGATATGAGGGTACTGGGCATAGAATCACTTGGTCACCGTAGTAATGCTGTCCGTCTTAGCTGTGAGAAAATGTGGATGAAGCGTCTTCGGACTATTCAACCACATGGTCTCAACATCCAGGAGGGTAATGACTAACACCATACAGCTTTCTGATAATCCTTCTTTTGTGTTCAGTCCTTCACACTTCTCTCTTTGATCTTTCCCCCTCTTGTCACTAATCCCTACCCCACTCCTTGCCCTTCTCTTTGATCTTTCCCCCTCCTCTCACTAATCCCTACCCTACCCCTTGCCCTTCCCTTTGATCTCTCCCTACCAGCTTCACTCTTTGTCCTTTGTTTCTCATCCGTGTCCTATTCACTCTCTCCCCCTTCCTTCGTGTACATGTATCTGTTTTGTCCTTGTCACTCTGCCTTTGAGAAAGGTCCTGCTAGGATCGAAACTTCCGGCCCACTAAATTTTAGATGTATTTTAAAAAGTGCAAAAATTACCTAGATGATTGCAATTCAAAAAGGGGCCTGTTTCTAGATATCAGTGACGCAAGCAGGTTACAAAATTACTGCCAAAACAGCACACCCTGATCAGACATGGTGGGGCTCAAATACAAAATGCCAGCCAACTTTTACAAAATATTTACTCTGCTGCCGAGGATCCTGAGTGATATGTTATCATTATACTTGGACCAGTAAAGTGACACATGACACAAGTAATGTTTGTCTCTTTGCCGCAGCCAAATACAGCATTTAATTTGACCAAACAAGTGGTGCCGGATACCAAAGTTTATTTTCATCTTTTTACATATAGGCAAACCGGCACATCTTTTTCTATGGATTGCTGGGAAGTCTCAGTCCACTTGAACTGAGGGTGATGCAAGATGCTCACACCCAAACGGCGGCCCTGTGAACGGGCCCACCGATTAACCGCCCGGCGCTTGCGTTCGATGGACAATTGAGACCTAGCACCAAAGTAAATTACCCGTGGTAAAATATCAGACCAAATAACGCTGGTCGAAGGAAAAACCACGAGGCAGCGTTGCATGGCGATAGCAATAGGTTGCCTGATGGAAAACTCATCCACCGGAATTAAGTCGTTTGTGCCTATGTAAACGATAATTATAGCTTGGGTCGGCCCAGTCGTGCTCTCCAAAAGGTCTTAAAAATCACACAGACCGGCGCCACCCTTACCGCGCCAAACGACGGGGGAAGAGACATCCATGGAACTTTTCACCCAACGAACAAGAGAGTCGCCCACTATCCAAATGGGACCTACTGTATACGATAAGACACAAAGCGGAGTAAAGTGCAAGAGTAACGCTAATCACTGTTGATAATCTGAATGCAGGTGACATCCCTCTAATAGCTTAGCAACCAAAAATTCCGGAGGGGATCAGGCCAACCCTTACATTTATGGGCATACAGCTGATACATAGGTGGCAATGGTAGCTGGGGCTTTGGCCTGTAGGGAAAGCCAAGCTATAAAGCACTGGATGTCAGTTGGGGCCACAGGCAATTCTGTAAGAACAGATGATGATTGTTGGCAGAAGTGGGAAAAAGCCTCTAAACCAGCTTCATATGTCATATGAGTACCAGGAGCAATGGCAGCATGCAACAGCTGGCGCATTTCCAGCTCTACCAAACCTGGGGGAGCAGAGGTAAGGGAGTCGCAATTGGATCTGCCTGTGGGGCCAGAGAGCGGAACCTGGACATCTGGAATCATGATAAAGAATCAGAGATGTCATTAGAGACCCCTGGGACATGGACTGCCAGAAAACAAACATTGTGCTTAAGATATTAAAGCACTAGTAAACGCAACAAGTGCATAATTCGGCAGCAGGGCGATGATTGTTTATTAACGATGTAAACAACCGCCATATTGTCAGTGTGAAACTTTATCTTCCGATTGGCCATAAGGGAAGCCCAGGAAAGAAGGGCAACCAAATCGGAAAGAGCTCCAAAAATGCAATAGATGGGGGGTGCAGTAGAATATCCTGAGGCCAGCGGCCCTGTATCCATTTGCCTCTAAAAAATGCCCCATACCCAATACCAGCTGCTGCATCTGTAAACAAATCTAATGCCTCATTCGACTGCTATTGTTGACTAAGAAAAGCCCAAACCCCATTAAATTGTGAAAGAAAGTGTAACCACATCAACAGATCTAGCCTGGCACCCTTCGAAATTCGAACCAAGTGGTGAGGTTTCTTCAAGCCAATGGTGAGCCCAATAAGCCAGCGCAAGAATGCCCTGCCAGGAGCGACAGCTTTGCAAAAGAAGTTGAGGGAACCGATTAAAGATGAATGAAACCCAGAGAAAATAGTTGGCTTATCTCTTTGGTTGATAAAAACAACCTACAATTACCCATGTGCAACTCACCTACGAGTTTTTATAAAGTGACCTGCTGGGAATTTCGAAAACATGGCGGGTTGAGAGAACGCAAATTCGACCACCGAATTCCATGATTTTTCCCTCTTTATGAAACTCGTAGGTGAGTTGCACATGGGTAATTGTAGTTTGTTTTTATCAACCAAAGAGATAAGCCAACTATTTTCTCTGGGTTTCATTCTTCTTTAAGGATTGAAGGGCCACCAGGGTGGCCTTGTGCTTGCTTAACAGGCCATGGATTTGCTGACAAGTGGCACGCACTTTACTGCTAGGCACTCTGACTTGTGCAAGAACACAGTCTATTTCCAAACCCAAGTACTGAATTGTTTGAACGGGACCTTCTGTTTTGTCAGGAGCAATGGGAACGCTCAGTGTAGAGGACATTGATGTAAAATCAAGCAGCAGTTGCGAACAGGAAGCAGAAGATTTGCCAATAAACAGAAAATCATCGAGATAATGAGTGACAAAGGGCGTATTGGCAGTTAGTCTAATGCGATGCTCCAAAAAGGAACTAAATTTCTCAAAAAGGGCACATGAAATGGAGCAACCCATTGGTAAGCATCTATCGAAATAAAACAAATCCTCGAATGAAAACCCTAACAGCTCATAATCTAAAGGTGAGACTGGTAACAAACGAAATGCAGATTTAATGTCTACTTTTGCAAACCAGGCAGATGTCCCCACGGCCATGACCATGTCCACCACCTTGTCAAACAAAGCATAATGCACCGCACATAAGTCTTTATCGATATAATCATTGATAGAATCACCAGGTGGAAATGATAGATGATGTATAAGCCGGAATGTGTTAGGTTCACGTTTAGGAACAAGACCAATTTGGGAACACTGCAAGTTGGTAAAAGGTCTGTGTGTGAAAGGCCCTGCAATTCTACCTAAGCTGATTTCCTTTTGGAGTTTGTCCATCACCTCAGGGGGGTGTTCAGATGCAGATGCCAAACAACCAGCATCCTTCGATCGGCGAGGACCGTGATAACCCAAGGAAAAACCATGAGAAAAACCTTCTCTTAAAATGTTAGCATCATCGACAACCGGATATTATGACAGCCATGAATTCAAAACCAAACAATTAATTGGCGTTGGAAGAGCGAAAAGAGCTGTTTCCAGCCTGGGGGACCGTGGCAAAGAACGCCTGATTCCGAGTAGATGTACCCGAAAAAGGTACGGGTGGGAATTAATGGGAGCACGAGAAGGTGCCTGACTAGCCGGCCCCACAACAGTGCACTGAAAAGCACCATATCTGGGGCGAGTACAGGTAGAGCAAGCGTGGGTGTACCTGCATCTGATGTAACGAGGACAACCACTGCGATCGTTAAACGCAAAGCACTGACCCATTCGCAGTCTACGTTGGGAAGGCAAAGATAGTGGCCGAAAAGTCGGCATGCTCGCCACCATCACCCATAGCTCCATGTCAATTTCGGCCCAGGAGCGAGCCGGAGTCAGCTCCTGTTTTAGCCGAAATTGCTGGTCATACGTCCTCCAGCCTAGGCCCCAAAACTGCACTGATGCTGTGCGAACAATTTTGCAGTATTTGAGGAGCTCAGCATAACGCTGAGTATGCTGCTGGAGATAAATGGACATAAACATATGGTATGTGGATTGCCACAAACCAAACGACTCAATGCGCTTACGGCCGTAGCTGGCCGGACGCACTATCACGTTATCTCCCTCAGAAGCCAGTACCAAATGCGATTGACGGTCTGGCTGGCAAGCAACACCGGAGGCCGAATCTTTCACTAACGTCGCCAAATTGACGTAAGCCCCTACACAGATCTTTTCCTTCGTGGACAAGGGGACATGGTATCCTAAACTAGAAGTAACTGGCCAGTCTGGTACGGCGACCGATCCCTGACCAAAACCATCAACGGGCCTGCAGGCCTCGAACCTAAGCAAAAAAGGGGCATGCCACGTTGGCCTTGCCGTCATCAAAATTGCACAGGGCACCAAGGCCAACTCAAGGGGGCATCGAGGCCAACTCACTGTGGCCTCAAAAGGCCAAACCTTTATTTTACATTTTTATACAGCCAGTGTATATACATCAAATCTGTATAGTGTAGGTCACATAACACCATGTCCCCTTCCTTGTGTACTGAAAAAACAATCTTCATAGTTATTTTAATTGACCGCCTCAAATTCAATTTTGTTTTGAAGGGTAGAAAGATGGGTGCACCTAGGCTTGGGCAGTTTGGGAAAAATAAAAACCAAAAAAAAAAAGCCGGACCCACGACTCGGTGAAACCGTAGAACCGTTGGGTTTTTTTTCAATAAGAAACAAAATGAAATAAAGAAAAACTAAAGAAAAAACCCCACTCAATTCCAATGATAAAGAAAGAACCACATTATTATCCCAATCCATGTTTGGTTTCGGTAGTAAAATAAATTGTACTTTTTTATTGCGTAACCGTCTCGCTAATACTTCTGGAAGTTCTTATCAGGCTTGAGTAGCGCAGCGTACTCGTATGCAGCCATGCAGCCATACAGCCATACAGCCGCTGTGCACGTACACTGTGCAGTATACGCGTACAGTGTGTGCAAGCGGCAAGGACATGTTGTATCATGTCGCATTGCAGTGCGTATATAGGCTGGTTTCGGCCCTACTGGTCCTGTAGTGTCGCTATGGCATTACCTATAGGCTGAAACCACACCTAGACTTGCCAAACTCACTAACGTCGCAAAGGGAAATCGGTTATAACTAAAATGCGCTACTTTTATTGTTTGTCTCTGAATGTTGTTTCCGTGTAATTCAATAATATTTCCTTCATCATTAATTTTGAAAATGTATGGATAGAAAGAAGAGAATACAGGCTTCAATTTAAGGGTAAAGTCGACAGATTTGGACGATGTTAACAGGGTAGACGCTTGGCGGTCGAAGTTTGACTTTTCCCCCGTTTTGGCTTGATCTTGGCTTGATCTTCCGCAATTTTCAACTTCCGATATCTCAACAAATAAATGATAAATCCATCTTAAAAAATCTACAATTCTAGAAAATCATTTCTTATGAGGAGTGCGTACTTCGGTTGATGGCGAAACTCGCAACATCGCTATTACAACTGTAATAAACATTAGTTTATTTGTTAGAAAACAACTGTAAGGACTGGTGGAAGTCTATCATTGTGCACGTGCTGAGTGCACACACACTGGTTGATCGGACAGCGGTCTCGCACCATGATGATCAGCCTCAACGTAAATGTACATGTACTGTACATATAAGAGCGTTCGCAAATCACGGGGACGAGTATGATCCCAAAAGCCGTTTTTACAGCAGATCTGGTCGGCAAATGCCTTAAAATTCTGACACAAAACATTGTTGTTTTAAAATTCAAAAGAAAAAACATTTTTGAAATAATATTTGGATGCACAGATTTTGCACGGATGTAGAGGTAAATACAAAAGGGCACGCTGGCCAAGTTGGCTGTGACAAGTATATTTTTTGAAGGGGCATCACGGCTAAGTTGGAAGGGCACGCGGCCATTGGCCGCGGTGCCCGCGGTAAAGATCGAGGCCTGGGTTTGGTGAGGGTTGTTACTTTGTTTCTCCTCTGTATACCGGTATACCACCAGCGAAGATAAGTGACTATTTGGGAGGGCCACCACCTAAGGGCTACACAGCTCAGGTTGTTAGAATGCTGATATAATAAGCCAGAGGTTTAAGTCCCGGTCCAGACAAATTTTCTTTGCCATTTTTACAAATTATTCATATAAAGCTGGCTGTGCTTGCTTGAGTCAAAACTATAAAGGTTTAAGACAGAATCAGACCAAGGTCTTGTTGCTTGAGACTAAGACCAAGATTCCCTTGCCTATGAGTAAGACAACAACCTAATTTCTGAGAGTAATTTCTAATTGAAATTAACCTATACTAGTATACTATTCAAGACCCATGTCTGAGACTGAAACAAGACCTTATAATTGACAATATTTGTGAAAAATGTAGTCTTGAGTCCATAACCTATTATGAAACCTCCACAACACTGCTGTTTTGTTATTAGGATTTCTTACTTTGTATTTCTTAGTTTCCATTGGTTTGGTGTGGGATAGCGATCACCCAGAGAAGGAGCACATTCTAGATGTCATTCAATGTCTAGGAACATCACTCAGGATGCCTGATGTAAGTCAACAAGTTAATGTGATCCATGTACTGTCTGTTGGTTGTCATACTCATCCTCATAATCTTATCATCCCTACAAACCTTCAAAGATTTATCTCTTACATATAAATTATTTAAGAAAGGTAAGGACATCAATTTGGTAGCATGTTCCTCTCAAAATAGGAATCAGCCATCATTTTATGAAACCTATATTTTGCTCAAATGTACCAGAAGAAAGGGGGATATCAGTACTGTGCCTTATTTTTATTTGTGCTGCAATTTGCACGCTATCGGCGACGCAACTGTAGTCGCCCAATAACCTACACACAGCTTCACTAACACGTGTAAAGGTGTTTGTAGCCAGGTTAACAACAATAAGTTGTTTGCATCTGAATTAAAGCAGGGCTGTGATCCCTGGAGATAGGCCTATACGGCAGTTAATGGTTGCATTGCTTTTGACTGCCGCCCCCATCCCGGCAAAGACTAGTTGACTATTTGGGAGGCCACCATCTAAGGGCTGGATAGCCCTTAAAGTATTCTTTGCCCATTTTTCAAACATGTAAGGTTTTGACCATTCCCCTTTTGGATGTTGAGGTCATGTAGTTGAATTGTCTTAAGATACTTCATCTACCTCTTCTCCAGGCTCAGAAGGACAGAATCACTACAACTACCAAGTGATTTTCGATTTTTCAGTTTTTCTCATTGAATTACATTCTCCTCGATGCAAACATCATGACATATCTATGATGTCAAATTTATTTTTCAAGGCTCAGCGTCTAAGCAGCAGGAAAACTTGCCAAATCAATGTATAAACCATGGTTTGTTTTAATTAAAATTACTATGGTTGTTATTTTTGTGAGGTGAACGCAATAGACTCAAACCACACTTGTGTGGTGGGTGAATTCAGAAGTTTGTCCACAGATGTTTGTCCAACAGTAGGGGCATTCCTATCAGCCAACTGCTGTTTGTTTGTTGCAGCTAAAGACTGGAAATAATTTGTTTGGCTGTCCCCATGCTTGTTCACTGTCTTGATCATCCTGGTATAATAATCCAGTAAGATCACAAAGTAATTTGACATACTAAATAGTGGTTCATTAACAATTTCATTTTTGTGCACATTACCACTACGAACTTGCAGGATCCTGTAACTTGAATTGAATCTATCAATGTCAAACCAAAATGCATTTTTTTCTTAAATTTCAACACTGCCAACTATTACAGATGTACAAAATGTACATGTACCGTATGCTTTCCAAAAGTGGAACCTTATTTTACATTCAGCATGGTATAATGCTCAAATTTATATATACAGTCGACTCCCGTCATAACGAGCTCGATTTAAATAACAACTCAGTTATAACGAGCATATTTTCAAAGTCCCGGTCAATTTGTGCACATTTGTATGGTGAAATATTCGTGTATAACGAAATGGATCATTGTATGTTAGCATTGTGAGTGACGGATTTACATGCTCAAAGTTTCCATCATGTCCGGATTAAGGTTGTCAAATATACCAAGGAGAAAAATATTTTCAACCTTTTTTTTATTTATTTTATTCACCAGCATTTCAATTCCAAAATAATGTGAAATAATCTACATTGCATTGGCTTGAGTCCGGACGTTACGTTACTAGAGTACAATACACACGGAACATGTGCCCATATAACGATCAATGTCGGCTGTGCATAACAAATGGGAATAACTGCGCTCTGGTTATAACGAGGTTCCGGTTATAACGAGGGAATTGCGAAAGTCCGGCGGACCTTGTTATAACAGGAGTCGACTGTAATTGTTTACTAACAAGTTACTGGTGCACCACTAAATTATGTACACGTACCACTATGCTTGCAGATTTTATGTCAGGTAAATTTGTTATCACTGAGTTTAGAAAAATTGTGAAAAAAAAAGATTCAATGAGGGTTTGCACAACTCAAAGCAAAATACATCATATTATATCTGTAATATTAATGTGAAATGATATGACAAAATAAGATTTAATATCTCAAATATTGTTTTGTTCTTTCCCAGTTATTCAATGCAGTAATTGATGACAGGGCAAAACAAGCTGCTCTTCACATGGTGGGTGTGGTTACATACTATGGTAAACACTATTCAACATTCTTCTACAACACGGCCCTGAGAGTTTGGGTATACTTTGATGATGCAACAGTCAAACAGGTGATTTGAATGAATTGTTCAAAGAAATGAACAGTCCATGTTGCATTCTCTCATGAGCAGAGATAGGGCAACCATGGAGACTAACTCTAGCCACTACCAGTGGTGATAATTAAAAATGGCACTGTACTGACCATGAAGCGCTGGGTTTCGGTTGGGGGAGGGACTTAGCTACACTTGTCATGCTTATACCTTATAGGTTTTAACTTTTTAGGCAAAACAAACCAGCAATTGTTGTAAACTGGGGTGCAACAGCTTAGGGATCACACAAAGTGGATGCAGCTTTTTAAAATTTAAGTCCAAATAAATGAAAAGGGGGACTTTTAATCAAAAAGTACATGTAGTTGACTCTTTGGGAAGGCCACCATCCAAGGGTTTTGATAGCTCAGATATTAAGAGCACTGGTACGAGAAACCAGATACAGATATTATTTTTGTTGTGCTAAAAGGATACCATGTGCTTTGCTCTCCTTATTCTTAATTTAAAGATACCATACCCACTCAACATGGGTTTTGAATGTGAAGATTAGTATGATTTTAAGAACTCACAGCTTCTGATCTGTGTTCTTAGAAGTTTACATGCTCAAATGATTACTTTGCAATCTCATCTTAACCCATTTGTACTTCAGAACTCACCACTGATAATAGAAAAAAGGTAAAAAAAAATACAAGCCAAGGGTTTGTTTTTCTTTCTTCTATTCAACTACAAGCTTTATATTTGAATATATATATATATATATATATATATATATTAATTTAAAAGAAAAATACAAAGAAAACTTGAACTGGACCGGGACTTGAAACCGAGACCTCAGTTTTGTGTACTAGCACTCTTACTATCTGAACTATCCAGCCCCTTAGATGGTGGCCTTTCCTAATAGTCAACTATTGTCTTTGCCGGGGTGGGGGTGCCAGTTAGAAGTGTTTAACCATTTGAATTTATTTTTATTAGGTTGGACCAAATTGGAGAGATGTTGTAAGTAGATGCAAACGGGGTCATTCACAGCCACTATTGCTGTTATTTGCCAATCCAAATGGAAGTCCCGTACTCACAGAAACGGCTCCCCGAGAATCAACTATGCTACTGAGTCATGCACAAAGCATAAATCAAACAGGTATGGTTGCTTATTGTTTTATCCTAAACAGTTTTCTTGATAAGTTCTTACTCGGTGATGATATGAGGTGATCATCTGCATAAACAATTCAATTAGCTTAACTAA
Organism: Luidia sarsii; assembly: GCA_949987565.1. NCBI lineage: Eukaryota > Metazoa > Echinodermata > Asteroidea > Paxillosida > Luidiidae > Luidia > Luidia sarsii. The sequence continues at coordinate 3,979,452 of OX465118.1, forward strand.
TCTTTTTGTTAACCTGCAAATTACAAATTATGAATACATACGGTATTTGTGTTTATGGGCCTTGTTACTTTTGGATAGGGGATTAATGTACCATTGCATCACCAGTACACTTCGGGCCCTCACTTACCGTACGTACTAATTCCTACATTTGCAACATCCCTCCTAGGCCACAGGCTACATTCGCTAGGTTTTACATATACCACAGCACCCTCTGGGCCCATACCTAGTACCCATGATACTTAGCGGTTCATAACGTCCTCTTTTTTTCTAGCGCCGATCAACGATTTTGTCATAGATAAAACATGATGTTTGTGTCAAGGAGAATTTAATTCAAAGAGGTTTTGCCCTTACTCAACTTGGTAAACACTGAATGCGCTGGGCAAGGTCCTTGTTTGTACCTTGCTCAGGAAGGGGTTACGACTGTGTGTCTCTTGGATACGCTCTAGAATTTTCATGCACCCCTTGTCAGATGCGATTCGTCATTCCACTCCAGTGCCTTCCAATTGGACAAGGTGTCAAGTGCTGGAGTCAGAAATTGTGTCTCTTCTCCAGAAACTTGCAATACAAAATGTACCTCAGAGGCAGTCCAACAAAGGGTTCTTCTCGACATTCTTCCTAACTCCGAAGAGGAATCCCTTAGAATGGCTTCCTTTCCTGATTCCATCACAGAAAAAACATCACCTCCCATACCTACAAATGCATTTCCAATGCGCATGCGCAAGCTTCCCGCTGAAGTAAACAAAAGACGTAGTCACCAATATACACTGCACGTCCCTCAAAAGCCCATGTGGAACGCCCTTCTTTTTTCAGCGCACTGATGTGTGCACACGTCTTTTTTTATTGCTCCCCTTGCGATACACTAGAACAAGCAGTTGGACCGGAATTTCAGACACTCCCGCTATACTACGAATAGCGACATGGATTCAGCTCAGAAAGGGTCCTGTCATCGCCAAAGCCAGACAGAATAAAAAACACAATGGAAATGTGTTTGAAGAGGGGCAGTCTTCCCTTATTTAATGCACGTAACCCCACTGGGTGGAGCCGTGAAACTGTAAAATAAACAATAGAGAAAATATAATGAGTAAACATAAATAAATAGCAAAGACAAATGTTGACTGGAATGGGACCTGAACCCTGGATCTCTGGAAAAATAAACATTCAGGCATGCCGATCTCCGTGTACATACTATATGACATATAAATCAAATATAGGACGATATACATAGGACGATATATATCATTCACTTACAATCGTTTGCGGGAATACTGGCCACTACGGCATGCGACGATGAAGCGGGTTGACAGGAGGTTTATACAGGGGTATTCTAGAGTAGTTACTGTCGCAAGCTGGGGTTTACTGGGTTAACAATTATTACATGTATACGGTACGAATGTGGCCACCGGACACCGTCCTAGATTCACGTGTGTTGTGAGGGACGCTCCAACCATGAATGAAGAACAATGCCAGGGAGGCAACCGCGGGGAAAGGCTGGTTATGTATTGGGAGGGGATGCCCTAACTACTGATTGGACACGATGGAGACGAACTATAACCCTATGTAAATTCTACACACAAAAGGGCAAAAGGATCTCCTATGCAGGGAAAAAATCTTATCGGTGGCGATAATAGGTCCTTTAGGAGAACTAACTGCAGGTCTTGCGGTGGTCAACTGTCGCCCTTCGACTTCGATGTTCACTCTACCTGCCAGAAATGTCGGCTCTGCATCGGAGAGAACACTTGTGGAATTATTTTGTTCCGGCTGGTCCGCCATGGATTGGAAGGACTTTACGGCATGGCAGGATCGCCTCGCTAACACACTGCCAGTGGTTTCTAGCTCGCTGTCCAGCACCAGCAACACTAGCAGTGCGTCTGGAAATACAGTCGTTTTGAGCTACGATTGCCCGATTTCCACCCCTTTGGAGCAACATCCTTCAATCCCACGTTCTTCGAACGATTTCAGGGGCTACCCGACATACCCTTCATCATTTTCTCAAGCTCCCTCTTGGTCGTATTTTCACCACGATCCAAGGAATGTCGACTCGACTTATCCAATGACAATGGATCCACGTTCCATTCACATGGCCCCTCCAAGAGAGTTTGCGTATCACGATGATTTTTGCCGACCTTCCCCGGACGTGTACCGTTCCCATCCTCGTTCACGGTCACCGCTTCAACAATGGCGACCCATTATCAACCTTCGCTCTCTAAATGCTTTTATCCGCCCCAGGCGGTTTCGGATGGAGACTTTAGCTACAGTTCTCAAGTCTCTTTCCCTGGGTTGGTGGGCTGCATCCCTGGACCTAAAGGATGCTTACCTCCATATCCCTATCCACTTAGACCACCAGAGATTTCTTCAATTCAGATATCGAAATACAACCTATCAATTTTGATGTCTTCCCTTCGGCCTGTCTACTGCACCCCAGGTCTTCACAAGTATCACCAAGGTACTAGCAGCAGCCCTCCGTTATCAACAAGTACATCTCTATGTCTATCTGGACGATTGGCTACTGGTCGGCCCATCTTACCCTCCAGGACTTAGCAAAAGCCATCCGCCTCACACAGGAGTTCGGTTTCATTATCAACATCGAGAAATCCAGCCTGGTTCCTTCTCAGAACACTACGTTCCTGGGAGCATCCCTCAACATGGTGTCAGGCAGAGCGGCTCCATCTTTGGATTGCTGTGTATACGTAGCCCTGGAAGAATGCATCCACCTCTTCCTCTCCACTACAGCACTACCAGCCAGGGCCTGGTTACGTCTTCTGGGGTTCATGGCAAGTATGGTGGACATCGTACCATGGTGCAGAATGCAGATGCGTCCTCTTCAACTCCATCTACTGAACCACTTCCGCCCTCGGGTACATCACATTTCGATGTTAGTCCCTGTTAATCCCCTAATTTGATCTCACTTGAGATGGTGGCTGGGCCGTCAGAACCTGGTCAGCGGCACAACGTTCCCTCTCCCCCAGCCTTCAGCAACCTTGACCACTAATGCATCACAACTTGGATGGGGTGCCCACCTGGGAGATATATCTGTAGCAGGATCCTGGTCTCCTACAGAACAGCACCTCCACATCAACATGCTAGAACTCCTAGCAGTACAGAAGGCCCTCCATGCCTTCATAGTAGAAGGTCATCTAATATTGATAAAATCAATGGTGTCATACCTGAATCGTCAGGGGGGCACACACTCCCCCTCTCTATGCATGCAGACATGGAATCTCCTCACCTGGTGCATCTCTCATCAGATTTCTCTTTGAGCTGTTCATGTAGCCGGAAAAGAGAATGTCATCGCGGATGCCCTTTCACGGGGTCGAGCTGTCCCCACCGAGTGGTCCCTTCATCGTGCCACGGTGAAGCAGGTATTCAATCTTCTGGACACACCTCACATAGACTTGTTTGCCTCACATCTGAACAACAAACTTCTAACCTTCTGTTCCCGGTACGCTCATCCTCAAGACTGGACAGCAGATGCCCTGAGCTTTAACTGGACAGGCATCTTGGGGTATGTTTTTCCACCAATCTCCTTACTAGCACGAGTTCTCGAGAAGATCAGCAAGGAAACCTGCAAGATAATTCTAATTGCCCCCCTCTGGCCAAGGCAACCCCGGTTTCCTCGACTCCTCGACCTTCTGATTCAATCACCCATCATGCTCCCGAAACGCCCAGATCTACTCACCCAACCTGTCTCAAAGATAGTACACCCAGACCCAGACAGTCTTCATCTCTGTGCCTGGATGCTATCAAATCATCCTTCTGAGCAGCTGGCCTTTCGACGGAAGCTGCATCCATGGCATCGAAGAGCAGACAACAGTCTACCAGAAGAAAGTATGACAATCGCTTACAACGGTATTTCAGGTGGTGTGAGGCGCCTGGTCCGACAGCAAGACAGGGCGAGGCTCTCCCACTTACCGGTACCTCCTTACCAGGCGAACCGCTAACGGCGCAAGCAGCTTCTCAGGTTCAATTCCAGCCGCCACAAATGCTTTTAGCATCTTTCCAGGCTGAGGAGCCACAGGTGCAAGCTGCACCTCTTATGGCTCTGGATGATCCCTATCTTCCAGCTTCAGACAGGCCGACACCACATCAGAAGAAATCTCATTCTCTGGACCGGCCAAGAACACAGAGGTTTTCTTCAGCCTCAGTCAAATCCAACCAAACCAGAAGCATGACTACGTCATTGGCTCTGTTTCAGGGGGTAGCTATTTCAGAGATTATGCAGGCAGCCTGCTGGAAGAATGCATCGACGTTCACATCGTGCTACCTGCGGGACGTCCTCCAAGCAGACGGCCGCATGGGCAGACAGGTGCTGCATTCAGCGGCGCGATCTGCAGCCCGGAGATGCCATGAAGCCTGTCCTTCATCCTCGTAAGGAGTGGTTTGTGAGCACAGCCTTCTGGTATGTCTTGACAGTTTTCTCTTAATGTCTGGTTCCTCAGACGTAGTTAAGACTAAAACTCTCCAGGGCTTTACACTGCACACCTTTCCCTCCCCTTTTCTCCTTGCGGTGCTACTCTGCATTTGTAGGTATCGGAGGTGATGTATTTTCTGTGATGGAATCAGGATAGGAAGCCATTCTAAGGGATTCTTCTTCGGAGTTAGGAAGAATGTCGAGAAGAACCCTTTGTTGGTTTGTAGGTATCGGAGGTGAGTATTTTCTTAATGGAATAGGATATCCCCATGGATTTGGGGAGAATCTCCACCCCCTAAACAGGCACATCTGACCAAAGCGATTCAGGATGGAAACACTTCATACAGTGTTGGATTCACTACCCATACTTTCTTGTGCATCAATATTGGACTTGAAGAAAGCATGCCTCCATGTGCCAATTTGGAGCAGTCAATTGAGGTTCCTCTGCTTCCTATATGCAGGAGTAACATACACATTCATTGTTCTCCCATTCAGTCTATCAATCACACCAAGAGTTTTCACACGATTCGCGAAGGTTGTGGCAGCCATCCTCAAACAAAGAGACATTCTAATCTTTGTCTATCTGGATGACTGGCTGATTGTGGACATGTCCGAGAGACAAATGCTTGAAGCAGTAAACTTCACAAGGATAATTACAGTCAGCCTGGGCTTTGCAATCAACGATGTAAAGTTGCTTCCTATACCATCAACTCACCAAACCTTCCTGGGGCAGAAATGGATCTATCCTGCAGCATAGCCTTTCCTACTCAAGAATCACTGGGGAATCTCATGAAATGTGCAACCCTTATGGCATCAGCCAACATAGCCTCAGTAAGGCCCTGGCTTCACCTCTTGGGTCTAATGGCCAGTATGGTGGATCTGATACCTCACTGCCAGCTGTACATGTGGCCTATTCAGCTGCATTTACTTGCCCACTACAGGCCCAAACTCCATCCGCTGTCCATGCAGGTGCCAGTGCTCCCACTGATCCACCGTCATATGATGTGGTGGACAAATCCACGCAATCTCTCAACCAGCCTCAGGTTCTCTCTCCCCAAACCAAGGTTGACGCTAACAACAGATGCATCAAACGACGGCTGGGAGCATACAAAGGAGAGGACTCTATCCCCGGAATCTAGTCCCCAATGAAGCAGACTCTTCATATCAATATTCTGGAACTTCTGGCCGTGGAAAAAGCCCTGACCCACTTCCACAAAGAGACGGAAGGGGAGGTGGTTCGGGTTTGTTCGGAAACCCCAACTGTTGTCTCCTACATCAACCGACATGGGGCACTAGGTCTGGCCTTCTATGCATGTACACATGGAAGCTTCTCCAATGGAGCATACCCAACAACACAACATTGATGGCAGTTCATTTGGCAGGCAAGTTGAATGTCATGTCGATGCCCCATCCAGAGGAAAAGTACTCCTCACAGAGTGTACCCTCCACCCTGTAGTAGTCCAGAGCCTCTTCTCATTATTCTACAGGCCCCACATACACCTGGGTTGACTCAGCTCTGAACAACCAACTTCCAGTGTACTGCAGCCGGGCCCCAACCCACAAGCCTGGGCAACAGATGCACTGTCACTGGAGTGGGGGAACATGTACATGTACCCTATGCTTACACGTTCCCCCCAATTTCTCTCCTCCTGCACGTGATAATGAAATTGAAGGCCAAACCGTGCAAGCTGCTTCTAATTGCCCCTTCCGGCCAATACAACCATGGTTTCCCAGGCTAATCCGCCTACTGGTACACTGCCCAATCCTGCTGCCACAGTGGATGGACATCCTGAGTCAGCCCCAGTCAGGGTCCTTCATCTGGACCCAGGGAAACTTCACCTAACCTGCTGGCCCTTGTCAATTTTTTCCTTCGAACAGCAGGCCTTTCAACAAATGCTGCAACTATGGCAGCCAAGGGCCAGAGGGAGTCCACTAGTCGAACGTACAATTGCAGAGTACATAATCTTAAATGGTGGAAAAGGTATGCTGCGGATTTATGTTCAGCATCTCTAGCTACAATTGGGGACTTCATGATGGGTCTCTTCTCCAGAATTTATCTGGCAACTATTACGGGATATCGGTCAACCATTGCTGCAATCCATAAAGGTTTTTTGAATGGATGAACTGTTTCATCCAACATCCAATAACGCTTTGTCTCAACTGCTTTAGAGAATGTTTCATCTTGCCTTTTTGAGACCTTGTTAAGGTTCTACAGGCCCGAGCTGTATTCTTGGCAGTGGCAGAGCCAGAATAGGCAGTGAACTTCACGCACTCACCATTGCTGATGGTCACATTACATATGTACATGGCAGCCGCACGGTGTTCGACTGATACCTCACCACGGTTTCCTGACCAAAAACCAATCAACCTCACTGGACATTTTTGCCCGAGATAAAAATGGTTTCAGCAGTCGTGGAGGACAAGTTTGGTGCCCTGTTTGGGCTCTTAAATGATACCTCTCAGAGCCACCATTTCCCAGCTGTTTATAACTTCAACGTCTTCTCATAGACCAGCCACTAGCAACACCATTTCTTGAGTCTATCTTAGACTGTCCCACTAAATCAACTGGTTCTGTGCATGTCCATGAAATGAGGGCGATGGCAACGTCTTGGGCCTTTCTCAAAGGGGTCCCTATGCATGACATATTGCAGGTTGCAGCATGGAAGACAACATCGACTTTTGTCTTATATTACCTCAAAGATGTCTTGCAGACTGAGGGACAGACGGGGTATGTCGTCATCTAATTGTTGATACCCTCATGTAAGGAAAAAAAACATGATGATGAAGTGAACCTGATCTGCCATGCAGCGGTCTCACCAGGATTTCATTTAAGGGTGGGGCAAAACCATGACAACGGGACTTTAAAGATTAAGGGGTGGGGGTGAAATACGAGCCTCATTTATACACGTTCAAATCTTTAGGATTTCTTTGAACTAAAATGCACTATAAATATTATTATATAAGATTGGGAAAAATACACCCCACAAATAAGAGGTCAAAAAGAGGGGTAGACAATCAAAATAATATTAATATTATTATTAATAAAATTATATGAAAAAAAAATTATCGGCTGATTACTTAAAAAAGAAGTAGGCAAAAAATGAACAGAAATATTATCCATTATTTACCCAAAATATATTTGTCTTAAAATTTAGTGGGCCTGACGTTTCGATCCTAGCAGGACCTTTCTCAAAGGCAGGACCTTTCTCTGCTTTTGAGAAAGGTCCTGCTAGGATCGAAACGTCAGGCCCACTAAATTTTAAGATTTACATTTTGGTAATTTTAGCCAGTAAGCAGTTTGCAACATTTTCGTATTTCACCAAAATATATTTGGATGAAATAATAATAGATAAAATAAAACTACATTCATTTATATATCTAATTTTGTTACTGAAGTAAACGTGAGTTGGCTTAGGTCATCCCATTCATACCCCACAGCTCAATCTTCACACATGCATGGTTTTTTTTTCAATATAGGCTTAATGTTGCCAAAAGTTTACCTTCTGCATTAAATAGCCAAGGATGTTTTCTAATCCACTCATGATTAAATCCAGTCTTCCTATGACTTTTATGAGTATGATGTTGACGAGGAGCCGAAGCTGACATTCAAAAGTTGATTACCCGCAGGATATGCTCATGCGCGATTAGTCCAAAGTTTTGAGCTTTTGTCAGTACTAAGGTTGTTTGATATCTGGAATGTTTGGTTTCGATAAAATATATCGTCGGGAATATATCGCGATATTCGATATCATCGTGATATCTGGTGCGTAAGCGGAAGTCAAGGTAGTGACCTGGATTTCTATTCAACACACAATACCATGATTGCCGGAAACCTATATGCAGCAAATGCATCTAGCTTTAAGCCATAGTTACCAATTGTTTAACCCCCTTAAATTCCTCATTTATCAACAAACAAAATAATTTCAAACAACTATCCCAGGTCGCTCTTCTAGAAGTATACGCCAAAACGAAACCTTTTTGTTGTTGATGTATTAAGAATATGTTATAACATTATAAAAAGAGGATATCCCAGAAGGTTTTCAGCAACTCGATGCTTACTTATGACGTCATAAATATATGTCTGGCCAGAGCCAATGGGTCTTCAGATTAATATTCATAAGGGGAGACAAACCATCAGCACATTACGTAGGCATAACGATCACCTCAAACAAAATCTGATGTCCCTTTTGGTCGTACGGATGCGTACTGGAAAAACGTTTACTCTATACTGTACCTTTTTTGGGGGGGGGGGGGTTGCTAAAAAAGAGAATAAAGCAGTGGTTTACCTTTGCTCATCCACGCTGCAAAATGATTGTTACTATACATGTCCAAGTTGGAATCATTCAAGTTGGAATCAATCGCGACGCGACCCCCCCAAAAAACAAAAAAAAACAAAAAAATTAAAAATAGTCCACCAAATTTGTTTGGTGTACACGATGTGTATTGCATACTTCTAATGACCTGGCTGTACTTAGCTGGTGTACGTTGCCTTACACGTGCATTTAGCTGTGTGGCGGGTACCAGAGCAGCATGGAAGGATCGAAAAATCAGAGGTCGCACGTGCGTTATGAACAGTGACGTTTTTCCAACGTCTTTCCTCTTCGATGTTGATTTTGATTTTCTGAGATTAAAACATAATTTATGTAAAGTATGTTTTTTTACAATATATTTGGCTGCATTGAGAGACTTCGGTAGGAAATTGAATCTGCATTTTTTTGGCAGCCTGGATAATATTGTAAACGATCGGATAACTTATTTAGGCCACATGGGGGAAAATGTTCCAAACACGAGTGGCTGTACGTGCCCAGCGCATGCACCGAGTTCACTCTGTTCGAAAAGTATGCTACCAACACCCGAAGTGAGCTTGTACTTGCAGTCGGTCTATTGCCGATACATTCCCTTGTGGAGACCGCGATGCAAGAGTCAAATGGCTGGCTGGCGCTCCTCTCCCCTTGCGGTTTCGTGTTTTTTTGTCGTTTTTACTAACGAAAGCTTATCGCCCTTCAAGATCTTTTTGATGGCCATGCTATAAAAGCTTACAGTCAGGTGATAATGGGATTGTGAAACCAGTACTTTTTTCGATATCGTGATACTTTTCCCGATATCGCTGATATCAAAATTATCGTGATATCCTGAAATGCGCTCGATATGATGATCGTCGGAAAGCGATATCGCGATATCGATAAATATTGAAATGTCGAACAACCTTTTTTGTCACATGTGCTGAACTAGTACAATTTATTTCACTGATGATTATTTTTAAATTTCATCAAAAAAAAACACGAAGACATTTTGCATTCATATATTTAGATAGGGGTTACATGAAATAGATATGGATTTATTTTATTGAAGTGTGAAATATGTGTAATTTCAAGTTGGTAAAAAAAGTACCCCCGTAATCGTTCAACATAATTATTCTGAACGAGCCCCATAACATGAGTTCTAAAAATAATGCGTATACCAACTGCAAATCTCATCCGAATTTGCAACTTAGCAGTCTCTGCAAAGCAGCGGCAGCCACTGCCGCTAAGACCGCTACCATACTTTTCGATTACTCGTGTTTAATTTGAAGCCGCAGCTTAGTGCACGATCCCTTTGGCATACGATAAGACACTGCAAACATCAGTTGGGCGAATGAACTGTGCTGGAACACACACGGAGCAAAGTAAGCAGCAAAATAAGTCGAGTCATGGCCTCCACAGTATTACATGTACATGTACACAATGTACTCTACATGTACATGTACATGTATGTGGCCGCGTGCCTGAATACTGTACTGTACAGTTGCTGCCGTGCCATGCCATCGCCTGGCCCTGGCCCTGCACGCTGCAGGTGTATGTACGTACATGTACATGTACTGTACATGTACTGTACAGTACATGTGTTGTTTACAATGTACGTGCACAATTACATGTATCTACTTTGTCTACGTTTCCCCCACCCACATGATTAACGTAAGCAAAAAAGAAACAAAATGTACACACTCTTTTTTTTACACTTTATTTAAACATGGTGTTGATTTTTTTTTATCAGTGGCGGCTGGCGGGGAAATTTCTTAGCGTGGTGGTGACGTTTCTTAGCGTGGCAGAAAAAAGTAAAGCGTGGGGCGATGAGCTCAGTTTCACCGCAAGGGTGGCGTCCGCGCCACGCCTTCACATGCCTGGCGAGACCGCTGCTGCCATAGTAGACGTCTGAGTGACGTGAGGATCCCTACAAGACAGTAGCTTCCCCTGCATTAAGTTACCTTGGCTTGCATAGTAGTTTACTTTTCTTTGTTGCAGTATTTTATGGGCCGATTGGTTTCTTTTTGGCCAGTCATTTATAATGCCGTTTGAGTTCCTTATGAAATCCTTGCCCATACCCACCTCCTTCAGTGCTATTATATGCAAATGTTGGAATTAGCACGTAAGTGAGGGCCCGAAGTAGACTACCCCAATCTGAGGTGATTTGGTCTGTCATGAGGGGCCGATACTTACCTGCTAATTGACCATCCCTCCTACCCCACTTTAGGGCTCGTTATTTTGGTGTGGAATGTTTGTGCGCTTGCTTTCAGAAAAGAGGACATTATGAGCTGCTAAGTATCATGGGTACTAGGTATGGGCCCAGAGGGCACTGTGGTATATGTAAAACCTAGCGAATGTAGCCTGTTACCTAGGAGGGATGTTGCAAATGTAGGAATGAGCAGGTAAATACTGCCCCCTCATAGACTACCAAATCATTTCAGATCTGGGGCGATTAATTTGGTTCCTGTGCTTCTTTCATCCTGCATTTTAACCACCTTTGGTGCACATTTTATTTGAGTCAGTGTTCCTCTCAACATGGAATATTGGCATATTGACCATGATGATTTCCAATTTAGAAATAGTGGAACTATTCATTTCGTTGTCAGGGCTTTAAGAACTTCATGAACAGGGTTCACTGAGCCTTCATACTGCAAACATTGTTTAGAATATTTACAGTTGTTTGAACTACATTTTTTTTAATCAGGTACCAAATCACCACGACCACCCATTGATTCTACCAGATCTGGCAACAATCATCACAATTCGGCATTGCATGCAGTTAGAGATCAAAGACCTTATCATAAAAACCACGAAAAGGAATCTTCTAATGAGAATGTTGTGGAGATTGGCCATGATGCATTAAGAACTATATCAGCAAGGAAATGTAGTGACCACAATCCATGTCCAAACAATCTTTCTCTAGTAGACAAAGACCGTGGCACTATATATGAAACCAGCAGATTATCTGGAAATGACGTAGATGATAAACAAACAGTAAATGTGAAAGATGCCCATGGAGGACCACCAGACTGTTCTAGAGAGTGGATGTTGAAAAGAACTACATATCCAGCTGTATTCCCATACTCAGAAAACAAAGATGCATTTCATTACAAAATAAGTGAGAACACTTCAACAAACAGCATAAACGATAGAAATAAAAAACAGTCAGATTTGCATCTTAATAATGAAGTGAATGTGCCACTTGAGAATACTGGAAAAATTCCTCAACCTAAGGCAAATTATCTACCTAATGGTGACATTCAGGATACAAGTGCAGACAAGTTACTTCATCCGAGGAGATTGGAAAGGCATGAATCCTGGAGTGGAAGACCGAGTCAGCCAATCAGTAGTATTAACCTTTTACAGCAGCCATACAGAGAAAGCAGGCATTCGGTTCAGCGGCATAACTCATTCTGTCAAAGATCACAGATTTATTCTCAGCCCAAAGGACAAACATTCAGTTCAGACTATAGCATGTCTCATTTTAAAACTGACCAACCTCAATCATTGTCCTCGTATTCTGCAAGTGATCAGCCTATACAACAGTTTGGTAGTGTGCCAAATCTTCACACAAATAATGTTGTTCACTCTTTAAAATCCAGTCATGTGCTAAACATTGCACTGGCTCAAGAAGGGATATTAGCTAATGCAATCAAAAACAGTATGCAACACAAAAAGACAAGTACAAGTGATATGCTTTCATCTTCAAAAAGTAGTCTCAAAACTATTAATTCGCATCTTATGAGTGGAAGTATTTTAGAAAATGCATCATTGTCGGATTTAAGAGATCTCCAGCATTACCCCTTCATTACCAGAGATAATGAAATTCAGCACAAAAAGAATAATTCCCTTGTTGAAAGTAAACCAGTAGAAGGATGCAACCCGGCAGCTTGTCAGGATCAGCACAAACCAAAAGACAGAAAGGAGGATGTGCACATCAACAAAAATGTTGAAGTGATCCTGACTCAGCATCTGATGGATGACACCCATGGTCATAACTCTTCCATTTACAAACAAACTACAAGGAATTCATTGCCACAGATGAGCACCAACAGCACAAGCTTAAGTTGTCATGGTCTTAATGACAGAGACTCTGTTGCAAGTAAAGATTCTGGCTATCGGAGTAAAGATCGTTCCAGTGCAAGCTCAGAAAGTGTGTACTGCTTTGAATCACCACCACTTAGAATAAGTGGCTTACAGGATGCACACACTGTGTGTAACAAGGTTTTTGGAGAATGTGATGAAATTGAAGCCAAGTCTCGAAGAATGGGAGATGCTGGCGACCTAGCTGCAGCTCTAGCATTATGCTCCTCGGCAGTCAGTGAGTAAATCCTTCTGTGTGAAGTTATTTATGTTTGTACGTTTGTATTCTAAGCCCACCGACACTCATCAATATCTCCATGCCTCCAGTTGTCACCCCAGACACTGTAAGACTGGTATAGCTTACAGCCAGGCCCTCAGATTGAGGCACATATGTTCCAATGAGTCTGATTTTCGCCACCATACATGTGTATTGGCCAGTAACTTGGTTGCTAGAGGCTATAGTTCTCGCCAAGTGAAGAACTCCATTCCTAAAGTCTATTCCATTTCCAGAAGTTCGGCACTCAAACAAAAGCCACCTGGTCCCAAGAACAATCCCAAGGTTCCCTTAGTTACTTCCTACCACCCTTCTCTTCCTTCTCTCAGGAAGATAACTAAGGAAAACCACCATATTCTCCACACTTTAGATCGTCTGGCTGATGCCATTCCAAATTCGCCTGTTTTGGCTTTCAGGCGCCCCCGTAACCTGCGTGACTTAATTGTCCGAGCAGAAGTTCCCCCTTTGGACACTTCACCTCCCACTAAATTTGGTACATTTCAATGTACCTCAAAATGCATTGTTTGCAAGACACATGTCAAGGAAATAGACTCTTTCAATGGTCATTCTTCTGGAACTACCCACACTACCTATGGCTCTATCACATGCACTACCTCAAACATCATATACCTCATCTCATGTAGAGTTTGTAATATTCAGTGTGTTGGCGAGACAAAAAAACACCCTCAAAAAACGTATCTATGGCCATAGGTCTACAATCAAAACCGGTAAAATGGACACCCCTGTTGGGTATCACTTCAATCTCCCTGATCATTCGATATCAGATATGAATGTACTGGGCATAGAATCCCTTGGTCACTGTAGTAATGCTGTCCGTCTAAGTTGTGAGAAAATGTGGATGAAGCGTCTTCGGACTATTCAACCACATGGTCTCAACATCCAGGAGGGTAATGACTAACACCATGCAGCTTTCTGATAATCCTTCTTTTGTGTTCACTCCTTCACACTTCTCTCTTTGATCTTCCCCCCTCTTTTCACTAATCCCTACCCTACTCCTTGCCCTTCACTTTGATCTCCCCCTACCAGCTTTACTCTTTGTCCTTTGTTTCTCATCCGTGTTCTATTCACTCTCTTCCCCCTTCCTTCGTGTACATGTATATGTGTTGTCCTTGTCACTCTGCCTTTGAGAAAGGTCCTGCTAGGATCGAAACGTCAGGCCCAATAAATTTTATGTTTGTACATGTATGTGTTGTATGTGTGTGATTCCATGTGTCTGTCTGTAGGTAGGGGTGTGTGTGGGGGGTGTTGGGGTGTGTGGGTGTGTGTGTGTGTGTGTTGTGTTTGTGTGTGTGGAGATGTACATGTTTGTAGGGGTGTGCATGCCTTTCATTGTGCTAAATTACAATTATCTATTATCATTTCAAGTTATATACAAAAATGTTGCAAACTGCTAACTGACTAAAATTACCAAAATGCAAATCTCAAAATGTAGTGAGCCTTAAGTTTCGATCCTAGCAGGACCTTTCTCAAAGGACCTTTCTCTGCCTTTGAGAAAGGTGCTGTTAGGATCGAAACGTCAGGCCCACTAAATGTTGAGATCATTACAAGTAATTTGAACAATGCAAGAGACACCGCAAATAAAGTCTTTTTTTTCACTGTTCACAGCCAGGTTAAAAGAGTGTTTCCAGCTTGAAGGTGTGTGTTCTCAGACAAGACAATTACTACACAACAGATTTAATAAAGCTGTTCTTCAGTCAAGAAATCTTCACAGACGCATGACCCTATTGCGTGAGCAAGATTTCCAACATCCTGGTGATCAGCAGCAGTCCTCTAATGCAGCAGTCCTCTGATGCAACAGTCATCTGATGCACCAGTACTCTGATGCAGCAGTCTTCTGATGCAGCAGTCGTCTGATGCAGCAGTCGTCTGATGCAGCAGTCGTCTGATGCAGCAGTCCTCTAATGCAGCAGTCTTCTGATGCAGCAGTCTTCTGATGCAGCAGTCCTCTGATGCAGCAGTCCTCTGATGCAGCAGTCCTCTGATGCAGCAGGCTTCTGATGCAGCAGTCTTCTGATGCAGCAGTCCTCTGATGCAGCAGTCTTCTGATGCAGCAGTCTTCTGATGCAGCAGTCTTCTGATGCAGCAGTCTTCTGATGAAGCAGTCTTCTGATGCAGCAGTCTTCTGATGGAGCAGTCTTCTGATGCAGCAGTCTTCTGATGCAGCAGTCTTCTGATGGAGCAGTCTTCTGATGCAGCAGTCCTCTGATGCAGCAGTCTTCTGATGCAGCAGTCTTCTGATGCAGCAGTCTTCTGATGCAGCAGTCTTCTGATGCAGCAGTCTTCTGATGCAGCAGTCTTCTGATGCAGCAGTCTTCTGATGCAGCAGTCGTCTGATGCAGCAGTCGTCTGATGCAGCAGTCGTCTGATGCAGCAGTCGTCTGATGCAGCAGTCGTCTGATGCAGCAGTCTTCTGATGCAGCAGTCTTCTGATGCAGCAGTCCTCTGATGCAGCAGTCTTCTGATGCAGCAGTCTTCTGATGCAGCAGTCTTCTGATGGAGCAGTCCTCTGATGCAGCAGTCCTCTGATGCAACAGTCGTCTGATGCAGCAGTCGTCTGATGCAGCAGTCGTCTGATGCAGCAGTCCTCTGATGCAGCAGTCCTCTGATGCAGCAGTCCTCTGATGCAGCAGTCCTCTGATGCAGCAGTCCTCTGATGCAGCAGTCCTCTGATGCAGCAGTCTTCTGATGGAGCAGTCTTCTGATGGAGCAGTCCTCTGATGCAGCAGTCTTCTGATGCTGAAGGCATCACCCTCTCTAACAGGCAAGCAGCTCCATTTATTTTAAATGATCTTCCTTATTAGTTGTGTTTGTCTGGACCTAATGCTTCAGATTTAAATAGTTGCAGTGTTTGTACATAATTTATATTATGTTACCTACATTAATTTTATTTACTTCTAAAGATACAATAACTGAAATTAATTATTCTCATGAAAGGATTATTTCTATAAATGTTTGAAAAATTACCAACAGCCACAATGGCATGTTCCATTACTGCATCTTTCAGAGGAAATGCTATATTCTGGTGTGTGCTTATTGATTTTTATTTTTAAAATCCACTCAAATTCATGTACATATTAAAATTGGTTTCATTTATGAAAAAAGGCAACCTGAGTTTGAGTTGGCATTTTTCATCAAATTGAAATTTATCTCTTCATCATCAATGATGGCATTAATACAAGTAGATTTGAAATGATTTCCTGTATAATTCTGACAGAGAACACTAGCATGAACATCATTATCATTTACGATCCTCTAGTAGCTAGAGTTCAGTTACTCAATTTCTCGATGATTTTCCACCTTGTTAGATGATGTGCTTATCTTCAAATGTGATCGACGGTGACTTCAGTGTTCACATTGATAATTTCACTATTGCTGATACCCCAATTTTTTTAATCGTCTCGTGAGTCATGACATTTAAAAGCATTTTCAGAAGTGAACTCATGAGGGAAATAATTGGATTGACTTATTAGTCGTCACTCTGATCGTCATATCTGCTTCCTATTATTGTAGTTGTAGGATTACCATCTTGCCAATACCTGTAATCTAAATGTGCAGGAACAAAAACATGTTATCTCAAGGCAGGGTAGGAATCTTGGCAAGATCTATCACTCATCTTTTGCTGAGGATATTAAGAACATCCAACTTTCCTCTCTGCCTTTTGGATATGGCCTGTCCCATTAACTGTTGCAACACAATTATTGGCTTCATTCTAGACTACCATGTACCCAAGGAAACTTTAATTAAGACTCATGACACTCCCTGGTACTACAGTAAAATAAAAGTGGAGAAACAAAATTGAAGCATTTGTGAATACAAGTCGCATCATACCAAGCTGGGAGTACTGTATCATCAACAACAGCATGTCATCTCCCTTATCTATCAAGAAAAAAAATTAACATTAAATTAACAATGAGTGCCTTTTTCCATTGTTTTTGATTATTAACGGCAAAAATCTTCCCAACTATCAATAGTCGGCTTTAGCGCAAGGACCATAATGCTGACACATTTATTTTAAACCTGTGTAATGATACCATGGGTGGGATAAATGATGGGGAAATACAGCTCTTGTTTTGTTAGATCTATCGGATTCATTCTGTCCAACGTTCTGTCCTCGCTTAGTGTCGAAGGAACAGGTTTTTTTCACTTAATTTGAGCAGACTTGGCAAGGTCATCAGTTGGTATGATATCATTTTTGATTGCTATGCTGATATTCAGGTATATTTAAAGGTATAATTTAAAGAATCTTGACAAATGCATTGAAGACATTAGAAATTGGATGGTGGCAGACTCTGTATCACTTAATGACCACAAATCGGTGTTGTAGGTCTCAAGACAGGTCTGCTACGGGGTAGTCTCGGTCTCATTACTGTGTGGTCTCGGTCTCGGTCTCGGTTGTGAATTAATCAATAAGTATTAGCCAATGCAGCCTTATTCAATAAACTTCCCAGTTTGTCAGTGTCACTGTGATGTATTACACATGGAAGTTTATGTTTGAGTTGATGGTTTTTTTTTTCCTTTTAAATGTTGTTTATAAAAGATCACTCGTACAGAACAATAATTTTCCTTGCCTCGTTTATTGTGTCATTCTTTCATTTCAATCTCGATCTCGGTCTTGGACATTTATGTCTCGGTCTGTCTCAACCTTCCTTCTGATCTTTGTCTCGAACTGTTGGGTCTCGACTACAAGGTCAGATAGATACTGCATAATTAGGATCAATATGTTCTGTATCGATCTGTCTGTTATATCAGCCATACATGCTCGAATGTATTGTAACATAGACAAAAATGTCACAATGCAAATCGCAGCCAAGGAAAAGGACAGCCACTACATCATATAACAGAATTGATGGCTGCATGAAATTTGTCCTGAACATCTCATTGCCTTGGGTGGACAAGTGGACCCCATCCCGCCATAAAGGGCAGAGTTTTTTCCAACAGAACTGGGTGCCCACCCAGTCTACCACATCTAGCTCATCTGTTTTACAGAATGACGACGTCTTTCCATTGCTTCTTGGTATTTGCCCAAAATAAAACACATAAGGCACTATCTCAGACCACACCAGAATTGAATCTGGGAATTCGAACTTACTCAGCTGCAAGAATAGATATCATCTTTTTCATGGAGAAGAATGTTTTCCAAATCATTGGACCCCAACAATGATGATGTAGGAAAAAGGAATGGGGGGCCTTGCACGCTATGCAGTAGATCTAGGAGGTCACACAAGTGTGCTCCACCTCTCCCACGCCACAGCACTGTAACACCAGAGTTAAAAAAAAAACAGTTGCCCAGCGAACGAGCGAGTCTCCCAGAATCCATACGCAACCTGTATGTATACCATACAGTACAGTGGGGATATAATATATCCCCACTGCACTGGCATGGACCTGTCCTTACACCATGCAAAGTGAGTAAATATAATTATGGCATTATGCTGTAGTTACTGCCCCAATTCGAAATGGTCTGCTGATCAGGCAAACCTGTGGATGACATATTTTATTAGTTTTTCCGCCGCTTCAGCGAAGCGGAAAATATATTGTTGGCTTTTCCGTATCAATGGAATAGGCATATTTTTTGTTCTTCTTCGGCCTAAAAATCAAATAGACAAAGCATGGGTGCATTCTAATCAGGTTTGTAGCAATATGAAAAGACCGTGGTCAAAATATTGTCCCTCAGGTCTATTTAGTACCGCCCTTAATTACGCTGATATTACGTCATCATGTGTCACGTGACAGCGCTTTAAGGGGCAAATTTTAACTCCATTATCAGCAGAAATTCATTTTTTTATTTCAATTTTGCACAAAAATTCTCGAAAAAGACCACCCTTAGTTAGATCTGTTCAGGAGTCCGAAAGGGGTGTAAACAATCATTGAAAAGGAAATCGGAGGGATTTCTTTTTTGAAAAAGAAATTGTCCCGCTTTAACGAATCGTTAGTTCAAATCAGTTTAGTAGTCTTAAAGTAATATAGAAACTCATTTAAAAGGAAATCGGAGGAAAGTCTTCTTGAAAAAAAATCTCGAAATAGAGCATCGTTGGTTAAAAACTGTTCAGGAGTCCGAAAGGAGTATAGAAAATCATTGAAAAGGAAATCGGATGAATTTTTTGTTGAAAAAAATTGTCTCGAAATAGAGAATCGTTGGGTAAAAACTGTACACGAGTCCGAAAGGAGTATAGAAAATCATTTAAAAGGAATATGGAGGGACTTTTGTTGTTGAAAAAAATGTCTCGAAATAGAGAATCGTTGGTTAAAAACTGTTCAGGAGTCCACAAGGAGTATAGAAAATCATTTAAAAGAAAATCGGAGGGAATTATTCTTGAAGAAAAAATGATGCCGCAAATGGGAAATCGGTTGTCCAAATCAAGTCAAGAGACCGAAAGGAGTACAAAAAAATGATTTAAAAGGAATTCGGAGGGATTTTTTTGTCGAACAAAAAAAATTGTCTCGAAAGAGAGAATCGTTGGTTTAAAACTGTTCTGAAGTCCGAAAGGAGTGTAAAAAATCATTTATGTGATTAACGGTCTCGCAAAAAAGACAGATCTTGAGGCCAATTGTTTGTTTTCGGTTAAGGAGGCCACGTTTTTAATAAATAAAATAATTAAAATAAATAATCTGAAATTTAAACAAATTTCTTTTCAATTCAGTTGGTTAGCCAAAATTGTCAAGAGACTTCTGACCGACTGAATGCCTAAGGTTTCAATGTTAATTTCCACTGATTACGGTTGCTTTAAATCAAATATTTATTCCATTCAAAAATAATTAAAACTTTTGTGACAGTTTATTCTTTAGATTAACAGATATGATAATGCTGTACTTTTTGAGGGGGCAAAACCGCCATACTCAAAACAAACCCAACCTAAAAGCAATTAAATATGTCACATACAAATAAAGCATAACAATTATGTACGCAAAGCATGGGTTGCTGATCACGGGATGGGCGAAAACCCCTCAAAAACCCTATAACTTAAGGGAAAAAATACACGGGGAAATTCCCAATCCGGCTCCAAGTTCTTTGGCAACCAAGTATACAACTCCGTAGATCAGAACCCAATATCCCAAGAGCTAGGCAGCAGACCGGCAGGTGGGGAGGGAGGAGGTGAAGCAAAACTGCTTAGGGTGTTGGTGTGCTCCGAGTGTAGTCAAAAGGCGAGTGAACACATGGGCGTGTTCATCCTTAAATATCTGCGGGTCTGCCGCCCCATAGGCAGTGGACAACTGAACCCTAACAAAAGGCCTGGGCGAGTTTCATAAAGCCAGTTTTGTAACCACTAGCGCTTTTCCGCGACTAGGAATGTGCGCTATTGCCTTTGTTAAAATCAGGCGGGTTCGTTTAGCCAGAAACGACTCGTGTCACATAAAATCGAGATTAATATTTTATTTATGTGATTAACGGTCTCGCAAAAAAGAATACCAAAAGACAGATCTTGAGGCCAATTGTTTGTTTTGGGTTAAGGAGTCCACGTTTTTAATAAATGAAATAATTAAAATAAATAATCTGAAATTTAAACAAATTTCTTTTCAATTCAGTTGGTTAGCCAAAATTGTCAAGAGACTTCTGACCGACTGAATGCCTAAGGTTTCAATGTTAATTTCCACTGATTACGGTTGCTTTAAACCAAAAATTTATTCCATTCAAAAATAATTAAAACTTTTGTGACAGTTTATTCTTTAGAATAACAGATATGATAATGCTGTACTTTTTGAGGGGGCAAAACCGCCATTAGTCGACCGATGATAAAAGACCTCTGCAATGCATCGGTTGGCTCCCCCCAAAAAACAGCAATAAAAAACAAGATGTTGGAGCATACTCTGCACCTTATGGTTTATGACTCATCTGAGCTACGTTAGAGCCGAATGTACGCCATCTTCCCAACTCTCAAATTTGAGCGTCTGAGCATCCTTGATTGAAAGCGTTACTCGCTGCCCCTATTCTAAAACTATGACCTTTATACAATTGGGGATCTAGACCAATAAACCTGACTGTTGATTGCAGCATTTTGGAAAAACTGTTCCCTCTGAATGGGTCTGCCACTTGGCCAGCAAAATAGGAAATCCGAATAAAACGATCTCCTGAGGGTTAGAAATTGCGTCAGTGCTTCCATTGGGCAGTAAAAATCGTTTGTTTTTGCAATCTTAATGCACTTCTGTCTACCATCGGAGTGTTTATAAGACTGAAACTTAATTGTCATGTTTTGCCCTTCAGGGCTGAAATGGACATCACCCTTTTTCAACACATTACTAGTGTTTCCATTTGAAACTGAAATCTCTCCGGTGCGTAGAAAAGCCGCCTACTAGCTAATACGTACAAGAGCCATAACCATTACATCTTTAGTCGTATTTGCATTAATTATATGCACCAATGCCTCATTGTCAGTATGAATCAGAATTCTCCTATTGGACAAGTGCTGTCCCCAAACACACACAGATGCTACAATGGGATAACATTCCTTCAAAATGATATTTTCCTTTTGCCAAGAACCAGAGCTTATCAGAAACTGCTCCGTGACCTAAGGTTCCCGATGCATCTATAAACTTAAACTTAAACTGTGGTCAGTAAGCCATTGGTCGGAAAGAAAGAACCGTTTCCCATTAAACTGCCGCAGGAACAACAGCCAGGCTTTTAGATCCAGTTTTGCTTGTGACGTTATTCTTATTCTATGCCAAGCACATCTTACACCTATAGTTAGATTTACTAATCTTCTCAAAAAAGCCCGTCCCGGCACAACTACCTTGCAGGTGAAATTCAGAAACCCGATGACCGACTGTATCTCTTGCAAAGTGTGTTTGGGTTTATCCAGGGCTTGCTTAACAAGGTTAATAGCTTTTCCAATTTATCTGCCGGTAACCGTGCGGTCATAGCTATTGTATCCAATTCAATTCCCGCAAACGTTAGAGTGGTTGCGGGCCCTTCTGTTTTCTCTGGCGCGAGAGGAATTCTGAGCGAGTTACACAAGGATTGAAAACTATGCAAATCTTTGGAACCTTGTTGCATGGATTTAGACATTATCAAGAAATCGTCCAGAATGTGAGCTACACCTTCTAGTTTTAATTCATTCCTAGCAATCCACTCAACCGCTGTGCTAAACGCTTCAAATATGGCACAACTCGACCGGCAACCCATCGGTAGAGTTTTATCGTAGAAAAAATTGTTATCCCAGGATAAACCTAGCAGATTGTGATCGTTTGGATGAATTGGGATTATTTTGAAAGCTGACTTGATATCTAGTTTGGATAGCACACATCCTGACCCTATTTTCTTCATTAGCCTTACAGTGTCATCTGTTGACGCGTACTTTACTGTAGCGCAACAATCTGGTATACCATCATTCACAGAGTCTTGCTGTGGATAGGATAAGTGATGTATAATTCGAAATTTACCAGGTTGCTTTTTGGGAACTAAACCAATTGGGCTAGCCCGAAAATTAGTCAGAGGCATTTGTTTAAAAGGCCCCGCAAGTCTACCTTGCGTAACTTCTAAGTTTATTTTTTATTTGTTTATTTGTTTATTTGTTTATTTTTATTTTTTTATTTTGTTTAGTGACCGCTGCTGGATTTTTCAGAGCAGCAACAGCTATCGTCCTTTGGTTGTACCTCCTTAGAAGCCTTTAGCATAGCTGCTGGAAATGCCCGAGCTAACTCCGTTTGCACGGCCTGACCGACTTTCTCCGTTATAGCGCTTATCACAGCCGCTGTGACCGACTCTTGTATTCTTTCAGTGTCTATGGTGAAGACCGTGTCGGTTGGGATCTCCTGAGATCTCTCTGGGGGAGACGCTTCCTCTGGCTGTACCGGTCGCGGAGCCGTATACTGTAAGACCGCACGGTCTGGTTCCCTGCTACTCTTGAGTATCCGGGAGCGCGTGGTGCGCTTCTTGGGTTCCGAGTCCATCCTGGAAAAAATAATAGCAACCTTCCTGGCAGTGAAATGTTCTTTACGTTTCAACACATATTAATGTAAATCTTAACTTGCATGGTTAAGAGAGTTACATGGTCTCCTTTGCCGGTGACCAGGTATGGCCATCGACGGAAAGAACGAGAGGAGGTTTAATGATACATTTTCGTAAATTGCCTCCATCTCGCCAACGTCAGGTACAAACCTAAAATGCGAGTATGTTTAAAGAGAGGAAGTCGAGAGCACGTCTTTAGGCCGGACAAGGGTCCCCATGGCTCACCATTACCGCCGTTAAAAAACAGTGGAATGGGACAATCACCAGGGTGTTGGCAACAGAAATAGACCACCAATAACCCTTTTAATTAAGGGAACATTTTTTTGGTTTTTTTTGTTGTTGAGAAAACAGTCGCATAACTGTAACCCATAAATACTGGTGGCAAAGAAAAACAGGGCCAAACTGGCAAAAACACAAACGTCTGAGAAATAAATCAAGCTTTCAAGCTTGTCTGCTTAAAGCAGAAATTCCCGGAAAAGCACGCCTCACCCGACAGCACCCCATCAGGCAGTCAACCGCGCAATGGGCGACTTTACCATAGCTCTCCATTACAGCCCTAACCGCTGAATGGGCCAGGAAATGCAAGCCTCCCCCATTGCGAGGCTAACCAATCAACGGGCTTATCGTTTTATTACACGAGGCGAGTTTACGCTATAGCTCTCCATCACGGCCGCTAACAGCTGAATGGGCCATCGTCGGGAATAAAATATAACACCACTCAGACAAAACAAACTCAAATAAGAGTAAAGAGGCCAAACAACACCCTTACATCAACCTGGAACCGAGTATAAAACCCAAGGGCTCCCCTGTACAGCATTGGTTACATGTGCATATCCATAACCATATTTTTTTACAATTTTTTTAATTTATTTTTTTATATATAATAAGCCTGTAACACTTGCTGTACCAGTAAAAGGTTGACGAACGATAACCACACAGCCCGCAGTTTATCAAACTGACGGGCCATGATTCAGGCCAAACAACACAGCCCCTCGAAGGGACTTGTAAAACTTAAATTTCCCCCTAGGAGACAGGTGGACCCCGTCCGTGCCCAGGCCGGGTCTGAACTCTTCGACCTTCGGTTCTATCATCCCTCTGTGCTTCCAAAAATTTGACCCCCAAATCGATGGTCACAGTTGTCTTTCATCCAAATGTTGGCCTTGTCTACTCGTGCATTGTACTCCTTCAGAGCCGAAGGACCAAATTTGCCATTCGTTCTGCGTAAAATCTGGCACACAAAAATCCACATAGCTCCAGACATTTGCCTGATCTTTGCGGCAGCATCGACCAGCTTAGCGACAACTGGAATGGGGTCAGTTGCTGTGCATAAATCATTTGTGCCACATTGCAAAATAATAATTTGTGGCCTTTGTGCGACAATAGTTGCCGCATTTGCAAGGATGTGTTCTACACACCAACCACCCTTACAGACGTAGTTAATATCGATATCTTTGATTCCCAAATTCTGCCGAAATACGACATTGGATTGGCGTTCCATATCCTTGCGAAAACGCCGTATAAATGAGTGACCTACCAGAGAAACCTGAATATGCAAAACTTCACGCGCCCTGCCGAATTCAACGGCAAATGATATAGAAAGTACGATACTCACCCGGCGAATTGTGCAGCCGAAGCAAGAAGCTGGAACCGGAGCCGTGTCGGGGCAATGAAGCAAAACTGCTTAGGAAGTCTGTGTGCTACAGTGAATTGTGCAGCCGAAGCAAGAAGCTGGAACCGGAGCCGTGTCGGGGCAATGAAGCAAAACTGCTTAGGAAGTCTGTGTGCTACAGTGAATTGTGCAGCCGAAGCAAGAAGCTGGGATTGTTGCCGTGTCGTGGCAATGAAGCACAACTGCTTAGGGTGTTGGTGTGCTCCGAGTGTAGTCAAACACATGGGCGTGTTCATCCTTAAATATCTGCGGGTCTGCCGCCCCATAGGCAGTGGACAACTGAACCCTAACAAAAGGCCTGGGTGAGTTTCATAAAGCCAGTTTTGTAACCACTAGCGCTTTTCCGCGACGAGGAATGTGCGCTATTGCCTTTGTTAAAATCAGGCGGGTTCGTTTAGCCAGAAACGACTCGTGTCACATAAAATCGATTAATCGAGATTAATCTTTTATTTAAAAGGAAATCGGATGGAATTTTTCAGCAAAAACTAAATTCTCGAAATAGAGCATCGTTCGTTAAAAACTTTTCAGGAGTCCGACAGAAGTATAGAAAATCATTTAAAAGGAAATCGGAGGGAATTATTCTTGAAAAAAAAATTGTCTTCAAATAGCAAATCGGTTGTTCAAAACAAGTCAAGAGACCGAGAGGAGTTACCAAAAATGATTTCAAATGAAAAGCGGTTGGAATTTTTCTTGGAAAATAAATTGTCTCAAAATAGAAAATCGTTGGTTAAAAACTGTTCAGGTGTCCGCTAGGAGCATAGAAAATCATTTTAAAGGAATATGGAGGGACTTTTGTTGTTGAAAAAAATTATCTCAAAATAGAAAATCGTTGGTTAAAAACTGTACAGGAGTCTGTAAGGAGTATAGAAAATCATTGAAAAGGAAATCGGAGGGATTTTTTTGTTCAAAAAAAATTGTCTCGAAATAGAGAAACGTTGGTTAAAAACTGTTCATGAGTCCGAATGGAGTATAGAAAATCATTTAAAAGGAAATCGGAGGGAATTATTCTTGAAAAAAACCCGATGTCTGCAAATAGGAAATCGGTTGTCCAAATCAAGTCGAGAGCCCGAGAGGAGTATTGAAAAATGATTTAAAAGGAATTCGGAAGGATTTTTTTGTTAAAAAGAAATTGTCTCCAAATAGAGAACCGTTAGTTACAAACTGTTCGGGAGTATGAAAGGAGCATAGAAAATTATTAAAACGGAATTGGGAGGGATTTTTTTGTTGAAAAAAAAAATTGTCTCAAAATAGAAAATCGTTGGTTAAAAACTGTACAGGAGTCCGAAAGGAGTATAGAAAATCATTTAAAAGGAAATCGGAGGGATTTTTTTGTTGAAAAAAAAATTGTCTCAAAATAGAGAATCGTTGGTTAAAAACTGTTCAGGAGTCCGAAACGAGTATAGAAAATCATTGAAAAAGAAATCGGAGGGATTTTTTTGTTGAAACAAAAATTGTCTCAAAATAGAAAATCGTTAGTTAAAAACTGTTCAGGAGTCCGAAAGGAAGTATAGAAAATCATTAAAAGCAAATCGGTGGGAATTATTCTTGAAAAAAACACGATGTCTGCAAATAGGAATTCGGTTGTCCAAATCAAGTCGAGAGACCGAGAGGAGTACGGAAAAATGATTTAAAAGGAATTCGGAAGGATTTTTTTGTCAAAAAAAAATTGTCTCCAAATAGAGAATCGTTAGTTACAAACTGTTCAGGAGTATGAAAGGAGCATAGAAAATGATTGAAACGGAATTCGGAGGGATTTTTGTTGCTGAAAAAAAATGTCTCGCGTTAGCGAATCGTTGGTTAAAAACTTTTCAGGAGTCCAAAAGGAGTGTAGAAAATCATTGAAAAGGAAATCGGAGGGATTATTTTGTTGAAAAAAAAAATTGTTTCAAAATAGAAAATCGTTAGTTAAAAACTGTTCAGGAGTCCGAAAGGAGTATAGAAAATCATTGAAAAGGAAATCGGAGGGATTTTTTTGTTGAAAAAAATTGTCTCCCGGTAGCGAATCGTTGGTTAAAAACTGTTCAGGAGTACGAAAGGAGTATAGAAAATCATTTAAAAGGTAATCGGAGAGATTTTTTTGTTGAAAAAAAAATTGTCACAAAATAGAAAATCGTTTGTTAAAAACTGTTCAGGAGTCCGAAAGGAGTATAGAAAATCATTGAAAAGGAAATCGTATCGGAAGGTATTTTTTGTTAAAAAGAAATTGTCTCCAAATAGAGAATCGTTAGTTACAAACTGTTCAGGAGTATAAAAGGAGCTTAGAAAATTATTGAAACGGAATTCGGAGGGATTTTTTTATTGAAAAAAATTTTGTCTCAAAATAGAAAATCGATTGTTAAAAACTGTTCAGGAGTCCGAAAGGATTATAGAAAATCATTGAAAAGGAAATCGGAGGGATTTTTTTGTTGAAAAAGAAATTGTCCCGCTTTAACGAATCGTTAGTTCAAATCAGTTTAGTAGTCTTAAAGTAATATAGAAACTCATTTAAAAGGAAATCGGAGGAAAGTCTTCTTGAAAAAAAATCTCGAAATAGAAAATCGTTGGTTAAAAACTGTTCAAGAGTCCGAAAGGGGTATAGAAAATCATTGAAAAGGAAATCGGAGGGATTTTTTTGTTGAAAAAAAAATTGTCCCGCTTTAACGAATCGTTAGTTCAAATCAGTTTAGTAGTCTTAAAGTAATATAGAAACTCATTTAAAAGGAAATCGGAGGAAAGTCTTCTTGAAAAAAAATCTCGAAATAGAAAATCGTTGGTTAAAAACTGTTCAAGAGTCCGAAAGGGGTATAGAAAATCATTGAAAAGGAAATCGGAGGGATTTTTTTGTTGAAAAAAAAATTGTCTCAAAATAGAAAATCGTTTGTTAAAAACTGTTCAGGAGTCCGAAAGGTGTGTAGAAAATAATTGAAAAGGAAATCGGAGGGATTTTTTTGTTGAAAAAAATTGTCTCCCGGTAGCGAATCGTTGGTTAAAAACTGTTCAGGAGTACGAAAGGAGTATAGAAAATCATTTAAAAGGAAATCGGAGAGATTTTTTTGTTGAAAAAAAAATTGTCACAAAATAGAAAATCGTTTGTTAAAAACTGTTCAGGAGTCCGAAAGGAGTATAGAAAATCATTGAAAAGGAAATCGGAGGGATTTTTTTGTTGAAAAAAAAATTGTCTCAAAATAGAAAATCGTTTGTTAAAAACTGTTCAGGAGTCCGAAAGGAGTATAGAAAATCATTGAAAAGGAAATCGGAGGGATTTTTTTGTTGAAAAAAAAATTGTCTCAAAATAGAAAATCGTTTGTTAAAAACTGTTCAGGAGTCCGAAATGAGTGTAGAAAATCATTGAAAAGGAAATCGGAGGGATTTTTTTGTTGAAAAAAAAATTGTCTCAAAATAGAAAATCGTTTGTTAAAAACTGTTCAGGAGTCCGAAAGGAATATAGAAAATCATTTAAAAGGAAATCGGAGGGAATTATTCTTAAAAAAACAAACGATGTCTGCAAATAGGAAATCGGTTGTCCAAATCAAGTCGAGAGACCGAGAGGAGTATTGAAAAATGATTTAAAAGGAATTCGGAAGGTATTTTTTGTTAAAAGGAAATTGTCTCCAAATAGAGAATCGTTAGTTACAAACTGTTCAGGAGTATGAAAGGAGCTTAGAAAATTATTAAAAAGGAATTCGAAGGGATTTTTTTGTTGAAAAAAAATTGTCTCAAATTAGAAAATCGTTTGTTAAAAACTGTTCAGGAGTCCGAAAGGAGTATAGAAAATCATTGAAAAGGAAATCGGAGGGATTTTTTTGTTGAAAAAAATATTGTCTCAAAATAGAGAAACGTTAATTAAAAACTGTTCAGGAGTCCGAAAGGAGTATAGAAAATCATTGAAAAGGAAATCGGAGGGATTTTTTTGTTGAAAAAAAAATTGTCTCAAAATAGAAAATCGTTTGTTAAAAACTGTTCAGGAGTCCGAAAGGAGTGTAGAAAATCATTGAAAAGGAAATCGGAGGGATTTTTTTGTTGAAAAAAATTGTCTCCCGGTAGCGAATCGTTGGTTAAAAACTGTTCAGGAGTACGAAAGGAGTATAGAAAATCATTTAAAAGGAAATCGGAGAGATTTTTTTGTTGAAAAAAAAATTGTCACAAAATAGAAAATCGTTAGTTAAAAACTGTTCAGGAGTACGAAAGGAGTATAGAAAATCATTGAAAAGGAAATCGGAGGGATGTTTTTGTTGAAAAAAAAATGTCTCAAAATAGAGAATCGTTGGTTAAAAACTGTTCAGGAGTCCGAAAGGAGTATAGAAAATCATTTAAAAGGAAATCGGAGGGAATTATTCTTAAAAAAAAAAACGATGTCTGCAAATAGGAAATCGGTTGTCCAAATCAAGTCGAGAGACCGAGAGGAGTATTGAAAAATGATTTAAAAGGAATTCGGAAGGTATTTTTTGTTAAAAAGAAATTGTCTCCAAATAGAGAATCGTTAGTTACAAACTGTTCAGGAGTATGAAAGGAGCTTAGAAAAATATTAAAACGGAATTCGGAGGGATTTTTTGATTGAAAAAAAATTGTCTCAAAATAGAGAATCGTTGGTTAAAAACTGTTCAGGAGTCCGAAAGGAGTATAGAAAATCATTTAAAAGGAAATCGGAGGGAATTATTCTTAAAAAAAAAAACGATGTCTGCAAATAGGAATTCGGTTGTCCAAATCAAGTCGAGAGACCGAGAGGAGTATTGAAAAATGATTTAAAAGGAATTCGGAAGGTATTTTTTGTTAAAAAGAAATTGTCTCCAAATAGAGAATCGTTAGTTACAAACTGTTCAGGAGTATGATAGGAGCTTAGAAAATTATTAAAACGGAATTCGGAGGGATTTTTTGATTGAAAAAAAATTGTCTCAAAATAGAAAATCGTTTGTTAAAAACTGTTCAGGAGTCCAAAAGGAGTGTAGAAAATCATTGAAAAGGAAATCGGAGGGATTATTTTGTTGAAAAAAAAATTGTCTCAAAATAGAAAATCGTTGGTTAAAAACTGTTCAAGAGTCCGAAAGGAGTATAGAAAATCATTTAAAAGGAAATCGGAGGGATTTTTTTGTTGAAAAAAAAATTGTCTCAAAATAGAAAATCGTTTGTTAAAAACTGTTCAGGAGTATGAAAGGAGCTTAGAAAATTATTAAAAAGGAATTCGAAGGGATTTTTTTGTTGAAAAAAAATTGTCTCAAATTAGAAAATCGTTTGTTAAAAACTGTTCAGGAGTCCGAAAGGAGTATAGAAAATCATTGAAAAGGAAATCGGAGGGATTTTTTTGTTGAAAAAAATATTGTCTCAAAATAGAGAAACGTTAATTAAAAACTGTTCAGGAGTCCGAAAGGAGTATAGAAAATCATTGAAAAGGAAATCGGAGGGATTTTTTTGTTGAAAAAAAAATTGTCTCAAAATAGAAAATCGTTTGTTAAAAACTGTTCAGGAGTCCGAAAGGAGTGTAGAAAATCATTGAAAAGGAAATCGGAGGGATTTTTTTGTTGAAAAAAATTGTCTCCCGGTAGCGAATCGTTGGTTAAAAACTGTTCAGGAGTACGAAAGGAGTATAGAAAATCATTTAAAAGGAAATCGGAGAGATTTTTTTGTTGAAAAAAAAATTGTCACAAAATAGAAAATCGTTAGTTAAAAACTGTTCAGGAGTACGAAAGGAGTATAGAAAATCATTGAAAAGGAAATCGGAGGGATGTTTTTGTTGAAAAAAAAATGTCTCAAAATAGAGAATCGTTGGTTAAAAACTGTTCAGGAGTCCGAAAGGAGTATAGAAAATCATTTAAAAGGAAATCGGAGGGAATTATTCTTAAAAAAAAAAACGATGTCTGCAAATAGGAAATCGGTTGTCCAAATCAAGTCGAGAGACCGAGAGGAGTATTGAAAAATGATTTAAAAGGAATTCGGAAGGTATTTTTTGTTAAAAAGAAATTGTCTCCAAATAGAGAATCGTTAGTTACAAACTGTTCAGGAGTATGAAAGGAGCTTAGAAAAATATTAAAACGGAATTCGGAGGGATTTTTTGATTGAAAAAAAATTGTCTCAAAATAGAGAATCGTTGGTTAAAAACTGTTCAGGAGTCCGAAAGGAGTATAGAAAATCATTTAAAAGGAAATCGGAGGGAATTATTCTTAAAAAAAAAAACGATGTCTGCAAATAGGAATTCGGTTGTCCAAATCAAGTCGAGAGACCGAGAGGAGTATTGAAAAATGATTTAAAAGGAATTCGGAAGGTATTTTTTGTTAAAAAGAAATTGTCTCCAAATAGAGAATCGTTAGTTACAAACTGTTCAGGAGTATGATAGGAGCTTAGAAAATTATTAAAACGGAATTCGGAGGGATTTTTTGATTGAAAAAAAATTGTCTCAAAATAGAAAATCGTTTGTTAAAAACTGTTCAGGAGTCCAAAAGGAGTGTAGAAAATCATTGAAAAGGAAATCGGAGGGATTATTTTGTTGAAAAAAAAATTGTCTCAAAATAGAAAATCGTTGGTTAAAAACTGTTCAAGAGTCCGAAAGGAGTATAGAAAATCATTTAAAAGGAAATCGGAGGGATTTTTTTGTTGAAAAAAAAATTGTCTCAAAATAGAAAATCGTTTGTTAAAAACTGTTCAGGAGTATGAAAGGAGCTTAGAAAATTATTAAAAAGGAATTCGAAGGGATTTTTTTGTTGAAAAAAAATTGTCTCAAATTAGAAAATCGTTTGTTAAAAACTGTTCAGGAGTCCGAAAGGAGTATAGAAAATCATTGAAAAGGAAATCGGAGGGATTTTTTTGTTGAAAAAAATATTGTCTCAAAATAGAGAAACGTTAATTAAAAACTGTTCAGGAGTCCGAAAGGAGTATAGAAAATCATTGAAAAGGAAATCGGAGGGATTTTTTTGTTGAAAAAAAAATTGTCTCAAAATAGAAAATCGTTTGTTAAAAACTGTTCAGGAGTCCGAAAGGAGTGTAGAAAATCATTGAAAAGGAAATCGGAGGGATTTTTTTGTTGAAAAAAATTGTCTCCCGGTAGCGAATCGTTGGTTAAAAACTGTTCAGGAGTACGAAAGGAGTATAGAAAATCATTTAAAAGGAAATCGGAGAGATTTTTTTGTTGAAAAAAAAATTGTCACAAAATAGAAAATCGTTAGTTAAAAACTGTTCAGGAGTACGAAAGGAGTATAGAAAATCATTGAAAAGGAAATCGGAGGGATGTTTTTGTTGAAAAAAAAATGTCTCAAAATAGAGAATCGTTGGTTAAAAACTGTTCAGGAGTCCGAAAGGAGTATAGAAAATCATTTAAAAGGAAATCGGAGGGAATTATTCTTAAAAAAAAAAACGATGTCTGCAAATAGGAAATCGGTTGTCCAAATCAAGTCGAGAGACCGAGAGGAGTATTGAAAAATGATTTAAAAGGAATTCGGAAGGTATTTTTTGTTAAAAAGAAATTGTCTCCAAATAGAGAATCGTTAGTTACAAACTGTTCAGGAGTATGAAAGGAGCTTAGAAAAATATTAAAACGGAATTCGGAGGGATTTTTTGATTGAAAAAAAATTGTCTCAAAATAGAGAATCGTTGGTTAAAAACTGTTCAGGAGTCCGAAAGGAGTATAGAAAATCATTTAAAAGGAAATCGGAGGGAATTATTCTTAAAAAAAAAAACGATGTCTGCAAATAGGAATTCGGTTGTCCAAATCAAGTCGAGAGACCGAGAGGAGTATTGAAAAATGATTTAAAAGGAATTCGGAAGGTATTTTTTGTTAAAAAGAAATTGTCTCCAAATAGAGAATCGTTAGTTACAAACTGTTCAGGAGTATGATAGGAGTGTAGAAAATCATTGAAAAGGAAATCGGAGGGATTATTTTGTTGAAAAAAAAATTGTCTCAAAATAGAAAATCGTTGGTTAAAAACTGTTCAAGAGTCCGAAAGGAGTATAGAAAATCATTTAAAAGGAAATCGGAGGGATTTTTTTGTTGAAAAAAAAATTGTCTCAAAATAGAAAATCGTTTGTTAAAAACTGTTCAGGAGTCCAAAAGGAGTATAGAAAATAATTTAAAAGGAAATCGGAGAGTTTTTTTGTTGAAAAAAAAATTGTCTCAAAATAGAAAATCGTTAGTTAAAAACTGTTCAGGATTCCGAAAGGAGTATAGAAAATCATTTAAAAGGAAATCGGAGAGATTTTTTTGTTGAAAAAAAAATTGTCACAAAATAGAAAATCGTTAGTTAAAAACTGTTCAGGAGTCCGAAAGGAGTATAGAAAATCATTTAAAAGGAAATCGGAGGGAATTATTCTTGAAAAAAAAATGTCTCAAAATAGAAAATCGTTTGTTAAAAACTGTTCAGGAGTCCGAAAGGAGTGTAGAAAATCATTGAAAAGGAAATCGGAGGGATTTTTTTGTTGAAAAAAATTGTCTCCCGGTAGCGAATCGTTGGTTAAAAACTGTTCAGGAGTACGAAAGGAGTATAGAAAATCATTTAAAAGGAAATCGGAGAGATTTTTTTTGTTGAAAAAAAAAATGTCACAAAATAGAAAATCGTTAGTTAAAAACTGTTCAGGAGTCCGAAAGGAGTATAGAAAATCATTTAAAAGGAAATCGGAGGGAATTATTCTTGAAAAAAATAACGATGTCTGCAAATAGGAAATCGGTTGTCCAAATCAAGTCGAGAGACCGAGAGGAGTATTGAAAAATGTTTTAAAAGGAATTCGGAAGGTATTTTTTGTTAAAAAGAAATTGTCTCCAAATAGAGAATCGTTAGTTACAAACTGTTCAGGAGTATGAAAGGAGCTTATAAAATTATTGAAACGGAATTCGGAGGGATTTTTTTATTGAAAAAAAATTTGTCTCAAAATAGAAAATCGATTGTTAAAAACTGTTCAGGAGTCCGAAAGGAGTATAGAAAATCATTGAAAAGGAAATCGGAGGGATTTTTTTGTTGAAAAAAAATTGTCTCAAAATAGAAAATCGTTTGTTAAAAACTGTTCAGGAGTCCGAAAGGAGTGTAGAAAATCATTGAAAAGGAAATCGGAGGGATTTTTTTGTTGAAAAAAATTGTCTCCCGGTAGCGAATCGTTGGTTAAAAACTGTTCAGGAGTACGAATGGAGTATAGAAAATGATTTAAAAGGAAATCGGAGAGATTTTTTTGTTGAAAAAAAAATTGTCACAAATCAGAAAATCGTTAGTTAAAAACTGTTCAGGAGTCCGAAAGGAGTATAAAAAATCATTTAAAAGGAAATCGGAGAGATTTTTTTGTTGAAAAAAAAATTGTCACAAAATAGAAAATCGTTAGTTAAAAACTGTTCAGGAGTCCGAAAGGAGTATAGAAAATTCATTGAAAAGGAAATCGGAGGTATTTTTTTGTTGAAAAAAATTGTCTCGCGTTAGCGAATCGTTGGTTAAAAACTGTTCAGGAGTCCGAAAGGAGTATAGAAAATTCATTGAAAAGGAAATCGGAGGGATTTTTTTGTTGAAAAAAAAATTTGTCTCAAAATAGAGAATCGTTGGTTAAAAACTGTTCAGGAGTCCGAAAGGAGTATAGAAAATGCATTGAAAAGGAAATCGGAGGTATTTTTTGTTGAAAAAAATTGTCTCAAAATAGAAAATCGTTTGTTAAAAACTGTTCAGGAGTCCGAAAGGAGTATAGAAAATGCATTGAAAAGGAAATCGGAGGTATTTTTTGTTGAAAAAAATTGTCTCGCGTTAGCGAATCGTTGGTTAAAAACTGTTCAGGAGTCATAAAGAAGTATAGAAAATCATTGAAAAGGAAATCGGAGGGATTATTTTGTTGAAAAAAAAATTGTCTCAAAATAGAAAATCGTTGGTTAAAAACTGTTCAAGAGTCCGAAAGGAGTATAGAAAATAATTTAAAAGGAAATCGGAGTTTTTTTGTTGAAAAAAAAATTGTCTCAAAATAGAAAATCGTTAGTTAAAAACTGTTCAGGATTCCGAAAGGAGTATAGAAAATCATTTAAAAGGAAATCGGAGAGATTTTTTTGTTGAAAAAAAAATTGTCACAAAATAGAAAATCGTTAGTTAAAAACTGTTCAGGAGTCCGAAAGGAGTATAGAAAATCATTTAAAAGGAAATCGGAGGGAATTATTCTTGAAAAAAAAATTGTCTCAAAATAGAAAATCGTTTGTTAAAAACTGTTCAGGAGTCCGAAAGGAGTGTAGAAAATCATTGAAAAGGAAATCGGAGGGATTTTTTTGTTGAAAAAAATTGTCTCCCGGTAGCGAATCGTTGGTTAAAAACTGTTCAGGAGTACGAAAGGAGTATAGAAAATCATTTAAAAGGAAATCGGAGAGATTGTTTTGTTGAAAAAAAAATTGTCACAAAATAGAAAATCGTTAGTTAAAAACTGTTCAGGAGTCCGAAAGGAGTATAGAAAATCATTTAAAAGGAAATCGGAGGGAATTATTCTTGAAAAAAAAATTGTCTCAAAATAGAAAATCGTTTGTTAAAAACTGTTCAGGAGTCCGAAAGGAGTGTAGAAAATCATTGAAAAGGAAATCGGAGGGATTTTTTTGTTGAAAAAAATTGTCTCCCGGTAGCGAATCGTTGGTTAAAAACTGTTCAGGAGTACGAAAGGAGTATAGAAAATCATTTAAAAGGAAATCGGAGAGATTGTTTTGTTGAAAAAAAAATTGTCACAAAATAGAAAATCATTAGTTAAAAACTGTTCAGGAGTCCGAAAGGAGTATAGAAAATCATTTAAAAGGAAATCGGAGGGAATTATTCTTGAAAAAAAAAACGATGTCTGCAAATAGGAAATCGGTTGTCCAAATCAAGTCGAGAGACCGAGAGGAGTATTGAAAAATGATTTAAAAGGAATTCGGAAGGTATTTTTTGTTAAAAAGAAATTGTCTCCAAATAGAGAATCGTTAGTTACAAACTGTTCAGGAGTATGAAAGGAGCTTAGAAAAATATTAAAACGGAATTCGGAGGGATTTTTTGATTGAAAAAAAATTGTCTCAAAATAGAAAATCGTTTGTTAAAAACTGTTCAGGAGTCCGAAAGGAGTATAGAAAATCATTGAAAAGGAAATCGGAGGGATGTTTTTGTTGAAAAAAAAATGTCTCAAAATAGAGAATCGTTGGTTAAAAACTGTTCAGGAGTCCGAAAGGAGTATAGAAAATCATTTAAAAGGAAATCGGAGGGAATTATTCTTAAAAAAAAAAACGATGTCTGCAAATAGGAATTCGGTTGTCCAAATCAAGTCGAGAGACCGAGAGGAGTATTGAAAAATGATTTAAAAGGAATTCGGAAGGTATTTTTTGTTAAAAAGAAATTGTCTCCAAATAGAGAATCGTTAGTTACAAAC
This sequence comes from Luidia sarsii, assembly GCA_949987565.1. NCBI lineage: Eukaryota > Metazoa > Echinodermata > Asteroidea > Paxillosida > Luidiidae > Luidia > Luidia sarsii. The sequence goes on from OX465118.1 coordinate 4,015,434, forward strand.
TGTTCAGGAGTATGATAGGAGCTTAGAAAATTATTAAAACGGAATTCGGAGGGATTTTTTGTTTGAAAAAAAATTGTCTCAAAATAGAAAATCGTTTGTTAAAAACTGTTCAGGAGTCCAAAAGGAGTGTAGAAAATCATTGAAAAGGAAATCGGAGGGATTATTTTGTTGAAAAAAAAATTGTCTCAAAATAGAAAATCGTTGGTTAAAAACTGTTCAAGAGTCCGAAAGGAGTATAGAAAATCATTTAAAAGGAAATCGGAGGGATTTTTTTGTTGAAAAAAAATTGTCTCAAAATAGAAAATCGTTTGTTAAAAACTGTTCAGGAGTCCAAAAGGAGTATAGAAAATAATTTAAAAGGAAATCGGAGAGTTTTTTTGTTGAAAAAAAAATTGTCTCAAAATAGAAAATCGTTAGTTAAAAACTGTTCAGGATTCCGAAAGGAGTGTAGAAAATCATTGAAAAGGAAATCGGAGGGATTTTTTTGTTGAAAAAAATTGTCTCCCGGTAGCGAATCGTTGGTTAAAAACTGTTCAGGAGTACGAAAGGAGTATAGAAAATCATTTAAAAGGAAATCGGAGAGATTTTTTTTGTTGAAAAAAAAAATGTCACAAAATAGAAAATCGTTAGTTAAAAACTGTTCAGGAGTCCGAAAGGAGTATAGAAAATCATTTAAAAGGAAATCGGAGGGAATTATTCTTGAAAAAAATAACGATGTCTGCAAATAGGAAATCGGTTGTCCAAATCAAGTCGAGAGACCGAGAGGAGTATTGAAAAATGTTTTAAAAGGAATTCGGAAGGTATTTTTTGTTAAAAAGAAATTGTCTCCAAATAGAGAATCGTTAGTTACAAACTGTTCAGGAGTATGAAAGGAGCTTAGAAAATTATTGAAACGGAATTCGGAGGGATTTTTTTATTGAAAAAAAATTTGTCTCAAAATAGAAAATCGATTGTTAAAAACTGTTCAGGAGTCCGAAAGGAGTATAGAAAATCATTGAAAAGGAAATCGGAGGGATTTTTTTGTTGAAAAAAAAATTGTCTCAAAATAGAAAATCGTTTGTTAAAAACTGTTCAGGAGTCCGAAAGGAGTGTAGAAAATCATTGAAAAGGAAATCGGAGGGATTTTTTTGTTGAAAAAAATTGTCTCCCGGTAGCGAATCGTTGGTTAAAAACTGTTCAGGAGTACGAATGGAGTATAGAAAATCATTTAAAAGGAAATCGGAGGGATTTTTTTGTTGAAAAAAAAATTGTCACAAATCAGAAAATCGTTAGTTAAAAACTGTTCAGGAGTCCGAAAGGAGTATAAAAAATCATTTAAAAGGAAATCGGAGAGATTTTTTTGTTGAAAAAAAAATTGTCACAAAATAGAAAATCGTTAGTTAAAAACTGTTCAGGAGTCCGAAAGGAGTATAGAAAATTCATTGAAAAGGAAATCGGAGGTATTTTTTTGTTGAAAAAAATTGTCTCGCGTTAGTGAATCGTTGGTTAAAAACTGTTCAGGAGTCCGAAAGGAGTATAGAAAATTCATTTAAAAGGAAATCGGAGGGATTTTTTTGTTGAAAAAAAAATTTGTCTCAAAATAGAAAATCGTTAGTTAAAAACTGTTCAGGATTCCGAAAGGAGTATAGAAAATCATTTAAAAGGAAATCGGAGGGATTTTTTTGTTGAAAAAAAAATTGTCTCAAAATAGAAAATCGTTTGTTAAAAACTGTTCAGGAGTCCAAAAGGAGTATAGAAAATAATTTAAAAGGAAATCGGAGAGTTTTTTTGTTGAAAAAAAAATTGTCTCAAAATAGAAAATCGTTAGTTAAAAACTGTTCAGGATTCCGAAAGGAGTATAGAAAATCATTTAAAAGGAAATCGGAGAGATTTTTTTGTTGAAAAAAAAATTGTCACAAAATAGAAAATCGTTAGTTAAAAACTGTTCAGGAGTCCGAAAGGAGTATAGAAAATCATTTAAAAGGAAATCGGAGGGAATTATTCTTGAAAAAAAAATGTCTCAAAATAGAAAATCGTTTGTTAAAAACTGTTCAGGAGTCCGAAAGGAGTGTAGAAAATCATTGAAAAGGAAATCGGAGGGATTTTTTTGTTGAAAAAAATTGTCTCCCGGTAGCGAATCGTTGGTTAAAAACTGTTCAGGAGTACGAAAGGAGTATAGAAAATCATTTAAAAGGAAATCGGAGAGATTTTTTTTGTTGAAAAAAAAAATGTCACAAAATAGAAAATCGTTAGTTAAAAACTGTTCAGGAGTCCGAAAGGAGTATAGAAAATCATTTAAAAGGAAATCGGAGGGAATTATTCTTGAAAAAAATAACGATGTCTGCAAATAGGAAATCGGTTGTCCAAATCAAGTCGAGAGACCGAGAGGAGTATTGAAAAATGTTTTAAAAGGAATTCGGAAGGTATTTTTTGTTAAAAAGAAATTGTCTCCAAATAGAGAATCGTTAGTTACAAACTGTTCAGGAGTATGAAAGGAGCTTAGAAAATTATTGAAACGGAATTCGGAGGGATTTTTTTATTGAAAAAAAATTTGTCTCAAAATAGAAAATCGATTGTTAAAAACTGTTCAGGAGTCCGAAAGGAGTATAGAAAATCATTGAAAAGGAAATCGGAGGGATTTTTTTGTTGAAAAAAAAATTGTCTCAAAATAGAAAATCGTTTGTTAAAAACTGTTCAGGAGTCCGAAAGGAGTGTAGAAAATCATTGAAAAGGAAATCGGAGGGATTTTTTTGTTGAAAAAAATTGTCTCCCGGTAGCGAATCGTTGGTTAAAAACTGTTCAGGAGTACGAATGGAGTATAGAAAATCATTTAAAAGGAAATCGGAGAGATTTTTTTGTTGAAAAAAAAATTGTCACAAATCAGAAAATCGTTAGTTAAAAACTGTTCAGGAGTCCGAAAGGAGTATAAAAAATCATTTAAAAGGAAATCGGAGAGATTTTTTTGTTGAAAAAAAAATTGTCACAAAATAGAAAATCGTTAGTTAAAAACTGTTCAGGAGTCCGAAAGGAGTATAGAAAATTCATTGAAAAGGAAATCGGAGGTATTTTTTTGTTGAAAAAAATTGTCTCGCGTTAGTGAATCGTTGGTTAAAAACTGTTCAGGAGTCCGAAAGGAGTATAGAAAATTCATTGAAAAGGAAATCGGAGGGATTTTTTTGTTGAAACAAAAATTGTCACAAAATAGAAAATCGTTTGTTAAAAACTGTTCAGGAGTCCGAAAGGAGTATAGAAAATGCATTGAAAAGGAAATCGGAGGTATTTTTTGTTGAAAAAAATTGTCTCGCGTTAGCGAATCGTTGGTTAAAAACTGTTCAGGAGTCATAAAGAAGTATAGAAAATCATTGAAAAGGAAATCGGAGGGATTATTTTGTTGAAAAAAAAATTGTCTCAAAATAGAAAATCGTTGGTTAAAAACTGTTCAAGAGTCCGAAAGGAGTATAGAAAATAATTTAAAAGGAAATCGGAGAGTTTTTTTGTTGAAAAAAAAATTGTCTCAAAATAGAAAATCGTTAGTTAAAAACTGTTCAGGATTCCGAAAGGAGTATAGAAAATCATTTAAAAGGAAATCGGAGAGATTTTTTTGTTGAAAAAAAAATTGTCACAAAATAGAAAATCGTTAGTTAAAAACTGTTCAGGAGTCCGAAAGGAGTATAGAAAATCATTTAAAAGGAAATCGGAGGGAATTATTCTTGAAAAAAAAATTGTCTCAAAATAGAAAATCGTTTGTTAAAAACTGTTCAGGAGTCCGAAAGGAGTGTAGAAAATCATTGAAAAGGAAATCGGAGGGATTTTTTTGTTGAAAAAAATTGTCTCCCGGTAGCGAATCGTTGGTTAAAAACTGTTCAGGAGTACGAAAGGAGTATAGAAAATCATTTAAAAGGAAATCGGAGAGATTGTTTTGTTGAAAAAAAAATTGTCACAAAATAGAAAATCGTTAGTTAAAAACTGTTCAGGAGTCCGAAAGGAGTATAGAAAATCATTTAAAAGGAAATCGGAGAGATTTTTTTGTTGAAAAAAAAAAGTCACAAAATAGAAAATCGTTAGTTAAAAACTGTTCAGGAGTCCGAAAGGAGTATAGAAAATCATTTAAAAGGAAATCGGAGGGAATTATTCTTGAAAAAAAAACCGATGTCTGCAAATAGAAAATCGGTTGTCCAAATCAAGTCGAGAGACCGAGAGGAGTATTGAAAAATGATTTAAAAGGAATTCGGAAGGTATTTTTTGTTAAAAAGAAATTGTCTCCAAATAGAGAATCGTTAGTTACAAACTGTTCAGGAGTATGAAAGGAGCTTAGAAAATTATTGAAACGGAATTCGGAGGGATTTTTTTATTGAAAAAAAATTTGTCTCAAAATAGAAAAATCGATTGTTAAAAACTGTTCAGGAGTCCGAAAGGAGTATAGAAAATCATTGAAAAGGAAATCGGAGGGATTTTTTTGTTGAAAAAAAAAATGTCTCAAAATAGAAAATCGTTTGTTAAAAACTGTTCAGGAGTCCGAAAGGAGTGTAGAAAATCATTGAAAAGGAAATCGGGGGGATGTTTTTGTTGAAAAAAAAATGTCTCAAAATAGAAAATCGTTTGTTAAAAACTGTTCAGGAGTCCGAAAGGAGTGTAGAAAATCATTGAAAAGGAAATCGGAGGGATTTTTTTGTTGAAAAAAAAATTGTCTCAAAATAGAAAATCGTTTGTTAAAAACTGTTCAGGAGTCCGAAAGGAGTGTAGAAAATCATTGAAAAGGAAATCGGAGGGATGTTTTTGTTGAAAAAAAAATGTCTCAAAATAGAGAATCGTTGGTTAAAAACTGTTCAGGAGTCCGAAAGGAGTATAGAAAATCATTTAAAAGGAAATCGGAGGGAATTATTCTTAAAAAAAAAAACGATGTCTGCAAATAGGAAATCGGTTGTCCAAATCAAGTCGAGAGACCGAGAGGAGTATTGAAAAATGATTTAAAAGGAATTCGGAAGGTATTTTTTGTTAAAAAGAAATTGTCTCCAAATAGAGAATCGTTAGTTACAAACTGTTCAGGAGTATGAAAGGAGCTTAGAAAATTATTAAAACGGAATTCGGAGGGATTTTTTGATTGAAAAAAAATTGTCTCAAAATAGAAAATCGTTGGTTAAAAACTGTTCAGGAGTCCGAAAGGAGTATAGAAAATCATTTAAAAGGAAATCGGAGGGAATTATTCTAAAAAAAAAAAACGATGTCTGCAAATAGGAAATCGGTTGTCCAAATCAAGTCGAGAGACCGAGAGGAGTATTGAAAAATGATTTAAAAGGAATTCGGAAGGTATTTTTTGTTAAAAAGAAATTGTCTCCAAATAGAGAATCGTTAGTTACAAACTGTTCAGGAGTATGAAAGGAGCTTAGAAAATTATTAAAACGGAATTCGGAGGGATTTTTTGATTGAAAAAAAATTGTCTCAAAATAGAAAATCGTTTGTTAAAAACTGTTCAGGAGTCCGAAAGGAGTATAGAAAATCATTGAAAAGGAAATCGGAGGGATTTTTTTGTTGAAAAAAAAATGTCTCAAAATAGAGAATCGTTGGTTAAAAACTGTTCAGGAGTCCGAAAGGAATATAGAAAATCATTTAAAAGGAAATCGGAGGGAATTATTCTTAAAAAAAAAAACGATGTCTGCAAATAGGAAATCGGTTGTCCAAATCAAGTCGAGAGACCGAGAGGAGTATTGAAAAATGATTTAAAAGGAATTCGGAAAGTATTTTTTGTTAAAAGGAAATTGTCTCCAAATAGAGAATCGTTAGTTACAAACTGTTCAGGAGTATGAAAGGAGCTTAGAAAATTATTAAAACGGAATTCGGAGGGATTTTTTTATTGAAAAAAAATTGTCTCAAAATTGAAAATCGTTTGTTAAAAACTGTTCAGGAGTCCGAAAGGAGTATAGAAAATCATTGAAAAGGAAATCGGAGGGATTTTTTTGTTGAAAAAAATTGTCTCGCGTTAGCGAATCGTTGGTTAAAAACTGTTCAGGAGTCCGAAACGAGTATAGAAAATCATTGAAAAAGAAATCGGAGGGATTTTTTTGTTGAAACAAAAATTGTCTCAAAATAGAAAATCGTTTGTTAAAAACTGTTCAGGAGTCCGAAAGGAGTATAGAAAATGCATTGAAAAGGAAATCGGAGGTATTTTTTTGTTGAAAAAAATTGTCTCGCGTTAGCGAATCGTTGGTTAAAAACTGTTCAGGAGTCATAAAGGAGTATAGAAAATCATTGAAAAGGAAATCGGAGGGATTTTTTTGTTGAAAAAAAAATTGTCTCAAATTAGAAAATCGTTAGTTAAAAACTGTTCAGGAGTCCGAAAGGAGTATAGAAAATGATTGAAAAGGAAATCGGAGGGATTTTTTTGTTGAAAAAAAAATTGTCTCAAAATAGAAAATCGTTAGTTAAAAACTGTTCAGGAGTCCGAAAGGAGTATAGAAAATCATTGAAAAGGAAATCGGAGGGATTTTTTTGTTGAAAAAAAAATTGTCTCAAAATAGAAAATCGTTTGTTAAAAACTGTTCAGGAGTCCGAAAGGAGTGTAGAAAATCATTGAAAAGGAAATCGGAGGGATTTTTTTGTTGAAAAAAATTGTCTCCCGGTAGCGAATCGTTGGTTAAAAACTGTTCAGGAGTACGAAAGGAGTATAGAAAATCATTTAAAAGGAAATCGGAGAGATTTTTTTGTTGAAAAAAAAAATGTCACAAAATAGAAAATCGTTAGTTAAAAACTGTTCAGGAGTACGAAAGGAGTATAGAAAATCATTGAAAAGGAAATCGGAGGGATGTTTTTGTTGAAAAAAAAAGTCTCAAAATAGAGAATCGTTGGTTAAAAACTGTTCAGGAGTCCGAAAGGAGTATAGAAAATCATTTAAAAGGAAATCGGAGGGAATTATTCTTAAAAAAAGAAAACGATGTCTGCAAATAGGAAATCGGTTGTCCAAATCAAGTCGAGAGACCGAGAGGAGTATTGAAAAATGATTTAAAAGGAATTCGGAAGGTATTTTTTGTTAAAAAGAAATTGTCTCCAAATAGAGAATCGTTAATTACAAACGGTTCAGGAGTATGAAAGGAGCTTAGAAAATTATTAAAACGGAATTCGGAGGGATTTTTTGATTGAAAAAAAATTGTCTCAAAATAGAAAATCGTTTGTTAAAAACTGTTCAGGAGTCCGAAAGGAGTATAGAAAATCATTGAAAAGGAAATCGGAGGGATGTTTTTGTTGAAAAAAAAATGTCTCAAAATAGAGAATCGTTGGTTAAAAACTGTTCAGGAGTCCGAAAGGAGTATAGAAAATCATTTAAAAGGAAATCGGAGGGAATTATTCTTAAAAAAAAAAACGATATCTGCAAATAGGAATTCGGTTGTCCAAATCAAGTCGAGAGACCGAGAGGAGTATTGAAAAATGATTTAAAAGGAATTCGGAAGGTATTTTTTGTTAAAAAGAAATTGTCTCCAAATAGAGAATCGTTAGTTACAAACTGTTCAGGAGTATGAAAGGAGCTTAGAAAATTATTAAAACGGAATTCGGAGGGATTTTTTGATTGAAAAAAAATTGTCTCAAAATAGAAAATCGTTGGTTAAAAACTGTTCAGGAGTCCGAAAGGAGTATAGAAAATCATTTAAAAGGAAATCGGAGGGAATTATTCTAAAAAAAAAAAACGATGTCTGCAAATAGGAAATCGGTTGTCCAAATCAAGTCGAGAGACCGAGAGGAGTATTGAAAAATGATTTAAAAGGAATTCGGAAGGTATTTTTTGTTAAAAAGAAATTGTCTCCAAATAGAGAATCGTTAGTTACAAACTGTTCAGGAGTATGAAAGGAGCTTAGAAAAATATTAAAACGGAATTCGGAGGGATTTTTTGATTGAAAAAAAATTGTCTCAAAATAGAAAATCGTTTGTTAAAAACTGTTCAGGAGTCCGAAAGGAGTATAGAAAATCATTGAAAAGGAAATCGGAGGGATTTTTTTGTTGAAAAAAAAATGTCTCAAAATAGAGAATCGTTGGTTAAAAACTGTTCAGGAGTCCGAAAGGAATATAGAAAATCATTTAAAAGGAAATCGGAGGGAATTATTCTTAAAAAAAAAAACGATGTCTGCAAATAGGAAATCGGTTGTCCAAATCAAGTCGAGAGACCGAGAGGAGTATTGAAAAATGATTTAAAAGGAATTCGGAAAGTATTTTTTGTTAAAAGGAAATTGTCTCCAAATAGAGAATCGTTAGTTACAAACTGTTCAGGAGTATGAAAGGAGCTTAGAAAATTATTAAAACGGAATTCGGAGGGATTTTTTTATTGAAAAAAAATTGTCTCAAAATAGAAAATCGTTGGTTAAAAACTGTTCAGGAGTCCGAAAGGAGTATAGAAAATCATTTAAAAGGAAATCGGAGGGAATTATTCTAAAAAAAAAAAACGATGTCTGCAAATAGGAAATCGGTTGTCCAAATCAAGTCGAGAGACCGAGAGGAGTATTGAAAAATGATTTAAAAGGAATTCGGAAGGTATTTTTTGTTAAAAAGAAATTGTCTCCAAATAGAGAATCGTTAGTTACAAACTGTTCAGGAGTATGAAAGGAGCTTAGAAAATTATTAAAACGGAATTCGGAGGGATTTTTTGATTGAAAAAAAATTGTCTCAAAATAGAAAATCGTTTGTTAAAAACTGTTCAGGAGTCCGAAAGGAGTATAGAAAATCATTGAAAAGGAAATCGGAGGGATTTTTTTGTTGAAAAAAAAATGTCTCAAAATAGAGAATCGTTGGTTAAAAACTTTTCAGGATTCCGAAAGGAATATAGAAAATCATTTAAAAGGAAATCGGAGGGAATTATTCTTAAAAAAAAAAACGATGTCTGCAAATAGGAAATCGGTTGTCCAAATCAAGTCGAGAGACCGAGAGGAGTATTGAAAAATGATTTAAAAGGAATTCGGAAAGTATTTTTTGTTAAAAGGAAATTGTCTCCAAATAGAGAATCGTTAGTTACAAACTGTTCAGGAGTATGAAAGGAGCTTAGAAAATTATTAAAACGGAATTCGGAGGGATTTTTTTATTGAAAAAAAATTGTCTCAAAATTGAAAATCGTTTGTTAAAAACTGTTCAGGAGTCCGAAAGGAGTATAGAAAATCATTGAAAAGGAAATCGGAGGGATTTTTTTGTTGAAAAAAATTGTCTCGCGTTAGCGAATCGTTGGTTAAAAACTGTTCAGGAGTCCGAAACGAGTATAGAAAATCATTGAAAAAGAAATCGGAGGGATTTTTTTGTTGAAACAAAAATTGTCTCAAAATAGAAAATCGTTTGTTAAAAACTGTTCAGGAGTCCGAAAGGAGTATAGAAAATGCATTGAAAAGGAAATCGGAGGTATTTTTTTGTTGAAAAAAATTGTCTCGCGTTAGCGAATCGTTGGTTAAAAACTGTTCAGGAGTCATAAAGGAGTATAGAAAATCATTGAAAAGGAAATCGGAGGGATTTTTTTGTTGAAAAAAAAATTGTCTCAAATTAGAAAATCGTTAGTTAAAAACTGTTCAGGAGTCCGAAAGGAGTATAGAAAATGATTGAAAAGGAAATCGGAGGGATTTTTTTGTTGAAAAAAAAATTGTCTCAAAATAGAAAATCGTTAGTTAAAAACTGTTCAGGAGTCCGAAAGGAGTATAGAAAATCATTGAAAAGGAAATCGGAGGGATTTTTTTGTTGAAAAAAAAATTGTCTCAAAATAGAAAATCGTTTGTTAAAAACTGTTCAGGAGTACGAAAGGAGTATAGAAAATCATTTAAAAGGAAATCGGAGAGATTTTTTTGTTGAAAAAAAAAATGTCACAAAATAGAAAATCGTTAGTTAAAAACTGTTCAGGAGTACGAAAGGAGTATAGAAAATCATTGAAAAGGAAATCGGAGGGATGTTTTTGTTGAAAAAAAAATGTCTCAAAATAGAGAATCGTTGGTTAAAAACTGTTCAGGAGTCCGAAAGGAGTATAGAAAATCATTTAAAAGGAAATCGGAGGGAATTATTCTTAAAAAAAGAAAACGATGTCTGCAAATAGGAAATCGGTTGTCCAAATCAAGTCGAGAGACCGAGAGGAGTATTGAAAAATGATTTAAAAGGAATTCGGAAGGTATTTTTTGTTAAAAAGAAATTGTCTCCAAATAGAGAATCGTTAATTACAAACGGTTCAGGAGTATGAAAGGAGCTTAGAAAATTATTAAAACGGAATTCGGAGGGATTTTTTGATTGAAAAAAATTGTCTCAAAATAGAAAATCGTTTGTTAAAAACTGTTCAGGAGTCCGAAAGGAGTATAGAAAATCATTGAAAATGAAATCGGAGGGATGTTTTTGTTGAAAAAAAAATGTCTCAAAATAGAGAATCGTTGGTTAAAAACTGTTCAGGAGTCCGAAAGGAGTGTAGAAAATCATTGAAAAGGAAATCGGAGGGATTTTTTTCTTGAAAAAGAAATTGTCACAAAATAGAAAATCGTTAGTTAAAAACTGTTCAGGAGTACGAAAGGAGTATAGAAAATCATTGAAAAGGAAATCGGAGGGATGTTTTTGTTGAAAAAAAAAGTCTCAAAATAGAGAATCGTTGGTTAAAAACTGTTCAGGAGTCCGAAAGGAGTATAGAAAATCATTTAAAAGGAAATCGGAGGGAATTATTCTTAAAAAAAACAACGATGTCTGCAAATAGGAAATCGGTTGACCAAATCAAGTCGAGAGACCGAGAGGAGTATTGAAAAATGATTTAAAAGGAATTCGGAAGGTATTTTTTGTTAAAAAGAAATTGTCTCCAAATAGAGAATCGTTAGTTACAAACTGTTCAGGAGTATGAAAGGAGCATAGAAAATTATTAAAACGGAATTCGGAGGGATTTTTTTATTGAAAAAAAATTGTCTCAAAATAGAAAATTGTTTGTTAAAAACTGTTCAGGAGTCCGAAAGGAGTATAGAAAATCATTGAAAAGGAAATCGGAGGGATTTTTTTGTTGAAAAAAAAATTGTCTCAAAATAGAGAAACGTTGGTTAAAAACTGTTCAGGAGTCCGAAAGGAGTATAGAAAATTCATTGAAAAGGAAATCGGAGGTATTTTTTTGTTGAAAAACATTGTCTCCCGTTAGCGAATCGTTGGTTAAAAACTGTTCAGGAGTCATAAAGGAGTATAGAAAATCATTGAAAAGGAAATCGGAGGGATTTTTTTGTTGAAAAAGAAATTGTCACAAAATAGAAAATCGTTAGTTAAAAACTGTTCAGGAGTCCGAAAGGAGTATAGAAAATCATATAAAGGGAATCGGAGGGAATTATTCTTGAAAAAAAAAAACGATGTCTGCAAATAGGAAATCGGTTGTCCAAATCAAGTCGAAAGACCGAGAGAAGTACGGAAAAATGATTTAAAAGGAATTCGGAGGGATTTTTTTGTTAAAAAGAAATTGTCTCCAAATAGAGAATCGTTAGTTACAAACTGTTCGGGAGTATGAAAGGAGCATAGAAAATTATTAAAACGGAATTCGGAGGGATTTTTGTTGCTGAAAAAAATTGTCTCGCGTTAGCGAATCGTTGGTTAAAAACTGTTCAGGAGTCCAAAAGGAGTGTAGAAAATCATTGAAAAGGAAATCGGAGGGATTTTTTTGTTGAAAAAAAAATTGTCTCAAAATAGAGAATCGTTGGTTAAAAACTGTTCAGGAGTCCGAAAGGAGTATAGAAAATCATTTAAAAGGAAATCGGAGGGAATTATTCTTAAAAAAAGAAAACGATGTCTGCAAATAGGAAATCGGTTGTCCAAATCAAGTCGAGAGACCGAGAGGAGTATTGAAAAATGATTTAAAAGGAATTCGGAAGGTATTTTTTGTTAAAAAGAAATTGTCTCCAAATAGAGAATCGTTAATTACAAACGGTTCAGGAGTATGAAAGGAGCTTAGAAAATTATTAAAACGGAATTCGGAGGGATTTTTTGATTGAAAAAAAATTGTCTCAAAATAGAAAATCGTTTGTTAAAAACTGTTCAGGAGTCCGAAAGGAGTATAGAAAATCATTGAAAAGGAAATCGGAGGGATGTTTTTGTTGAAAAAAAAATGTCTCAAAATAGAGAATCGTTGGTTAAAAACTGTTCAGGAGTCCGAAAGGAGTATAGAAAATCATTTAAAAGGAAATCGGAGGGAATTATTCTTAAAAAAAAAAACGATATCTGCAAATAGGAATTCGGTTGTCCAAATCAAGTCGAGAGACCGAGAGGAGTATTGAAAAATGATTTAAAAGGAATTCGGAAGGTATTTTTTGTTAAAAAGAAATTGTCTCCAAATAGAGAATCGTTAGTTACAAACTGTTCAGGAGTATGAAAGGAGCTTAGAAAATTATTAAAACGGAATTCGGAGGGATTTTTTGATTGAAAAAAAATTGTCTCAAAATAGAAAATCGTTGGTTAAAAACTGTTCAGGAGTCCGAAAGGAGTATAGAAAATCATTTAAAAGGAAATCGGAGGGAATTATTCTAAAAAAAAAAAACGATGTCTGCAAATAGGAAATCGGTTGTCCAAATCAAGTCGAGAGACCGAGAGGAGTATTGAAAAATGATTTAAAAGGAATTCGGAAGGTATTTTTTGTTAAAAAGAAATTGTCTCCAAATAGAGAATCGTTAGTTACAAACTGTTCAGGAGTATGAAAGGAGCTTAGAAAAATATTAAAACGGAATTCGGAGGGATTTTTTGATTGAAAAAAAATTGTCTCAAAATAGAAAATCGTTTGTTAAAAACTGTTCAGGAGTCCGAAAGGAGTATAGAAAATCATTGAAAAGGAAATCGGAGGGATTTTTTTGTTGAAAAAAAAATGTCTCAAAATAGAGAATCGTTGGTTAAAAACTGTTCAGGAGTCCGAAAGGAATATAGAAAATCATTTAAAAGGAAATCGGAGGGAATTATTCTTAAAAAAAAAAACGATGTCTGCAAATAGGAAATCGGTTGTCCAAATCAAGTCGAGAGACCGAGAGGAGTATTGAAAAATGATTTAAAAGGAATTCGGAAAGTATTTTTTGTTAAAAGGAAATTGTCTCCAAATAGAGAATCGTTAGTTACAAACTGTTCAGGAGTATGAAAGGAGCTTAGAAAATTATTAAAACGGAATTCGGAGGGATTTTTTTATTGAAAAAAAATTGTCTCAAAATAGAAAATCGTTGGTTAAAAACTGTTCAGGAGTCCGAAAGGAGTATAGAAAATCATTTAAAAGGAAATCGGAGGGAATTATTCTAAAAAAAAAAAACGATGTCTGCAAATAGGAAATCGGTTGTCCAAATCAAGTCGAGAGACCGAGAGGAGTATTGAAAAATGATTTAAAAGGAATTCGGAAGGTATTTTTTGTTAAAAAGAAATTGTCTCCAAATAGAGAATCGTTAGTTACAAACTGTTCAGGAGTATGAAAGGAGCTTAGAAAATTATTAAAACGGAATTCGGAGGGATTTTTTGATTGAAAAAAAATTGTCTCAAAATAGAAAATCGTTTGTTAAAAACTGTTCAGGAGTCCGAAAGGAGTATAGAAAATCATTGAAAAGGAAATCGGAGGGATTTTTTTGTTGAAAAAAAAATGTCTCAAAATAGAGAATCGTTGGTTAAAAACTTTTCAGGATTCCGAAAGGAATATAGAAAATCATTTAAAAGGAAATCGGAGGGAATTATTCTTAAAAAAAAAAACGATGTCTGCAAATAGGAAATCGGTTGTCCAAATCAAGTCGAGAGACCGAGAGGAGTATTGAAAAATGATTTAAAAGGAATTCGGAAAGTATTTTTTGTTAAAAGGAAATTGTCTCCAAATAGAGAATCGTTAGTTACAAACTGTTCAGGAGTATGAAAGGAGCTTAGAAAATTATTAAAACGGAATTCGGAGGGATTTTTTTATTGAAAAAAAATTGTCTCAAAATTGAAAATCGTTTGTTAAAAACTGTTCAGGAGTCCGAAAGGAGTATAGAAAATCATTGAAAAGGAAATCGGAGGGATTTTTTTGTTGAAAAAAATTGTCTCGCGTTAGCGAATCGTTGGTTAAAAACTGTTCAGGAGTCCGAAACGAGTATAGAAAATCATTGAAAAAGAAATCGGAGGGATTTTTTTGTTGAAACAAAAATTGTCTCAAAATAGAAAATCGTTTGTTAAAAACTGTTCAGGAGTCCGAAAGGAGTATAGAAAATGCATTGAAAAGGAAATCGGAGGTATTTTTTTGTTGAAAAAAATTGTCTCGCGTTAGCGAATCGTTGGTTAAAAACTGTTCAGGAGTCATAAAGGAGTATAGAAAATCATTGAAAAGGAAATCGGAGGGATTTTTTTGTTGAAAAAAAAATTGTCTCAAATTAGAAAATCGTTAGTTAAAAACTGTTCAGGAGTCCGAAAGGAGTATAGAAAATGATTGAAAAGGAAATCGGAGGGATTTTTTTGTTGAAAAAAAAATTGTCTCAAAATAGAAAATCGTTAGTTAAAAACTGTTCAGGAGTCCGAAAGGAGTATAGAAAATCATTGAAAAGGAAATCGGAGGGATTTTTTTGTTGAAAAAAAAATTGTCTCAAAATAGAAAATCGTTTGTTAAAAACTGTTCAGGAGTCCGAAAGGAGTGTAGAAAATCATTGAAAAGGAAATCGGAGGGATTTTTTTGTTGAAAAAAATTGTCTCCCGGTAGCGAATCGTTGGTTAAAAACTGTTCAGGAGTACGAAAGGAGTATAGAAAATCATTTAAAAGGAAATCGGAGAGATTTTTTTGTTGAAAAAAAAAATGTCACAAAATAGAAAATCGTTAGTTAAAAACTGTTCAGGAGTACGAAAGGAGTATAGAAAATCATTGAAAAGGAAATCGGAGGGATGTTTTTGTTGAAAAAAAAATGTCTCAAAATAGAGAATCGTTGGTTAAAAACTGTTCAGGAGTCCGAAAGGAGTATAGAAAATCATTTAAAAGGAAATCGGAGGGAATTATTCTTAAAAAAAGAAAACGATGTCTGCAAATAGGAAATCGGTTGTCCAAATCAAGTCGAGAGACCGAGAGGAGTATTGAAAAATGATTTAAAAGGAATTCGGAAGGTATTTTTTGTTAAAAAGAAATTGTCTCCAAATAGAGAATCGTTAATTACAAACGGTTCAGGAGTATGAAAGGAGCTTAGAAAATTATTAAAACGGAATTCGGAGGGATTTTTTGATTGAAAAAAATTGTCTCAAAATAGAAAATCGTTTGTTAAAAACTGTTCAGGAGTCCGAAAGGAGTATAGAAAATCATTGAAAATGAAATCGGAGGGATGTTTTTGTTGAAAAAAAAATGTCTCAAAATAGAGAATCGTTGGTTAAAAACTGTTCAGGAGTCCGAAAGGAGTGTAGAAAATCATTGAAAAGGAAATCGGAGGGATTTTTTTCTTGAAAAAGAAATTGTCACAAAATAGAAAATCGTTAGTTAAAAACTGTTCAGGAGTACGAAAGGAGTATAGAAAATCATTGAAAAGGAAATCGGAGGGATGTTTTTGTTGAAAAAAAAAGTCTCAAAATAGAGAATCGTTGGTTAAAAACTGTTCAGGAGTCCGAAAGGAGTATAGAAAATCATTTAAAAGGAAATCGGAGGGAATTATTCTTAAAAAAAACAACGATGTCTGCAAATAGGAAATCGGTTGACCAAATCAAGTCGAGAGACCGAGAGGAGTATTGAAAAATGATTTAAAAGGAATTCGGAAGGTATTTTTTGTTAAAAAGAAATTGTCTCCAAATAGAGAATCGTTAGTTACAAACTGTTCAGGAGTATGAAAGGAGCATAGAAAATTATTAAAACGGAATTCGGAGGGATTTTTTTATTGAAAAAAAATTGTCTCAAAATAGAAAATTGTTTGTTAAAAACTGTTCAGGAGTCCGAAAGGAGTATAGAAAATCATTGAAAAGGAAATCGGAGGTATTTTTTTGTTGAAAAACATTGTCTCCCGTTAGCGAATCGTTGGTTAAAAACTGTTCAGGAGTCATAAAGGAGTATAGAAAATCATTGAAAAGGAAATCGGAGGGATTTTTTTGTTGAAAAAGAAATTGTCACAAAATAGAAAATCGTTAGTTAAAAACTGTTCAGGAGTCCGAAAGGAGTATAGAAAATCATATAAAGGGAATCGGAGGGAATTATTCTTGAAAAAAAAAAACGATGTCTGCAAATAGGAAATCGGTTGTCCAAATCAAGTCGAAAGACCGAGAGAAGTACGGAAAAATGATTTAAAAGGAATTCGGAGGGATTTTTTTGTTAAAAAGAAATTGTCTCCAAATAGAGAATCGTTAGTTACAAACTGTTCGGGAGTATGAAAGGAGCATAGAAAATTATTAAAACGGAATTCGGAGGGATTTTTGTTGCTGAAAAAAATTGTCTCGCGTTAGCGAATCGTTGGTTAAAAACTGTTCAGGAGTCCAAAAGGAGTGTAGAAAATCATTGAAAAGGAAATCGGAGGGATTTTTTTGTTGAAAAAAAAATTGTCTCAAAATAGAAAATCGTTGGTTAAAAACTGTTCAGGAGTCCGAAAGGAGTATAGAAAATCATTGAAAAGGAAATCGGAGGGATTTTTTTGTTGAAAAAAAAAATTGTCTCAAAATAGAAAATCGTTAGTTAAAAACTGTTCAGGAGTCCGAAAGGAGAATAGAAAATCATTTAAAAGGGAATCGGAGGGAATTATTCTTGAAAAAAAAAAACGATGTCTGCAAATAGGAAATCGGTTGTCCAAATCAAGTCGAGAGACCGAGAGGAGTACGGAAAAATGATTTAAAAGGAATTCGGAAGGATTTTTTTGTTAAAAAGAAATTGTCTCCAAGTAGAGAATCGTTAGTTACAAACTGTTCGGGAGTTATGAAAGGAGCATAGAAAATTATTAAAACGGAATTCGGAGGGATTTTTGTTGCTGAAAAAAATTGTCTCGCGTTAGCGAATCGTTGGATAAAAACTGTTCAGGAGTCCGAAAGGAGTATAGAAAATCATTGAAAAGGAAATCGGAGGGATTTTTTTGTTGGAAAAATTTGTCTCGCGTTAGCGAATCGTTGGTTAAAAACTGTTCAGGAGTACGAAAGGAGTATAGAAAATCATTGAAAAGGAAATCGGAGGGATTTTTTTGTTGAAAAAAATTGTCTCCCGTTAGCGAATCGTTGGTTAAAAACTGTTCAGGAGTACGAAAGGAGTATAGAAAATCATTGAAAAGGAAATCGGAGGGATTATTTTGTTGAAAAAAAATTGTCTCAAAATAGAAAATCGTTGGTTAAAAACTGTTCACGAGTCCGAAAGGAGTATAGAAAATCATTGAAAAGGAAATCGGAGGGATTTTTTTGTTGAAAAAAATTGTCTCCCGTTAGCGAATCGTTGGTTAAAAACTGTTCAGGAGTACGAAAGGAGTATAGAAAATTATTAAAACGGAAATCGGAGGGATGTTTTTGTTGAAAAAAAATTGTCTCGCGTTAGCGAATCGTTGGTTAAAAACTGTTCAGGAGTCCGAAAGGAGTGTAGAAAATCATTGAAAAGGAAATCGGAGGGATTTTTTTGTTGAAAAAAAATTGTCTCAAAATAGAGAATCGTTGGTTAAAAACTGTTCAGGAGTCCGAAAGGAGTATAGAATATCATTTAAAAGGAATTCATAGGGATTTTTGTTGTTTAAAAAAATTGTCTCGTTGGTTAAAAACTGTTCATGAGTCCGAATGGAGTATAGAAAATCATTTAAAGGGAAATCGGAGGGAATTATTCTTGAAAAAAAAAACGATGTCTGCAAATAGGAAATCGGTTGTCCAAATCAAGTCGAGAGACCGAGAGGAGTTTTGAAAAATGATTTAAAAGTAATTCGGAATGATTTTTTTTGTTGAAAAGAAATTATCTCCAAAAAGAGAATCGTTAGTTACGAACTGTTCAGGAGTATGAAAGGAGCATAGAAAATTATTAAAACGGAATTCGGAGGGATTTTTTTGTTGAAAAAAAAATTGTGTCGAAATAGAGAATCGTTGGTTAAAAACTGTTCAGGAGTCCGAAAGGAGTATAGAAAATCATTTAAAAGGAAATCGGAAGGAATTTTTCAACAAAAACAAAATTCTGGATTCTAATCCAGAATTTTGTTTTTGTTGAAAAATCGTTGGTAAAAACTGTTCAGGAGTCCGAAATGAGCATAGAAAATCATTTAATCGAAAATCGGAGGGAACTATTCTTGAAAAAACAATTATGTCTGCAAATAGGTTATCGGTTGTCCAAACCAAGTCAAGAGACTGAGAGGAGTACGGAAAAATGATTGAAAAGGAATTCGGATGGATTTTTTGGTTGAAAAATAAAATTGTCTGGAAATAGAGAATCGTTGGTTAAAAACTGTTCAGGAGTCCAAAAAGAGTATAGAAAACCATTTAAAAGGAAATTGGAAGGAATTATTCTTGAACAAAAATTGTCTGCGAAGAGTTATGGGGCGAGTCTGGTACGGGTTTGGCATATGATAGCTACGTGGGATAAATTGCAGGAAAAGGCGCAACCTCACCTGATCTTACTGCCTAACAGAACTAAATGACGTCCACACTAGAAGTAGAAAGCGGGAGTTGCAGGTTTTAATCCCGCCCGAGCTGCCTGATTTTTTTTTTTCATCAGGCATCGGCAAAGCACCGAGTATTCAGTGTTTGTTATAATTTTTTTATATCAAGCAGGGCAAACCCTCATTAAATCAAAACCAGACTTCCCTGAGGCCTAACAGTAACAGTGTGGTTGTCTTTTCCACAAATAAACTAAAAGAATTTAGATGGGCCACTTGCCGAATGTAAACTAAATAATGATATTGAAAACGAGCAGCGGAACCCTGCCGTGGTAAGTGTCATAGCTGTATGCTACTGCCAATAAACTCACCACGACAATGTTCCGTGCTGTCGAAGACTTAGGCTTTTATTCGTTAGCAGCTCCAATTGTGCAGTCAGTGGTCGAGGTGCGTGTGCGTGTGTGAGCTCGGGCGACTGGTCCTTTTATATACATAGACCTGCTCGGCCTCTTACGCAATCTCACGCACAGAAAGAAATGGACCACAAAAGGAGAAAGGAATGGGCGACACCTGGTCGCAATTTAATGTTTATGTCACTACATAAGCCTCCCCCAGATTGCTGGAGGAAAAATAAAACAATCCAAAATAAATATATTTCATTATCTTATTGCTTTAACATATCGTTTAGGCCATTTTACTTTTCTTCCTGCTTTTGTTGTAAAATGAAGATTTTTTCGGCTGGGGACGGTACAGGTATTTCTATCTAATCTGGCACAGATTTTGATAATGGTAATGGTTCTCATTTTGAATCACCATCCAATAGGATGGTGATTCAAAATGAGCGACTTTTAGTCTATTGAGACGGACAGTATCAAGTTTACCATTAATATCGAGCACAAAATACTTGTCTTTACGATCCAGCACTTTAAAAGGACCTTTATATGGTGGTTGCAGTGGTTTGCGTACTGCATCTACTCTATCCCATACGTGAGTATACAGTTTGCTAACTCTTTATCAATGTGGGATTTTGTTGCATTAAGTCTACTAAGTGCGGGTTGGAGTTTGTTCATCGTTGCCTTTAATTTGTCATCAAAATTGGTAGGATCAGGTATGGTTGTGGTATCGGCATGCACGATAAGTTCGCCAGGTAATGTCAGTGTGGTACCAAAAACCATCTCGGCAGCACTGCATTGAATATCAGCTTTGTGTGTTGCACGAATAATGATCAAAATGAGTGGTAAATTGTCTACCCATTCAGTAGACGAGGGAGACGTTCTTATTGCAGTCTTTAATTGACGATGGAACCTTTCTACTACACCGTTTTCAGATGGATGGTATGCTGTAGTCCTTAGTCTCTTTGATCCTAGTAACTGTCCTAATTGACGAAACATTTGTGATTCGAACTGAGACCCTCTATATGTTGTACAAAGGAACTCCGAATATCGGTATCCATCTAGAAACAAAAGCTCGTGTGATAGTTTCAGCTTGAATGTTAGGAATTGGTACGGCTTCTGGCCAACGAGTGAATCTATCTACTATTGTCAAAAGATATGAACACTCTCGCGCTGGAGGTAAAGGTCCAACGATATCCATGTGGATGTGAGTGAATCGCGCATCTGGTCGAGGAAAACGTAATATGGGTGCTACAGTATGGCGATGCACTTTAACTTTTTGACAAGTCAAGCATGTTTTGGCCCAGTTATGAACATCGCGATTTATTGATGGCCACACAAATCGCTGTGTTAGCATACGTTGAGAAGCGCGAATGCCTGGGTGGGACAATGAATGAAATGATCTGAAAATTTCCCGTCTGATTTTGAGCGGAACATATGATCGTGCGGTGCCAGATGAAACGTCGCATACAAGAGTCTTGCTTGACGTATATGAAGCCACATTCTGAAACTTAAGAGACGATTTCTTTCGGAGTTTTTTTAAACTCATCATCGCTCTCTTGTTCAGTTGCAAGTTCATCAAAATCAACCGCGCAATGTGGTGGGGAATCAAATGCGTCGATTTCGCAGCGTGAAAGCGCATCCGCGACTATATTGTTACTTCCACTGATATGACAAATGTCGGTGGTAAATTGTGAAATATAATCTAAATGTCTGATTTCACGTGGCGAGTACTTGTCCAGATTCGCGTTAAATGCATGTACCTATGCTTTATGATCAGTAAAGATATTTAAAATACGTGCTAAATATAAAAGTGCTTTATATTTAGGTAAACCGCTAATAATTCTCTGCCGAATGTGCTGTAGCAAGTTTCTGTTGGTTGCAAACGTTTGGGGAAAAAATGCGAGCGGTTCCCAATTCGAATTTACAAATTGTTGTAGTACTGCACCTATAGCGACATTAGATGCGTCAGTGGTAACACTTAACGGAACGTCGGTTCGGGGATGAGAGAGCAATGTAGCTTGAGCTAATGCTTCTTTACTTTCTCTGAAAGCGACAAGTTCCGTTTGGGATAATTCAATAGGACACTTTTTCTTGCCCTCTTTTGGTTTCAAGATGTCGGTTAGGGGTTGTAACATGTGTGCACACGATGGAATAAAACGGCGATAAAAGTTGATTAAACCCAAGTAGTTACGCAACTGGCGAATGGATTTTGGAACCGGAAATCGGTTAATAGTTTCAATTTTCTCTTGTAAGGGGTAACACCGTTAGCATTTACGAAATGACCCAAAAAGCTTACTTCATCAACTCCGAAAACACATTTGGCAGGATTTACAACTACACCCAAATCTTTCAATCGTTGGAATAGTTGTTGTAAATGACAGTAGTGTTCCGGTCTGCCACTACTAGCAACAAGTAGATCATCAATGTAATCATAAACGAATGGTAAGCCACGCAGAACTTTTCTGAGGCCAAATGGCATTCGTACAAATTCAAACAAGCCAAATGGTGTCGTGATTGCCGTTTTTTGGAACATCACTGGCTTCTATTGGTATTTGATGATATGCTCGTATCAAGTCTATCTTAGAGAATATTGTTTTACCCCGCAGTGACATAGTGAAGTCATGAATGTGTGGAATTGGGTATCTATTGGGTATTGTCGCTGCATTAAGTGCGCGATAGTCTCCGCACAGACGCCAGTCACCAGTTTTCTTTGGTACCATGTGAAGAGGGGTTGCCCAACTGCTTTTCGAGGGTCGCACAATTTCTAATTGCAACATGTGATCGAATTCTTGCTTAGCTATTTTCAAACGGTCATTTGCCAAACGACGTGGCCGAGCGTGAACAGGAGGCCCTTCGGAGCGTATATGATGCGTCACGCTGTGTTTAATCGCAGTGTCGCTATATTGCGGTTTGGTGATCTCCGGAAAATGCGGCAAATTATGAAATTCGGACACATTTGTATCAATACTGGGTACCGGCGATGTTGTATCAAAACCCATAATCGAAAGGGAAGTAACAGCATCAACCAGTTTACAGTGTTTTATATCTACTAATAACGCGTAGTGATTTAAGAAATCTGCTCCCAATATATCGGTTGCGTAACATCCGCCAAAAGAAAAACCCATCGAAATACGCGTCGTAATCCGAAATTCAGAGTAATGGATTTTTCGACGTAAGTCCGAATAAAAGTTTTATTCGCGGCTTGCAAAGAAAATTGAACGGTTGATTACGATCTCTGATAGTTGCGGGATATACACTTAAATACGCGCCTGTATCAATAGACCATGTAAGTCTCGTGGTGAAAAAGGTCACCGTACACTTCCGGGCACCTCCGCGCCGCCTGCTATAGGAGATTAACGCATGCCCAATTTTTAATGCATTATTACATAATGAAGAAAGTCTCTTTCTAACTAAAAACCCAGATTTGTGGATTAAGTATATTAAACATATCAGAATGAGCAAAAAAAAAAATACACAAAATGAGAATAAGGCAGAGAAAACAAATAAATATAACCCGACCTTCATCTTCCGGTTGTAAGTACAGTATTGTGAATACGGCCCGACTATGGTACGCGACGTGAGTATTACTAACTACTTGTATCGCGCCGAAGATTGTGTGGTTCGCATTCGGGCAAGAAAAGCGCCTTGTACTGTACTGTACATGTGGATACCGTACATGTAAACAAAATAATACAAAATCAAAACACAAACGTGAAAACGTGCAAAATCACGTACTTTACACATTGTATTTTAATATTTTATTCCTATGAGACAATTCCAATTTTTTAAACTGCTTCAATCGGCGCGATACAAAATATTTTAACAAAAACGTTCGACGCTCCACGCTTTACCTCCTATACGAGGAGCCCGGAAGTCAGGAATCTCGCGGTAATACGTACATTCTCGAGGCCAACTTACACGGTCTATTAGGAAATGCGCACCTGTGGTTTTATCGGCAACGCATATTCGACGACTCTGCTTAAATTTGCCAGACAATTCAGCCGTCATTAATCGCTTGCGTTCTTTTTTGACTTGTTTTGTACATGGTGAATTACATCACTTAGCCTTGCTGCCGAATCGCCAGTGATACCAGCAGTGATCGCCTTCATGTATTGTCGGTGTTAGTGAAGTGCACGGTCGACTTGTACGTGGCTTACTACCGCCGCGACCATGACTACGACTATTGCGGGTACGTTTGTCACGATATCAACTATTGGATCTGTCATGCATTTCATTTGCTAGCTTTTCTACACGTTCCGTTAGTTGTGAGATTAGCTTATACAATTCCGATGTGCTTGACGTTGTGGCTACTGCGTCAGAAGATACAGAGGATGCAGCAATTTGAGATGTAAAAGGAGTAGTTTCCAAAACTCTATCGGCTACAACTGCCAGTTGGTCTATAGGCACAGTGTCCCTTATCGGTGCTAATATGAGCTGTACGTTAGTCGGCAAGTGCTGTAAAAACAACTGTTTAAGGATACTTTCTTCTAAGGAATGATCACCTTACAATTGTCTCATGCGGCGCAGGAGTTGAGTAGGTTTACGGTCACCTAATTCTTCGGCAATTAAAAGTTGGTGTAAACGAAGTTGCTCTGACACAGAGGTGAGCTTAATTAATTCCGCTTTAAGTGTGTCGTATGGCTTATCTTCATGCAGGAGTTTGCAACAACAGGTCGCGAACTTATAAGGCAAATTCAGGTTGCAAAGCGGCAACGACAAAAGCAAACTTTGTCGATTGTTGAGTTATACCTCTCAATTGTCGTAAACTGGGCTTCAACTTGAGCAAACCAAATTCGCGCATCATTAGGCCAAAAGGGTGGTAATTTCAGGCCTATACCGCAAACTGATGGCTAACTACCGTATGTCGGACGCGGAAGTTTTGTTTTCTTCCCCTGTACTCTTGTTTCTGGAGGGAAAAAAATACAAATAGGTAAAATAATACACACAGTAAAATAATTATGTCACTAGTTATCCAATTCTGCACACAAGGCTTGTGTATCTAGCTGGAAAGAACGGCAGAGTTCTGTAAACCACTTTCTTTTCAGGATTGAGGTTGCGTGCAGCCAGTCGTACAATAATTGAGCAAAGTCGTTACGCAACGACGTATTGTGGCGGCCGGACCTGGCTTTGGGTTTGCTTGGTTTGCGCACAGAGGTACTAGGTATGCCAAGAAAGCGTGGGTGGTCTTACTCCGAGCTGAATTGTTTTGTTGAATGCTCTAATACGCTTATTGATATCGTCAAGCACACTATCCAGTTGCTTTTGATTGTAGCGCTATTCTAATTCTTCCGACAGAATTGGCGAAGATAGTTGTCTACTGGCCTGGAATTTCGCGAAAGAAACTGGGCCGGTACCACTGACAAAATGGTGGCTGGTCGGCTTGCCAAAATACGCTCCTGGAAATGGTTCAATGCCACAAATGTGTCTGCCAACCAGTCCGATAATTTTAATACTCTCGAATGAGAGTGTGTCGCCTTTACAAAAGTAGTCAAATTGTTTATGCCTGCAGCCAACTTGATTATTCTTATCGAAAGAATATGCCCTAGAATCTGCAACAGGTATAACTGTCTTACAGCAGGTTAATTGCGAGTTCATATCACGTCTGGGTCACCAATTTGTGGTCGTCTTTTCCACAAATAAACTAAAAGAATTTAGATGGGCCACTTGCCGAATGTAAACTAAATAATAATAATTGAAGACGAGCAGCGGAACCCTGCCGTGGTAAGTGTCTTAGCTGTATGCTACTGCCAATAATTTAAACTCACCACGACACCACGTGCTGTCGAAGACGTGGGCTATAGTATTATTTGTAAGCAGCTCCAATTGTGCAGTCAGTGGTCGAGGTGCGTGTGCGTGTGTGAGCTCGGGCGACTGGTCCCTTTATATACATAGACCTGCTCGGCCTCTTACGCAATCTCACGCGCAGAAAGAAATGGACCACAAAAGGAGAAAGGAATGGGCGACACCTGGTCGCACTTTTAATGTTTATGTCACTACAACAGTACATGCAGTTATGTTCCTTTTTGGCATAAGTTTTGACCAACACAGAAGAAGGCTCCACGTATTTCAGACTTGGTGAAGTCTAAGATATGGGCCAAAGACTTCCATGGACATGCCTTAATTGGCATGTTTGAAATTAGATAGTCACAAGTAAAAGATGAAGAAAATTACTCCCGAAATACATACAATTGTCAAGCCTCCATGTATTAACAGATTGATTAACAACAAAAATGTGTCTGTAAACTGTCTAAAAAGCGAGAGCGTCAGTCAAGCCGCCGTTTCACAGTGGCTGTGGCCCAGATACCGGACACGTCTTGTGTTTCTTCCCTCGATCATTATAGAATAATTGGAAGTATGAGAGTAAATCGATTCAATATTTTTTTGGAAAAAAAAGACTATTAGATTAAAAACACCAAGGGGAAAACAGGAATAATAATTTTGCGTTCACAAACGAACCATGTAGCTTCGAGCAATTAGGAGCCAGGTTTGCGCGTGTAGTAGCTTCGAGCAAGGAGCCAGGTTTGCTCGTAGGGTCGCCAGTGCAAACCTAAGCATGCGGGTTTGCGCGTGGGGTCGCCAGCGCAAACCTAAGCATGCGCACGCAAACTCGAGTTGGTAGGCGAGGTTAGTGCTCACACTAGTCACAGCGGCAATCAGAGGTTTGCGCAAAATCCGAGGTTTGCGCTCAACATCACTGCAACTACTGACTACTGTAGTAGTACTAGTACTACTAAGTACTAGTACTAGTAGTAGTAGTAGTTAGTAGGCCTACTAGTACTAGTAACTAGTACTCCGTACTCGTACTAGTACTATACTAGTAGTAGTACTACTACTCATACCACTAGTCACTACATAATAGCTACATGTAGCTCTCAACTGAATATCTTCTGCTTGCTGTCCAAGTCTTACCTCCATGGTCTAACCATAGACCTGGAGGAAAAAACAAATGGACTGCCAACTCCAGCGGGCGCGCTATGCGTTGCGTGCAAACATGTTCCGTCGAGCGAGGTTCAGAACTTCCAGGCACAGAAAACTTCCGGTTGACCTTTGACACTTTCTAACGCATAGAGTTTGTGCTTGACGACCGGCATCCTATTGCAGCTACGCCACTATTTTGCCTCGGAAACCCATATTTTTTCTTTTAAACCTTCCAAAATGGACTTAATAGACAGCATACAAGTATGTTCTGAGATATAGAAACAAAAATGTTATAAATAAGATCGACAACTGTTCTAAAATTTGGGGCAAAGTTTTTGTGAATTGAAATTCGCGCGTTCCAATCTTAGGTCTCGGATCTTAGTTGCGATGACCGTAATTACCCTCACCCTCCCGGCGCTCGGAAACCTATACATCGTGTTGATATTATGTCGCATTAGGAAGGATTAGTGCCAAAATGTACACTTATTTTATTATTTCATTAACAACAGCTTCCTTAATTTGTACTGTATTGTCCACAAGCACACAAACATACAGTCACAAAAAAATAATCTGAGAAAAAACCGAGAAATCATCATTAACAATAACAAGTGTAAACCTTTTAATTTAAGAATTGTGAATTGATGTGTATGACATTGACAATGAGTGACATAATTATATTATGACAGAGACCAACATCATCACACATAAGGGCAGGGAATCTACTCTATACAGTACATGTACCAAACCTAGTTTTGGCAATCATTTCACAATTTTTTCATAGGCAGATAGTGTACAATAATAATGAAAAGGAGTGTTTTCTGTTTTCCCCTTAAATAATTTCTTTTGTAACCACCTTCTGGTTGGAGTACATGATAAAAAAGTTCCCAGTACATCTTGAAAGGTTAACATAATACATGTACATAATCCCATTCATATTTTCAGGCAGAGATAAATGATGAGTTCCTGGCATACTTAGATGAACCTTGGCCTGAGGAGGAGAAATCAAGCACTTCAGCAGGGAACATTACTGAAGTTAGTGTTGTGTGCAATTCTACCAGTACCACCCCCAAGAATTTTAAACCACAACATTATTCTCCACACTTCAGATCGTCTGGCTGAAGCCATTCCTAATTCGCCTGTTTTGGCTTTCAGGCGCCCCCGTAACCTGCGTGACTTAATTGTCCGAGCAGAGGTTCCCCCTTTGGACTCTTCACCTCCAACCAAATTTGGTACATTTAAGTGTACCTCGAAATGCATTGTTTGCAAGACACATGTCAAGGAAATAGACTCTTTCAATGGACATTCTTCTGGAACTATCCACACGACCTATGGCTCTATCACGTGCACTACCTCAAACATCATATACCTCATCTCTTGTAGAGTTTGTAATATTCAGTATGTTGGCGAGACAAAAAACACCCTCAAAAAACGAATCTATGGCCATAGGTCTACCATCAAAACCGGTAAAATGGACACTCCTGTTGGGTATCACTTCAATCTCCCTGATCATTCGATATCAGATATGAGTGTACTGGGCATAGAATCACTTGGTCACCGTAGTAATGCTGTCCGTCTTAGCCGTGAGAAAATGTGGATGAAGCGTCTTCGGACTATTCAACCACATGGTCTCAACATCCAGGAGGGCAATGACTAACACCATGCAGCTTTCTAATAATCCTTCTTTTGTGTTCAGTCTTTCACACTTCTCTCTTTGATCTTTTCCCCCTATTGTCACTAATCCCTACCCCACTCCTTGCCCTTCTCTTTGATCTTTCCCCCTCCTCTCACTAATCCCTACCCTACCCCTTCCCTTTGATCTCTCCCTACCAGCTTCACTCTTTGTCCTCTGTTTCTCATCCGTGTCCTATTCACTCTCTCCTCCTGCCTTCGTGTACATGTATCTGTTTTGTCCTTGTCACTCTGCCTTTGAGAAAGGTCCTGCTAGGATCGAAACGTCAGGCCCACTATATTTTAGATTTACTTTTTGGTAATTTTAGTCAGTAAGCAGTTTGCAACATTTTTGTATATCACCACAACATTATAGTTAGCACATGCAGATACGTTTTGGTTTTTTGCAAGCATCTCAATTATTATCCACTTTTCAAATTTTAATAAACAATAAGAAGTATACCTGATGTTATCTGTTAATTCATTCCTTGATACAGATGTATGTTTAACCACAGTCCCACGAGTCTAAGAGAGGCTATAGGCTAACCAGTGGTCATTTAACAAAATAGAGGGAGTCTTGTTTTACTTGTATCACTAAATGGGGTTGTCAGTTTGTTGAATAAAATGTGAGTTTCACTATAAATACTTTACGTACAATGTTGTCTTGTTCTCTTTAGGTGAATGAGTCTGTCTTAACCAAAGCCTTGGGTGGCATAACTGATGATAGTAGTCTTCCTGAATACATGCGGAATAAAGCAGAGTTCTTCCTAAAAGATTATACAGGTATACATGTGTCCATTTTCGTGGTACATTTGGAAGTATTCCGAGTGTAATGTGCATTAGTCATCAACAAATTTGGTTCAGATGCTGTTGCATATCTATCCTATTACCCAAACAGGTAACTGACCCAAAATGTCACACACATGACCAGACGTCATCAAATAAATAAATACATAAAAACTACTGTGAGATAATATTCCTATCCAAGGTTTTCTTGCTCAATAAATTATACATGTAGTATAATGTATCCGTGTACATTCATCACAGAAATGATGATTCTAGCTCTTTAAAATTCACAGGCTTTGCAGGATGAAAATAAATTTTAAAGAAATGCTTCCATGTAATGTCACAAGTGACCAATCATATTTGACTTTTGACCATAAAATAACAAGAAAAACTGTTTGACCTCAAAAAACATCTCAGAATAACAATTCAAATTTTCAACTGATACAGTAGAAATTTCAAAAGTACAAATTAATATTCCTACCATACTCTCTGAAACAACATAGTATCATTCCCCAATTTTTCATTATTTAGGTCACACATGAGACTAAAAATGGCCCAAACACAATAGAAATTTGTACAAAAGCTAAGTAGAAACATCATTATGATTAAGTAGAAGGGTGATCAAAGTCATGCGATGTATCGCTGCTGGTAGCGAGTCTAGCGACACTTCGGTTGCTGAACTGCTAACCTTCATCCATGTCATCAGGCAACTGAAGAGTGTGCGCTGCGTCCGTATATATCCGCTTCGCCGAACGGATGCCACAGCGCACACTCTTCAGTTGCCTGATGAAGGTTAGCAGTTCAGCGACCGAAACGTCGCTACCAGCAATGACACATCACATGACTTTGATCACCCTTTTACTTACATGTATCTACACCACCGCGATGAACAACCCCTTCATTTCTATCATTATGATTTTTCATAGCTCTATCCAATCTTGGGACAGCTTTGGCATTCATGAACCACTGTATAAACAAGAAAGGTGTGTTCACATCGGCTCAACGACAGACCTCCTTGGAGAAGTTTTTCACAAAACAGGTGGAAAATATGGCAAGTATAACAGATGTTGTCGAGTGCAGGCGGACTGCTGCGATAATTAGTTCTCGTGTTTTCGAGGAATTGCTAAATGCCAACCTTGAGAAGAAGGACATTTCCTCTCAAGAAGAAATAGTAATATCTGAAGAAGAGACTGATATTATTAACTACATTGGTGGCAGCATTATTAGGAAAGTTCGTCAAAGAGCAATCAACATGTCCAGTCCTGATGAACGACGAAAAGTAACTGAGTTGGTGAATGATATGGCAAGTCGTGATCCATCAATGACTCTCCAGCAGCAGGACATGATAGGCATTCTCAACCGTGGTGGACTGAGCAGACCTTGTCCAAACATGAAGTATGCTTTCTGCTTGATGGAGGCCATATTCCGCCGACTGTTCCCCATCAGTTCAACAACAATGAAAGAGGATGACTTCACCGGAGCCTGTCTGGAAGACGAACAGATTGTCTGTGGTTACTACGAATCTGTATGTGAAGTTGACTGTAGTGACAGACTGAAAGAGAAAGTCCTTAGAATTATCCTTAGCCTATTTTTTAAAGTAAGAACTCATCACAAATGCCGCAAGATAATTGATAAATATAAGTTAAAAAAAAACATGGCTGGTAAAGCAAAGAGTCTTCGAAAGACACTGAAGCGTACACATGAAGATTGTGGGGAGTAAGTACCGGTACATCTGTGGCACTTTCCTTCCTCTCTAGGTCAGTTCAGTTCACGTTCATATCAATCATTCGCTTGAAAAGTACAGGCATATGCAGTGAGATTTTTGTTAAAGAAGTGGAAATAGCTTCACTAATTATCATTCTTTGGTTGCATTTCCAAGCTTATATCCATGAGGATTTACTGTATAAATAAGGAGTACCGGTAATGATTTTTTGCTTACCTTTTAAATGTGGTGAACTGGCTTGCAAACTATTTAGTGTGTTTTTGATAACGTCGTTTTTTAAGAGGACTTTGAGAAATGTCTATCTTTTCTCGGGTCCCAACTCTCTTGACACTGCCGCGTGGTTTCAATGCAATAGACAGGGAACGCTGCAGCCTGATGCGATTTTCTTGGTAACTAGAAGAAAATAAGCCATGGAAAAGAATTCTTTGATATTGTGACAGCTCATTTACATATTGCCCTTGTATAGCGCCCTCGCTAGCCAGTGTATCCTGCTTAGTAGTAGCACACAGCCATTAGGTCATTCATTCAGCACACAACCAGAGTCCACTACAGTTCATCGACCAGCAAGTTTCAACTACTACACGCACCTCATGACACTTCAATTTCCTCTAGGCTAGGGTGAGTGTCTTTTGTGTTATATTAGTTATTACTTATATTGTATTGTATCTTATTTTCCTTCAAACTTTGTATTCCAGGAGATTGGTCAGGTTCTGGCAACCTTGCAGTTTAGTTTATGCCCTTGAGTGATGAGTATTGCTCAGCCTCTTTGTAACAGTCACTTTAGTTATTTTCCTTCCCTTTATGTAGTATGTAGATTCGTTCTTAATTCTAAAAATAAGCTTAATTTCTCTGACCTTGTTGTAAAGCAAGTTATCTTAATGACTGGTTTCTAGGATTTTGAGTTTCCTGCTCGATCGGACGGTGTCTTGATTTTAGACAGATTATCTCTGATTTGTTGTATTTCTTGTGTTTTGGTTTACAGTACATGTAGTTACAAAGTTCTAGACTGAGATTCTAACAGCCTCTGTTGCTCACTTTGATTTGTTTCATTGCCTGATTCTTGAATTCATATTTTAAATGTACAAATTCACTGTTTCCTTTGGTCTGTATAAGTGTTCACAGTACAGCGAGTATACACTGTACATAACCTTAGAGCCTTAATCCCCTAACTTGCCGCATATGTAATGAGGTACACACACAATTCTTAGAAGCCACCATAGCACTGTGTAGAGAGACAGGAAGTGGGCTTGTGCCCTTGTCTTAGAACCCCTTGACCACAGCTGCTCATTGAAGTGTATAATTGGTCCTACATGTACTTGTGCAGTAGTAACTTTAGTAGACTTGCACATCAGTCTCAGCCCTCTTAGATTTCCTACAATTTGGTTCTATGGCACTTGAATCCCCTAAGTACTTCCATCTTGTGTATTAATTTCCCTCTGGTATCTATAATGTATTTGAATATTTGATTTGTCTTTTACTTGTCTTTTAGGATAAGTTACATTCTTAAGTTAGTTGTTTCACAGATCCTTAGGTTATGATGAGAGGACTGATTCAAGTCTATGGGTTTGCAGAGTCCATAGTGACATGTTGATATCATTATAGTACATTTGCTTTAGTCTTTCCTATTTTTCTTGCAAGTTAAAGCATTCGCATGCCTTGCACTGACTCGTTAAGGATTCTGACTTAACTTACGGTTAAAGGCAAATTGTATAATAGGGTTCAACTTATCTTTATTGATTGCATTATAGACTCTTCGACAATTATATTTATTTGGAATTCCTATTTTGTATCTTTTCAGGGCTTTTTTTTGTTTGTTTAGCTATGCGTTGCCATTAAACGAACCACAGTCAGTTGAATGTACACCATCCTTGTCGGCTACATTTCTACCTGTCACATTTGGCGTCGTAGACAGGATGGTGTACAAAACTGCATCTGCCCCTAGTCGAGGATGAGGCACGATCATCAGTAGACAACCGGCCCTGATCGACCCTGATGAGCTGCAGCTAACAGCAGACAACTGACCTGAGACGAGCAGCTACATTGGTCGAGGATGGAGGGGATGGAGCAACTGCGGGCGGAGCTTGAGGCGATGAAGGCTGCTCTCCAGGCCGAGAAGGAGGAGCGGGAGAAGGCCACAAGCGCAGCAGGTGTCAGCTCTACTACCCCACCAATGCAGCAGGTCTACATAGCAGCAGGCAGACGACTGGACCGCTTCAGGGGGAAGCCTGAGAAATCTGGTGATCCATCCGTCCAGGAGTGGGTCAGTGACGTCAAAGGTCAGTTGACTGCCCGACAGATCAGAGGGAATGACGGTGCAGCGTTCATCATCGACCATCTTGCTGGCAGAGCCAGGCAAGAGATCCTTGGCAGAGGTGACGCTGTGAAGGCTCCAGACGACATCTTCCGCGTACTGCTCAAGGTCTTTGGTGATGGCGAGACACTCCCCCAGATCCAGCAGAAGTTTTTCTCCTTCCGCCAAGGCCAAGGAGAAGATCTACTGAGCTTCTCCCTTGCGCTCATGGAATTGTTTAATTCCATGGCTCGCCTGGATGTCTCCTTCAATGCCACGAGAGACCAAACGCTGAAGGGAAGGTTTGCCGAGGCAGTTCATGACGAGGGCCTACAGAGAGAGCTGCGCCGCATGAACATTGATTCGCCAGAGCTGAGTTTCTTTGATGCTAGAGACCGTGCCATCGAGTGGCTCGGCACCAGCCGTGTCAAAACCCAGAAAGCGGTAGTTGTACAGGAGGTCAAGGCAGAAGACGGGGCACAAGGCATAAAGGCTCTTCTTGAGAAGCAGGGTGAACAGCTGCAGCAGCAGCAGCAGCAGATTGAGGCACTCCTACAGGCGATGCAGCGACCTGCTCGACGTTGGAGTCAAGGTCCCAGACGCTGCTACAATTGCCAGTCCACGGGTCATCTCAAGCGAGACTGCCCCAATCCTCCGTCATCCATGCCGCCTGGAGGAATGAGTCAGAGTACCAGGGACACCCAGCAGTCCCCAGTACGACATGGCGTCCCCCAGCAGTCCCCGATACAGCAGTTCACCCCCCAGCAGCCTGGCCCTCAGTTAAACTAGACCGGCCTGTCATTGAGAGCCACACGGCAGGCCCACAAGAACCAGTTAACGGCGGCTCAATCTACAGGAGAGCGGTAGGGCAGTGTCCAGAATCTGTCATCCAGCTTGGTGCATCAGAGGTGCGTTGTCTACTTGACACGGGAGCGCAAGTTTCAACGATTACTGAATCTTTCTTCAGAGAGCATTTTCCTGAGACAGATTTAGTAGATGTGACTGCGTTCATCAGCATATCCGGTGCTCAAGGTCTGGCTGTTCCCTACCTCGGCTTTGTTGAATTGCCACTAACAGCGCTGGGCCACTCTTTCGTCAACATGAGGTTCCTGGTAGTTAAGGACCCCACGGGCACATCAATTGCAGAGAGGAAGAAGAGAGTACCTGGAGTGATTGGGTCAAACATCTTCAGGGATGTCCGAGAGAGGTTACGGCAAGATGCTAGAGGACAAGACTACCTGAAGATGCTGAACAGTCGGAGTGATGGACCTGAATGGGCACATGTACTTGCTCTCTACGAGGAAGTGCGAGGTGGCACTGTACATCAGCCAGATGTTGCAGGTAAAGTCCGAACAGTGGGTTCCAAGCCCATCCTAATCCCCGCCAACTCTCTCTTCATGATGGAATGTTCCGTGAAACCTGCTGCGAGAGACACGACTTACGAGGCCATTATAGAACAGCTAGATGTTGACGCGACCCACGTACCTAATGGTTTAGCTGTAGCTCCTGTTCTAGTCTCCGTCGGTAGCAGTGGTAGAATACCAATACAAGTCGCCAACTTCACAAATGATGACCTCTATTTACCCCCAAGAACCCCAGTAGCCACAGTGAGCAGTGCGGATGCAGAACACCACTGCAGAGCTGTTGAAGCCACTTGGCAGGAAATGCAGGCAGGGGAAGCTAGACATGACAGCGCTGACGAAGCCCAGAGTCTGATGTCACGTATGAAAGTTGGTGCTGGGATAAGTGCCGACCAGCAACATCAGCTCCACCAACTAATTGCCAGCTATGTCAACACATTCAGCAAGGATGAAGATGACATCGGACTTTGTGACAAAGTATCACATGCCATCCACACCTCTGACGATGTCCCAGTTCGAGTACCGCACCGGCGTATACCGCCTCATCAGTGGACAGAAGTTCGAGAGTACCTGCAGAAATCTCTGGAGAGGGGCGTGATCAGGGAGTCGTCCAGTCCATACGCTTCACCAGTCGTGCTTGTGAGGAAGCGAGATGGAAAGCTGAGGCTTTGTGTTGATTACAGAGCCCTTAATGCCAAGACCCACAGAGATGCCTATCCACTTCCCCGCATCGATGAAGCCCTCGATGCACTTGGTGGAGCAAAGTTCTTCTGCAGCTTAGATCTCGCCCACGGCTTCCATCAAATCCCTGTTGCTGCAAAAGATGTTGAGAAGACAGCGTTCCGAGTGGGGACTGGAGGTCTGTACGAGTTTACCCGTATGCCCTTCGGTCTTTGCAATGCTCCAGCCACATTCATGCGTTTGATGGACAAAGCATTCGGTGACAAAAACTTCCAGTCTCTCATCGTCTACTTAGATGACATCTTAGTCTTCGGCCGTACATTCAATGAGACGCTTGAGCGACTACAGCTAGTGCTGGACCGCCTCACTGAATTTGGGCTGAAGGTTAAACCACAGAAGTGCAACCTGTTCACGGAACAACTGAAGTACTTGGGCCATTCTATATCTGATGGAGGGATATCTCCAGACCCTGAGAAGATCAGCGCAGTGAGAGAATGGAGAAAACCTGCCACAGAACGTGAACTACGAGGGTTTCTCGGTCTAGCTGGGTACTACCGCCGTTTCGTACCTGGGTTTGCTAAAGTTGCGGCCCCACTCCACACCCTCTTAGGAGGACCAGGGAAGAAGAAGCACAGAAAGGTCAGTCCCGCCAAACCCATTTCAGATGCATGGGATGAGGCTTGCGACAAGTCATTCAGTGACTTGAAGCAACTTCTGACGACTGCTCCTCTCCTGGGCTACCCTGACTTCACCCGCCAATTCATCCTGGAGGTTGATGCTAGCTACCAAGGCCTGGGTGCCGTATTGTCCCAACGACAAGAACAAGGCTTGGTAGTCCTGGGTTATGCCAGTAGAGGCCTGAGAGAAAACGAGAAGAACATGCAGAACTACAGCAGCATGAAGCTGGAACTCTTAGCATTGCACTGGGCAATCACGGTGAAGTTCAGGGATATCCTGCTTGGTGCAAACTTTGTTGTTTACACCGATAACAACCCCCTCAGCTATCTTCAGACGAACACGAAGTTGGCAGCAACCGCGACAAGATGGGCTGGAGAGTTGGAACAATTCCAGTTCAGTATCAAGTATAGGCCAGGGAGATGTAACGGCAACGCTGATGCCCTCAGCAGGAAGACCGAGCACGACAGTGAACCACATACAGTGCGGTTCGAGGCGACAACAGCTGACACTGCACGCCCAACACTCACTTCGACTCATGTCCCTAACATTCTGAGGGGGCACATCAGAGATACACTGGAAGAGGCAGGATTAGACGAGGTCCGTGCCAGGCAAACTGTGACTGCACCCAAGGCAACTGCAGCGCTGCCATCCATCCGTACTGAAGACCTTGCTGCACTCCAAAGAGCCGATGAATATATCGGGCCAGTCTGGCGCTACTGGGACAGTCAGCGCAGACCAACCACAGCACAAGTCCTGAGGGAGTCTAGGCAGACCCGGAAGCTGCTGAAGTTCTGGGATGCATTGGAGGTGTGGAATGACGTCTTGTACAAGAAGAGGATCGACGCAGGCCAGGAGTGTCATCAACTACTCCTACCTTTGCCACTGAAAGGTAAAGTCCTTGATGCACTTCATGACCAAATTGGACACCAAGGCGTGGAGAGGACAACCAAGCTGGCCCAAAGCAGATGTTACTGGCCTGGGATGATCACCGACATCGAGGCTCACTGCCGGAACTGTCAGAGGTGCATGCTAGCCAAGGCTGGGAAGAAGCTCCATCCAACCATGGGTTCCTTAATCGCCAGGAAACCTCTTGAAGTTCTGGCCATGGATTTCACTGTTCTCGAACCAGGCACAAACAATGTGGAGAACGTTCTGGTCCTCACTGATGTATTCACAAAGTTCACCCAGGCCATACCACTCAGAGATCAGAAGGCGAGAACGGTGGCCCGTTGTCTGGTAAAAGACTGGTTTGTCCGTTTTGGAGTACCCCGCAGACTCCACAGTGACCAGGGTAGAAACTTTGAGGGACAGGTCATCAGGGAGCTGTGTGAGATGTACGGCATCACCAAAAGCCGGACAACACCATATCATCCGGAAGGAAATGGACAATGCGAGCGATTTAATCGCACAATGCATGATCGCTTACGCACCTTGCCTCCAGACCAGAAGCGTAGATGGCCGGAACACCTGCCAGAGCTCATCTACGCATACAATGCCACACCCCACTCATCTACGGGCTACTCTCCGCACTACCTCTTCTTCGGACGGGAGCCAAGGCTTCCTGTGGACCACCTTCTGGGGTTTAGGAGAGAGGCAGGTGAAGACCCAGAGATTGACAGGTGGATTGCAGACCACCATGCTCGGATGAAACAGGCATTTGAGCAAGCATTGAGCACAACCGAGAAAGAGGCCTTAAGACGACAGCAGAGACACAATGAGACGGCACGACAAGAGGATCTCCGCCTTGGTGCCAGGGTCTTTCTTCGAAACCGTAACATCAAGGGCAGAAACAAGATACAAGACGTGTGGGACAATCAGCCTTACAAAGTGGTAAGAAGGCCAGACCCAACAGGGCATGTATACATCGTTGCTCCCCTTGACAGTGACGGAAAGGAAAAGACCCTCAACCGACGAGACCTCCTTGACAGCAGAACCTTGGTGCTTGACAACGGTGTGCTACCAGTCGCTAGACGTCATCCTCCTGATGATTCAGGGGCCGACAACGACGAGGCAGACAGTGACGGGGCCGTCGATGAGGAGACGGATGATGAGCTCATCCTCCTTGAGAGTGGACCCTCTGCTTTTCACAAAGCAGGGGAGGATCTCGAGACTACAGGAGTGCCGTCTGGCCAGCCAGACCCAGAGAGAAGTCCTGCTTCATACACAGCAGGGGAGCCCAACCTCAATGACCAAGCCCCTCCATTGTCCGAGCCAGAGAGAAGTCCCCCAGCTCTACACAAAGCAGGGGAGCCCCTCCTTGGTGACCAAGCCCCTCCATCATCCACGGTTCTAGCCGAACCAGACCGTCTCTCGTCGCCCACTCCCAAAGATGATGATATTCTACTCGAGGAGACGAAGCAGTTGCGCCACAACAGCCGTGCTGGAGCAGGACAACATTCTAATATCCATCACCTGCCGAAGTCTGCCCTGCAATCTGAGACTCCAGTGATGCCTGTCCGAGCTCATGCAGTTGATCCCCAAGTACTGGCAGACATCAGTCGAACGCAGTTGTTACTTGCACAGATGTTGGCCGGAGTCCAGCCGAGATGACTACCTTGTAATTAGTATCATTTTTCTTGTTGTTTATGTAGTTTGGTTGTCGAGACGCCAACCTTTAAGCAGGGGAGTATGTGACAGCTCATTTACATATTGCCCTTGTATAGCGCCCTCGCTAGCCAGTGTATCCTGCTTAGTAGTAGCACACAGCCATTAGGTCATTCATTCAGCACACAACCAGAGTCCACTACAGTTCATCGACCAGCAAGTTTCAACTACTACACGCACCTCATGACACTTCAATTTCCTCTAGGCTAGGGTGAGTGTCTTTTGTGTTATATTAGTTATTACTTATATTGTATTGTATCTTATTTTCCTTCAAACTTTGTATTCCAGGAGATTGGTCAGGTTCTGGCAACCTTGCAGTTTAGTTTATGCCCTTGAGTGATGAGTATTGCTCAGCCTCTTTGTAACAGTCACTTTAGTTATTTTCCTTCCCTTTATGTAGTATGTAGATTCGTTCTTAATTCTAAAAATAAGCTTAATTTCTCTGACCTTGTTGTAAAGCAAGTTATCTTAATGACTGGTTTCTAGGATTTTGAGTTTCCTGCTCGATCGGACGGTGTCTTGATTTTAGACAGATTATCTCTGATTTGTTGTATTTCTTGTGTTTTGGTTTACAGTACATGTAGTTACAAAGTTCTAGACTGAGATTCTAACAGCCTCTGTTGCTCACTTTGATTTGTTTCATTGCCTGATTCTTGAATTCATATTTTAAATGTACAAATTCACTGTTTCCTTTGGTCTGTATAAGTGTTCACAGTACAGCGAGTATACACTGTACATAACCTTAGAGCCTTAATCCCCTAACTTGCCGCATATGTAATGAGGTACACACACAATTCTTAGAAGCCACCATAGCACTGTGTAGAGAGACAGGAAGTGGGCTTGTGCCCTTGTCTTAGAACCCCTTGACCACAGCTGCTCATTGAAGTGTATAATTGGTCCTACATGTACTTGTGCAGTAGTAACTTTAGTAGACTTGCACATCAGTCTCAGCCCTCTTAGATTTCCTACAATTTGGTTCTATGGCACTTGAATCCCCTAAGTACTTCCATCTTGTGTATTAATTTCCCTCTGGTATCTATAATGTATTTGAATATTTGATTTGTCTTTTACTTGTCTTTTAGGATAAGTTACATTCTTAAGTTAGTTGTTTCACAGATCCTTAGGTTATGATGAGAGGACTGATTCAAGTCTATGGGTTTGCAGAGTCCATAGTGACATGTTGATATCATTATAGTACATTTGCTTTAGTCTTTCCTATTTTTCTTGCAAGTTAAAGCATTCGCATGCCTTGCACTGACTCGTTAAGGATTCTGACTTAACTTACGGTTAAAGGCAAATTGTATAATAGGGTTCAACTTATCTTTATTGATTGCATTATAGACTCTTCGACAATTATATTTATTTGGAATTCCTATTTTGTATCTTTTCAGGGCTTTTTTTTGTTTGTTTAGCTATGCGTTGCCATTAAACGAACCACAGTCAGTTGAATGTACACCATCCTTGTCGGCTACATTTCTACCTGTCACAATATGATGAAATTCAATTTAGAATTGCAAAAATGAGACAGCACACATAATATTGTACACATATGCAGCACAATTATTTTAAATGTAGAGCGTCTAAGTAATTGAAAAATCCCAGAATTGAACTATACCCATTTCTATGATTAACACCTTCGGATATGCTTTAGGATATGCATCATGGAGACCAATGTATTGTGTTGACAAGCTACTCCCACCTTGTAGTTGTAACCTAGCAGCTAACTTAAATACCCACCCGAAAGTCCAAAGGGTAGGGTTGTCACTCCGGCGTCCAAGTGATCTGTGCCTGCAAGGTCCTGAAGGTCCGACCCTCGGGTAGTTGCGGTAACCGTAACCCTCATCCTCCCGAAGGTCGGAGACCTGAGGGTTACGGGAACGTATGTACAAGATTATATGCGAGGTTCTTGTTTTTACCATTTTGGAAACACCACTGTCCCGATCGCCCCCTTTTTCCACCCTTTTGAAAATCGCCACACACAATCTAAGGACATGCACTTGATCCCAAATGTATACTGAGTGTGATCAGATAACTCAAAACATCGTGGGTAAAATACTTTTCCGAAAAACGGGCAGAAACTCACCCAAATACTGTCCGTAAATGTCCCGTCAACGTCTCCGCCAGGTTCGGAATCCGAACCTGGCGCCTCGACCAATCAGCGCTTAGTCTCGTGACGTATACCCGCGCGACGGCTATTTGCTGTTTCGCAATAACAGTCCACACTCGTGGTGCGCGCGCAGGTCATCGCCCTGTGAAGAGCCGACTGGTACTGTATACAACCATGGATACAACACGTGCGCTGTACATGTGATTGTACGGTACATGTACATGTACATGTACCGTACATGTGCAAGCATAGTACCAAAGAATACTCTTTGATAATACGCGTACATGTACATGTACATGTACATGTACATGTACATGTACTGTACACGTAATATACTGTACATGTACAACAGTACAGTGTACATGTATGTACATGTACATGTACATGTATGTACATGTACTAGTAGAGTACCAGTCGGCTCTTCACAGGGCGATGACCTGCGCGCGCACCACGAGTGTGGACTGTTATTGCGAAACAGCAAATAGCCGTCGCGCGGGTATACGTCACGAGACTAAGCGCTGATTGGTCGAGGCGCCAGGTTCGGATTCCGAACCTGGCGGAGACGTTGACGGGACATTTACAGACAGTATTTGGGTGAGTTTCTGCCCGTTTTTCGGAAAAGTATTTTACCCACGATGTTTTGAGTGATCTGTTCACATTCAGTATACATTTGGGATCAAGTGCATGTCCTTAGATTGTGTGTGGCGATTTTCCAAAGGGTGGAAAAAGGGGGCGATCGGGACAGTGGTGTTTCCAAAATGGTAAAAACAAGAACCTCGCATATAATCTTGTACATGTATACGTTCCCGTAACCCTCAGGTCTCCGACCTTCGGGAGGATGAGGGTTACGGTTACCGCAACTAACCTTCGGGAGGATGAGGGTTACGGTTACCGCAACTACTACTGTAGTACTGTATGCCCACTATGGGCTTTAGTTTAACTTAAGTCCGCGGTGAACTTAAACTGTTTAAATTTTCCCTTTCAAATCTTACTGATTTGGATTAAATTCAACCGAAAAATTCCACTTCATGAACTTACCTGTCGTAAAACAATCGTCTTCGAAATGCCTCGAACAAATTGTAGCTGTGTCGGGGTTGAATGGCGGGTCAACGCGGTTGATCTTGACAATCAGCTGTCGCCTCCATTCCTGTCGCTCTTGTTCCCCTTTTCTGGCCTGTTTTGACGGATTTGGGCTCTTTGGAACCCCATGAAAACTTAACCCCCTATTTCTACCCTTACATGCACTGCAACCAACAATTGTACAATTATTTC
Organism: Luidia sarsii; assembly: GCA_949987565.1. Taxonomy (NCBI): domain Eukaryota; kingdom Metazoa; phylum Echinodermata; class Asteroidea; order Paxillosida; family Luidiidae; genus Luidia; species Luidia sarsii. Next base: position 4,056,348 of record OX465118.1, read on the forward strand.
CAGGCATTTTTGCAAATGTAATGGATATTAGCAAAATTCAAGCAAGCGTATACAGTGCAAAAGTCCATAGACGAAGGTAAACCGGAAGTTTTCTGTGCCTGGAAGTCATGAACATCCGGTTGACGCAACATCGAGCGCGCCCGCTGGAGTTGGCAGTCCATTTGTTTTTTCCTCCAGGTCTATGGTCTAACGAATTAAAACGGATTAAACATGGTCTCCGCAGGCGGCATACGCACCGCGGGTACAACGCTGCTTACAGTTTGCAGACTGTTCAGAAAGGTGGTTGTCAGCTCGTACGGTGGTAAATATGTGGAATTGCAAACGTAAGTGTTAGCCTATGAGTCAAGTCGTCCCCTAGTTGCGGTAACCGTAACCCTCATCCTCCCGAAGGTCGGAGACCTGAGGGTTACGGGAACGTATGTACAAGATTATATGCGAGGTTCTTGTTTTTACCATTTTGGAAACACCACTGTCCCGATCGCCCCCTTTTTCAACCCTTTTGAAAATCACCACACACAATCTAAGGACATGCACTTGATCCCAAATGTATACTGAATGTGATCAGATAACTCAAAACATCGTGGGTAAAATACTTTTCCGAAAAACGGGCAGAAACTCACCCAAATACTGTCTGTAAATGTCCCGTCAACGTCTCCGCCAGGTTCGGAATCCGAACCTGGCGCCTCGACCAATCAGCGCTTAGTCTCGTGACGTATACCCGCACGACGGCTATTTGCTGTTTCGCAATAACAGTCCACACTCGTGGTGCGCGCGCAGGTCATCGCCCTGTGAAGAGCCGACTGGTACTGTATACAACCATGGATACAACACGTGCGCTGTACATGTGATTGTACGGTACATGTGATTGTACAGTACATGTACATGTACCGTACATGTGCAAGCAGAGTACCAAAGAATACTCTTTGATAATACGCGTACATGTACATGTACATGTACTGTACACGTAATATACTGTACATGTACAACAGTACAGTGTACATGTACATGTACAGTACATGTACATGTACATGTACGTGTACAGTATGAACCCGTACGCTACGCACACACACGTACATGAGTATTCTTTGGTACTATGCTTGCACATGTACGGTACATGTACATGTACCGTACAATCACATGTACAGCGCACGTGTAGTATCCATGGTTGTATACAGTACCAGTCGGCTCTTCACAGGGCGATGACCTGCGCGCGCACCACGAGTGTGGACTGTTATTGCGAAACAGCAAATAGCCGTCGTGCGGGTATACGTCACGAGACTAAGCGCTGATTGGTCGAGGCGCCAGGTTCGGATTCCGAACCTGGCGGAGACGTTGACGGGACATTTACAGACAGTATTTGGGTGAGTTTCTGCCCGTTTTTCGGAAAAGTATTTTACCCACGATGTTTTGAGTGATCTGATCACATTCAGTATACATTTGGGATCAAGTGCATGTCCTTAGATTGTGTGTGGCGATTTTCCAAAGGGTGGAAAAAGGGGGCGATCGGGCCAGTGGTGTTTCCAAAATGGTAAAAACAAGAACCTTGCATATAATCTTGTACATACGTTCCCGTAACCCTCAGGTCTCCGACCTTCGGGAGGATGAGGGTTACAGTTACCGCAACTAGTCGTCCCCGAGTCAAGTCGTCCCCGAGTCAAGTCGTCCCCGAGTCAAGTCGTCCCCGAGTCAAGTCGTCCCCGAGTCAAGTCGTCCCCGAGTCAAGTCGTCCCCGAGTCAAGTCGTCCCCGAGTCAAGTCGTCCCCGAGTCAACTCGTCCCCGAGTCAACTCGTCCCCGAGTCAACTCGTCCCCGAGTCAACTCGTCCCCGAGTCAACTCGTCCCCGAGTCAACTCGTCCCCCGTAATCCTTGCTACATACTGTCAAATTGTTGTTCGCCTTTTCCTCTATTTCTGTTCCGAAAATTCGATTTTACAATTCAAGTAAACTCTGCAAACAACGGCTCTTCCTGCGTGGAATTGCTACACCCCCGACCCACTGCAAACCGTGTCTGCTAACCATACCTGTCAGACCGAATACAATATTCACACGACAGACCACCAGGAGTATCACTACCACTGGACCTTATTGTACAGTCCAAACCCACCAACTACCGGGACCAATCTTCCCACCCCCACCTAAAGACAATCTCCCGAAAGGGACTATGTCTTTACTCAAGAAAATGGTCTAACCCTAAGATGGCAACATGCAACCTCCCATCTTTAAACCCCTTCCCAATACCCGACGGCCGGTAAGGAAGACGCAACCATTTTCACAACATTCTGGAATGGCGCGAGCCATCCACCAACGAAACCCACCCGAACCAACCTGGAGAGGGAATCTTCCCGTGATTCCCTCCCAAAAAAAAATCCACCGATGCTCCAACCATCCTGTCCCACTCCTATATTTCTGTGGAAAAAGCATACAACCGTTTATTTTTCCCTTCCCAAAAAGGAAAACACCAGTTTTGCCCTTTTTCTGCAAAAAAAGAAACACACAAAACCTTTGAATGTTTATTCCCTACAAATTACACTGACGGCCCAAAGATCCCGTGTGGCACCTCCGGATGAGTCGTTTATACCACGTCCGCACAAGCCTCACATAATCCAACTCCGTCTAAACCAACAAGATCTACTCTACTGAATGCATTTTCCACCTTCGGAAAACGAATGCGAACTGATATCACCCTGCACGATTTCGAAATATAAATCCTTGAAGAAGCGGAACGCATCCTGTATTTCTCAATATTTCCAAATACAACTGAAAAGTGGGGGACGAGTTGACTCGGGGACGACTTGACTCGGGGACGACTTGACTAAGCTATCAAATTCGGGGGACGAGTTGACTTGGGGACGACTTGACCTGTTGCCAGGCCTATTACTTTATTTCTAATGTTACCATTACCAGTACCATCAATCATTCCTCAATCATGCAACATGTTTCTAATTCTAGATTACGTCCCTCACTGAGCTGAGATAAAAGAAAACCGCAGTGGCTATTGTTACGGCAGTCGTCCGTGTGGCTCCCTCACATAAAAGTATTGGTCAGCATCGCAGGCTGGTTGAACCAGACTATTCGTTGATAGTCTGGTTCCAAGAGCTAAACATCCTGACAAATATTGTGAAGTACGTCAGGGAACCACATGGATGACTGCTGTAAACACAGGCACTGCGAAAAACAAGTCAACATTGCAATTACATTAGTTAGCGTGGTTAGTCCCATCTGTACCGTACGTAGTCAAAGTAACTTTGACCCGACGAGTAACCCTTTTTTATCAAAACTTGGAATTTGGAGGGTCGGGTGACTTTAGGGTCCTAGGGAGTAGTTAGTCCGAGTAACTTTGACCCTTAAGTTACAGTTACATTACAATACAAATACAATCGCCCTTTCAAAAAAAAAATTAGGGGGTCGGGCAATAGTACTAGTAATTGTACTCAGTAATAGTAGTAGTAGTTACTAGTAGTACTACTACTGTACTAGTTTACTGTTTACTCAGTTTAGTACTAATTTTTTTAGATTTTCAGTAGGGAAACACGATCAAACAATGATGTGTTAGACTCCTACCCCCAAAACTGTGGGGTTCTACGTTGTCCGCTGCTCTCCCGACCGGAACCCCACAGATAACTAGTCCGAGTAACCTGGACCCTTAGGCCTGTACGTCTTCGCAGCTAGCTGCTATACCGTACTACAGGGGACCAGACTGCCAGTTGTAAACCACATTTGCTAGAAATCTTGGGCCAAAGGAAGCAGTATTTTATGAGTTATGCTGAATCTGCTAAGCCCTATGCCATAGTACTAGTGAACGTTACACAGAAGCCTATGGGGAAAAAAGCATACTTATCTGTGGGGTTCCGGTCGGGAGAGCAGCGAACGACGTAGAACCCCACAGTTTTGGGGGTATTCGACTCCATGACTACCCTTGACCGAAACCCCCAGATTTTACCCCGAAAACACCCGTGAAACCGTCCCACGCACCTATTTTAGATTAAGTGAGAATCACCGATTTCAATTCTTGTAATTTTTTTTACTCATGCTCGGGAAAAAGGAAAAATTTCCCCTCAGGTGATCGAGAAGATTCTCCTGTCCGACGAGCCAACTGTAGGAACCAACATGACAACCATCACGACATAGGAGCACAGACCCACTGCGCACACGGACCTGTCAAAACGTCATCGATTTGCGTGTAGCGGTTGCGTGTGCAGTTCAAAATCAAAGATGGCTGCCACATTTTGGCTCGTCGGACGGGAGAGAATCTTCTCGATTACCTGAGGGGAATTTTCTCCTTTTTCCCCGAACGTGAGTAAATCAAATTACCCGAATTGAAATCGGTGATTCTCACTTAATCCAAAGATGGGTGCGTGGGACGGTTTCACGGGTGTCTTTGGGGTAGAATCTGGGGGTTTCGGTCGAGGGTAGTCATGCAGTCGAACACATCGTTGTTTGGTCGTGTTACCCTACTGAAAATCTTGGACCCTACTAAAAAGTTTTAAAAAGGGCGATTGTAAGAGTCCAAGTTACTCGGACTAGGGAGTAGTTGGGTATGAAATGCTTGAATTTACTACTCATAACCGAAATCTCCAGATTTACCCCCCAGAATGCCTGTGAAACCGTCCGAAGGGCACTTTCACATTTGGGGAATAGGGTGAAATTACCCCTCAGTTGATCGAGAAGATGTCTCTCCTGTCTGACGAGCCAAAATACGGCGGCCATCTTTGATTTTGAACAGAACACACAACCGCTACACGCTAATCGATCACGTTCTGACAGGTTCGGGATCGCAGTGTGGGTTGCTCTGCGCTATTATTATTCAGGAAAGTCCCGGGGCTGCTCACACTATGTACATACATGTACGTACTAAGTACATACATGTATGCATGCGCTTGCACGCACTCACAGACCCACTGCGCAAATGTCATCGATTTGCGTGTATACCGTTTCAATTTAAAATCAAGATGGCCGCCTTTTGGTTCATCGGACGGGAGAGAATCTTTTCGATCAACTGAGGGGAAATTTCTCCTTTTTCCCAAAATGTGAGTAAAACAAATGACCAGTATTGAAATCTGTGATTCTCACTTAATCCAAAAATGGGTTCGTGGGACGGTTTCCCGGGTGTTTTCAGGGTAAAATCTAGGGGTTTCGGTCGGGGTAGTCATGCCTCATGGAGTCGAAAAAAATTGTTATTTGCTCTAGTCCGAGTAACTTCATGGAGTCAAGTAAATCGTTATTTGCTCTAGTCTGAGTAACTTTGACCCGACAAGTCACTCTTTATTTATCAAATTTTGAGGGTCAGGTGACTGTAGACAACGGGTAATTCTGCGCTTGAACAAACAACCCTTCCGAAACCCCAAGATTTCCCCCAAAAAACACCCATAAAACTGTGCCACTCACCCATTGAGGATTCAGTGAGAATCACAGATTCCTATACTGGTCATTTTGTTTTCACTCAAGTTTGGGTTGACCGAGAACTGGTCGACGAGCCGAGTTGGGGTGGCCATCTTTGATTTGAAATTTGGTCTGGGTGCGGAGTGGTCTGCGGGAGTGTGCACGCGTTGAGCCCTACGACTGTTTTCTGAATAGTGCAAAGCGGTGTCCATACGATGTCCGTCTGATGTCCGTATAAAAAAAGGGTGACTTGTTGGGTCCAAGTTACTCGGACTATATTTGCTCGTGTTTTCCTGCTAAGTTGCTTGGACCCTACTATCGCCCGGGTGTCAGTCAACTCAGTCCATGACCAACTTGGTCCGTAACCAACTCGGTCCGAGACCAAGTCAGCCCGTGACCAACTCGGCCTAGACCAACTCGGTCTCAATGGGAAAATGCAGCAAAACGATTACGAGGTTAGGGTTGGGGTTAGGGTAAGGGTTAGGGTTAGGGTTAGGGTTAGGGTTAGGGTTACATTGATTTTCCCACAGGGACCGAGTTAGTTACGGACCGAGTTGATTATGGACTGAGTTGACGTGAAACCCTATCGCCCGACCCCCTCAAAATTAGATAAAAAGGCTTTTGTAAGGGTCCAACTCGAAGTTACTCGGACTATGTCAACTCTTACTCTTAGTCTTACCCAGGTCAACCATGCAGTAATAAACTGGACTTTTTTTAGGGGAAACTATTGTCCGAGTAACTTGGACCCAACAAGCGGTCACACTAATTCAGTAATTACCTTCAAGATGGCATCACCCACATTGCTTTCAAAATTACCAAAAGCAGTAGCAGACTTTTTAGTTTGAAAAAGAGAGATGGGGCATACAGAATTTGCTGTTCCCTTTTGAATTTAGGGCCTAAGCAATGCTCTATTTAAGGCTCTGTCATCGGCAGCCATTTTGCCTCATATTGCTACTGTGCTATACGGGCCATACCGTTGTGCTACAGGGGTGATAAAGTCAGCGGATGTGCTGCTTTGCGGTGACTCGTTTCGAGATAAAAACACTATTTTTGTAAATAAAATATAACTTAAAACCCAATGCAAATTCTCTCTGATAATATAAAGTTTATCAAAGTCTGATTTAATATAGGAAGGTTTGCGGTGAACACCATGTATCAGGTCTCTTAAAGGAAGATGTATGGTTCTGAAAAGAACCTGAGGGTAACTCGACGTTTCGACCAGTATGCTCTGGCCGTCATCAGGAGAATGTCTTGGGATCGGTGGTGGAACTCCTTATGTACCGGTGGTCGCTGAGGCGGGAAGGCGGGAAAGATAATCCTCTGGGGAGGATTATCCTAAGGGGGGGGGGGGCTTAGGTCACTGAGGTGGGAAGGCGGGAAAACCCTAAGGGGAGACTGGTGGGGGGGAATCAAGCTCTCCACCCCACCCCCTGACCAAAGGGTCTCCTATACCCAAGGTCCCTCTCCTAGTTCTGACCTAGGTCCCACACCCAAGCCCCCCTCAGTCACCCTCCCATACAAAGGCCCCGCATCTCACCGGCTACAACGCGTCTTCCACAGAGCAGGCATAAGAGTCTTCCACTCATCGTCCAACAAGCTCCAGTCCTCCCTTCACACCCATAAGGACAAACCAGCCTCCTCGGAACAACCAGGTGTCTACCGTATCCCCTGCGAATGTGGAAAAGTCTACATTGGGGAGACCGGTAGAAACCTGGAAACCCGACTGAAGGAGCACAAAGCACACGGCCGGCGGGGTGACTTTGACAAGTCATCCATAGTCAAACACTCCCACTCTGAGGACCACCTAGTCAACTGGCAGGCAGCGGAACTACTCGTCCCCATTCAACAATGGCACTCCCGACGGATCCGAGAGGCCATCGAAATCCGCAAGCACGACACAGTACCCCAAGACATCGGCTACCACCTCAGCGACATTTGGCTCCCCCTCATCCCGACCAATGGATTTTCTATATCCTAGGTCATCCCAACCATACCCACACCAGTCTAAGCCCCCCTTCCCTAGCCGACTCATGGATCACCTATATCCACGGCCTCCCCACCACCTTCTAACACACCAGTGAGCACCTATAGGTTCCCCCCCACCAGTCTCCCCTTAGGGTTTTCCCGCCTTCCCACCTCAGTGACCTAAGCCCCCCCTTAGGATAATCCTGCCCAGAGGATTATCTTTCCCGCCTTCCCGCCTCAGTGACCACCGGTACATAAGGAGTTCCACCACCGATCCCAAGACATTCTCCTGATGACGGCCAGAGCATACTGGTCGAAACGTCGAGTTACCCTCAGGTTCTTTTCAGAACCATATCTCTTCCTTTAAGAGACCTGATACATGGTGTTCACCGCAAACCTTCCTATATTGATTCACCCACCATGCAAAGCCTTAAGTCTCATTCAAAGTCTGATTTATTTATTTATTTCAAATGTATGATACATTTTGAATGTGTTGACACCATGTTGACACCACTATTGTCTGTTGACACCGTTTTGACGCCTATTAGTATGACCCCCAACAAGCCACCCTTTTTGGGGGAAAATTTTGAATTTGGAGGGTCGGGTGACTGTAGCCTGTTTAAGGGTCCAAGCTTTTCCGTATGCAAAATTCCACTACCTCTTAAATGTTTTGACTACCCGGGCGAACTTCCCAGATTTACCCTCGAAAACACCTGTAAGGCTGTTTAACCATGGAGGTAGGTCTGTGTGAATGTGTGAGTGTGCGCATGCACACAAGTGTTGACCCCTACGACTGTTTTCTGATCAGCGCAAAACAATGTCCAGACATCAGAAAACAGTCGTAGGGGTCAACGCTTGTTCTCCTTTTTCCCCAAACGTGAGTAAATAACCAGTATTGAAATCTGTGATTCTCACGGAATCCAAAAGTGGGCGCACTGGTGCGTATAACAGTTTATATACAGGTGTTTTCGGGGGTACAATGTAAATCTGGGGATTTCAGTAGGGTAGTCGAAACATTTTAGAGGTACAGTAAACCTCGGCTGAACCGACGTTGTCTTACTCGTCACTTCACTGAAGTCGGCGGTCTGAACAAAGTTCCATCTTCTGTAAAAAAATTTCCATGCGAATTGTAAAGTTTAAGCAATCAAAGGTTAGTAGTCATCTTGCCCAAGTCGGCGCATTTCTAGCAGTCCCCTTTCAAAATAAAACATAGTAAAATCCTTTATGTAACTTGTCATGCAATCACTTCCGAGTAATTTTTGATTTTTGAGGAATTTTGAGGCACAGGTCTGTGTGTTTACTGAAGAACTCACACGTGAAACGGTTTCACACATTGTGTGTTTACTGCTTGCACACGTATGGAAGGTCCCTCACGTGACACGTTCAGAGGGCATTTCCCAATCTATAACGCATGCGCGATGCCCATTTTATGGGTTCCACACAATCCCTATGCACACGTGCGTGCATGTGCAAACATGTTGGCACTGCTTATTTAAACATTTTATCAAGATCTTGAGAAATCGAGACTGTTGTGTTCATGTTGTTGACTAGTGCCCTCAAGTGGTGGGGTACATGTACAGGTACTTCTTTGGGTTCATCACAGTCACGCAACATAACGTGTACTTACCTTGGATCGTGACATCGACGTTCCTATTAACTTTGACACTGGTTCCCCAGTTTCAATTCTGCCACTCGCTACGTTCGACAAGCACTTGTACGTGATACTTTGATTCTTCCACATGCAAAACTTACTACCTACTTGCACGAGCCTATCGTTGTCAAGGGGTGCTTGCGCACCTCGCACCTCGGTACGGGTTGCCAACAGTCACCAGGTATAAGTGGAACTGTACATGGCTGAGTCGGATGAACCATTTCTTTGGTTGGACATCATTCGCAGCCTTGTTTTGACATTGCAGAAGGACAAGGTTGTACCTGTACCCGTGCACAAGATTTCATGTGACAAAACCCCTGCAATACATTGCATGATGACTCTCCTATGCCGACACGTAAGGCCTACGCCTGCAACAAGTACATGTACACAATCACTACACATTCTGAACAGTACCATCAATCGATTCATAAATCGTTTCTTGACATGTTCAAGGGAAGCGTGGGAACGGCTCGTGGTTCCATACATCGTTTAAAGACACGATCTGACATTCAACCTGTCCAGCAGAAGTTGCGAAGAATTCCATTTGCAGTTCGCAACAAGGTGAAAGCCAAATTACAACGCTTAGAGGATGAGGATATAATCGAGCGCATTGATGCCAGTGAATGGGTGTCACCAACTATCATCTCCTACAAGAAGTCGGGTGACAATTGCCTATGTATTGACTTGCGAGAATTCAAGTAGTCAACCGGGCTGTCATCATTGTCAAATTTCCATTACCCAACATACAGGAACTTTTCTACGAACTACGGGATGCTAGGGATTTTAGCACCCTAGACCTTAACTCCGCTCATCACCAGCTACATCTGGCAGAGGAGTCCTGTGACCTGACTGCATTTATTACTCAGGAGAGACTCTTCAGATTTAAGCAAGTTTGCTTCGGACTTGCATCTGCTCCAGCAGCATTCTAGAAGCTCATAAGCTCTGTACTAGCAGATCTTCCAGGAGTACAGTGTTACCTGGATGACATAGTTTGGGCACGACCAGGCTGAACACGACAAGAACCTTACAGCTGTGTTATAGCATCCAGGACATTGGATTGGCACTAAATCAATGCTAGTGCCAATAGACCGTGTAAGTTGGCCTCGAGAATGTACGTGTTACCGCGAGATTCCTGACTTCTGGGCTCCTAGAATAAGAGGTACATGTAAAGCGTGGAGCGTCGAACGTTTTTGTTAAAATATTTTGTATCGAGCTGATTGAAGCAGTTTAAACAATTAGGATTGTCTTATAGGAATAAAATATTAAAATACAAAGTGTAAAGTACGTGATTTTGCACGTTTTACAGGCAAAAATTGTTAAAGTAAATTTCCGTTTTCACGTTTGAAACCGTAGAACCTATGCAACAAGAGGTGATAGTCGTGTTCCTAGAGAAAAAAACTTGTTACCATAGGCTTGTAAATGCAAGTACCTACCGGTACGTGTACTGGCTAACAAAGTTGTGCGTTTTGTTTAGTGTACGGTATCCACATGTACAGTACAGTACAAGGCTCTTTTCTGGCCCGAATGCAAACCACACCAACTTGGGCGCAATACAAGCTCTGAAGTAGTAATGCTCAAGTCGCGTACCACAGTCGGGCCATATTTGCAATACTGTACTTATAGCCTGAAGATGAAGGTCAGGTTATATTTATTTGTTTTCTCTGCAGTATTCTCATTTTTTTGGTAGTTTTTTTTGTGCTAATTCTTATATTTTTATTAGCTTTTCCGCCGCGAAGCGCAAAAGCTATTGTTGTTGTTCTGATTTTTAGCTTTTCCGCCGCATAGCGGAAAAGCTATTGTTCTTCTGATTTTTTTAGCTTTTCCGCCGCGTAGTGGAAAAGCTATTTTTCTTGTTCTGATTTTTTTTTTTATTACCTTTTCCGTTCCGAAACGGAAAAGCTATTGTTCTTGTTCTGATTTTTAGCTTTTCTGCCGCATAGCGGAAAAGCTATTGTTCTTAGAACTGATTTTTTTAGCTTTTCCGCCGCGTAGTGGAAAAGCTATTGTTCTTGTTCTGATTTTTTTTTTTATTAGCTTTTCCGTTCCGAAACGGAAAAGCTATTGTTCTTGTTCTGATTTTTAGCTTTTCCGTTCCGAAACGGAAAAGCTATTGTTCTTGTTCTGATTTTTTTTTGCTTCTTCTTTTTCTTGTGTCAAAAAATCCCGTAGACAAAGCACGGGGATTTCCATTGAACAAACTTTGATTTTTTTTAAACTTGGCAAATGCATAGAGCCTATGTTGAGCTAGTGCACAGTTGTCTTTAAAACTTCATGACGTCACCACGTGTCACGTGACAGCGCTTTAAAGGGGCAAATTTAAAACTCCAATAAAAGCAAAAGTACAATTTATTTTGGTTTCAATTTTGCAGTATATCTAAGTTGGGAAAAGGTGTATCCAAAAATTGCCCTCATTTGATCGTGACGTCATCTCATGAATATTAATGAGGTCATGAACTTTTGCGATTTTAACATTCAATTGAGCATATTTGGCCAACGGAGCAAGATTTTTTTCATTTTTTCGTTTATATCTATTGGGGATGTAGTTTAGAAACACCCTCCGGGGCCAAAATGCCATGACGCAATTGTGACGTCATCAAAATCCATGTTTTTAAAACATATTAGCCAATGCTCAATCTTCTTGAAATTTAGTGGGCAGTTAGCTATTGGGCTAGACATTCAAAATCCTGAGTTTGGAACCAATCGACCATTGTTCATAATTATTATGATTTTTACAATATTACAATGAGGTCCCATACACTTTGTGCACAAAATATGCACGTGCGGTTTTTTTGTTTTTGTTTTAAGAAACCAGATTCGGAAAAGCATTATGTTCTGTTAGTAAACAGACATAAATCTCTAGTTAGCTTTTCTGCCGCATAGCGGAAAAGCTATTGTTCTTGTTCTGATTGTTTTTTTAGCTTTTCCGCCGCGTAGCGGAAAAGCTATTGTTCTTGTTCTGATTTTTTTAGCTTTTCCGTCGCGTAGCGGAAAAGCTATTGTTCTTGTTCTGATGAGCTTTTCCGCCGCGTAGCGGAAAAGCTATTGTTCTTGTTCTGATTTTTTTTTTTTTAGCTTTTCTGCCGCGTAGCGGAAAAGCTATTGTTCTTGTTCTGATTTTTGTTTTGTCTTCTTCTTCTTCTTCGTCTTCTTCTTTTTCTGGTCGGAATAATCCCATAGACTTTGTACAGGGTTTTTCTCCACGGCACTTTTGCCATTGAACACACTTGGATCTTTTTCAAACTTGGCAAATGCATAGAGCCTATGTTGAGCTAGTGCACAGTTGTCTTAAAATTGTCATGATGTCATCATGTGTCACGTTACAGTGCTTTAAAGGTGCAAAATTCAAACTCCATTTTAAGCAAAAATACAATTTCGTTGGGTTTCAATTTTGCACTATATCTAAGTTGGGAAAAGGTGTATCCGAAAATTACCCTCATTTGATCGTGACGTCATCTCATAATTATAAATGAGGTCATGATTTTTTGCTATTTTAACATTCAATTGAGCATATTTGGCCAACGGAGCAAGATTTTTTTCATTTTTTCGGTTATATCTATTGGGGATGTAGTTTAGAAACACCCTCCGTGGCCAAAATGCCATGACGCAATTGTGACGTCATCAAAATGCGTGTTTTTAAAACACATATTAGCCAATGCTCAATCTTCTTGAAATTTGTTGGGCAGTTAGCTATTGGGCTAGACATTCAAAATTATGAGTTTGGAACCAATCGACCATTGTTCGTAATTATTATGATTTTTTTAATGTTATAATGAAGTCCCCTACACTTTGTGCACGAAATATGCACGTGCGTTTTGGGGTAGAAATTGAGGTTACGGGTTCGAATCCCGCTGATGTCAATTTTTTAAAATTTTTTTTTTTAAGAGAACCAGATGCGGAAAAGTGTTATGTTCTGTTAGCCAACAGACATAAATCTCTAGTTTCTTCTTCTTTTTCTGGTCGGAAAAATCCCTGAGACAAAGCACAGGGATTTCCTGACGGCCACTTTTGCCATTGAACACACTTTGATTTTTCTCAAACTTGACAAATGCATAGAGCTCTTGCTTAAGTTGTGCACAGTTGTCTTTAAAACTTCATGACGTCATCAGGTGTCACGTGACAGCGCTTTTAAGGGGCAAATTTCGAGCTGCATTTTAAGCAAAAATGCAATTTCGTTTTGTTCCAATTTTGCACTATATCTACATGTAAGTTGGGAAAAGGTGTACCAAAAATTGCCCTCATTTGATCGTGACGGCATCTCATGGATATTAATGAGGTCATAAATTTTTAAGATTTTAACCTTCAATTGAGCATATTTGTCCAACGGAGCAAGAATTTTTTTTTGTTTTTGTTTATATCTATTAAGGATGAGGTTAAGAAACACCCTCCCGGGCCAAAATGCCGTTATGTTCTGTTAGCCAACAGACATAAATCTCTAGTTTTTTAGCTTTTCCGCCGCAAAGCGGAAAAGCTATTGTTGTTGTTCTGAATTGAATATTTTTGTACTGTATTAGGTCTGTACATTATCAGTGTCACTACTGTCTTAGCCATTGGCAGAAATTAAAATACAGTAAAGTACAGAATATGTATATTTATGAATGTCGCCCAACATAAGGCCCCAAAAGGCCACTCAAAAAGTTTTAAGGAAAAGAACCAGGAGCATAATATATCAGGAGGAAGAAAGATGAGTGTTCATGTATCTTTTGAATTCAGATAAGTTATAAGAAAGGGGGAAACAGGTTGAAGAGAGAGAATTCCATAGTGCGGCAGTGCGCGGGAAGAAGCTAGAAGAGTGCCATAACTGTATGTGGGTGCATATACATGAAGATAAGTGGGTGTACAAGCCTTTGGATGATCTTGGGGAACCAAGGCAGAAATGCCATTGGAGCATCATCCATGATAATACCTGTAGAATTGCTACACAATAGGCCTATCTCTTCACTAGCAATTGAACATGGCAAATTGAAAATCTTGCGCACTGAAATCTGAGTCCATGGGATTAATTCCAGAACTGCTGTTGCAAGGATCACATTGTCTGAAACTGAATGTACATGTGCAGTATCTGATTGAAAATGGTAAATGATAAAATTCATCTGACTGGCGCCCCTACCCATGCAGAGAATGTTTTGGAAAGTTGCCATCTTCCGCTCGTCAATTGTTCTAAAATCAATAACAATCTGGAGATGTACACTTTGCATGTACATGTAAATGTATGTATCAATTTTCATTGCCAGAATTTTCCTGTGTTGGAAACTTGCAGTCCATTTCAGTCTCAGTAATGCTTTTAGGTTAAAAAAAGTACATGAAGTTAAACAATTTAAATGAGTATTTATAATGTATGATGTACAGTATTTAATATACTGGTACCTATGTATACTGTACTTATGTATATTGCACAAAAACAATTTTAAAAAATGCCCTTCTTTTCAGGATGATTAATCAACATTTTACATCTGGAGTCACAAGGCCACAAAAGCCCCGCAGGCCATCAGGCACTTTCATGTTATTCAGTCAGGAGAAACGCCAACAAGTTGAAGGAGATAATCCAGGTACTTGTACTTGTACATGTAGAACTCAGACACTTAAGTCACCAATATTTTAGTCACCAGTTTGATTTATATCACAGATACATTTTGCTGTGCAAACTTTTAATTTCAATATGAATATAGTATAGTCAGTAGCCTTGTAGAAGAATATTGTTTGCAAGTGTAAGCTTTTATACATGTATTATGTTTGTGCCCAAAATACTGCATCCAACTAGGTACATGTATTCTAGTGTCTGGGTTGTTTCTCGGCTTAAAAAGTCATAATTTTCAAACTTAAACATCATACATCATATACATCATTGGTAAAGGGCAAAAGATTATTCAAGTTTGTATGTTAGAACATTAAACATAACCAAAGAGCAACAACACTGAACATACATGTATGTAGATCAAACAATATTCTAAGAAAGGAGAAAAGCGCAAAACACCATTAGGTTTTTTGCACCAACCTGTGAGAAATGAACGGATTCGGTTGATGTAGATGTTATGGATGACTGCTTTGGATGATATATGTGACTATGGTCTTTGCGTTTTGTCCACTTTTTGGACTTGCTGAAACTTCAAAACCAGGGTCACGTTACTGCACTCACCGCAGAAACAAACACGCAGCAGAACCAACAGCTCTGTCCTGTCAGGGACTGAGTGGGAAAGTTTAATCACTAGTCGGCTTCATTGTCATCATTCTAAACAGAGTGAGCACTTTTTTGCCGAAAGAGGATTTTGTTTAGACTGCCTGCACCCCCCCCCAAAAGGGAGCCTTCATAGGGGATGGAGTTTCAACGGCAAGCTTTGAGGCCAACCTGAAAACCCACAGCGATGCACATGGAGAGACAACGCAAGCTGTTGACGCTCTGGCTGCTTAAAAGAGGGGGAAGGAAGGGAAGAAAGTGTACTGCTATGCCTCCCCCGGTAACAATATTTCAATTCTGCTCTGTGGAAGACTTAGCTTCAAGTTGTTGGTTTACAGCGTTTAGAAATCGAAATTTGGCCTTCAAAAATACAGTATGTTGCTTTGTGCAATATCATTGCGAGTGATATCCGAAATTCAGCCTGATCTTCTTTCATCATAGCTTGCGCACCCTGTGCACCATTCCTTCACCTGTATCTCACATGCGTTCATGTCGTGTACAGGCCTTTTCTTGGTTCGTAAACTGATGCCTTGATGGTTCTGTGTAGTGTGTAATGCCAGGACAAGTCATTACAGGAATGAATAGTATGCTTCTACAAAAACTGGGCACTATTGATCACCAATGCATGACGTGTATACTGTATATGAACATACGTGGTCATGCTTAATAAATATATGCATTAGGCCTGGGACGAAATGTCGACTAACCGACATTTCGCGACCGGCAGAGACATGCCGAAATTTTGACATTCATTTTCACGAAAGTCGACTTGTCGCGGTGGCGACTTGTCGGCGACCAGTCGACCCCCCGTCGACCAGTCGACCCCCACGACAAGTCGACCTCCCACGGCACGGCACGAAATATTGACCAGTCGAACTCCAACGGCACGGCACGGAATTTCAACCAGTCGAAATCCCATGCGGCACGGCACGAAATTTCGACCAGTCGAACTCCCACGGCACAGCACGGAATTTCGACCAGTCGAACTCCCACGGCATGGCACGGCACGGCACGGCATGGTACGGTATGTCGCGAAACACAGTGCAATCGGCCCATCGTATACAGTACTAACACAGCACTGCCTTCAGTGTAGCAAGGGGCGGTCGGTCGTTGGACTGTTCCATTTTATTTTAGGGGAGCATAATTATGTACGTGCTGTTTCGTCGTCCAATCAGACTACCGTTTCCCGCCAACATACGGAAATGTATTATTCATAGACCTTCCCAGTGTACCATTGGTTCTAATTTGGCCATTACATATTCATCAGAATTCGTTTTGGACACTGCCGTCCTCAGTGTACTGACGGAGGTCTGGGAACACAAATGCGATGACCTTTCCCACTTGCGCACCACGTGCTAACTGCAGGATTTGAGGATTGTTACATGTACACGTACGTACACATGTACAGTACATGTACTGTACATGTACAGTACATACAGTACATGTATACATGTGCTGTACTTTTTAGGCATGAACAAATCCAGAGATCGGCAAAACTTTCTGTGTACATGGACATTATACTGATATAGTTTTCACCAGAATGTAATCACCTCGTAATGTGGTTTTTTTTTCTGTTGAAAAATAATGATTCATTTCCTTATTTTAACGCAAACTTTATTTGAAAAAAGGGTTTTTATAAAAAAAATGTATACAGACTTAAACTGTTTGCGCTGGACTTCTACTAAAAATAATCTGAAATGACACACGACACTATTGAAGACTGCTTTCTGAATATAAATGTCCCAATTTCCCAAATAAAAGAATACAGGCCCTCGACTCCTCAAATTTCGTTGTCATTAATTTGAGAAAGGTCCCGCTAGCCAAGCCCTGGGATCAGAACACGGGGATCAAAATCATTTTTCCTTCCGACAGTTCAGTTTGTTTATTTTACGAACTCACGCCGTGCCGTGATTATTAGCAGCGAAGTTAATTTTCCCCGTGCGAATTAAGTTGCGGACTAATCCGTTCACCCTTCACGGAAAATTATCAACCTCACCAAAAGCACGACCAGATTGTACTTTTTCTTCTGGTTGGTGAAAGGTTGGAGTTGCTGTTTCTCCATAATATCCTGAAATGCCTAGAGACGAAACAACTCCCTGTTTGAGGTCCATATTTCTGGGAGGGTTTGCACACTATTGTAACACTAACATGTGCGCTGTAAAAACGGCCGCCATGACCATGATGAGTCCACAGTTTCACCGGCCCATTCCAAAAATGGAAAGGGGGGTCAATAGAGTCAAGTTCTTAAATTAAACAAAAATAGACACACATTTTACCAAAGTTCTGAAACCATTTCAGAATAAATGGCTTACAAAACATGAAAATGCGTGCATGACACAAAGCTATGCATGTAAGTCCTGTAAACCAATGAAATTTAATTCATTTCACAACCACAATTTAATTTGTCCCCGACAATGAAAATGGAAGTGTCCGTCTAGTCTTGTTGTGTTCGCTGCAGAGCTGGTAACACACATGTACACACTACACATGTACATGTACAGTACATGTACATAAATGTGTGCACGTGTGTAGATGGCGTGTACATGGAATAATGTTAATCAAAATAAACAGTCATGCGATTACTTTACAGGGGCCAATCTTCAGACAGTTTTTGATCTTAACGATCGTAATCTCTTTTTGTTTGTCCATATGAATATTAGAAGTCTTCTGAGACACTTTGATCAATTGCTACCTTATCTAAGCACCTTTCATTCCAGTTTTTCAGCTCTTGGTCTCTCGGAAACGTGGCTTAAAGAGTCTGATATGCCTTCTTTCAATCTGTATTCAATCCCTGGATATTATCTTGAGACCAACAGTAGAGAGGGCAGAAAGGGAGGAGGGGTGGCATTGTATATCTCATCATGTTTCCAGTATAGCATCCGCCATGATTTCACTTATTCTACCGAATGTCTTGAAACTATTTTCTGTGAGATTAATAACCGCAGATTTCTATCACCGATCAATTGTAGAACTGCCAGATTCTACCTTCTCCCCAAAATTCACAAGACCAACAACCCAGGCAGACCCATCATCTCTGACAATGGTTCACCTACGGAACACATATCTCTTTTCATTGACTCTTTTCTCAGACCCTTGGTTCCCCAAATCCCCTCATACGTCCATGACACTCCCGACTTTCTGCGAAAGTTGGAAAGTGTCAAGGATCAAATTCTGACCACTGCCATAAACTTACTACTGACTTGTATTCTAAGCCCACCGACACTCATCAATATCTCCATGCCTCAAGTTGTCACCCCAGACACTGTAAGACAGGTTTAGCTTACAGCCAGGCCCTCAGATTGAGGCGCATATGTTCCAATGAGTCTGACTTTCACCGCCATACACGTGTATTGGCCAGTAACTTGGTTGCTAGAGGCTATAGTTCTCTTCAAGTGAAGAACTCCATTGCTAAAGTCTATTCCATTCCCAGAAGTTCGGCACTCAAACAAAAGCCACCAGTTCCTAAGGACAAACCCAAGGTTCCCTAAGTTACTTCCTACCACCCTTCTCTTCCTCCTCTCAGGAAGATAACTAAGGAAAACCACCATATTCTGCAGACTTCAGATCGTCTGACTGATGCCATTCCAAATTCGCCTGTTTTAGCTTTCTTGTGCCCCCGTAACCTGCATGACTTAATTGTCCGTGCAGAGATTCCCCCTATGGACACTTCACCTCAAACTAAATTTGGTACATTTAAGTGTATCTCGAAATGCATTGTTTGCAAGACACATGTCAAGGAAATAGACTCTTTCAATGGACATTCTTCTGGAACTACCCACACGACCTACGGCTCTATCACGTGCACTACCTCAAATATTATATACATGTACCTCATCTCATGTAGAGTTGGTAATGTTCAGTATGTTGGCAAGACTATAAACAGCCTCAAAAAACGTATCTATGGCCATACATGTAGGTCTACAATCAAAACCGGTAAAATGGACACCCCTGTTGGGTATCACTTCAATCTCATTCGATATCAGATATGAGTGCACTGGGCATAGAATCCCTTGGTCACCGTAGTAATGCTGTTCGTCTTAGCTGTGAGAAAATGTGGATGAAGCGTCTTTGGACTATTCAACCACAGTCTCAACATCCAGGAGGGTAATGACTAACACCATGCAGCTTTCTGATAATCCTTCTTTTATGTTCACTCCTCCACATTTCTCTCTTTGATCTTTCTCCCTCTTCTCACTAATCCCTTCCCTACTCCTTGCCCTTCCCTTTGATCTCTTCCTACCAGCTTTACTCTTTGTCCTTTGTTTCTCATCTGTGTCCTATTCACTCTTTTCCCCTTCCTTTGTGTACATGTATCTGTTTTGTCCTTGTCACTCTGCCTTTAAGAAAGGTCCTGCTAGGATCAAAACGTCAGGCACATTTTCTTGCGACGGTAAATCTGCCCCCACGCGTTGACAGCCTGGCTTCACACAACACAGGGGCTATGAGGACATTGTTTTAATCCCTTGCACAGAAATACATTTACAGGCATGGGCAAGCTGAAAACAAAGCCCGGTAATCTTCTGAAAGGAAAATCATCACTCGCATGCAAATTTGTTGTACTCACATGTGGAATTTCAATTACTTTTGAGTTCTTCTGTAGTAGCTCTTTAATAATGGATCCTGTGAACAAATAGTGAATAGTGAAAACATGTATTTTAACAAATATACTGTAGATTATCTCGGAGGTTTTGGGTTCAGGTCCCAGTCTAGTCAATTTCTTCTTTATGCCATTTTTTCAAATTTGCAGATATATAAGAGGTGAAACTTACTTGTACATTTATTTATTATCACCAGTGCTTTCCCACTTGATGTATCCAGTTATAAAATGTGACGTCCAACATTTTCATTTTTAATATCGAAATTCCCTAAATGATTTAATCTGGGTGAAGAAAAACATGTCAATGAACACCATGCCTTTTATAATTTTTTGGTTTTAAAACTACTTCAATTGTTTTTACTTAGGTTTGACTTTTCCAGAAATAGCTAAGGTCATTGGAAGAATGTGGAAGGAACTGCCCGAGCTTGAAAAAGAGGTAAGCATGCAGAGGCTTTACTTCAGTAATTT
Source organism: Luidia sarsii (assembly GCA_949987565.1). NCBI lineage: Eukaryota > Metazoa > Echinodermata > Asteroidea > Paxillosida > Luidiidae > Luidia > Luidia sarsii. The sequence goes on from OX465118.1 coordinate 4,076,580, forward strand.
ATACCATTGACAAACAAACATTTAACCATGAATCCGCTGCCAGTACATCACCAATGTCCTAGGTTCAGTGCCTACATAAGTCCAGGCTTTCTTCGATGTCAAGGATACATGTAGCTTAGAAATATTCCTGTACCGAACTACGGTACATTGTATGCCCCCGTGTTTACAGCATACCACAAGCACCGCCATCTTGGATAATATTAAAATGCCCTGTTGAGTTTGTACCCACACTCTGTAAGAGTTTTACCCCCATCACTTAATTAACTCTTCTGTTCAACATTGAGCAGGTCCCCTTTCACAAAGGAACTTCTTTACCACAAAAAGCACTTGCCAGTTCTGAGGACCACGCACAAACACCATTCTCCAGTCAACATGTGTTCCCAACATTTTGAAAAATGATATAAAGAGCCACTTTAGCCAAACTTGAAAATCCTATTTTCCTGTCATGCATGAAATGTGCTTTTCCGGAGTGGCTCGAAGTGGCTCTGGCAATAGCACTGTAAAGTTTTAATTGTGAAATAAGTAAGACCAACATCTAAGGGCTAGAAAGGTCAGATGGTGCATGTACGCAAACCCTCTCGGGTAGGTGTCGTCGATATCAGATTTTTAAATTATGTATCGGTTTTTCGGGCGTAAAAGTTGGATTTTTAAGCAAGCTTTTAGAAAATACCATAAAATCCCGGGTATAATGCGCACCCGTGTATAATGCGCACCCCCAACTTTCGCCTTCACCGAGAGGAAAAAAAAATCCGTGGCATGGATTGCAGAGTCCATTGTAAAGTTGTTTCCATCCCACAGTGGGAAGGATGATCACCCTCCGAATAAAGAAGTCCATTATTTCGAGCCTGGCCCAGGCGGAAAAAAAAAGAGAAGAGAGCATACAGTGGGGAGGATACTCATCCTCCGAATAAAAAAAACCATTTGAGCCCAAGTTACCTCGCCATGACCCGGGAGAGTTTGAGGTGGGGATGATGAATGAAAGCTCAATTGTTGAAATGTGATACAATGTAAGGTCCGCTTCCCTTAAAAAAAAAGTATGTCTATTGACTGAAAAAAATCTTCCACAGTGGGAAGGGATGATCGCCCTCCCAATGAAAACATCCATTTGAGCCCAAGTTACCTCGCCGTGGGAAAAATCAAACACGGAAAACTTGAAAATCCCACAGTGGGAAGGATGATCGCTCTCCGAATAAAAAAATCAATTTGAGCCCAAGTTACCTCGCCATGGGAAAAAACAAGCACGGAAAACTTGAAAATCTCACAGCGGGAAGGATGATCACTCTCCGAATAAAAACATCCATTTGAGCCCAAGTTACCTCGCCGTGGGAAAAAACAAGCACGGAAAACTTGAAAATCTCACAGTGAGAAGGATGATCGCCCTCTGATTAAAAACATCTATTTTAATTTTGAGCCCAAGTTATGTCCCTCGCAGTGGGGAAAAACCGGGAGAGTTTGCATTGGGGAGGATGGTGGACAGCTCCAATTTAAAAAAAATGTGATACAATGTAATACATCAGTTTCCATAAAAAGTGTCAAGACTGAACAAAATGCACATCCATGGTGGCTTCACAGATATGCCTCCATTTGTTTCGTAAAAAAAAAAATGGGAAGGTCAATCAGGGGAGGATCGCCCTCCTAATACATGTAAAAGAAAATCAGTTTGAGCCCAAGTAACCTCGTGGGGGAAAAACCCCCAGGAGAGTTTGCAATGGGGACAATGATTGACAGCCCCATTGTTAAAATGTTATACAATGTAAGGTCGGCTTCTGTTTGATGACTGAAACCCATACTGGCAGGACATCGTTGTACCCGTGTATAATGCGCACCCCCAACTTTTGATCTCTACCGCGGTGAAAAAAAGTGCGCATTATACCCAGGATTTTACGGTAATTATGTTTCACTGATAACTTTACAGCACGTGTGTAATGTATACAAAGTATATGTACCGGTACCAAGGTGGCAGAGTCGATAAATCTGTTATGATCTACATGTATTCCATTCCCGATCCCATTCACGAACGTAAAAATGTAAATGCACCTACTGGGAAGCACAATATACGGTATACACATTGCACTACACGGCACATGTACCGTGTACACGCACGTATACAATGTACATGTACATGTACAGTACATGTACATGTACAGTACATATTGTACTTGTAGTGCTATGAAAAGTCTGAACACACGTGTTGATGGTTGTGCTGTTGCACGTGACCTGCCACATAGACTTTATACGAGGCGCTGGGTTGCATACACACACTGAAAAAACCCAGAATTTGTGATGCAAGACCTGAATAGGTTTTATTGGAGCGTGTTATCTAATGCATTGCAAGCAGGTTTTTTTACCACTTCGGAGGAAAAAAATCCTTTTAGAGAATAAACATGGTTTCAGTGTTCTTTTTCACATTTTGGAAGTTAAAATCAATATTTAGGTTCACGCAATAAGTTTATTCCGATTTCTTCAATTTACAATAATTACCTGATCTGCTGCTGTTCAACCCCGATCCTTACTGTTTGGCCGCCAGTCGTGAACTGCCTTAGCGCGCCAAGTCAGCCCGCTAGCACCCCCGCACATCAGCCGATCACCTGATCATCACGCTGGTCGCTGCACAGCGCCGCCAACGGCCATCCCGTCACATTACCACCCCCACCTTTAAAAAAGTTATGTCTTCACATCATTGGTACTAATTTTTGTTATTTATTTATTTATTATTATTACTTTTTAACAACAACTTTTAAACAAAACGACGGTAAAACTTTGTTAACTCTGGTTAAGCGATCACTCGTAGTCAAACTTATCGGTCACTAGACGTGATACGACGATGCCGCCATCTAGTAGTTCCCTGATGGTATGCTCCCTGAGCACCTGCGCCTTGGACGTCTGCACGGCCATGTCTCGATGAGTAGACCGGGAGTCATCAGTGAAATGCTCTGTCGGCTCCTCGAAGTGCCTCCCGGTAAGAGGGCTGGCAGGGGCCCTTGCTGCGGTGTGGGATCCCTCGGGCGAAGCAGGAGGAACCAATGGGAGCCTCTTAGGGAAGGGGGAACCGTCAACGGCTGTAATGCAGGTCCTGGTTCGGAGAATAGTGGTTGCTGGATTGGGCTGTCGGGGTGGATACTGAGCACGTCGGAGTCCTTACCAGGGGTTTCTGGTATTTCCCCTGTCTTGTCCACTGATGAAGGCGGGTCCTTATGGACATGCTGCCAGTGTCTGTCGAAGTCGTGCTTCTTGCTGAACTTGATGGGGCAGTAGGGACAGGCATACCTCTCTTTGTTTATTGAGATGCTGCTCTTCCACGTGGCGTTGTAGTGTCGCCAATGAGGAGAAGCTCTTCTTACACTCTCCACATTTCTGCTTCCTGGGAGAACGGCTTCGCTCCCGAGTCCCGACCCTGGCTTTGTCCATGTTGGTCCATACTGATCAATCCGCCTGCAAAGACACAAGCAGAGCACTTCATCTTCTTCGGTAGACCACATATCACGTCAATGGGCAGGTCTACTTCCCTCCCAAACATCATCTTGTTTGGTGTGAGGTATGCCATTAAAACTAAAGGCACATATTGGTTTTTAGCGACATAAGAAGCAAGCATTGCAATCAGTGCTCTATTGAAGCGTTCCACTTGGCCATCACTCTGAGGATGGTATGATGTTGTGCGGGTCTTATCAATGCCAAGTAGCTCACATAAACTCTTAAAGAGCTTACTTTCAAATTTCCGACCTTGGTCACTATGTATTTGACGAGGAATGCCGAATCTACTGATGAACTCGTCAACAAGGGCACGGGCAATGGTTTCGGCATCTATGGCAGGAACTGAGTAGGCTTCGGTCCACTCACTAAAGTAGTCAGTCACTACCACAATATAACGATTGCTGCCATCGGTGACTGGAAATGGACCAGTGATGTCTATTGCAATCCTCTCCAGTGGTACACCGGAGATTTGCTGTTTCAATGGTGCTCTTTGTTTCTGTGGCATCTTTTGTTTGGCACACTCTAAACACCTGCTGCACCATTTCTTGACGCTGTTTAGCATCCTCCACCAGTGGAAGTGAGCCTTGACCTTGTCATACATTTTTCGCTGGGTGATGAAATAAGGCGGTGTCTTAGTTTGTCGAACGATTCTTGGCATCCACTAATCCAAACAAACACACAGCCCTTTTCGGTCAGCTTATGAAGAGGACTAGCCAGTTCAGCAAACGCAGAGACAAACCGTCGATAATACGAGGCCAGTCCTAGGAAACTGCGGACCTCATGAACACTCACTGGGACCGGCCAGTCTTTTACTCTCCGGATCTGTACAGTACTGATCGAAATTATTATCACCATTCGCGACCAATTTAGTGCGAATGATTCTTCGCGAAGACGTCCGCAATTTCTTATACTTACCAGTCTGGGGAGTCATTTCCTTTGCTAAGAGAACCAACGATTCGCGACTGAAGCGGCCATAGGTCCGAGGAGAAAATAATTACCGGTCCGGGGAGTCGTCTTTTCCGCGAAGACTCGCGAAGACCAGCGGCCATAAACCGAGGGAGAAACTACTCCGTACTGGTCTGGGGGCTCATTTCCTTTGCGAAGATTCGCAAAATCCAGCAGCCATCCATCAAAGGAAAAACTACCGGTCCCGGACATCATTTCTTTCGGGAAGATTACTGCCGATTCGCGAATTTCAGCGGCAATCGATCGGGGGAGGGGAGAGAGTTGGGGGAGACAGGGTTTACAAGTCCAACGTACGAACGTCTCTTCGCGAATGATGTGCGAACGATCTGCGAAGATCTTAATGTACGGGGAAAAAAATATACGCCAACGAGATAAATGGTTGTTTTTTTCTTAGGGGGGCATGATCACATGGGCAATTGCCGTTTGTGGAGCTGGAATTGAAACTTCAGTTAACCGAACCCCCCCCTCCTTCAACCCAAGATCAATCCAGAGCACCGGCAGTTGCTTTTAAATTTGTTCCAGAATGTTTCGTTTTTTATTGTTTGAAATATTGGAAGCTGAAAAATTAGTGGGTAATGCAAGATCACTCCGTGCGGCCTCCGCCCAATTAGGTTGATATACCGGTACCCTCAAATCGAAGCTTGTTTTCTCCCACTTTAGGGGCTTTCACAAAAGACAAAATCCCCGGGAATTTCGGTCTGTCTATTCACAGAACCGAAGAAATCACCGTGGATAAGCTTTTTCCCGGGGGATTCTTACCCCAGCTCTGGGTAGGGTAGAAGGAGAAAACCCTGGGACGTCATTTCTTTCGCGAAGATACATGTAACTGCCAATTGGCGAATTTCAGAGGCACTCGATCAGGGGTGTGGGGAGAGTTGGGGGAGACAGGGTTTACAAGTCCAACGTACGAACCTCTCTTCGTGAACAATGCACGAATGATCTGAGAAGATAACACAACAATTTGCGATCTAAGGCTTAAAAATGTAAGAAAAAAACCCCGTACGCCAACGAGATACTGTACATGGTTGTTTTTTTTCTTGGGGGGGGGGGGGGGCATGATCACATGGGCAATTGCCGTTTGTGGAGCAGAAATTGAAACTTCAGTTAACCGAACCCCCCCCCCTCCTTCAACCCAAGATCAATCCAGAGCACCGGCAGTTGCTTTTAAATCTGTCTTTGTGAGCACCGCCAGGGCTTTAGGAGCCCTATCCTTGCTCCACGCTCAGAGCTTGCGGTTGAAACTCTGGTCCTTGCCAATGTGTAGTGCTTTGTGAGCAACGCCAAGGCTTTTCAAGCCGGCCCCATGCTCAGAGCTTGCGGTTAAAATAAAAATACACGACCAGATTCGCCTGCCAGAACTGAAGCCATTTTCCAAATTTTTTTTTTTTTTCTTGTTTTACCTTACCGTATCGGGTACCTCACAAAAAAGTGTCCTAAATGTTCCAGAATGTTTTGTTTTTTATTGTTTGAAATATTGAAAGCTGAAAATCAGTGGGTAATGCAAAATCACTCTGTGCGGCCTCCGTCCATTTCGGTTGATATACCCTCAAATCGAAGCTTGTTTTCTCCCACTTTAGCCTTTAGGGGCTTTCACACAAGAACTGTCTGTCAACTGTGTCAAGTTTTTATTGATTCATTTTTGGTACTTTCCTGAAATAAAATAAAAATCGGGACGTTACCCACCTTTTTTCTTTTTTTTAATTAAGATTTCAGGAAGGTTCTATGAAGTTTCTTTGAAGGTTCTTTTATACAAGTACACCCCCTGTATGCACAGAAATAAACTTTCATACAAATTACAAAATGTGTAGGCCGACCAAAATTTCATTTTCGAAAAAGTTTGATACTGCCAACTCAACTGACGTACTCAGAATAACTTAATGAAAATATGCAGCGAAACTGCAAATACTATACAGGCCCCCTGTATATTTGTTTGCGTCGTATCCGTGAACGTAGAAAGGAAAAAATCAATGTTACAGCTCAGGCAATACAAAACATGTTAAGCGTCCTGCCTTTTGGGCAACAAGGAAGGAGGGAGGCCCTTTTTTCCCCCTAAAATGCAAGCTGACCCATTTAATCATCAAGATTGGTAAGCGAGACTAGGAGTAGGAACGCTTCGCAGCTCCCATTTTGTGGCAATAACAAGTAATGTTTTCATGCCATCTAGGCAATCGTCAGTGGCGGTAGTGATTTTTGCAAATCAGTTTCTCTCTTTGTGCGGTACCAGTATGGAAAATCGGTTAGGGTGACCGGGCTGCACTATTTAGGGGGTGATTATTCCTCAAGTACGGAGAGCAGGGAGTCCAGCGTATAATCTGATTCCTTGAAAGAAACCAAACTTGACTGGGACGGGGGTTCTTTTGGGCATTTAGCGTGGGTGATAATTCCCGTCGGTTGTGGGGCGTTTTTGTTTTTTAGAAGGGTGGGTTGAGAAATACATGTATTCCAGAGTTCTTCATTGCCTGGGATGTGCCGCCATTGTTTGGCAACTGCTCTCCAGAATTCGCGGTGGTTAATCACCAGATTATGGGTGGTGCGGACCACCAGAGGTGTTTGCACTAGAGGTGTTTGTTAGTTCATATTAAGCTCCCGCTCCGGAGTCCACACAGAGGGATTTTGCAATACCCAATGTTTTTCAGCTTCCAAGATTTCGAACAATAAAAGACAAAAACGTCTGAAAAAATCTGGAATATATAGGACACACGTTTCTTATGAGGTAATGTAAAGAAAAAATTGTTTTATTGGAAACTGGCTTCAGCACGATGTCTCGGGCGGGAGACAGTCTTGTCATGTATTTTTGCTCTGTGCTGTGAGTTAGAGCTCTAAGGCCGGCTTGAAAAGCCTTGGCGGTGCTCACACAGCACTACATGTACCTTGACAAGGACCGAGTTACAACCGCAAGCTCTGAGCGTGGAGCAAGGATAGGGCTCCTAAAGCCCTGGCGGTGCTCACAAAGACAGATGTAAAAGCAACTGCCGGTGCTCTGATAGGGCTACTATTAAAGCCCTGTCTGTGCTCATAAAGACAGGATTGGTCTTTGGTTGATAGGGGGGGGGGTTCGGTTAACTGAAGTTTCAATTCCTCCTCAACAAACGGCAATATTGCCCATGTCACAAGCCCCCCCCCCAAGAAAAAAACAACCATGGAAGAAGGGTGGCAATATTATCCATTTGGATATTCGAGATGATTCGTTTTGAATAGTTTTGTAAGTTTCTGAACGTTTACATGACTGTAATCCCCAATGTCGGCTGGACAGGAAATGAAGATCACTGTGATTGAAGAGCGTTTGACACCGGAGAGCTTGCTATTAATATTTTTAAGGGAGCCTGGCTAAGTTTTGCAGGAACAAGACTTTTCGAAGGCTTCTTTCTAGAACTTCAATTAAATAAAATGCTCACAAACAGACAACCTTGTTGGTCTGCAGAACACGGCAATTCTTGAAATCAAACTTAGAGAACTGGCCCCAGTTACAGTGCTATAATATTACTGTCATTTTACTTCGGGGCAAAAGCCAGACAACCTTAATTTCCGCTTAGGGCATAAACAGGGTTTTTCTTGAGTGGCCAGCCGGGCCACCTCAGTAAATTTCCAAGCCAAAACATTGGTGGCCCGGATGGTGTACATTTACATGCATAGGTACATGTATTTCTATATTAGGGTTCAAAACTCCACAAACTTGTATGCACTAACATGATAACTATAGAGTAGGTGGTAAATTAACTAATTAAATTGCATATTAACTTGAGACTAAATATAAAATATCATTTGTTTGTTGCATGTATCATCATTTTCTATCAACTTTCAAAATATGACCAATTTAAAGTGGGAAGGATGATCAACCTCCGAATAAAACAAAACCCATTTGAACCCAAGTTTCCTCGCCTGGTGGAAAAGGCAAGAAGAGCCTGCAGTAGGATGATTGACAGCTCTATTGTTAAAAATGTGATACAACGTTTAAGGCGGCTCCTGTGTAGATGTCTTTCCCAAATTCTGGTGTTGTTTTTAGAATAGGACTACTTGGGACATGCGGGAGAGTTGTGCAACTAAGTCTTCATTAGGCCTATTTGATAATATTGATAATACATTTCCTTTAAAATGGCAAAGTATAGAACTTTCTTTTGGTATGGTACGTCACGGATTCAGTTTCTGCCAACCGCCGGCTTGCAAACTATGGTCGGCCGTTACGCTAAATTCAACACAGCAGGAAGCCAGAGCTTCTTGCTGTGTTCCCACTGTGTCTCAAAGTCTATTTCGGTGTCTTCTATCAGTTCTTGTAGCTGCTGGAACCTGTTTGAAAGGCTGATCTTGAATGCTGCCTGTGTGGCCTTGTTTCCAAGCCGTCCAACGTTGTACCTGGTCTTTGTGTTTTTGGTGCTGGTGAATCGCTTGAGCCGCAGTCTCACTGCTGTCACAAGAAGGTGGTGATCTGATGACACGTCGGCACCTCTCATCACTCGCACATCTTGCCAGGACCTCCTGAACTTTCGGCTGATACAGATGTGGTCAATCTGGTTCTCCGTGACGTGGTCCGGAGATTTCCAAGTGGCCTTGTGGATGCGCTTGTGTGGGAAGATGCTTCCTCCTATCACCAGCTGGTTCAGGGCACAAATATCTGCAAAGCGCCCGCCATTCTCGTTCATCTGTCCCAGTCCGTGTGTCCCCATAGTGCCCTCATACCCTGTGTTGTCTGACCCTATCTTTGCGTTAAAATCTCCCATCAGGATTGTCATATCCTTTGCTCCTCTTTTGTCTATCACTGTCTGGAGTTGATAGTAGAACTCATCTTTCTTCCCTTCATCCGCATCATTGGTGGGAGCATAGCACTGGATGATATTCAGCCTAATGTCTTTCTTCTTGGTGGTGAACTTGGCTGTGATGATGCGGGAATTGACAGGTTCCCAGCCGATGAGAGCCCGCTGTGCCTCCGAAGCCAGCATCAGGGCCACACCCTCAGTGTGGGGGGCTCCATCCTCTGTATGTCCCGAGTACAGTGGCTGCTCTCCAGATGAAAGTCTCGGCTGTCCTGATTGTAGCCACCTTGTCTCACTCAGTCCTAGCACCCCGATCTTGTAGGCCTTCATCTCTCTCGCTACTTGGATGGTTCTTCCTACCTCGTACATAGTCCTGATGTTCCAAGTGGCTACACGTGTTCCTGGATGTAAGAAGGGGCATTGGCCTTGCAGCTTCCTTTCGGCTTTCTCTGCAAAGCGTCATAAGTCTCCGGGGTGGAGACCCTTCCTCGTCCAGGTGAATGTTTCGGTTTGTTGTCGTCGATGCTTCTGTAACTTAGTTGTTTTACCGGTAGGGCTGTTAACCCTACGCGAACCCCTTTATCTTCCGGGCGAGGTGGTCCGAGGATGATCAACCTCCGAATAAAACAAAACCCATTTGAACCCAAGTTTCCTCGCCTGGTGGAAAAGGCAAGAAGAGCCTGCAGTAGGATGATTGACAGCTCTATTGTTAAAAATGTGATACAACGTTTAAGGCGGCTCCTGTGTAGATGTCTTTCCCAAATTCTGGCGTTGTTTTTAGAATAGGACTACTTGGGACATGCAGGAGAGTTGTGCAACTAAGTCTTCATTAGGCCTATTTGATAATATTGATAATACATTTCCTTTAAAATGGCAAAGTATAGAACTTTCTTTTGGTATGGTACGTCACGGATTCAGTTTCTGCCAACCGCCGGCTTGCAAACTATGGTCGGCCGTTACGCTAAATTCAAAAGACAATTATTTTTAAAATGTGTATAACTATGTAACAAAAAGCTAGACGACCATAAGAATACTCAGCGATCTTCACAAATCATACCCAACACAAAATGCAGATTGTTGAATTTATTATTGGCTACAATCGATGTCAGTTGTCCATTATTGAAGCTGACGGCCGCCGCGTACCAAATGTACGTCAATGGCTGGAAACGAAAGAAAGGTCTAAAATCTACACTAATCTACATCTAAAAGCACTACACATTGGCAAGGACCAGAGTTTCAACCGCAAGCTCTGAGCGTGGAGCAAGGATAGGACTCCTAAAGTCCTGGCGGTGCTCACAAAGACAAACTTAAAAGCAACTGCCGGTGCTCTGGATTGATCTTGGGTAGAAGGAGGGCGGGAGGGGGGGGGGGAGTTCGGTTAACTGAAGTTTCCATTCCCGCTCCACAAACGGCAATTGCCCATGTGATCATGCCCCCCCCCCTCCGAGAAAAATCAACCATGTACAGTATCTCGTTGGCCTACGGGTTTTTTCTTACATTTTTAGGCCTTAGGTCACAAATTGTTATCTTCTCAGATGGTTCGTGCATCGTTCGCGAAGAGAGGTTCGTACGTTGGACCTGTAAACCCTGTCTCCCCCAACTCTCCCCACACCCCTGATCGATTGCCTCTAAAAATCGCGAATCGGCAGTTGTCTTCCTGAAAGAAATGACGTCCCAGGGTTTTCTCCTTCTACCCTATACCCCGAGCTGGGGTAAGAATTCCCCGGGGAAAAGCTTATCCACGGTGATTTCTTCGGTTGTGTGAATAGACGGACCGAAATTACCGGGGATTTCGTCTTGTGTTAAAGCCCCTAAAGTGGGAGATAACAAGCTTCGATTTGAGGGTATATCATCCGAAATGGACGGAGGCCACACAGAGTGATTTTGCATTACCCAGTGATTTTCAGCTTCAAATGTTTCAAACAATAAAAAAACGAAACATTCTGGAACATTTAGGACACTTTTTTATAAGGTACCCGGTACGGTAAGGTAAAACAAGAAAAATGGTTTAATTTGGAAAATGGCTTCAGTACAACGTCTCTGGCAGAAGAATCTGGTCGTGTATTTTATTAACCGCAAGCTCTGAGCATGCATGGAGCCTGCTTGAAAAGCCTTGGCGTTGCTCACAAAGCACTACACATTGGCAAGGACCAGAGTTTCAACTGCAAGCTCTGAGCGTGGAGCGAGGATAGGGCTGCTAAAGCCATGGCGGTGCTCACACAGACAAACTTAAAAGCAACTGTCGGTGCTCTGGACTGATCTTGGGTTGAAGGAGTGGGGGGGGGGGGGGGGTTTCGGTTTACTGAAGTTTCCATTCCCGCTCCACAAACGGCAATTGCCCATGTGATCATGCCCCCCTAAGAAACAACCATTTATCTTGTTGGCGTACGGTTTTTCCCCCCCGTACATTTAGGCCTTAGGTCGCAAATTTTTGTGCTTTCTTCGCAGATCGTTCGCGCATCATTTGCGAAGAGACGTTCGTACGTTGGACTTGTAAACCCTGTCTCCCCCAACTCTCTCCCCACCCCCGATCGATTGCCGCTGAAATTCGCGAATCGGCAGTAATCTTCCCGAAAGAAATGACGTCTGGGACCGGTAGTTTCTCCTTTGATGGATGGCTGCTGGATTTTGCGAATTTTCGCAAAGGAAATGACCCCCGGACCAGTACGGAGTAGTTTCTCCCTCGGTTTATGGCCGCTGGTCTTCGCGAGTCTTCGCGGAGAAGACGACTCCTCGGACCGGTAATTATTTTCTCCTCGGACCTATGGCCGCTTCAGTCGCGATTGGTTGGTTCTCTTCGCAAAGGAAATGACTCCCCGGACTGGTAAGTATAAGAAATTGCGGACGTCTTCGCGAAGAATCATTCAAACTAAATTGGTCGCGAATGGTGATAATAATTTCGATCAGTACTGTAGGTGTATGTGCCACTCCACTCTTGGCATGACTGTCCAGTGCAGAGTGGCCATAGTTTGACATGGCCCTGCTGGGTGTATGTGCCACTCCACTCATGGCATGACTGTCCAGTGCAGAGTGGCCATAGTTTGACATGGCCCTGCTGGGTGTATGTGCCACTCCACTCATGGCATGACTGTCCAGTGCAGAGTGGCCATAGTTTGACATGGCCCTGCTGGGTGTACACAAATGTATGTGCCACTCCACTCATGGTATGATGACTGTCCAGTGCAGAGTGGCCATAGTTTGACATGGCCCTGCTGGGTGTACAAACTGTATGTGCCACTCCACTCATGGCTTGACTGTCCAGTGCAGAGTGACCATAGTTTGACATGGCCCTGCTAGGTGTATGTGCTACTCCACCCATGGCAATATGACTGTCCAGTGCAGAGTGGCCATAGTTTGACATGGTCCTGCTGGGTGTACAGTACTCACTGAAATGAAGTAGCTTTTTCAACGCGTTAGCAACGCGATGGCTTATCGCGATAAGAGTGTTGAAAATGAATTATTAATTTCGGCCTATAAATAATTCATCGTTTGTTATCGCGATAAAGCCACCTTTCAACGTGATAGCAACGCGATAGGCAACGCGATAGCAACGCGATACAAAGCGTGCGCCCTAACACGATAGCAACGCGTTGACCGACGGGGCGCATCGTGTTGATCCAAGTCACGCGGGAGCCATAGTGGGGCGGCATCAACGCGTGACAACGCGATATAACGCGAGAGTTAGAGGGGCATGCAACTGCATGCTACTGTAGATAAGTCTGACAGTTTGTTTTGTATTCAGATGAAGGCCGTAAGAAGGTAATTTACGTGGTCATTTCGACTTATTTTTCTCACGCCGAGATTGCATCCGCAAAACAATTGATGAAGGTTGGAGATTAGAAAATGAATCATCAAGGGTAATTAAGGAAAAGGAAAACAAATTCATCTGTCTTGGGCATATTTGACGGCAGCCGAACTTGTGGATTGTCAGGAAAGTCATCTCAATGAATCCATCGTATTTTTATACGTTCCGAATATTGCCAGGCCGTCGAGTTTGCATCCGTAAAACATTATACATATGAAGCTTAACGATTGGAAAATGTATCAAGTACATGTAATTATAGGAAAGGAAAACATTTCCGTTTGTCTCTAGCGTACATGACAGCAGCTGAACAAATCGATTGTCGGACAAGCCATATCAGTTTCTGCTAGCTCCGTCTACGCACCGTACCGCCATGTGCATAGGCTCCGATTCTTGCCAGGCCGTCCGTCAAGTCTATCCAATGAGAACCCGTGATCTCATCTCACCCACGAAACTAAACTGTACATGTTTATTTGGGACCAAAAAAGTGTAAAGCCTGCAATACATTGTGCTTTCAACATGTTTTAATCTTGCTGGTCGACGGTCACACACGCCCAGGAACACTGCTTCCAAGTAGGCCTATAACTACATGTACTATCACACAACCTTTACAATCACAATACTGTAATTTACGTATTGAATTATTAACAACAGACTATTAGCAATTAAGATAAATTATACAATTATGCACAAAATGACTTGTTAACTCGAAAGTACATTTGTATGTTAAACAATATTTCTTCTCTATGATTGTGCTAGGCATTAATAGAGGCAAAACATCCCAGCGTTTTCCAATGCATTGCATTCTGAAGAAAAACTGTATGGTAATTTATATGTACTTATGCAGATAAGGATGTATTGCGGTGCACTGCTGGAATCAATGTGACTGCCGAAAATGCGATACTTAGTGGCCTTCAAGTAGGCATAAATACCTATATGTTGGCTTTAACAACCGCCGTCATCGTGCCGCTTCAGGCCTGCTAGTTTTTGCCGCTGTTTTTTGTTTCCAAACTAAATACAACATGGTTTGACTGAGTCAAAGTGCTTTAAAATGCAGGGAATGTTTGAAAACCCTTTGTTTACCGACCTTGAGACAGGCGAAAAACAGATATCAAAACCTGAACTTTTTGTGCAGGAAAAAGATGCTGAAAATTCCTGTCTGACCCCCGAAGGCGATCGAGCAGAAGTCATCGAGTACGAGCTCCAAGGTCCTAATTGCTTTTCATGCAAAGACTATACAACGAGTATGCACTGAATACATGATTAAACCACTTGAAAAATACGGTATATATGTCAAAAACCTTAAATTAAAGAAATGAACTGTATGGCGCGGTGACCGCGAATGACCAACACGCCCTAAACGCACATTCCACTACAACTCATGCATGCATCACTGCCCACTAAAAGCCTACCCTCCTTACGTAACGGGCAGCACTTCCCGCAATCCGCTTGCATGCATCTCACGCTTACAATGAGATAATAATTCTCTTTTCTACTCGTGCCAAAGAGAATTTATCAATCTCATCTCACCCACGAAACTAAACTGTACACGTTTATTTGGGACCAAAAAAGTGTAAGGCCTGCAATACATTGTGCTTTCAACATGTTTTAATCTTGCTGGTCGACGGTCACACATGTGCCCAGGAACACTGCTTCCAAGTAGGCCTACAGGAATTTTGGCCTATAGTAGCGAGAGAAAAGCTCGGAAATAATATGCGTAGCGACGGTAGGGTTACGGTTTAATACGAATAAGTTACATCATATATTATATTTGTTTATTTATTTCAAAGCCTCATGGCCCTTGATACGGACAACTTGTTGAGTCCTCAATGTACACATCCTTGGAAGATATCGACTTCCATCCTCCATGGCGCGTAACGCATCTCTCATTTACGGCTTCTGAAGAGGCGGCCTGAGTAGCACCTCCAGCCTTTAAGCTATGCGTGCCAATGGTGGTGGGATCAGTGACGTAAGCAGATAGGCCTCGCACGTTTAACTCTCTGGCCGTTGTGTAAGAAATCGCTCTATTTGAAGGTTTGAGACCTCGCTTGGTATGTCTCAGCCCACAAACTAGGGGATGGGATGGCACTTTGGAAACACCCAACATGTCGATGTAGCGCTCTGACATGGTGACGGGACAGGTGGGGTTTTCTGTCCTGGCGATGTAGACCGTATGCCCTTGTCTGTATTGATCGTTTTTCCTCTTTGGCACGTGAATTGTCATATAGTCCCTGACACGAAGGGAAATTGTCTCCTCGCACCTGAGCATACCCGTGAATGACACCAGGCACATGAAGAGCAGACGTACATCTGAAAGAGGGGCGTCCTGTTTTCCTTTGTCTGCCACTATTTTGGCGAGGACTTCGGGTGATATGGGTTCTTTTGGAGACTTCGGTTTCGCAAGCCTTCGACGGCATTCTTCTACCACGGCCTTTACAAAACTGTCGTCAGTGGGTGAGGTAGTAGCTGCTAGATTGTGTGCCCATCTAATACTATAAACTGCTGTGTCAATTGGAGATTTGGAAAGAGCTGACTTTGACAAGTGCTCGACGTATAATGCAAGCTCTGTGCGTTTGACGGGAAAAACCTGGAGTTGATACGTGCGGGCGAAGGATCTCCAACGATTCCATCCTCCGAGATATTTGTCCGTAGTTGAGCCTGCTTTTGACGCTAGCACTGTGCGATGCATTGATGTGACCAATCCTGACAGGTATTTGCTGCTGCTGATGTTGGTGTCGGAAGCGAACTCAGTCCACACTCCCTTAGCAAACACGTCTGTTGAAAACAAAACCAGAAATGTGGTTTTAAGCACCGCTCAAACAAAACAAAATCAAAAACAAAACAAAGTGCCTTGGCCTTTGTTGACAAAGTAAACCTCTCAACGTTTTCATGATCGTTCATGTTCATCGAATCATGAGAGGATCATCATGATCCGGCGCACGCTCTGTACTGAATGGAACATCACCAAAGACCTCTCATGGGTCACGCATGCCTCTGATGACGAGGTCCCGCCGCTCATGGGCGAGATTTGTGTGAGCTTCATGCTCGTTCGTTGTCATTGCATTTGACAAGAAAGGTACTCATGCCTGGTTGAATTCAAATCTCATGGCAAGAAGCCTGAATGGCAAAGAACCTTGAAATAAACATTTGCCCGGTTTGTAAGACATGCACTGTCCTCTTCCTAGAATGCATAGGTTTGGAAGGTTCGGGATTGCTACATGAGCTGTCAAATATTTCTTAAAGGTACCCATCGTGGGCGATAAAATTGGCCAATAAGCCGCTGATAGCCATTCGGGCACAATCAATGTACCGCTTGCATTGCAATTCTTCATATGCTTTACCGCGTTCAGGACCATACTGGCGGGTGGACAAACCCAGTTATTTTCTGTTGCCCAGTTCTGAGTAAAACAATCTGCGGCTATGCAATCCAATACCTGGAATTAAAACGGGGTAATAGTGAGTTATAGAAAGAAGCAAATCTGTCAATCGTGTGAAGGCCAAAGCGCCTGTCCAACATCTGGAAAACTGTTGGGTTTAAGGACCAATCATCGGGATCAATGATCCTGCTTAGTTCGTCTGCGCGTTTATTCAGATCGCGTGGTAGCCACTCTGGCTCGATACTAATCTGTAGCTTTAAACAGCAATTATACAATTGGATACTTAAATCGTGTAGGTCGGGTTTTGTGCTCCCCACTGAGATAATACGACAAGCGTTTTGGCTGTCTGTGTACCATTTCAGTTTCTTACCCGACAATTTGGGTCCTATGGAATGCAGGACGTACAAAATAGCTCTGAGTTCACGGCTTGTGGAGCTCTCTTTGCTCTCTGATTCTGACCATAGACCGGAACAAAATAGCTCGTTAAGCTGCACTGAAAAGTGACCGCCAAAACCGGTATCACTTGCGTCTGAATACACAGCGTGAGTGGCGTGTGGCAAAGGTTTAAATGGGTGGCCGTTCAAACCGTGCAAGTTCTTGTACCAAAATTCTAATTCTGCAATGGTGCCGGGAGACAAAAGAACTTTACTTGACCAAGAATCCCGCAATTCAATTGTTTTGTACAAATGCCGTGTAAACAATCTGGATAACCGTCCTACAGCTGCCGAGGCGGAGATAATGAAACCTGCGATGCGTGCGATGTCTCGGACTGGTACATGAGATGTGCGCTTATCTAAACATGTGCTTAAAGCTTTCTGAGTTTTGGCTAGTTTATCATTCGGAATACTGAATTGCATGGAAATTGTGTCTATAACCATGCCTAACCATGTACCGCGTTGTTTTGGTGCAAAATCGCTTTTATCAACATTAACTTTAAAACCTGAACGGGCAAGGTCCTTCTGAACTATGCAGCTTGCCGCGAGAGCCGAAACCTTGTCAGAGTGTCCTGAGATGCCATCGTCGATGTATAGTATTGCGCAGTGACCCATGGATCGCCATCTTGCGACTAGGGGTCTCAGCATTTTGGTAAAACAATGACTGGCGGTGTTTAAGCCAAATGGAAGCACCGTGAAAGTGAAATAACGCACTGTGTCCGTGAATCTCCAGCTAAATCCTAAGAATTTCTGGTGAGGTTCAAAAATATCGATATGATGGTAGCCGGATTCTACAGTAAATCAAAGGTAAAGAAGTAAAAATCAGTGGAGAACATCTGCGCCAAAGTATCCAGCCCTTCGTACCTGAACTTTGATACAAAAGTATATTGATTAACATGTCGCAGGTCCAGCACTAGCCGAAGCTTTTTGCCTTCGGCAACGGTTAATGGGTTGACGACATGTGGAGGTGAGGCGTGTTCTTTTATGCTACCTGCCGTCAATAGCTTGGTGATTGCCCTTGTTACGAATTCTGGGTGGTTCAAACTTGATTTGTTATTCTTCAGGTGGGCTGTTGGCGGGAAACATTTGAAAGGTATTATGTAACCATGGCTCAGGATACCTTTGACAAATAGGGGTGGGTCAATCGAATTCAACCAAAACGGTTTACACTTACGAAGTCGTCCAAAAACTCTGTGGGTTTCAGAGTTTGTGGATGATTCAAATTCGAACTTCTTATCGAAGCTATGGAAACAACAAAAATCGCTATCACTTAGCTTTTCAAACTTTTCCTGCTGACTGCTGGCCTCCTGCTCTCTGAGGACACTGGTATTGGAAGTGGCCGACTTGGCCGCAGCCCCAGCATGGCTTGAAGCTTCTGTTGCCCTTGGCGGCTTGGTTGAAGGTGGGTTGCCCCGCATTAACTGCAGAAGGGTAGGAGGCTGGAAGTGGTGCTGCGCTCGTGATGGGACGAAAATTGGATCTCCCTCTCGTAGATCGCCCTCGGCGGTTGCGGAGTCTTTCACGACGCTTGTACTCAGCCTGACGGACGGCCTTGGACAAGCGCTTGTCGTCATCAGAGTCACTAGCAAGATCATCAGAAACGTAGGCTTGTACCGTGTCCCATCCATGGGTGTCGCCGATTTTCACGATCTTTTGACGCTTGATGATTAAATCTATACCTTCGACCAAACAGTCCTTGGCTTTGTCGATTCTTCCGCTGTCTAGGCTTGATACGGCTTCCTCGATTTTGTCTTTGATGTCCTCGTTGTGAAGATATTGGTTCTTACATCCTTTCTTGGCGAACTGTGTAGGTGTTAGCCTGGCTCGTTTGACAGCGGTGTTTAATTGCTGGGCGGAGTCCTCGCTCAGATCGCATTTGAACTTATCGAGCTTTGCGTCCAATATTTCGGAAAGAGCTCTTACATCGAGGCCTGTACTCATTTGGGAGTCGTTTATCTGACTACTGAGAGGGCTTTGCTCCATTTTGCTGGGTTTTCCTTGGCTGCCAAGTTTGTGTTTCGAGTACAGTATAGGTGTAAGCCTAAGGTAGAAATCGAAATGAACTGTATGGCGCGGTGACCAGGCAGGGGCCACACACTGCGGACGTTTGTGCAGCTCCTCGGTGTCAACATGCTCCCCTAGCTGCCTAAACATTATTGTCGGACCTTACGGATCAAGCGAGCTCGCTGTGCGGAACGGGTACTACATGACCAAATTATTGGAGATCTAGGGAGCCATATGTTGACTCCGAAGAGCGTGTTGACACCGCGACGTTGATTGGTTGAGGCACGCAATGGGGCGACATTTCTCCAACGTTGATAGGCTAAGGCACATCACCTGATTCACTGCCCAATAGCGCGTAACACAGGTTCTCATTGGCTAGACTTGATGGACGGCCTGGCAAGAATCGGAGCCTATGCACATGGCGGTACGGTGCGTAGACGGAGCTAGCAGAAACTGATATGGCTTGTCCGACAATCGATTTGTTCAGCTGCTGTCAAGTACGCCAGAGACAAACGGAAATGTTTTCCTTTCCTATAATTACATGTGCTTGATACATTTTCCAATCGTTAAGCTTCATATAATGTTTTACGAATGCAAACTCGACGGCCTGGCAATATTCGGAACGTATAGAAATATGATGGATTCATTGAGATGACTTTCCTGACAATCCACAAGTTCGGCTGCCGTCAAATATGCCCAAGACAGATGAATTTGTTTTCCTTTTCCTTAATTACCCTTGATGATTCATTTTCTAATCTCCAACCTTCATCAATTGTTTTGCGGATGCAATCTCGGCGTGAGAAAAATAAGTCGAAATGACCACGTAAATTACCTTCTTACGGCCTTCATCTGAATACAAAACAAACTGTCAGACTTATCTACAGTAGCATGCAGTTGCATGCCCCTCTAACTCTCGCGTTATATCGCGTTGTCACGCGTTGATGCCGCCCCCACTATGGCTCCCGCGTGACTTGGATCAACGCGATGCGCCCCCTGTCGGTCAACGTGTTGCTATCGCGTTAGGGCGCATGCTTCGTATCGCATTGCTATCGCGTTGCCTATCGCGTTGCTATCGCGTTGAAAGGTGGCTTTATCGCGATAACAAATGATGAATTATTTATAGGCCGAAATTAATAATTCATTTTCAACACTCTTATCGCGATAAGCCACCGCGTTGCTAACGCGTTGAAAAAGCTACTTCGTTTCGGTGAGTACTGTATATGCCACTCCAGTCATGGCATGATGACTGTCCAGTGCAGAGTGGCCATAGTTTGACATGGCCCTGCTGGGTGTATGTGCCACTCCACTCATGGCATGACTGTCCAGTGCAGAGTGGCCATAGTTTGACATGGCCCTGCTGGATGTATGTGCCACTGCACTCATGGCATGATTACTGTCCAATGCAGAGCGGCCATAGTTTGACATGGCCCTACTGGGTGTATGTGCCACTGCACTCATGGCATGATGACTGTCCAGTGCAGAGTGGCCATAGTTTGTCATGGTCCTGCAGGGTGTATGTGCCACTCCACTCATGGCATGATGACTCTCCAGTGCAGAGTGGCCATAGTTTGACATGGCCCTGTGTTGGTGTATGTGCCACTCCACTCATGGCATGACTGTCCAGTGAAGATTGGCCATAATTTAATGTGTCCATGCTGGATGTATATGGGTCATTTCACCAGGTTGGGACACAGTTGTGTGACATGGAGATCAATTTTTCAAACTTGGCACAGCATTGTTTTATTATCATTTCTGGATTGGAAAATTATTATATTTTCATAATTCATATCAGTCAAAATGTGTAGATTCAACAGAAGTGTACTAGAAAGCTATATTGAAAGCTGGGTCAAGAAAAGTGGTGACGTAACACTGACACCACATGAAATTTTTAAATGTGTCAACCTTAACTGTAATGAAGCTTATTTTTACTACTACCACTCTCATTATATTCTCTCTCTGCATAGAATCCACATACAACAACAATTACGCCAATAAATGAAACTATACAAATGAAATTGTAGTATCTCACATTGAGAATCTTTGTTTTTCCTTCATATTTTTAAGGTAAAACAAACTAACTTCAAAAACTACTCTACAAAACAAGAAAAACAACAGAATATCATGCAAGAATGGATATAAACAATACATTGTTACATAGCAAATGATTAAGTTATGATAATCTTACTTACAACAGATCAGAAAATGAAAATTTTAATGATTTAAAATTGATTACACAATTATGCAGGACGTAACATTGACACCGTGTCATGTTACGTCTTCTCCTTTCAAGTCAAAAGTACAAACAAAATTCAGATAATGATCAAAAAAGGAGGTTCAATGGCATTTGACAGCACCCTAGTAACTTCTGAATTGTGAGCACAACCTGAAATAATTTGTTGGTTGTCAAAAAGTGGCAAGGGAGGGTTCAAGATGAAGTATGACGTAACACTGATGCCGTGAGAGCTTGGGCAGATTTTGTTCTTTTGAGGTCTCTCCTGAAAGTAACTTCCGTTGATTGGCTTGCTGTTTTTCACCAGGGCACTTCTCACAGTCGTTGTCTCTGGAATGCACTTAATCCCTCAAAGAGCCAGGTTATTTTTACCATCTCACAGCCGGGGGGGGGGGGGGGGGGGGGTGATTCGCCCAAATAATGGATTTGAATCCAAATTATGAATTTGAATGAAATTTTGCAGGGTGATAGTGAATTACATAATAAACATTTATTACATGTACATGTACATGTATTTGAACAAAATTGTGTTTTGTCTAATTATAGCTCATTAATTATTCATGACTCCATTTTTTTTTTTCATTGTTTTTCATTGAATTTCCTTTGTTTTTATTGAATTACCCAAATTTGCATAATTTTGACAATGATAATAAGCCACGTAGAACCAATAATTGCATGCAGCAATATTAATAAGCTAATTATGCCAAAGAATCCTAAAAAGAAATACCCTGTGCACATTAGATGCTATGCTTTTATGTAGTGTAACTCAATGGAAACATTTCCATCAAGCTACATGTACATGTATACCATGGCCCCGAAAAAAGTTCATTGACAGAGAACGGCAGCACCAAATTTAATAAAATTGGTGTCAAAATGTGCCCAAGAAGATTGCCGAAAACTTTATAAAGCCTCAACACGCAGAAAAAAAATCGCAGAGACACTATAAAAAAAAAATACAGAGAGGCGCCCCCTCCCCGGTTCTTTTAGGGTTAATGCGTAGTCTGATACAAATCATAGTTGGTGCCATGATGAAATCATCCACATCCTGAAAGGAAGAAAAACATAATACAGGATAAATTTGTTGGCCTTGTACACACATGTATATATAAAATACGGTTAGTAATTTGGTCAGTTTCCTCACTAGAATTTTTAGTAGAAAGAGATGTCTCAATTTAGACTTGCATGGGATGAAATAATTTTTTTTTTAAACCAACAGTGCATGTTCCCCGTTGGAATTTTTCAATTTTAGAATTTTTCAAAAAATATTTTTCTTCGATTCCAGACATATAATCGATGGAAAATTAAGCCACAATCACTTCATTACAACTCATTTAATTTCGGTTTGCCAATTACGTGGAGCGGGTAACCTACAGCTACAAATGTACACGGGAAGTGCAGAACAATCCTGCCTCTCGGCCCGGCCTGCACCCACGTCACGTACGCTGATCGGGCGACGCAACACTGACACAGAGTACAAAATCGTACTTCTGCCATTCGTGCATCACCCGATGTCATAAACACTCAAAAAATCACTAATGTCACATCAATCTTTAAATTAATAAGATGTTCGTACGATCCAGCAGAAAAAGGCCAAAAAAACAATTACGAATCAAGCATCAATGCTAGGCAAACACCGCCGATGCAACGATCACTGATCAACGTAACACATACACGGTGATAAAACACGTGGTCGTTTTATGCGCGAATCATTCGATGTCAAAAATCCATACAAAAACAACAAAATTATAACGATCTTTAAGGTGGAAAACGTCTATTAAAATATCCCCAAAATATGCTGAAATACTTACACATTAGATGTGTCAAATGCTCGGACAAATGACGACGATGTAACAAGCTAGAAGCCGACGCAACATTTACACAACATGTTCTTCACGATCTCTCTCACTTCACAACAATCTACACAGCATGTGACCCTGTGTGAATGGTTCACCATTGAAGGTCGTTTGTAGAAATGGACCGTTCCACTATCATCATAGGGGTAAGTCATGATTTGTGTGACGAAATGTGTGCCGACGCAACAAAAAATTGAATTACACCACTCACGGTTTTATGGTTTCCGACCCAATAAAAAATGAAAATTAATGTAAAATTACAGGTTTTTCTTGAATGATATTTCGAGTAAAGCATAGTGTGACACAGTGCAGCGATATATTTCCCATTATATTTATCGTGAAAAAATTTACACCCCTCTCAATCGACGCAACTATTTATCCAGAATATGACACGGCAGTTACGTCGGGCAGCGCTAAGTGCAGAGCTGAATTTTAAAAATACTCGACGTATTTTCGGAAAAGTGACACAACGGGACATTTCGGTCAGCATTTGTTGTTTCTTTGCCATAAAATATAATTTGTCTGTTGCACCTCATTTTAAGAAAAATAGTTGCTGAAATTTCGGAGTTTTCATGTCACAATTTCACCTAAAAAATAGCTCATGACACCACTGATTTTTTTTGTTTTTAATAACTTTATCAATGTTCCAGATAGTTAAATTTGGTGTCATTTTGGAGGGGACATTCCTTTCTAAATGGATATATACAGCATTAAAAACAAAAAGAGCAACGGGGTAGAAGAGAGAAAGACACAAACATGCTACGTTGGTGAATTGACTACTGTGTCCCAACCTGGTGAAACGACCCATATGCCACTGCACTGGTGGCATGATGACTGTCCAGTGCAGAGTGACCATAGTCTGACATGGTCCTGCTGGGTGTATATGCAGGGCAGGAAATTCACGACGGCAACGACGGCAATTGCCGTCGTGCCCTCACCAATTGCCGCGGTGCCCTTAAATTTGGAGGATTTTCACGGCAACAAATTGCCGTGCCCTTTTAACACATTGCCGTCGTGCCCTTTTTTTGCCGATAGATAGTTGGGCAGATCGGACTGCCGGCCGCCGCACGGCCGTAAGCACAGCGCGCATGAAATATAATTCAGCACACACGGAAGCTTCACTGTACCGTGCGCACTGTCAGCTAAACATTGCGCATTCTGTGCACAACTGTACGGACTAGTATGGGTGTACTCGTACACATACACGATCAATGTACATGTACAGTACATGTACATGTATCGTGGGAACCCCCGTTTTCGGCGCTACACGTTTTCGACGCTTAGCATTCTAACTCACATCGCACGATGAAAACAACTCAGTATAACGATCTCAGACTTCGTATCTTACAGTTTGTTTCCTGCTCTTGTCCGTCACCGAAAATGTGCAAAGTTAAGGCTTTTCCAGTAGGCCAAACTCGTGTGATTCAAAAAGTTGCTCTTTTGGGGTCTATTTTCCTAGGTACAAAATTGGCAGTTGCTTCGAAGCTCCAGTTTTCTTTATTGTTGGTCCTAAAAAAAATCTGAGTGTACCATAATAAACCCCAATATCCGTAGAAAAAAAATATATCACGCAACTTGAGGCAGTCCGTTCAGGGTAAAAACTATGGAGCCTCCTATAGGGCGTCTCGCTGATATATTGTTTTATATTTTTTTTATTATTATTATCTAAAGACAAAAAGTAACATGGCCCAATAGGCTTTTTCATAAAAAATAAAAAAAATAAAAGGGCAGCTAGAGAAAGTACCAAGAAGGAGGAAATGTGTCTCTGGAGTGATATTGGGAAAGGTCATAACTGAAGAAGCAGTGAGAAAGAGGATTGTGGATTTTTTTTTTAAACGTCACAAAAGAAGACATCAACAAGACCAATACGTTTTAAGCATAAATTATGAATGATTTGAGGAAAGTGTTAGAAGCAGTGTGGAAAAACGAAAACAAAGATGAACACAAAAAACATACAGGGAAGAATTTTACAGTGCCACACAGCATTTTGAGTTATTTTAAGAATTTATTTTGCGTTTGGCTGCACTGGGACACCTTACGAAACACCACTGACGAAAATAGGTGACGATGCTTACTGGGCGGTGCGCCGCGGACGTCAACAAAACCGGGTAATCTTACGGAAGTGACAGGCTTGATCAACCTTCTCTATGATTATTCTAATAGTCTGTGGTGTGGAGAAAGTGACTGAGACCTCTTTTAGTGTGAAACTTTCGTCCACATTAGTCAGTTTGAAGAAAAGTCCTTATATCGTCGAAAACCGGTTATTGGAGGATACATGTACATGTTATACACTGTACATGGACAGTGCGTTCGATCGGGACAGTTTCATGTCAACGAACTTTTAGTCTGCGGGTACCAGTGAATCTTGGACATCGCTGGCTGTACTAAACAACGGGTACCAACGGTAGTTGGGAGCGATTTGCGTTGCACGATAGATAGATTGCGCAGCATGCAGCACGTGGTCGGGTTGCGTGCGAAAGTAGAATCATAGAGCTGTCAACGGTTTGCGTGTTCATGGGTGCCTTTTCAAAGTCGTAACCATGCCCCGAAAGGAGAAAGCTAAACAGCAAAATGAGCTACTACCTCACAATGCAGCACAAAAATGTCGCAAACTTTATTCCTTTTTTTCAGGTAGGCCTACGAACGTGAATGTTTTTCAAGTTATTCTCAATTTTTTGGACGAGAACTGATGAGAAGGTTTTGGCACACCGAGCCCACATCACGATATCTAAAAAGCATGGACTATTCTATTAGGAATGAGAGGGGTGCGACTTTATACAATAATAAGCTCCGATAATATTCTCGTTTAGGTTGGACCTAGCTGCTTAAAAATCCATCTTTACAAAACATGTAGGCTATTCAGAATCCTTTTTATTTTGATTTTTTTGTGAGGATCTATTGTCAGATATTTTTGTCGTCAGGCTGATTACAGCAGTAGCACCCCGGCCATACCTGAATGGTACAGTTCATGTTCCGTGAGAATGCGTGTTGGAGGCTGACTGAAACCTATTTTAGACGTCATTTTTATGTTGGAAAATAATCTTTTTTAGGCATTGTGATCCCACAGAAACGATGATATATTAGTAGGAGACCTAAAACAACGATTCGGTGCCTTCAGCGCCTATTTTCAAAGTTTTTTTAAGGTGCTTACAGCGTGTTTGCATCGGTACTAATAAAAAGTCGTTAAATTGCCTTGATGCCCTGGATTTTTTTTTGCGATTGCCTTGATGCCCTTCAAAAAATGCAGAAATTGCCGTGATGCCCTTAATTTGCCGAAATTTCAAGGCAAAAATTGCCGTGCCCTTTTTAACCCGGAGTTCCTGCCCTGTATATGCCACTCCACTCATGGCATGATGACTCTCCAGTGCAGAGTGGCCATAGTTTGACATGGCCCTGCTGGGTGTATGTGCCACTCCACTCATGGCATGACTATCCAGTGCAGAGTGGCCATAGTTTGACATGGCCCTGCTGGGTGTATGTGCCACTCCACTCATTGCATGATGACTGTCCAGTGCAGAGTGGCCATAGTTTGACATTGCCCTGCTGGGTGTTTGTGCTACTCCACCCATTGCAAGATGACTGTCCAGTGCAGAGCGGCCATAGTTTGACATGGCCCTGCTGGATGTATGTGCCACTCCACTCATGGCATGACTGTCCAGTGCAGAGCGGCCATAGTCTGACATGGTCCCGCTGGGTGTATGTGCCACTCCACTGATGGCATGATGACTATCCAGTGCAGAGTGGCCATAATTTGATATGGCCCCCCTGGGTGTATGTGCCACTGCACTGGTGGCATGATGACTGTCCACTGCAGAGTGGCCATAGTTTGAAATGGCCCTGCTGGGTGTATGTGCCACTCCACTCATGGCATGACTATCCAGTGCAGAGTGGCCATAGTTTGACATGGCCCTGCTGGGTGTATGTGCCACTCCACTCATTGCATGATGACTGTCCAGTGCAGAGTGGCCATAGTTTGACATTGCCCTGCTGGGTGTTTGTGCTACTCCACCCATTGCAAGATGACTGTCCAGTGCAGAGCGGCCATAGTTTGACATGGCCCTGCTGGATGTATGTGCCACTCCACTCATGGCATGACTGTCCAGTGCAGAGCGGCCATAGTCTGACATGGTCCCGCTGGGTGTATGTGCCACTCCACTGATGGCATGATGACTATCCAGTGCAGAGTGGCCATAATTTGATATGGCCCCCCTGGGTGTATGTGCCACTGCACTGGTGGCATGATGACTGTCCACTGCAGAGTGGCCATAGTTTGAAATGGCCCTGCTGGGTGTATGTGCCACTCCACTCATGGCATGACTGTCCAGTGCAGAGTGGCCATAGTTTGACATTGCCCTACTGGGTGTACAGTATGTGCTACTCCACTTATGGCAAGATGACTGTCCAGTGCAGAGTGGCCATAGTTTGACATGGTCCTGCTGGGTGTATATGCCACTCCACTCATGGCATGATGATTGTCCAGTGCAGAGTGACCATAGTTTGACATGGCCCTGCTGGGTGTATGTGCCACTCCACTCATGGCATGACTGTCCAGTGCAGAGTGGCCATAGTTTGACATGGCCCTGCTGGGTGTATGTGCCACTCCACAAATGGCATGATGACTGTCCAGTGCAGAGTGGCTATAGTTTGACATGGTCCTGCTGGGCGTATGTGCCACTCCACTCATGGCATGATGAATGTCCATTGCAGAGTGGCCATAGTGTGACATGGTCCTGCTGGGTGTATGTGCCACTGCACTCATGGCATGATTACTGTCCAGTGTAGAGCGGCCATAGTTTGACTTGGCCCTGCTGGGTGTATGTGCCACTCCACTCATGGCATGATTACTGTCCAGTGCAGAGCGGCCATAGTCTGACATGGTCCCGCTGGGTGTATGTGCCACTCCACTCATGGGATGACTGTCCAGTGAAGATTGGCCATAATTTAATATGGCCCTGCTGGGTGTATATGCCACTGCACTGGTGGCATGATGACTGTCCTGTGCAGAGTGGCCATGCAAGAACTATTATTCGTTAAAATATGTGTAGCCAATATTAGTTTAGTTAGTTTGGTTTCAATTTTGCACTATATCTAAATTGGGAAAAGGTGTATTCAAAAATTACCCTTATTTGATCGTGACCTCATCTCATGAATATTAATGAGGTCATGAACTTTTAAGATTGTAAAATTTAATTGAGCCTATTTGGCCAAAGGAGCAAGACTTTAATTTTTTTTTTTATATCTATTGGGGATGTAGTTTAGAAACACCCTCCGGGGCCAAAATGCCATGACGCAATCGTGACGTCATCAAAATGCGTGTTTTTAAAACACATATTTGCCAAAGGTCAATCTTCTCGAAATTTTAGGGATATTTAGCTATTGGGCTAGACATTCTAAATCCAATTGACCATTGTTCAGAATTATTATGATTTTTTGAAAAATATAATGAAGTCCCATACATTTTGTGCACAAAATATGCACATGTGTTTTGGGGTAGGAGTGAAGGTTACGGGTTTGAGCCCCGTTGATGTCAATTTTTTTTTTTTAAGAGAACCAGATGCTTAAAAGCGTTATGTTCTGTTTGCCAACAGACATAAATCTTTAGTTTGTTGTTATTTCAGTATTGTTCTTGTCATAACATGAATTCATGCACATATTTGTATGAAATATCGAATATTATTTTCAATTTTAGATAATAATTGTGTAGCAAAAGAGTAAATTTGTATTTATTTTCTACCAGTCTTACAGATCTAAGGCCAGTCTGAACATGGAAAGGTATAATAAAGAAATGGCAGCATTCAAAGCCAGTTTGACACCAGATGATAAAATGTGGATGGAGCAGCACGAAAGGCAATCTAAAGCTAGCAAGGCTAAAAGAAAATGGAAACAGGTAGGTCTCATTGAAGGTTTATTTTAACAACTGTGTGTTGGGTGTGTTTTTTGGTTAACAAGAGATTCAAAACATCAAAAAGTTTCATATCAGCACATGAGGCTTTCAGTATATCTGTACAAAAATACAGAACAATTAGAGCTTCTATGTCTGTTTGCAACAGGGCATACATGGCATAGGGCTTTTCTGCCTAGAGACATAAATTAAGTGTCAATTCACATCATGTATTCCTGGCACAATAGCTAATTAAGAAGGTTTTGAGTGTTTTAAAATCTTGCTTTTTGATGACATCAGAATTGCGTCATGTCATTTTGGCCACATAGGGTGATTGTAAACCATATTCCCTATAGATATATCAGAAAAAATGAAAACAATATCACTGTGTTCAGTGGCCAAATTTGCTCAAATTAAATGTGAAAATCTTAAAAGTTCATGACCTCATTGATATTCATAAGATGATGTCACAATCACAGGATGGCTATTTTAGGATTCACCTTTTCCCAGATTAGATACATGCCAAATGTAGAACCCATACCTTCCCATTCTACCCCGAAATGCACACAAAGTTGTAAAATATTGTGTTGTTGTAACCCGGAAAAATAAACCACTTAAAATAAACATGTCTCTTGGGGAACTCACTTCAAAGCAGTTGTTGTAGCAGAACGTGTAGCTTTTCCTTTTTTTTCCCCGAAGAAAGACCAACTTGAAAATCTGAAAACCAGTAGCACATGCATGATTACTACAGTACTTCCGGTCTGGACTGGAAGGAAGAAAGGGTCACATGACATGAGAAAGGTCATCAAACCTTGGTCCCTGAAACTCCTCTCACATGCTAGCAACAGCACATTAAGGGCATTAACCATTGATTTAATATCGGTTTTTTTATACCTAATTAATATTCATGAGATGGCATCATCATCATAATTATGGCAATTTTTGGATACATCATTTCCCAACTTAGATATATGCCAAATATTGATCCTGCGGGATCTAAGATCGTGTCATTATTGCACATGCCAGGTTGGCCCTTTAAAGGCCGGTAACGTGACAACTCGATCACAAACAAACGAAAAAACCCTAGTTTTACTGTATATTGGTGTAGGCCCCTTTTAGCATCGTTTTGATTTAATTCATTCCTACCCCAAAAGGCACACCAACATATCGTGCACAAAGTCTAAGGGACTAAGAAATGACAAATCATAATAATTCAAAACAATAATTACCGGTAATCGTGCCAATCTTCAGATTTTGAATGTCTAGCACAGTAGCTAACGGCCCATCAAATTTCGAGAAGATTGACCAATGCCTTATGTGTGCTTTAAAATCACGCATTTTGATGACGTCATGATTGCGTAATGACATTTTGGCCCCAGAGGGTGTTTCTAAACCATATCCCCAATAGATATCAAAGGAAAAAAAAAACTCTCTCCATTGGCCAAATATGCTAAATTGAATGTGAAAATCTGAAAATTTCATGACCTCATTACTATTCATGAGATGACGTCACGATCAAATAGGGCAATTTTTGGATACACCTTTTCCCAACTAAGATGTACTGCAAAATTGAAACCAAACTAACTTGTACTTTTGCTTTTATTGGAGTTTGAAATTTGCCCCTTTAAAGCGCTGTCACGTGACACGTGGTGAAGTCATGGAAGGCCTTTTCACACTATAACGTTCAACACGTGTTGAAACTTACACAGGTCCGACATGGGTCCGACCCGTGTTGAATTCAACACGGGTCACTCTCGCCGCGGTTTCACACTACGCAACGCCACACCGGCATTTTCTCAACCCGTGTAATGTTTCGACCCGTGTAATGCGTGATCGTTTCACACTACACACGGCATCGAACTTTCAACACGGGTCCAATCTGAAAACCCCCATAATGCATTGCGGTGCGTCACGGCACTGTATTGCTGACTTCTCGAATCCGGAAGCCGCCAGCGCCTCGTTTATTTTCTGCGTCGCAGTGGCTATCGTTTATTTGTTGCAACTGTTTGATGAAAGAAAATTACAACGTTGATTTATAAGTACAATAGTTTTGTAATTTGTATAGTGGTCTTTAAACCTCCCTTACTCCTTAGTAAAATCGAATGACTTCTCGTATTTTCTGCCGCCACATGCACGCACGCGAAGTTTGACATTGTAGTACAGACTACAGTGCATCGCTGACGACTTTGTTAGTACCCGTTTTTTGCCGATCTCACCCTGCGAGAGCTTCTTATAATGATACATGATTGTAAAAAGACACATTTTTCCATTCCGATAATGACAGGGATATTGCTTCAAGACAAGCAAATTATGTGCCTACAGCCAGAGAAGTTGTCATGTTTCTTGTGCCTGTACATGTACTAGCTGAACTCGAGGCAGCGCAGCCTTTGCATGTGGGGTTTAATACCCCATGCAACCACGGACGTATAAATATACGTCCGTGCATGCAACAACAAAATCTGGCATGTTTGTTCGTTGCACAGTACAATATCTAGTGTGGCGCTGCTATGCATGCGCACTCGGCCGTCTCCCAACACGGGTCGAACTCAACCCGGAGACGTTCACACTACGGCTTTCAACACGTGTTGAAATTTTCAACACGGGTCGAGAACTCTCAACCCACCTCCCGAGCAGGGTTGGTTTCAACACGGGTCGAGCGCTCTACACGGGTCCGACCCGTGTTGAAATGTTGTAGTGTGAAAAGGTCAGTCATTTCAACACGGGTCTGACCCGTGTTCAACACGGAGATTTTTCATAGTGTGAAAAGGCCTGAAGTTTTCAAGACAACTGTACACAACTTCAGCAAGGGTTCTATGCATCTGCTAAGTTTGTTCAATGGCAAAATTGCCTTTCACAAAACCCCTGTGCTTTGTCTATGGGATTTTGGCACAAGAAAGAAAAAAAAAATGTTGACAAAAACAATAGCTTTTCCGCCGCGAAGCGGAAAAGCTAAAAAATCAGAACAACAACAATAGCTTTTGCGCTTCGCGGCGGAAAAGCTAATAAAACTAAACTGTAGAAAACACACATACATATTCATTACTTAGTTACATATTCATTCTTCCGCAGGGGGTATACAACTTCTACCCATACTGGTCTCTTGTCCAGTCATAAAACACATCTGGCTCAAAATAAAATCATGTCCCTTACCCCTGGTAACCATGGGTACTGACATCACACTACTGAGTATGTAAGTAAGACAAGAACTTTCTGAGATACATTGTACTAGACTGTGTTGGGCTTATACCAACCTACTGAAGTACAGTACACCTGTACATTAACCAAATCAACCTTGAGTAGTACCTATGGCCAGCCAAGGCCATAGTACCCCAAGGGACATGTACAACCAGTCTAGAAACATTTCAGTCTCACACTCAGCATTCTAACTACAGTGTATATCAACCCAGCAACATTGGGGAAACATTACACACCGTCTAGATTAGACACTGCAAACTAAACTCAGAATATAAGATAAGCTACAGATATACAAATCATTAGTTACAAAAATACAAATTTCAAAATCACCAGAACAATGTACATGTAGCGTACCTATCGAAAGGCAGCTTGGAAATAACTCGGCTTGTGTGAACTGGAGAATATGCAATGGGGCTGCTGGTTCTCAAACTGACCCAACTCAGCCATGTGGGGCTTATTTAAGGCCAAAATCAAAGGGCAAGTGTTTATGGGGTGGGTGACATCATTTCTTTGAAACAGTGTGTTTTGGACTTAGTCAGGTTGCTATGGTGTTAGGGGTAGGGGTATGACCAGTCTGAAATTACATCAAGGACATTGGACAGTGGGAGACTTAAGGGGTAGTAAGGGAATCAGGTGAAGGGTTAACATGGATAAATAAGTATAATAAAACATAGAAATAATAACATTACAAATTATAACAATAAAAAATACATTTCTAAATAACCCCTCTACATTGTCAAGAAATGGTATTATTCCAAGACCACACACAAAGCACACAGTGAGACAAGGAGTTGACTTTCCTGGCCTGGTTCTCGAGCCTGGTTTTTAATTCTCCAAGAAGAATGCAAAGGCAAAATTATGCCTAAATGAGACAGCTTGTCTTAATTAATTAAATGCCATGCTTGGCAACCATAAAAACTGAAACACTCAATTCCCAACCCACCTGGCCACCTCAGCCAGAACTCAAATGCCACGCCTGGCAACATCCACCGGCCACGCTTGGCAACATTCACCGGCCACGCTTGGCAACATTCACCGGCCACGCTTGGCCCAACCTCAAAAGCCACGCCTGGCCAAACCTCACAATGCCACGCCTGGCCAAACCTCACAATGACACGCTTGGCAACCTACACACTGGGCCATGCTTGGCCACACCTCACTATGCCACACTTGGCAACCTTCACACCTGCCACGCTTGGCCAAACCCAAAACAAGCCACGCTTGGCAAGACCCTAACCATGTCACGCTTGGCAAAGCTCTAGCCGTGAACCAAATTAGTTACGTCAACGTGAGCCTGTTTCATTGACACGAACAGATGCCCCAGTAAGAATGATGACCGCATATTGCCGGATCCCAAAATGATGGATAAATCTCGCCTAATTTCGTAGCAACGAAGAAATACTTTTGCAAAATTCAGTCCAAGACGACAGGGAGTCCTCTAAGCCAAAAAACAATACTGTCACAACAACTACTAGAACATTCTGGCAGGAAATTATGGAAATTAAAGGAGAAGATGATTTTTTTGCGTCTTGAGTGCTCGAGAACCACACCAAAGTGGTTTTTCGCGCTCTTTTCCAGCGGGCGAGCCGAAATGTTAAACAAAGTGTCAACTGCTGGAGCTTGTTTACAGATCCACAGACCAAAACAAAAAACAGCTGACCGCCTGCAAACTCGAATTTTATTTATAAAATTGATTGACAGTGTACATATACAGTGTGGTTACCAATGCATGAGTGAGAAATTTCTCTTGGTACTGAAAGGGATATGTTGCTGTGGATGACGTGTCTTGCAGGTAATTGACATGTGATCAAGTGATTTCACAATACCAACCCATACCAGACTATATCCCAGATGGTTTTTAGCATCTTGATGCTTACGTACATGTATTATGTCATACTTCTGACCACGCTTGTAGGATTTGGATGCTGAACAGAATGAAAGGGGAATGAAGATGGATAGATCGTCACCTATTTTAATTCCAGACCTGCTCATAAACTTAGTCAAAGTGAGGTAAAGGGAATAGAAATCTTCTGAATTAGGAAGAAATGCTACTGGTACATTGCCTTCCCGGAAGATGTCTGTTTTTGATTTGGGGATGAACATTTGAAGACCCTGTCTATCTAGTTAATGGGTGAGGTGGCTGGCTTTGATATTGGTGATCTCATTGTGTCTAAATAACACAAGGCATATTTGAAACACACGTAACAAGCTGTTCTGAGCTGAAAGAGGGAGCAGTCATCCCTGGCAAATTCATCTAATTTTCTTGAGTAGCTCTAGAGACAACAGAGTTTCCTGAACTGGAGGACGGTGGGGAGATCTTCTGGAACTGGTCAGTATTTGTTGGACTATGGGGGAGTCTATGGGATCCTATTTTATATTCATTAGGGAGTGGAGCCATTTGATGGCAGTGGCAGTTATTATAATCACACTATCAGACTGACGGAGAGGTGGAGCTAACATGAGATAGGTATGCTGCCAGAATTTCATCTGTAATTGGAAAGTAAGAGAAATATTGTGAAAACCAAACCAATTAATGGGATGACGGCATTGATATAAATAGGAATTGCAGGACTCAGGTGCTTTTGCTGCGATAGCTTCATGTATCAACTGCACTTTGGACTTTGATACTTCAGCTGGAAAATGTGCCCAAAATAGGTGTTTCAAAATAATCTGCACAAAACATAGAAGAGACAATAGTTTATTGGATGTAGAGGAAAGGTATGAATAGGTTTAAGGGAAATGAAATTTTTACTTCCGCCACCATGCTTTTGAAATCTGACAAGCCAAGTAAGGACTTTGTGTTTCTCCCATGATCTAGAGCTAGCTTCCTGGGCATGGACACTAAACCCTGTACAGAGGGCCTGAAAACTGTACATAATAGGGGCCAAAATGGGCTGGAAGGCCACCATGGAAATACAAGGATACCGGTTCCATGGCAAGATTGCATATGAGATAGCACTGATGGGATCAAAGCAATAGGAGGAACGTGTAAAACATTCTCTGTCGACCAATTTTGCGCAAAAGCATCGACCGCTTCTGCCCCCGAGTTCCAGAACCTGGAGTAGAACCGAGGGAGTTTGGCATTGTAATGGGAGGCAAAGCAATCGATTGTGAGGGGACCCCACTCATTGTTAATGAGGTTGAACATAATTATCTTTGGAAAGACCCCAGTGGTCTACATCTACCAGTTTGCTGTAGAAGTCGGCTTGATCATTGAGAGAACGAGGGATCCAATCTACCTCCAGCCAAATATTGTTCCTAATGCACAATTCAAAGATTTCGAAAGCTAGGGATTGAAGGTTAGGTTTCATACTTCCCACTTTGATTATTTTAGCCGCAGCCCGACGATCTGTAAATAGTTTTGTACGAGAATTGGAAATGAGAGGCAATCAAAAACGTAGGGCGAGAAGGATGGTTCTAAGTTCCCTCCAAGTAAAGCTCTGTGGCTTATCGTCAGGAGACAAATTTTGGTGGGCGACATGATTGTTGTTACAAAGAATAGCGCCCA
Source organism: Luidia sarsii (assembly GCA_949987565.1). Classification (NCBI taxonomy): domain Eukaryota; kingdom Metazoa; phylum Echinodermata; class Asteroidea; order Paxillosida; family Luidiidae; genus Luidia; species Luidia sarsii. The sequence continues at coordinate 4,112,049 of OX465118.1, forward strand.
AGCCTACAGACCTAGCATCTGAACAAATAATCTTGTTAACCTTAGTAGAGAGGAACACAAAATGACTGTTCAAACTGGAAACATTAAGTGGAAAGGGTGATCAAAGTCACGCGATGTGTCGTTGCTGGTGGCGATGTTTCGGTTGCTAACTGCTAACCTTCATCAGGCAACTGAAGAATGCGCGCTGCGGCGTCTGTTTATGTCTGCTTCGCCGGTTCCTGTGTACCGGTTTGTGGACTTCGTAGTAGTGATCGTGCGGTTTGGCGCGCGATTCTGGTGTCCACTAGCTGCCCCGTCCGTGGTGGGTCGGCGGTCGTGGCGTCTGATGGTTGGGAGTCAGAAATCAGGGATGTTAATGCCGCTGTTTCGGTTGATGTTGTTTTGGCAAAGTCGGATGTGGATGGCCTCCTTGACATGCCTGGTGTACCAATGCTGCTCACGGTTAATACACCGCACATCGTCTCAATTGGGGCGGTGAAACATTATTATGCCAAAATTTGATTTCTGCTAGACCTTGGTGATTCATAGTGATTATTTTGTCTTTGTCATTGGTCAGTGCGATGGACATTTTACAGTTTTGTGTCATCAATCTGGTCAAATCGCCTAAAACAGGGGAGAGTTAAATTATCTGACCGACGAAAGAGTGCAAGTCTCGTACTATGCAAGTTGGAGATTTGCGTAGGGCAAATATGGAATCATGAAGTTTATTTATTCTTCGATCGATAATTTTCAGGGTTCCCGAACGTGAATCCCAAGTCATTCCTAATCAAGAAATAGAGGCAGAAGAAAGCCAGACACTTATGCTGATGTTACAGATGAATCCGGCGTTTAACAGATCTAATTTGACATGAGATGAGATTTCAGTGGCTAGATTGAAATGAGATTCGCGGGAGAGGGTGGACCGGTGTACTACGGTAGTACGAGGCCATCATCCAGGTATAGGGCAACCAGAATGCAACAACCACGCCAATATTAGTTAATATAAGTGGGGCTGAAGAAAGCCCGAAAGGTAAGACTGAACTGAAAATACCTAGGGACTTCATCGATTGACCATGATGGTAGCCAGATTTCAAGTCAAATGAGAACAACAGAGCGTCGGGATCTATGTACTAGAGTGTAATTTTCCAGTCGTCCATTTTAAAATGGTCTTTCAAAACGTACTTACAGTATTTAAATTACTCAGATCCAGGATTAATCGTTTTTTGTTGTTGGCCTGGCAAACTACATGTACAGAGAGAGGACTCGTAACATACCGGTATGATGCCGATCTCTTGAGTTCTGTTGGAGGTGAGTAGTTCCTGAATGGTATCGGACACAAAAAGCAAATCAAATGAGGGAGGGAGGGTGGGATGATGAGGGGGTTATAGAGAAGACTGTGAGAATAAATATAGAGCTACGTTCAGCGTGTGTGCATGAGCCTGAAGTGAAGCGCGTTGGGTGGGGTGAGGTTTAAGTACTACAGTAACTAAGGTCTAATGCGCATGCAGAATGCTTGCCAGAATGCATTGTATTACGTAACGAGGAACAGATTCTGCACGCTAAACAAAACTAAATTTTCATGCTTCTTCGCAATGCTCATACGCATGATAAGCAGTTTTGTTTTATAATACGAAGGAGCTAAATGAAACAAGGATACACATGATATTATATGCAGTTATTAATTTATTCAGACAGCATGGGAGGTAGACTGCATGCACAATGATGCATATTGAACAAACAAAGTAAATAGGCTTGGGATAGTCGACCTAGTGTACTATAAGTGTGCATATAGCTAGTGTGTCTACCTCGAAAAGACGACGGTCAGAAGGATCCCGCGGAGAAGAGTCGAAGCCATCTCGTCTCTTGCGCTTTCTGCTTTCTATCTTCTTCAAAGCTTCTTCCTTGGTGATCCGTACGCTCTTCAGTTGCTCTGAAGTTAGGTGTTCCGCATCTTTCTTGTCAAGCTGGGAGACGTTTGCCCAACCAGCCTTGCTTTGATTCTTGCTTTCTTTTCCTCTCTGCTATCAGAAGTTTGGCATCTCGAAGAACTTCAATTGCTGAGTCGATATCGGATTAAATCGGTTATGGCTTCTTTGTTTTTTGTCTAGGGCCAGTCCTATCTTTCCACAAAACTCAAATTGGGCGATATTGCCTGCTTTGGAGAGTTATCTAGCTTCAAGTTTGTTTTTCAGTTCTGTCAAGGAACTAGATTAAATTTTTAGGATCGTTATTGCTTCAACTCTTTGCTCAAAGTAAACCTTGAACTTCACGAAGATCAAGGTTGTGTCAGATGGACGTCCCAGTTCAGTCGACATAACTGAAAGGCAAATGTTGAAGGGGTTATAGAGAAGACCGCCCGGACGGATGTACCCCCTAGTATACTGCGTGCAGTTTGTATACACTCGCGAGCTGAACCTCCTGCTATCATGACTATACTGTGTGCAGTTATACACTCGCGAGCTGAACGATGGTGTACTGCCAGGCTTTTGGATGTCAAAATGCCAGCGGGAAAAAGCTGGGAAAATTTCCACGCAGTTCTCAAACAAGGACAAGAGACCTGAGTTGTTTAGGAAGTGGGCTGCGGCCATCAAAGTTGTGAGTCCGCATCGTCTGCGAGGAATGCGAACTGGGACGCTGCAGGCTTTGGCTTGGGCATGAGTGTTCATGCAGTTGGTTCTGGTGGGGTTAGTGTTGGCGGGCCAGGCCAAAATAATGTCGGTGCCACCCCTGCCACATTGGCAAGTCCTTCGTCTCCTTGCGTTAGCAATGTAGTAGCGCCCTTGCAATGTCTGGGAAACGAGGCCCCCTTGGGCACCCTTGTTCCTTAAGCCATTAAGGAAAAAATTGGAATGGGAACCACATGTACATGGATATGGCGTCATTATATATATAGATAACGCGGTCAAGATTTTGTCCGCTTCCAATAATGGTGCGGAGTTTGCCTTGGTTGTTGGAACAGGGCAGGGTGGTCCTTTGGCCGTCCTCAGCTAGGGTTAGCCGTAAGCTTGATTCCATAGAAAAGTGGACAAGCGCTTTCCATGTGTTCATTGCTGTTTTTCGCTATATGCCACCGGGACGTGTCGTGGAACTCTTGCGATATGCGGAGACGATTCGTACGGCCGCCTTACAGTTCCCGCAGCCAAGCACAGAAACGCATTTGCTACACTTTCAACTCGCCTACCAGTTGCCGGTGGTTTGACTACTGTTATGTGCATAGTTGTTGCCGCTGCGCTGGAGGGGGACACGGGGAGTCGTCATGTAGAGTGGGTGGGAGACCCCCTATTTTCGGCACCACTGCTACTGCTAGTGCTAGTGCGAGGCCACGGGTCGACCAGCCCAAGGTTGTGTACACGTGTTACACCAAGAGTTGTTAGCACTGTCACCATCTATAGCATTTTGTGAATTTTACCCTTTAGTGCTCGCAGTTTTTTGCCGGGCCTCTCATCTCGCTAATCGTAGGGTGCATTTTCGTATGGATAACGAGGCGGTGGTTGCCATCATGCTACTGTCGTGATTGGCGATGTTCTTTAACCATACCGTTGCTTACCCGTTAAATGCAGATTTTACCAGGGGTGTGTCTTGACCAATTCGAGGCGCTCCTGTTTCGCGCAGTTATGTCATGCGCGTTCTTTGGGTTCATGCGTATCGGCGAATTTGCCGCCATTTAGAAATTCCGCACACAAACATCCCTGCTGCTTGATACTGATGTCCAATTTCAGGATGTAGGCCAACCTAAAGCTTCGGTTCTTCTCACTTTTCGTCACACGAAGAATAACCAATCTGGCCGCCCTCAAGTGGTGTGCTTAGTCCACTCAGAGGACGCCCAGGTCTGTCCTGTCCGCGCATTGACGGCATTTGCGCAGGTTCGTCCCAATATCCCAGGTTGTTTCTTCTGCCATTTTGGCAGACAGGCTCTTACTCTGTATCAGTTTAAGGCTACCTTCAAGAAGGCGCTATCATTTTTGGGGCTGGAAAAGTCTTCCTTTCGCGCCCATTCTTTCTGCATCAGGGCAGCCTCTTGCGCAGCGGCAAGAAGGGTGAAGCTGGAGGATATAAAAGCAATGGGTCGGTGGCGCTCTGGTTTGGATTATTGGAGACTCGATTGTACACAGAGCTGTCACAAACATCGGGGGGAAGCAGCATGTGCGATGGTTTGGACAAGGCGGAGCTGGCTACAATGACATGCCGGCATTTTTGGCCGAGCTCGCTGCGCGAGGGCGCCAGCCCGATCTGTTGGTAGTACACATTGGCACTAATAATTTAGCCAATACTGACCTCTTCTGTATGCGGCAGCGCGTGGCAGTCTTCATGCAGTATTGTATTGAGACATTCCCTAGGTCTAAGCTCATTTGGTCCGACATATTGCCGCGAGCTTGTTACTTTGGTGCTAAGCAGCCAGCGAAGATGGAAATGAAGAGGCGTGCGGTTAATAAATGGGCTCGGTCCTTCAGTAGGCGCATCGCGGCTACGGTCCTGCATCATCCGCAATTTAGATGGTCGGAATTTGCTTTGTTCCGATATGATGGCGTTCACCTATCGCCGTCGGGGAATTCCTTGTTCCAGACCAATTGCATCTGTTCGTGTCAATGAAATAGGCTCACGTTGATGTCACTAATTTGGGATTCGACCCAGTTAACTTGTGCGGTGGTTGTCCGGTCTTTCCAGTGGGGCGCAAGCTGCGCGTTTGGCGGTTTTGGGCTGGAAACGACCGGAAGTGCCTCCTTGTTAAGTGATATTCATTAGATCGTAGGTGGTTGGACCATTTAGAGCATGAATTTTAATGTTTAAATTTAGTAAATTACTCTTTCTGTCGATTGTGTTTTACGCCAAGCACCCGCTTGTACCAGCAGGGTTTATTCCAACAGTATGTGCGAACGGTGGAAAATCGGCGTGACGTTTACCCGTACTGTTAAGTAAGTTAGAAATTTAAATGGGGTAAGGGGACAATTCTTAAACAATGTGTTAGCACCCACTTTCGGTGGGGGCCAGGGTTCATGGCTAGAGCTTTGCCAAACGTGACATGAGGGTCTTGCCAAGCGTGGCTTATTTTGGGTTTGGCCAAGCGTGGCAGGTGTGAAGGTTGCCAAGCGTGGCATAGTGAGGTGTGGCCAAGCATGGCCCGTGTGTAGGTTGCCAAGTGTGGCAGTGTGATGTTTGGCCAGGCGTGGCATTGTGAGGTTTGGCCAGGCGTGGCTTTTGAGGTTGGGCCAAGGGTGGCCGGTGGATGTTGCCAAGCGTGGCATTTGAGTTCTGGCTGAGGTGGCCAGGTGTGTTGGGAATTGAGTGTTTCAGTTTTTATGGTTGCCAAGCATGGCATTTAATTAATTAAGACAAACTGTCTCATTTAGGCATAATTTTGCCATTGCATTCTTCTTGGAGATTTAAAAGCGAGGCTCGAGAACCAGGCCAGGAAAGTCAACTCCTTGTCTCACCGTGTGCTTTGTGTGTGGTCTTGGAATAATAATGTTTTCCTCCATGGTAAGATGCAATCCCTGTATATTTCTGGGCTGATTTTGATAAAGGAATGCAGATTTAAGGTCTATAACACTAAGAACCTTTGAGTTTGCATTACCAATCATTTTATGGGTCTCAGAGAATAGGGGGAATGGGTGATTGATCCTTCTAATTCGGGAATTCAAAAACCGGAAATCAGTTACAACTCTCTTATCAGATTATGTTCTTTTTGGATAGGAGGAGAACTGGAGAAGTATAACATTGGTCATTGGTGACCTATTTCAAGTATACCTAACTTTACAAGTTTACTCAGTTCTTTTTCAATTGTAATCTTGTCTGTCTCAGTTGCAAAATACGGTCTAATGAAAAATGGTTCGTCATTGGTTAGTTCTATGTCAACTTCAAAGTTTGGGCAGCTAGAGAGTTCACCATACAAAGAGAAAGCGTCTCTACTTCGTGTCGCTCTTTCAAGGAAAGAATACTGACATTCAAATCAACATCTCTTCTTCTGTCATGTCAACTATGGGATCAGTATGGTCAAGATGGAAATACTATACATGTACTAGGATTTTGTGTTCAACAAATTTGTTAGGAGCCTTAGCTTGTATAGCCTGGCTTGAACAAAGGTTGTCATTGCATTTCAAAATCATATTTATGTAATCCTTAGGAAGTTCTTGCGTAACATTAATATGCTTTGTTGTATCCAAGAATGCAATGGGTCTGCCCTGAGAAAAAAAATATGGGTTTGTCAGTCGAATTGGTTACTAACACTTGGGTTCGTCCTTTGTTTAAGCTTACTATCATTGAAGTTGGGCAATATTGAGCTAAGTACTTATTAGCATTCGGTACAATGTCTGAATTACGTAAATGGGCTGGAGTTCTACCTTGTATAGTCACAAATTTCGATTCACCTGGGGCAATCATCACCTTTGTGGGTGGGGCAAAGGAGATTGTCTTACAATTCATCTTAAATCTATTACTTCTAAAATTTAATGTTCCATCTAAGTTAGACAGAGTATTGGTCCCTAAAATCAAATCTACACCAACAAGGTTGCTGACAATTAGTGCAGCAATTTCAAATTTGTGACCCTGAATATTTAATGGAAATTTCACTGCAGTTTCTGAAACCAAAAACTGTCCATTACTCAGTCTAAATTGAACAGGAGTCACCTTTGTTGGTTTTATGTTAGAAAGATAAGGTGAAGACTAATATACTGTTGAGAAATATTTGACTTTGATGCTCCACTATCAAAAAGTATTAGTAATTTTTTGCCAGTAGGAAGTCGTCCTTTGGTGAAGTTTCTTTCCGTCAGTTTAAGTTCTGCTTCACCAGTCCCTAAAAAGGATGATGTCATTTCATCATTGGGCCTAGTTTGGGATTTCATCCGGGAGGAGAGACAATGAGCGCTAACGATTCCCTCCCTTCTTAAAAACCCTGGTTTAGCTGGTGCTGTTATTGTGGCAATGGATGTTGTTGCTTGTAGAAGTGATTGGGCATGGTCCGTGGATTATTGTATGATTGTTCGTGGATTATTGTATGATTGTTGCGATTGCTGTGGATAAGTGTGTCCATTTACGTAATAAGGATGTGGATGGGGAAATGGTGGTGCAGTTTTGTCTCTTTTTTCTCTTACAGCATTCCCTCCAGACATGGCCAGGAATACGACAGGAGTCACAAATCAGTCTTGGTCACGGTCTTTGGTGTTGGCGGTCTTTGTCATTGGGATTTTTTTCCGAGTATCAAAACTGGCATCATGTCATTGAGGTGTATGCGGGCTATTGCATCTCTGAGCTGACTACGGTTACGGTCATGGCTGACAATGCGATCAGCGCTTGTCAGTCTTGGTGTCGATGGTCACTTTGTTGTGAATGTTCGTGATTTTCGTCGGATGATTGCAGTTTCAGTGGCTGAACTTGGTCTTTGAGTTGGTCAATCTCTGATTAGGCAGAGAATGACAGCTCTGCTACTATTGGAAGTAGCTTTCAGGTCTATGTACAACTGTGCCTTGGCAGCAATCTCATCATTATTTTGTGCAGCCGATGACATTAGTATGACGTTATCTGTATTTTTCCATAATTTATCTGTGTTGCGGTCTGTCGCAGTCGTTGGAGGAAAGTCTCTGTACTTTCCCCGTCTGTCAAGGTTGCTGAGTTAAAGTCTCTTGTCTGGCTTTAGGCCAATTTAGCTGGGGTAAATCGCCTTAAAAATGCCCTACATATATGTAGGTCGTATGTATTAAACGTTGGTCCATCTATCCAAAGTTCTGCATGTCCTTGTAATGTCCATTTAAAGAGTTTCACACTGTCTGTCAATTGGTCTTTGTCATTATTGTCAATATGTTGTGCATCAAGGTAGCCTGTGAATGATAGAATGTGCGCAGTCGGACTCATGGTCAAGTCTGTCTCCTGAGAATCGAGTGGGTAAGAAGTCAGTTTGTCTTAGGTATGGTCGTGAAACAGTAGCGGGAGTGGTCATGATTATTAAGATACAATGAAAACTTAACTACAAAATACAATAAACTACATGTAAATTATACAATTGCAATACAATTATTCTCACTCACTCTCTTTCGCAGGTGGAAATCAATAAAAAGATGAATTCACTTACCCCTTGGATGGGATAATATCAGTAAAACAGGCACACAAGCGTTGTATAAAGGAGAAAAAATAACAATTTTTCGCTTTCCCACCCCCCAAAAAAATTTGAATAGGACAAATAACGTTAACTAATGTTATAATGTCAGAAGTTCCTCGTGTCAGTTTAAGTCATGTTCAGCGCTCTTGTTGTGGTTGTTGTCACTTGAGTCGGTGGGCAGGGGTACATCAGGGTGTCTGGTAGGGTGGTGTCAGTTGCAGTCAGCAGTGGGGACTTTCAGGATCATCATCCAGGATGGGGAGTTCAATGGGTCATCAGCGCCGCGGTGTGGTGGTCGTCTGTGTTGTGGCTGTCATTGGGGTGGTGGTCATCTGTGTGGCGGTCGTCAGTGTTGTGGCTGTCATCGGGGTGGTGGTCTTCAACGGAGTGGTGGTTGTCATCGGAGGGGAAGTCTCATCACTGACTTTTCTTTCGTGGACATTAATCAGGGTACACTCTGCAGTTCATCAGTTCATCGGTAGTGTGGTGGTCATCATCAGATGAGAAATACATGTAGTGTCTTTGGGGTTTTCCATGGACATCAGAGGGGTACAATAGAGTCTGCATAGAGGGGACCTGGTACATGTAGATGCTTGGTCCTATGACTTGAGAACTTTGCCAAATGTTGCATTCGCTGTAAACCTGCTGTCGGGATTGGAAGACGACTCATCAGTCCGTCTCAAATGTGGCGATATGAAAAGGGAAAGTTATCTGAAAAAACGTATTCTCCACCATGTTGTGTTGCGGGATTAGAAAGGCTTCGATCTTCAGGCTTTCACACTTTTTACATTGGACTAAGTTCACTCTCATATAGTGGCAACAATATACAGCATTTATTTCTTACAGCATCTAACAATTGTATTCTACATGTAACTGAAATCCATAAACATACTCTTCTCTCTTCCCCTTCTAGCAAGAGGGGTCTTCACATTTATATCGCTGGTCTGATGAATTGGGGGTGTGGTCTAAAGAGTAGGTGAACTATAATTATAATACCGGCACCGACCACCGTGGGCAGAACAATCTGAATTCTGAATACAGTGAGATAATTTCTCATCATTTTCTTTAGGTTTTTGTGTTTTCAGCCAGATTTTTTTTCATCGACACTTTTGTTTAGACCGACTGCCCCTTCCTGAAGGAAAAAAAAGACAACCATATAATACAAAAAAAGGGGCGCCCTTATTATCATAATTATTATTTTCATTATTAGGATATTGCTGTTTAAACTTTCACCACATACTGGTACTAGGCCTCTGTACATTTCTATTGGCCTCTGAATAAAGGGTGCAAGTTTTCAGGCGCCATGACTAATGTATGGTGAGTTGTTATTTTCACTATTGCACTCATTGCTGGTAACCTTTATGGTGCAAGTTCAGGCCACGTGAGATTTTAATGCCCATGAAATACAGTTATTACGATATGTACAGTAGATAACCTACATGTAGCTACATGTACATGTAGTGTACATGTACATGTAGTGTACATGTACATGTAGTGTACATGTACATGTGCTGTACATGTAAATTGCTCTGCTAATGTGAATGATTTTGGAAGCAAAAGAAACATGGAACTGAAGGATGAAAACAAAACAAAATTACATGGAATTTATATGGAATATCTTTACATTGCATTTGTTTATAGTATTTTTGTCATAATTTGACATTTATGAACAAAATAGTTTTAAGAAAAATGTTGGATTTGCCTTTTTGGTTTCTTTTGTTTTCTGCTCAGGAGATGAAACAGCTTGAAAAACCTAAGCGGCCACTGACAGCATACAGTATATTCCTCCAATCAAAACTGAAACATGCTACAGGGAATGCAGTGGTAATCTTTTCATTTTTTCTATTGACACAAAGTGGGACAAGTGGACTTTAAACACATGATGATGATGATGATGATGATGATGATGATGATGATGATGATGATGATGATGATGATGATGATGATGATGATGATGATGATGATGATGATGATGATGATGATGATGATGATGATGATGATGATGATGATGATGATGATGATGATGATGATGATGATGATGATGATGATGATGATGATGATGATGATGATGATGATGATGATGATGATGATGATGATGATGGTGATTATGGTGATGATAGTCGTGACGTTGGGGATGTTGATGATGATGATGATGATGATGATGATGATGATGATGACGACAGCAAATAAAAGAGAACCATTTTTCCTCTTTGTGTTTTGAAATTCTTGTATTTCAGGCCTTTACTTCGAGTGAATTCAGGGGACTATACAACACACCCTCCAACCACCTTTCAGGCTCCTTCGTGGTCATGTTTTTCACATGATCCAAGGAACTGAGGTCTGACCAATGCTCCAATGGATTCATGTTCCAATCAGATGGCCCCTCTGGGAGAGTTTGCTTCTCGTGCCCCCATTGAAGCCCTCCTTTACTGACGATCTACAGACAACCAGTTTGGCTGGTCACAGGATCGTATTGTCCGGTCCGATTTTGACAATTTTTCCCGTTCTACTTGACAACATCCCCAGGAACACTGGCAACAATCATCTCGCTCCCATCCTGGTAGTGGCAACATGGAGTATTTCGACAATTAAAATCAGCCTACTCCAGACGTTTACCGTTCCCTTTCCTGTTCACAATCACTGATTCAATGTACCCCAAAGATCAATCTGAGTCTTTTTCCCATAATTTTGACAACTCCGACCATGACTTCACTGAACAGGAGAATACATGTATGTCTAGATGGTCCATAAGGGGAAATTAGTCATCCCTGAAGTGAGTAGAATCTTAAAATTTCCGCTCCCCTCTTGTGAATAATTTTCTTGTGTATCTTTTCGACGAGAATCTGCAAGAACTTCCCCTCCAACCAAATTTACTATTTGGTGGATGGTTTCAGTTCTGAAATTATTGAAGATGTTTTCACACGCATTCAGCATAAGAAGCACGTTTGATTACCTGCACAAGAATCTTCACTTTTTTTAGATCCAGTACAGAGGATTCTGAAAGTTCCTTCACTGTTCCATCCGTATCTTCTGTGGTGAAGCACAAACTACATGGTCAGGAAAACCCACTAAGAAGAACATTTTTTCCAGATACTGTAGGTGTACTAAGGACTTGAACGCGGCCCTAGAGTGACTAGACCGCCATTCACGCCATGGGGCTCAGATCTGCAATTTCTCCATTTTGCTGTCTGACGCTCTGGCTAGGGCTTCCGGTTGACCCTGATCTCCTTCCAGTGAAGTTCAAGTTCCTTGATGACTGCCTCGGATCTTGCTTGCTGGCCTTTGCTACATCCTCAGCCATCTCGTCTTCACTACGTCGGTCATTGATACTTGACCAGCTTTATTGGCCTTCACAGGTTTCAAGAGAACGCATGGAAGAACTTCCATTTATCAGCAATGACCATTTCAATTCCAAGTTTGATGAGGTCTTACTTCAGGAGGCCAAGCGTTTGAAGGAGATGATGAGGAGACGATGAGTCTACATTGACGACCAACAAATAGGACCTCCCTGCTATCCACTCGTGTGTCAGGGAAGGACAGCAGGAGCAACCAGACTCCTTTTCGCCTCTCCTACCCAAACCTGTTTTGCAGACCAAAGACCACCTCAACGGAAAAAGTCTATCAACGTCCCCACTCTTCAGTTTCCTTTTCAGCCTCCCCCAGCTTAAACCGTCCTTCCAGGGCCCTGGGCCCTTGAGTGGCTAAGAAACGGTGACTACATGGACAGGCTTGTCATTCCTCCCTCTGCTTCAGGCCTGGTGGGGAGACGCCTCTTTAATTTTTCCCACAATTGGACCCAAATCACTACAGACACATGGGTGCTTCAGACTACTGTATATCTTCAGGTTACCTCCTCGAGTTCCTAAGCCCACCTCCAACCCATTTCCCCAGTCGTCCGACCCCACCCGGAGAATTTGTCTGCAGAGAGAAATAGATTTTTTGCTAGAGAAGAGGGCTATAATTCCTGTCCCTTACCATACAGCAAGGGGATTCGTGTCGACCGTCTTCTTAGCTCCCAAGAAGTCCGGCGAGTGCCGACCTATCATCAACCTTCATCCTCTAAATATGTTCATTTGACCCAAATGATTTCGGATGGAAACTGGCTACAGTCATCCAGTCTCTTCCCCAGGGTTGGTGGGCTACATCCCTGGACCTGAAGGATGCCTACATGTACCATTTCCTTTCTGGGAGCATCCCTCAACATAGTGAACAACTCCTTCACATCAACATGCTGGAATTTCGGAAGGCCCTCCATGCCTTTAAATCAATTGATCCTGATAAAGTCGGACAACTAGGCAATGGTATCCTACATGTACCTAAATCATCTAGGGGGCACACACTCCCCCTCCCTATACATGCAGACATGGAACCTCCTCACCTGGTGCATCTCTCATCAGATTTCCCTTCGAACTGTTCATGTAGCCCGAAAGGAGATAGCATAGCGGATGCCCTCTCTTAGGGTCGAGCTGTCCCCACAGAGTGGTCCATTCATCGCACCACTATAAAACAGGTGTCTACTGCCTTCTCCTACCCAGATTACCATACGAGTTGCATATTTCCCTAGACTATTATGCCATCCGCTAAATTCTTGATCAACTGGTAGTGCGCCCTCATCTCCCATGATGCCTAGCGGCATAGCCGCCATGATCGTCCTCTTTTTCCTTAGCGCCATTACGAACGGACGTGTTGTTCGAACTCTCCGAGTTTCCGGAAGGTTTTTGTTCGCTTTTGCGCTCTGTGGCAGTTCTTCGATCAACTGTATACTTCTAATTCAAGCTTGTTATTTACCTGTAATCCTGGTAAGATCGTTTCTTTGTGGAAATCGTATTACTTGTGTTTTTTGCTGTATTCTGACTTGTGTGCATGTGCATGTTGGTGTGTATCGTGTTTTCTTTGTGCATTATCTAATAGATCACGAGACCACTGTCAGGATTCGTCGGCTCGCGGCGTGGGTGATCGCGGTGCGACTCCCCACTCACGCCACCGCGCGAGCAAGGGATTGCTAACGATCGCGGGAAACAGTAGAGTGAACGGAAATACTGTTTCTCTAGCTTTCGTGGGGTAATAGGACGTGCGACCTTACTATTACCCCCTACGGTCGGTTGGGCTACGACCAGCAATACCCTATTACATCTGCCTCCATCGTAGCTTCAAGGTGTCCGTAGTGTGTTGTGCAGGTTGCGGTGCTAGCCGGCTCACACTCCCCAGCTTGCTGGGTCGACAGACGGACAGGGTCACTCTTTTATCGGTCGAGAGGCACGACCAGGTGACCCCATCCAGACCGGGGCGGCAGACTCGTTAGTAGGCGCGCAAGGCCACGAGTCCTGCCCGCCCCCTCTGGCAACACGCTCCCGGATCGGGGTGGCGGTCTCGTTTCTGTAAGGCGCGAAAGGCCACGAGACCTCCCCACCCCCCTCCCGCAGCGCTGGGCCTCTACACGCCGAGCTTCTCTGGCCCCTGCACGCTCGTGAACACGGCCTTTCAGAGCGTGGCAGCAACAGTGGGACGAACGGTAGTTCGGTGAGGCGTGACGGCCCCCCTGCACGCCCGTGAGCACGGCCTTTCAGAGTTTGGCAGCAACGGTGGGACGAAGGGTAGTTCGGTGAGGCGTGGCAGGCCGCTATTCTCCAAGACGGGGTTAGCGCCCGCGCCGTGTGCCCACGGAACAAGGCCAGACAGCACCCCCCCCCTAGTTCGGGGCGGCCGCGTGCTTTGTTCTGCGGGAAGCCTACTGCGTGCGCCCGAAACCGCACGTAACCGCACGTAAGCCTTGTGCAGACACCGGGCCGCGTCCCCAGGTCGGGGCGGCCGTGTGCTTTGTTCTGGCGGTCTAGACCCGCCGTGTGCGTCCGCTCTAGCTTCAAGCCGGCCCGCAGAGGAGAATGAGGCGGCGGCGTGCCCAGCTCCGGACCACCATGACTGACCGAGGACTTTCCGCACCTAAGAAGACGGCGACGTCATCCCGTACTCCCACTGCGGGGGATGCCACAGTCGACACGGCGGCCCGGCCCCCAGCGGCTGCTACTCGCTCCCCAGCACGACCTGCCGAACCCCTTGGACTGCTACGCCGCCGGGGTTTTCGGCCTCCGCCCCTGATTAACCAGCATGTCCAGCCCGAGGCCCATGTTTTGAGTAATTCTGATGACGTTACTCAACAGGGCCACGCCTTGGGTGTATTTTCAGCCTCCCCGTCGGTGGCGATGTCCGCGCACCAGTCCGGGTCCGACTCTTCATATACGAAGAAACGTAAAAAGTCTTCCTCGGACCATTCTTCGAGCAAGAAGAGAAAACGTAAGGCTGATCCCTCACTGTCAACCACAGAGGCCCTCCGTGCTATATCAGAGACTTTGTCCTCTCTGGTTCAACAATGCACTCCTCGTCCAGCGGCCTCAACCCATCCAGATCCGTACCCGTACTCAGCCCCCGATCTCCATTCAGATATACAGATCTCTGGGGCTGGAGATGAGGAGCCCACAGCTCTGCCCTATCGGGGCCAGCCTACAGCCAACGAGATTCATGCCCACGCCGTACCTATGGACCAAGTGGTTTCCAATATCGACTCGGGACCGCCTGCACCTGACGAAGGGGACCTGCTGTCCGATGAAGAAGACCCTGTCTCATTGAGCAGTCTTTCTCCCGCCGAGTCAAGACTCCGCCTACTGCAACGGGAAATGGCACAAGTTCTTGGCCTCCCCGCCCCAGTACAGCAGCAAGATACCCAGGATCGTCCGTCCTTTAAACGACACTCCTTGGGGGCTGATTCGTTGGTGCCGGTTTTTCCGGAGCTCCCCCTGGATAAGGCCTGCGTTGACACCATGAATCGCCTAGCTAACGCAAAGAAATGGCGACCATGTAATACCCGCTCCAACAAGTACTTTCATTTTCCTCAAGATGACTTCGAGACTTTCCTCTCTGTACCAGCGATCCCAGAGGCAGCTAGAGACAAAATCGCCGCAGAAAAGCATAAATCAACCAATGCGGCCCTTTTCCCAGAGAAAACGAAGAACCAGATCGAGTCTACGTTTTCGCAGGTGGACCTTGCTGCCCGAGTGGGTATTAAATGCACGTCCTTTATGCTTCTCCTTACTGAGTTCCTTGCCCGCGCATGTGAGGAGGGCTCTGACATCTCGCCGGACTTTGCCGCCCTGGCTCTACGTACCCTGGATGAGTCACTGATAATCGGACTAGAACAGTTCACACGAATCTCACTCCGAGCTACAACTGCCCGCCGGGATAACGTGGTTTCTGCGCTGAACATCCCCTATGACTCTGTTAACACAAAGCTGCAGAACCTCCCGAGATTTGGTAAAGACTTATTCGCGGGACAGTTCCTTGATCTCCTGGAGACCGAAGCCAAAAGGATAGACACGACCCAGAAGATCTCCTTCCCACAACCTCCCAAGCCACCGCCTCAGCCAAGACGTGGTCCGGGACCGATACAGCGACAGCAGAGGTTCCTACCTGCCTACCGTCAGCCCCAACAATCATCCTGCCGGGGCTTCAGACCTCCACTAGCCAACGTCGGACGAGATCGACGTGACCCACGTCGACCGCGTACAGCTAATACCCAACCTAGACGTAGTAACTCCTTTCGTTTTCCCCGCTCGGCTAGGGGGCGGCGTCGGTGACTACCCCGCTTTGTCCACGGCCACCAATCCTGAACCTGTTGGTGGTCGACTGCAAAGCTCTGCAAGGTTCTGGAGAGACATCACCTCGGATGGATGGGTACTCGACACGCTCTCTCACGGCTACCGATTAGAGTTCTCAAGTCCCCCTCCATCCGACATGGTGCTTCGTCCGACTACGATCCCGACAGACCCTTCCAAGCAACGCTCCCTCGAGTCGGAGATAGAGGACCTCCTTTGGAAGAAAGCTATTCTTCCCGTCTCTACACAAGACAAAGAAGGCTTCATGTCGACTTTCTTTCTAACACCCAAGAAAGAACCAGGGAAGTGGAGACCCATCCTGAACCTGAAGCCGCTCAACAGGTTCATTTGTCCAAAGAGGTTTCGGATGGAAACTCTGCGCACCGTGATGCAGTCCATCACCGTCCCGGCATGGGCATTTACGATCGACCTGAAGGATGCCTACCTCCACGTTCCTATTCATCCCGATCATTACAAGTACCTCCGCTTCATGTACAGGGAGAGGGTGTTCGAGTTCTGCTCCCTACCCTTCGGCCTCTCCACCTCACCGAGGGTGTTCACCAGGATCGTGAAGACCGTAGGGGCATCACTCCGCCGTTCCGACATACTGATTTTCCAGTACCTCGACGATTGGCTGATAGTGGGCCGCTCCGAAAGCGAGGCCGTCCATGCCACCCGAGCTACTTATGATCTGACGTCTCGCCTCGGTTTTCTCATAAACCATGAGAAATCGAGAAGCACGCCAACGCAGACACCAACCTACCTCGGAGCAGTTCTCGAACTCCGCAAGGGAATAGCGTCGCCTACCAATGACCGAGTCAACAACCTACTCCAGTGTGTCGCCATGTTTCAAAATCAAGGCAACACGAGTGCCAGAGCATGGCTTCACCTCCTAGGACTGATGGCCAGTCTCGTGGACCTCGTTCCCTGGTGCCGGCTGTTCATGAGACCCTTACAGCTACACCACCTGGCTCATTTCAAACCCAAGAAGGACCCGATCGACCTAAAGATCCCGGCATCGCCCATGGTTCTTCAACACCTTGCTTGGTGGTCGATACGAAGCAACCTGACGGCTGGCTCCGCTTTCAAGGTTTTAAAGCACGAGCTGGTGATCACAACAGATGCTTCAAACCTCGGCTGGGGGGCCTCCCTTCCTCCGAGACAAGCCTCGTGCATTTGGGGCCCCGACCTCCAGGGATCGCACATCAACTTCCTCGAATTACGGGCCATCTTCGAGGCCCTCCAATGCTTCCAGCCATTGATCCACGGCAAGAGGGTGCTGATCCGGTCAGACAATGCAACAGCAGTCGCATACGTCAACCATCAAGGCGGTACACGCTCCCCTCGGCTGTGTGTCCTGACTTGGCAACTCCTTCACTGGGCAATCAAACACACGGTGCAAATCCGGGCAGAACACATCCCGGGTGTCGACAACAACTTGGCGGATGCACTTTCCCGAGGGACAATGCGTCCCACCGAGTGGACACTTCAGCCAAAGGTGGTCAGGACGTTGTTCCAGGTTCTCGACAGGCCCCACGTGGATCTCTTTGCGTCTCACCTGAATGCCCAGCTCCCCACTTACTGCACGAGATATTTCCATCCTCAGGCCTGGGCAACGGACGCCCTACGCATCCCTTGGGAAGGACTTCTGGCATACGCATTCCCTCCCCTGTCTCTAATACCAAGGGTACTGTCCAAAATAGAACAGGAGAGCTGCCGCGTCCTCCTCATTGCCCCGTTCTGGCCGAGACAGTCGTGGTTTCCCCGTGTGGTCAGACTCCTGGTCGACACTCCTCTGATTCTCCCACTTCGTCCGGACATCATTTACCAACCCAGGTCACACGTTCTGCATCCGGACCAAGCTCATCTACACCTAACGTGCTGGACTCTGTCCAACAGTCATTCCGAGAGGCAGGCCTTTCTCTCGACGCTGCAGCTATGGCCGCCAGGGGCCGTCGGCCGTCTACCAGAAAGATCTACGACAGCCGAATACGACATTTTGACTCGTGGTGCAAGGGACGATCTACTGATCCGTTCACGGCACCTGTTTCAGAAGTAGCTGACTTCTTCATGCACCTGTTTCACTCTGGCCTCCTGGTGTCGACAATCCGGAATTATCGCTCGGCCATCGCGGCGATCCACTGTGGCTTTGGTGATGGCTCATCCCTTTCCGACAACTCGGCAATTCATCACCTCCTGAGAGGAATGTTTATTGAGCGTCCACTATCTAGGAAGCTTATTCCGTCCTGGAATCTGGGCCAGGTCCTACGTCTGCTGGCGGGCCCACCATTTGAACCCGCCGCAAGGGCCTCCCTTCTTCACCTCAACATCAAACTGGCATTCCTCTTAGCTGTTGTAACGTCAAGAAGAGGTTGCGAGATCAAGGCTCTCTCCATAGCCGATGGTCATATTAGATGGGAGCCTCTTGGTGTACGCCTCATCCCAGGTGTCAGGTTCCTCACCAAAAACCAGACGCCTTCTTTTCAACTACCGGACATCTTCGTCCCCTCAATCCGGTCACACTCAGCCTCCTCTTCGGATAAACTCTGGTGCCCAGTCCGGGCCCTGAAATGGTACATTGATAGGACAAAGGCGATTAGAGGAACAACTCCGCAGCTCCTCATCACCTCTACTAAGCCCTACCACCCAGCCTCAAGAGATACCATAAGTAGATGGATAGTGTCAGCTATCAAGTTTGGTAATGAGGACTGGGTTTCTGCACCGAATGATCAAAGTAAATGTCACATCCGGGCTCATGACGTTCGGGCTGTGTCTTCCTTCTGGGCTTACTTCAAGGGGATTTCGATAACAGACATTTGTAAAGCAGCATGCTGGAAATCCCCTTCGACTTTCACTTCTTGCTACCTCAGCGATGTCTTGCAAGGGGACCACTCCCATGGGCTGGCTGTCCTTGACACAGCAACGCAGTCGACTTGAGGCCGGCCACCCATGCCCGGTCAAGGGACTCATCCAAGCGACCTTTTGGTGAGCCTCTTAACCACCATACTTAAATACATACTTATTTGTCAGGTTACTTATCTTGGTAGTGCGGCCTCGCCAAGCCCACCACCTTGGTGCGGTGCTACTCTGCAACTCGTATGGTAATCTGGGTAGGAGAAGGCAGTAGACTCTCCCCCCACCTGATGTGGTCCGAGTCTACTACTGATACCTACCCAGATTACCAGTCTCCCTCCCTTCCTCCCCACTCGGCTTCGGCGCTTAGGCGCTTCGAAAAAGAGGAAGATCATGGCGGCTATGCCGCTAGGCATCATGGGAGATGAGGGCGCACTACCAGTTGATCAAGAATTTAGCGAATGGCCTCATAGTCTAGGGAAATATGCAACTCGTATGGTAATCTGGGTAGGTATCAGTAGTAGACTCGGACCACATCAGGTGGGGGGAGAATTCAGTCTGTTGGACACACCTCACATACAGCTGTTTGCCTCACATCTAAACAACCAGCTTCCAATGTTCTAATCACAGAGCGCTCATCCTCCAGCCTGGACAGCAGATGTCCTGAGCTTCAACCAGATAGGCATCTTGGGTTATGACTTTCCACCAATCTCCTTACTAGCACGAGTAGACGACAATCTACCAGAAGAACTTATGACAATTGCCTACACTTCAGATGGTGTAAGGAGAAAGGTTTGATCCCCACTCTACATGTACATGTACTTCTTTCGCAGAAATGGGGGATTTCCTTCTCCATCTCTTCAATTCGGGTCTCCAGGTTGCCACAATCACAGCTACAGATTGGCTATTGGAATTGTACATGATGGGTTCAACGATGGTTCCAATCTGTCAAACAACTCATCCATCTCACACCTGATCAAGGGCGTGTGAATAGAAAGACTTCTAGTTAACACCTTGCTCCTCCCTGGGATATCACCGAGGTCTTACAGAGTGGTTGTTTTGGGATGGTGGAGGGTAAGAATTTGGATTTCAGAGTAGTCTGGTCATTTCGCTGTTGGCAACTGCAACTAACTGTCCCTGTTCAGTTTGGAACAGCTCTTTTAAACAAGGACCCTGTGTTTACAATCCGGCCACATGTGTCTCGTTGCCGTCCTACGGTAGTATGCCCCCTGTGGTGACCACAAGTGTGTGTCCAGTTGCACTCCTGCCAGTCTGTCAGTGGAGGTAGGAGGCTCTGGCTGAGTATAAATCAATTTATCCCGTAGCGATAAAATGGATTATACTCGGACCGAGAAAGTGACACATGAACAAGACCATTGTTTGTCTCTTTGCTGCAGCCAAATACAGCATTTTTATTTTGACCAGACAATATGGTGCCGGATACCAAGGTTTACTTGTCAACCTTTTGCATATATAGGCAAACCGGCGCATCTTTTTTAGGCATTGGTGGAAACTCAGTTCCACTTCTTTTTTGGGGGGCTGCAGCCCACACGGCCAACACAAATATGCCCACACGGCATCTCATTCCGCCATAGGCCAACACGGCCAACATATAACCGGTACACGAACATTTTACACATGGCCCAGCGGCTGACATTGCTCACAGAAACACTGGCAGTGCCCAGCGGCCGCCTCAAAACACATGGAGATCAGACGTACCCGATTAGGCCTGCATGGCCTCAACATGAATGCAAACATTGAGTGATGGCCTAGCGGCCACCACCAAACACTGGTATCACACATACGTGATCAGGCCCACATGGCCTCAACATGAATGCAAACATTGAGTGATTGCCCAGCGGCCACCTTCAAACACAGGGGTATCACACATACCCGATTAGGCCCGCATGGCCTCAACATGAATGCAAACATTGAGTGATGGCCTAGCGGCCACCACCAAACACTGGTATCACACATACGTGATCAGGCCCACATGGCCTCAACATGAATGCAAACATTGAGTGATTGCCCAGCGGCCACCTTCAAACACAGGGGTATCATACGTACCCGATTAGGCCCGCATGGCCTCAACATGAATGCAAACATTGAGTGATGGCTCAGCTGCCGCCACCAAACACTGGTATCACACATACCCGATTAGGCCCACATGGCCTCAACATGAATGCAAACATTGAGTGATGGCTCAGCGGCCGCCACCAAACACTGGTATCACACATACCCGATTAGGCCCACATGGCCTCAACATGGATGCAAACATTGAGTGATGGCCCAGCGGCCGCCACCAAACACATGGGTATCACACGTACCCGATTAGGCCCACATGGCCTCAACATGAATGCAAACATTGAGTGATGGCCTAGCGGCCACCACCAAACACTGGTATCACACATACGTGATCAGGCCCACATGGCCTCAACATGAATGCAAACATTGAGTGATTGCCCAGCGGCCACCTTCAAACACAGGGGTATCATACGTACCCGATTAGGCCCGCATGGCCTCAACATGAATGCAAACATTGAGTGATGGCTCAGCGGCCACCACCAAACACATGGGTATCACACGTACCCGATTAGGCCCACATGGCCTCAACATGGATGCAAACATTGAGTGATGGCCCAGCGGCCACCTTCAAACACACAGGTACTGTATCACACGTACCCGATTAGGCCCACATGGCCTCAACATGAATGCAAACATTGAGTGATGGCTCAGCGGCCACCTTCAAACACACTGGTATCACGCATACCCGATTAGACCAGCATGGCCTAAAACGTGAGTTCATATGTTAAGAATTATTATAGCCCAATTATTATTATAGTCAGCCCAGTTGTCCCCTGGCCCCTGGGACATGAATTGCCTAAAACAAACATTGTGCTTCAGAGATTGAAAGATCAGTACATGCAACAATTAGTGCATGATTCGACCATAGGGCGAGGACAGTTTGTTAACGATGTAAACTACTGCCAAATTTTCTGTGTGAAATTTAATCTTACGATTGGCCATGAGGGGGGCCCAGGAAAGGAGAGCTACCAAATTAGGAAAGAGCTCAGAAATGCAATAGAAGGATGGTGCAGTAAAATATCTGGAGGCCACCTGCCTTGAATCCATTCCCTTTTGAACAATGCCCCAGGGCTGACTGTGCTGACTGAGATACATGTAGGTAGAAACGCTGTTGAAATGCGACAGAAAGTTTAACCACATCAGCAAATCTAAGGGCACCCTTTGAAATTCGAACCATGTGGTGAGGTTTCTTCAAGCCAACGGTGAGCCCTATGAGCTGGCGCAAAAATGCCCTGCCACGAGTTACTGTTTTGCACAAGAGATTGAGGGAACCAATTAAGGATTCAAGGGCTACAAGCTTGGCCTTTTGCTTGCTTAACAAGTCATGTATTTGCTGACAGGTGGCACACACTTTATTTTTAGGAACTCTGCGTGCAATCAGAGTCAATTTCCAAACCCAGGTACTGAATTGCCTGAACAGGATTTTTTTTTTTTAGCTGTTAAGGAGAAGAGCACATTGATGTAAAATTAAGTGTGATATTCCGAAAAGGAACTAAATTTCCCAAAAATGCAGTGCACATGAAATGGAACAACCCATGGGTAAACATCTATCACTAGAAAACACGTTAAAGGAAAAACCTAAACAACTCATGATCTAAAGGTGAAACTGGTAACAAATGAAACATAGATTTTATGTCCGCTTTTGCCAACCAAGCAGAGGTCCCCGCGGCCATGACCATATCCATGAAGCATAACGCACAGCACACTCTTTATTAATATAAACAGTGATAGATTCGCCAGAAGGGAATGAAAAATGATGTATAAGCTGGAACGTGTTGGGTTCCCGTTTAGGAACAAGACTAGAACACTGCAAGTTGACGAAAGGCCATGTTGTAAAAGGCCCAGCAATTCTACCTAAACTCTTTCCCTTGTTTAGTTTATCCTAAGTACAAGGGGGTGCCCCTGTGCAGATGCCAGACAACCAGCGTCCTTCGGTGTGTCAGGACCATGATAAACCAAGGAAAAGCCATGATAGAAACCGTTTCGTGTCATTGATATTACATTTAATTAGGATATCTCGAAAGCCATGAATTTAACACTGAACAATCAATTGGCGTCGGAAGTACGACCACCTAACATACGGGTGTCACATGTACTTGATTAGGCCCACATGGCCTCAACATAAATGTGAATTTTTAGTGATGGCCCAGCGTCCACCACCAAACACACGGGTATCACAAGTACTCGATTAGGCCCGCATGGCCTAAAACATGTGTGCAACCATCACGTAATGATTGTCAGAAGCGAGAAAATGATTTTTACTCTACGAGAGGGAGATATGAAATGTTAAGGCTAACTTGGCATCCAAAATTTCGGCACACTTGCCACCGCCACCCATAGCTCATATCAATATCGGCCTAGGAGTGAGAAGCCGAAACTGCTGGTCGCACCTTCTCCAACTTTGCCCCAAAAATTTAACTGATGCTGTGCACATAAGCTTGCAGTACTTTAAAAGCTCAGCATACTGCTTCTTATTCGTTGCAGGTTTATCAACATATATACGTGTGAATGTGAAATGTCACACCAGACGTATCGATTCATTTACAGCCGGGGTTGGCCTGACGTAGCTCAACCTTGTCCCCATCTGAAGTCAGTATCAATTGAGACTGGTGATCGGGCTGGTGAACAATCCCGAAGGCCATGTCGTTAATCAACATCACCAAATCGACGTAGGCCCCTGCCCAATATTTTCTCCTTTGTAGACAAAGGCATATGGAAGCCAAGTGTAGAAGTAACAGAAAATATGGGTATTGGCTGTGCTGGATCAATGGCCTCCCCATCATTCCCGCGACTATGAGAAAATTTACCATGGTGGCATCCTCACTTCCCTCCTGAGCTCTCCTTGCAGCAGAAGGTCCGACCATGGACCAAGGGATGGTCTGAACAAACGGTTTACCTCTAGGATTGGAGGTGGAGAAGAAGACGAGGTGATCTTGATGACAGCGCAGGTTCTTCTTTGTCTCTGCTGCGCCAATCCCTTGTCGATGGGGAGTTGACTTAGGCATACCCTATGCGACAAGGTTTACCAGCAGTACAAAGTATTACACTTGGTTGAATGGACAAAATGTTACCCTTAACTTGATCTGGGATATGATTTGTTTGCCTGAAAATTGAAAATTAGACAGGAGCAATGAGCAATAGGTGCAACTGATAATATAACAGCTAAATGGAGTTCTCTGTGGCACATTGGAGAAACAAATTAATTGAAATTCCTTCCTGGAGATATTTTTATACACCCTTTCCCAGCTTAGAAACATGCCAGGTGATGATCCACTCAGACCCATGGCTGCCATGATTGCACCTGGCAGTTTGCCCATTAAAATGGCTGTTACATGTAATTAGTCACATGACCATCTTTAAAGTCACTGCAACTTTCAGGATTGTGGTATGAAAGAACCTTGGGGGCATTGTTTCTAGGCTCTAAACAGTGCCTTAAAATTGTATTATGCATTTTAATATTTAAAAATTTGACCTTTGAATTTGTGATCACTGAACACATAGCTACATGTAAATATCCTTTTTCTTCTGATTGTAATCAAACAAATAAAGGAACAGCTTTGACTTCACCAAATCCTCTGGAATTTGACTTCACCAAATCCTCTGGTTCTTCATACCAGCATATAATCTGAGCTATCCAGCCCTCTGATGGTGATCTTTCCAAAATAGTGAATTTATCTTTGCCATATTTAACCATTAATTGTCATAAATATCTCTAGAGATCACAAGCCTTTTTATTCACCTGCACACAACCTGTAAACTGGGGTCACACAAAGTTGATGCAGCTCTTTCTAATAAATTAAATCGAATAATTCTCTGTAATATATGCCTCATGTATTTTCTGTTTTTTTTTTTTTCAGACCAAAATGGCAGCTGTTGGTAAAGAGTGGAGGGAGATGGCTGAAGGAGACAAACTTGTAAGGAAATTATTTATGATCAAAATTGTATGCAAGGTTTGAGTTGAATAGAAACTAAGTACTGACAAACTTGTGTGTATTTTATTAAGTTTGAGTTTGATGAGCCCTGTACTCTCAGTCCTATACTCTCAGCCCTGTACTCTCAGCCTTGTACTCTCAGTCCTGTACTCTCAGCCTTGTACTCTCAGCCTTGTACTCTCAGTCCTGTACTCCCAGCCCTGTACTCTCAGCCCCGTACTCCCAGCCCTGTACTCCCAGCCCTGTACTCCCAGCCCTGTACTCTCAGCCATGTACTCTCAGCCCAGTACTCTCAGCCCTGTACTCTCAGCCCTGTATTCTCAGCCATGTACTCCCAGCCCTGTACTCTCAGCCCAGTACTCCCAGCCCTGTACTCTCAACCATGTACTCACAGCCCTGTACTCTCAGCCCTGTACCCTCAGCCCTGTACTCCCAGCCCAGTACTCTCAGCCCAGTACTCTCAGCCCTGTACTCCCAGCCCTGTACTCCCAGCCCTGTACTCCCAGCCCTGTACTCCCAGCCCTGTACTCTCAGCCCTGTACTCTCAGCCCTGTACTCTCAGCCCTGTACTCTCAGCCATGTACTTCCAGCCCTGTACTCCCAGCCCTGTACTCTCAGCCCCGTACTCCCAGCCCTGTACTCCCAGCTCTGTACTCCCAGCTCTGTACTCCCAGCCCTGTACTCCCAGCCCTGTACTCCCAGCCCAGTACTCTCAGCTCTGTACTCCCAGCCCTGTACTCCCAGCCCTGTACTCTCAGCCCTGTACTCCCAGCCCTTTACTCCCAGCCCTGTACTCCCAGCCCTGTACTCTCAGCCCTGTACTCTCAGCCCTGTACTCTCAGCCCTGTACTCTCAGCCATGTACTCCCAGCCCTGTACTCCCAGCCCTGTACTCTCAGCCCCGTACTCCCAGCCCTGTACTCCCAGCTCTGTACTCCCAGCTCTGTACTCCCAGCCCTTTACTCTCAGCCCTGTACTCTCAGCCCTGTACTCTCAGCCCAGTACTCTCAGCCCAGTACTCTCAGCCCAGTACTCCCAGCCCTGTACTCTCAGCCCTTTACTCTCAGCCCTTTACTCTCAGCCCTTTACTCTCAGCCCTGTACTCCCAGCCCTGTATTCTCAGCCATGTACTCCCAGCCCTGTACTCCCAGCCCTGTACTCTCAGCCCTGTACTCTCAGCCCTTTACTCCCAGCTCTGTACTCTCAGCCCAGTACTCTCAGCCCTGTACTCTCAGCTCTGTACTCTCAGCCCTGTACTCCCAGCCCTGTACTCTCAGCCCTGTACTCTCAGCCCTGTACTCCCAGCCCTGTACTCCCAGCCCTGTACTCTCAGCCCTGTACTCCCAGCCCTGTACTCCCAGCCCTGTACTCTCAGCCCTGTACTCCCAGCCCTGTACTCCCAGCCCTGTACTCCCAGCCCTTTACTCTCAGCCCTGTACTCCCAGCCCTGTACTCCCAGCCCTGTACTCTCAGCCCTGTACTCTCAGCCCCGTACTCCCAGCCCTGTACTCCCAGCCCTGTACTCCCAGCCCTTTACTCTCAGCCCTGTACTCTCAGCCCCGTACTCCCAGCCCTGTACTCCCAGCCCTGTACTCCCAGCCCTGTACTCTCAGCCCCGTACTCCCAGCCCTGTACTCCCAGCCCTGTACTCCCAGCCCTGTACTCCCAGCCCTGTACTCCCAGCCCTGTACTCTCAGCCCTGTACTCTCAGCCCCGTACTCCCAGCCCTTTACTCTCAGCCATGTACTCCCAGCCCTTTACTCTCAGCCCTGTACTCCCAGCCCAGTACTCTCAGCCCTGTACTCTCAGCCCTTTACTCCCAGCTCTGTACTCTCAGCCCCGTACTCTCAGCCCTGTACTCCCAGCCCTGTACTCCCAGCCCTGTACTCCCAGCCCTGTACTCTCAGCCCCGTACTCCCAGCCCTGTACTCCCAGCCCTGTACTCCCAGCCCTGTACTCTCAGCCCTGTACTCTCAGCCCCGTACTCCCAGCCCTGTACTCCCAGCCCTGTACTCCCAGCCCTTTACTCTCAGCCCTGTACTCCCAGCCCTGTACTCCCAGCTCTGTACTCCCAGCTCTGTACTCTCAGCCCAGTACTCTCAGCCCGGCACTCCTAGACTGCTGAAAAGCTCAATAACATGACACCTTATCAAAATGGTAGCTTTTCAGCTCTCCATATTATTATGCAAAACTCCAAGCTTCAAAGTTTCTGCAAAAAAATAACAAGTTTCTGCAATGAATCCCATTTTGAATTTTTGATTGTAAAACCCAAAGACCCAACGGGAAACAATTTGATTTTCAGACAATTGTTAAAATCTTACAATAACAGTTTTAAACTATTGTTGTTCATGGTGTTTTTTTCAGGTATATGTAGACTTAGCAACACAGGCAAGAATGATGTATCAAGCAGAAATGGAAAAATGGGAATCAACAATGTCTGAAAAGGGCAAATTAAGCGTTATCAGAAAAAACAATGTATCACCAAAGCCAAAAACGAGTTAGATTTACATTTTCAGATTTTTGTTTTTTCATTTTGTAATTTGAGCTTAAGTAAGTATGTGCCAAACATATATATGCTCTTTGAAAAACCTTGCTTCAACAGCTCAGGGAACATGCAAAGTGGATGCAGCTTTTTTCAATATGTTCAAAAGTCAAATATATAAATAAACGAGTCTGGGAACATGAAAACAAAATTTTGAATGGTAAAGCAATCTTTGACTGGATTGTGACATAGACTTGGACTTAAATATAAAAAGCTGCATACACTTTTTGTGATCCCTGAGCAGTTATAGTCAATTGGTTGTTTGCATCTAATAAAAAAAAGTAGGGGTGTGATCCCTTCTGACTGGTACCTCCACCCCAGCAAAGACTAGTTGACTATTTGAGAAGGCTCACATGTTAAGAGAGCTGGTTCATATCCCTGTCTTAATTGTTTGAAAGTCCCTAGAACTTTTTTGAAAAATAAAGGAATGGGAACATTTAAACAATTTCAGTAAGAAAATGTTTACTGTAGCAGGATTTGATCTCGCAAGATCTTTGGCTTTGTGTACCAGTGCTTTTACTATTTGAGCTACCCAGCTGAGATGGCGGCCTTTCTGAGTAGTCAACTGATCCTTTCTGGGTTGGAGGCGCCAGTCAGAAGCTTTTTCCCTTTAACTGCTACCTGTTTCCATATTAAAATTCCCATTTTAAGTTGCTGGCAAATAGTTATAACTCTTTAAGGTATTTTTTTTATGGATAATGACTATACCGGTACATGTAATCAACTGTGGGAGAGATATACCCAATGTTTGAGTCACAGCCTGTTTTACTATATTGTAAACTCAGAATTTGAAGAAAATTAACTTCCATGGTTTTGCACCATTTGGGAAGGTCAAAGGATGTCTTCCACACTTCCAAACTCATGGTAGACTTAGAATAACACTCAGTAATTTTCGGCTCAATTCATCAACCATGGAAACCATGGAAACGTAATTCAAACATTTTCTCAGACATAGAGTGCGGTATTTGTAAAAGTATCTCTGCTCCACGGAGCGATCATTGGTAATTCAACAAATTTCTTCTTTTCTTGCAAATGGCAGATTTTTTAATGCTAAAAATTCATCCAGAATGTCTGATAGCATAACAAACTTAGTAACTTAGTAAACTGAGTAAGTAATTTCTCAAATTTGGAATGTCTGGGATGTAGGCACATTGCAAATGGTGTACCCTCCCTCTAATTACGCCGTGAACAAGAACAAGTTTAACCAATGAAACCTCATTAGCTTTTCCGTTTCGAAACGGAAAAGCTATTGTTTTTGTTCTGATTTTTTTTTCTTTTCTTTTTCTTATCGGAAAAATCTCATAGACAAAAGCACAGGTTTTTTTCGGAATGCACTTTTGCCATTGAACAAACTTTGATTTTTTTCAAACTTGACAGATGCATAGAGCCCTTGCTGAAATTTTGCGCCGTAGTCTTGAAAACGTCATGACGTCACTACGTGTCACGTGACAGCGATTTAAAGGCAAAAGTACAAGTTTGTTTGGTTTCAAATTTGCACTATATCTAAGATTGGAAATGGTGTATCCAAAATTGCCCTCATTTGATCGTGACGTCATCTCATGAATATTAATGAGGTCATGAACTTTTAAGATTTTTGCATTCAATTGAGCATATTTGTCCAACGGAGCAAGATTTTTTTCACGTTTATATCTATTGGGGATGTAGTTTAGAAACACCCTCCGGGGCCAAAATGCCATGATCCAATCGTGACGTCATCAAAATGCGTGTTTTTAAAACACATATTTGCCAAAGGTCAATCTCCTCGAAATTTGGTGTGCAGGTAGCTAATGTGCTAGACATTCAAAATCTTAGGTTTGGAACTGATTGATTATCGTTTAGAATTTTTCTGAATTTTTGAATATTATAATCAAGTCCAATGAACTTTGTGCACAAAATATGTGTGTACTTTTTCGGGTAGGAATTGAAAGTCTGGGTTCGAATCCTTTTCTAAAAGAGCTCTCAGTCACTTTCTCCACACCACAGACTATTATAATAATCATAGAAAAGGTTGATCAAGCCTGTCACTTTCGTAAGATTACCCGGTTTTGTTGACGTCCACGGCGCACCGCGCAGTAAGCATCGTCACCTATTTTCGATAGTGGTGTTTAGTAAGGTGTCCCTGTGCAGCCAAACGCAAAATAAATTCTTAAAATAACTCAAACTGCTGTGTGGCACTGTAAAATTCTTTCCTGTATGTTTTTTTGTGTTCATCTTTGTTTTTTTTTTTCGACACTGCTTCTAACACTTCATCAAATCATTCATAATTTATGCTTAAAACGTATTGGTCTGGTTGATGTATTCTTTTGTGACGTTTAAAAAAACTCCACAATCCTCTTTCTCACTGCTTCTTCAGTTATGACCTTTCCCAATGTCACTCCAGAGACACATTTCCTCCTTCTTAGTACTTTCTCTTGCTGCCCTTTTATTTTTTTCATTTTTTATAAAAGCCTATTAGGCCATGTTACTTTTTGTCTTTAAATAATAATTAAAAAAAATAAAATAAAAATTACATAAGCGAGACGCCCTATAGGAGCCTCCATAGTTTTTACCCAGAACGGACTGCCTCAATTAGTTGCGTGATATATATTTTTCTACGTATGTTGTGGTTTATTATGGTACACTCAGATTTTTTTTAGGACCAACAATAAAGAAAACTGGAGCTTCGAAGCAACTGCCAATTTTGTACCTAGGAAAATAGACCCCGAAAGAGCAAGTTTTTGAATCACACGAGTTTGGCCTACTGAAAGAGCCTTAACTTTCCACATTTTCGGTGACGGACAAAGAGCAGGAAACAAACCGGAAGATACGAAGTCTGAGATCGTTATACGGAGTTGTTTTCATCGTGCGATGTGAGTTAGAAGGCCAAGCGTCGAAAACGTGTACCGTCGAAAACGGGGGTTCCCACGGTACCCGTGTACCCGTACTTGTACGTGTGCATTACATTGCACAGTACTACACGTACTACACGTACATGTACATGTACACTGTACAGCGGCCGCATGGCTGCATACACGTACGTGTACGTACGTATACGCTGCGCTACTCAAGCCTCTCTGCATGATCATCAGCGCTCAGCAGCTACAAGTTAATTTACCACCGCAAAAAACATGAATTGGGGTAATAGTGGGGTTCTTACTTTATCTTTAGAATGGTGTGGTTTTGATTTTCTTTTGTTTTCATTGAAAAAACTCAAATCCCAGTGGGGGCGAGTGGGGGGGGGGCGATCTTTCATAGGGGCGTACGCCCCCCCCACCCCCGTAGCTACGCCGCTGCTCAAAACACATGGGCGAGTAGCATGTACCGCTTACTCGCTTAGGCCCGCATGGCCTAAACAAGCCTTGGCCCATTGGCCACCACTCAACACAAGGGTACCACAGGTACCCGATGAATGCAAACGCTGAATAATGGCCCAGCGGCCAGCGGCCAGCGGCCATAGGGGATAACCCCTCGATTGGCGGTCTGGCTGGCAAGCAACCCCGGAGTCCGAATCATTCACTAACGTAGCCAAATGACGTAAGCCCCTGCCCAGATCTTTTCTTTCGTGGACAAGGGGACATGGTATCCTAAACTAGAAGTAACCGAAAACATCGGAGCTGGCCGATCTGGTACGGCGACAGATCCCTGACGAAAACCATCAACGGCGGCATACCGGTGTCATGCCAAATAGTGTCCCCTGCCAAATAGTGTCCACTCATTAGCATACTGATCGCTGATTGGTCCAATACGTATGACATTCAACCACCGTGGTTGGGGTATGGTTGCGCACTACACACGCATTGTGTATGGTTGCTGGCCTAACACACGCAACGTTGGGCACTTTGGGACCGTTGGACCCTAACTGTAACCGTAACGCTAACCCTAACCCAAACAACCCTAATCCTAACCCTAATCCTAATCCCAATCCTGATTCTAATCCAAACCCTAACCCTAATCCTAGTCCTAACGCTAACCAATCAGCGATCAGTATGCTAATGAGCGGACAGTATTTGGCAGTGACACTTTTTGGCAGGACACCGGGACTCACCTCCTGCCACATGCACAGAGGCGAGTGTTGGAGAAGCTGTGGCCGAGTAATTGACCTCCAAAACTGGAGGTGGAGGAGCAGACGCAGAAGGTGTCGGTGCAGGTGCTGACAGGACATCGACGACGGTGCGTGCGCGTCCTCGTCTCTTCTGTGCCGATCCCTTGCCGGCACCCTCCCCAGTAACCGAAGGGGCCGTACGCTTTTGCGAAGCTTTACGGGGTGTGGACTTCGGCATGCTGACTAATACTAATAGACGATTTTAGTGGCTCCGCGAATGGCAGTCGAACGAAATCAATGTCAACTTAGGCTTAACACGAACCGAACGGGATTTATGAACGAAGCTAATGTGACAATCGCAAATGGGTTTATGTGAAACGGGGGTAAGAGCTCTAGAAATATTCCTCCGTGGAACGTCAGAGGAACAATTTACTTTCTATGGAACGTTAGAAAGTAAGCAAAGAGTAAAAAATTATATTACAGAGTAGTTTGGTCAGTTTGCTGTGTGAAGGGCTGCAACGAACTGGCACTGTCTGTGCACTTTTTTTAAGGACTCTGCCTATACATTCTTGCCAGGGGTGTCCAGTTGCATTCCAAGAACCCCCCCCCCCATGGACACAGACCACATGTACACCATCTGTCAACAAGTGTCCATTTGCCTTCTTGCCACCCTGGAGGCAATTGGGGGTACTGTGGCCTAGTATAAATCATTTTATCCTTCAGTGATCAAATGGATTTAAATGAGTTTCTATATTACTTTCTGACAACTGAACTGATTTGGACTAACGATTCGCTAACTCGAAACAAAAAAAAATCAAGAAAAAAATAAGACCTCCGAAATCCTTTTAAATGATTTTCTATACTCCTTTCGGACCCCTAAACAGATTTTGACAAAGGATTCTCTATTTCGAGACAATTGTTTTTCAAACAAAACTCGCTCAGAATTCCTTTTAAATAATTTTCTAATGCTCCTTTCCGACTGTTGAACGAATTTGGACAAACTAATTTCTATTTCGTGACAATTTTGGGGGTTCAGTAAAAATTTCCTGTGAATTCCTTTTAAATGAGTTGCTATATTACTTTCAGACTGAACTGATTTGAACTAACGATTCGCTAACGCGAGACAATTTTTTTTTCAAGAAAAAAATCCCTCCGAATTCCTTTTAAATTATTTTTTACACTCCTTTCGGACTCCTGAAGAGATCTAACTCCTGAACAGATCTAACTAAAGATGGTCTATTTCGAGAATTTTTTTTCAAGAGAAATTCCCTCCGATTTCCTTTTAAACAGTACTTTGATGGGAAATTTGAGGCCATCGACAAAAGTAAGAATTTGAAGTTGAGGGAGCTCAAGAACAAACTGGAGGCCAAAAACCTAATCAGCCCCGGCAACGTAGCTCAGTTTGGGTTCTGTGGGAAGCTGGAGATTGCCTTAGACAACATTAAATCGGCCGTTATTCTGAAACGCAACGCTGACGAAGCTATCGAGGCAATTCAGGCCGCCGAACAACTGGTCTCGGATCGCAAGCAAAAAATTAAAATTGCCGACTCGAGCAAAGCAGGATGGTCTACAGTCTCCTTCCTGGACAAATCTGACCACCTGACCAGCGATCAGCAGAAATCCGTCAAGGCAGCCGAGGAGCAAGCATTGAAGGAGTTGGAGCAACGCAAAAGGAGAAAACGAGATTTCCAGCATGGTCCAGGCAGGCAGGACTCTTCTGATCGTTATCTTTTTCGAGGTACACGTATTCCCCAAATTCCTCCTGTGAATAATTTGTTAATTCAACATTTAAGCCTTAGCGTATACATATGTATGCACGTGGTTGTGCGCAGGCCAACTCCCTATGATGTATTAAATTAAAAAAAACCTCTGAATCAATGTTCTTGAACATGGTGCGTTTTTCCTGATCGTTCTGTATTTTCATGCGTATGGGCGCAGCGAAGTAGCATGAAATTCGGATCAGACATAAAAGGGGTCTTTGGATCATTTCTTTATTAAATCACAGGTTCCTGATTTAATATTAATTAAATAACAACAACCGAATGGCATTGATAATAATAAAAGTGATGTCATAATAAGAAAAGTTTAACTACTGTATATGTACATGTATTAACAAAATATAACTTCTTTGGAAACATTTCTTTATCAAATCACAGGTTCCCGATAGAATTTTAATAACAACAATAATGGTATTGAAAAAAAGAAAAGGGATGTCATTAATATGAAAAATATTACTACTGTACATGTACTAGGCTAATACAAAATATAATTTCTTTGGAAAACTGGCCGAGTATGTTTACCATAGCCACTGGCTGAGTATGTTATACATTTATAACAACTGAGGCAGTCAGGCTTGGATTCAGTTAATTATTGTTTAGTCTGCTAAGGCTGTCGGTGTAACATGCATGCGCTCTGCATTCTGTATGTTATGACTTATTCTGTTACACATTATGGTTTCGTAATTTCGTTGTCGTTTTGTCTTGCAACACCTTCTTTCAAACCAAGTCACAACACAAGGTCTCCTGGAGGCCCCAAGATCAAAGTACTGGCATCAGCTGGACCTGATTGTCACCAGACGCGTACACCTTAATAACAAACCGAGTCCGACCATGAACCGCGCCAACCCCCAAGACAATCCACGCATCAACGTCGGCTAAACCTCCAACCACCTCAGGCTGGAATCCTACACCTCCACCCTGAAAGAGGCCCTCGCTGCTCACCCCCCTGAGGGAGACGCTCAACAGCAATGGAGCCAGCTGAGGCACTCCATCTACAGCAGCGCGTCCCTTGCTTTTGGCAAAAAGACTCACAAGAGCCAGGACTTGTTCGAAGCCAACGCCAGCTTCCTCACTCCACTACTGCATGAGAAACGCGCCGCCCTGCTCGCGCATAAGAACAACCCCACCAACGAAACACATCTAGCTCTCAAGACTGCACGCAGTCAGACACAGAGTTCAGCCAGACGATGCGCCAACGACTACTGTCAGGACCTCTGCTGCAACATTCAGCATTCCGCTGACTGTGGCAACATCAGAGGAGTCTACGACGGGATCAAGAAAGCCCTTGGACCATCCAAATCCAAAACGCCCCCCTGAAGTCAGCTACTGGTGAGATCATCAAAGACAAGGCCAAGCAGATGGACAGGTGGGTGGAGCATTACGCAGAGCTGTACGGCAAACAGAACACCATTACTGACGCAGCATACGACGCCATCACGACACACGGGCATGCCCGAGTTGAACGATCCACCTGACGAACTCGAGCTGGGCAAGGCAATAGACTCCCTGCCTACTGGAAAGGCCCCAGGACTTGACGGCATTCCACCCGACGTCATCAAGTGCTCTAAGAGCACCCTGCTGGGCCCGCTACACACGCTACTCTGCCAGTGCTGGGAGGAAGGCGAGGTGCCACAAGACATGAGGGACTCCAATATTGTCACGCTCTACAAAAACAAGGGGAACAGGAGCGACGGTAACAACTACAGGGGAATCTCTCTTCTGTCTATATATCGTCGGCAAGCTCTTCGCACGCGTGGTTCTGAACCGTCTGCAGAAGCTTGCCGAGAGAGTCTACCCTGAGTCCCAGTGTGGTTTTAGAGCACAACGATCCACAACAGACATGGTCTTCTCCCTCAGACAGTTACAAGAGAAGTGCAGAGAACAGAGACGGCCCCTGTACATCGCCTTCAAAGACCTTACGAAGGCGTTCGACCTGTGAGCCACGACGGTCTATTCCGCACACTCGCCAAGATCGGATGCCCCCCCCAAGCTTCTGAGCATCGTCAAGTCTTTTCACATCGACATGAAGGGAGTCGTACAGTTCGGCGGGCTTCTTCTGAGCTCTTCATCATCCGCAGCGGTGTGAAGCAAGGCTGTGTGCTGGCGCCGACTCTGTTTGGCATCTTCTTCGCTGTCATGTTGAAGCAGGCCTACGGCGATCCCACCGACGGCGTCTACCTCCGTACCCGTTCGGATGGAAAACTGTTCAACCTCTCCCGCCTCAAAGCTAAGACCAAGGTTTGAGAGACTCTGATCAGAGACATGCTGTTCGCTAATGACGCAGCACTCGTCTCCCACACAGAACACCAACTACAGGCACTCATGGACGGCTTCTCGCACGCTTGCCAAGACTTCGGGATGACCATCAGCATCAAAAAGACCAACGTCATGGGCCAGGATGTTGAGAATCAACCAAGCATCTCAGTCAACGGTAGCACGCTGGACGTCGTCCACGAGTTCACCTACCTAGGCTCCACCGTCAAGGACGACCTCTCACTCGACAGCGAAATCAACAGACGCATCCATGATCTTGCGAGATTGAAGGAAGCTGACGATATGTGGTTTCGCCACTTTGTAAAGTGGTTTTGTTTTGCCGTTATATGGTTTCATCTGTTCGTTATGTCGTTTTGCCCTGCCGTTATGTTGTCTCATTTCGTTATGTGATTTTTTCTAGTGCCGTTATGTGGTTTTATCAGTTCATTTGTATGGAATTCCATCTCTGCCAAGTTACGCGACGCATGTTTTCGCATTTATACCCGGATCTCTCAAACATAATGTCGCGTCGTGCCGTCGCATATATTTGCGTCGTGCCGTCGCGTCGTGCCGTCGCCCCTTTTTGCACTGTGTGTAGGAGGCCGTTTCGGCGTCGCGTCGTGCCGTCGCCGTAGTCGCGTCGTGCCGTCGCATAGTCGCATCGTCGCATTTTGTTTTTCAGGGTCTCTAGCCGTTTACGCCGTCGACGGCGCATGGTCGCGTCGTGCCGTCGCACAGTTGCGTTGTGCCGTCGCCTCGTCGCATCGTCGCACAGTTGCCTCGTGCCGTCGCATCGTCGCATCGTCGCACAGTTGCCTCGTGCCGTCGCCTCGTCGCATCGTCGCACAGTTGCCTCGTGCCGTCGCCTCGTCGCATCGTCGCACAGTTGCGTCGTGCCGTCGCATCGTCGCATCGTCGCACAGTTGCGTCGTGCCGTCACCTCGTCGCATCGTCGCACAGTTGCCTCGTGCCGTCGCCTCGTCGCATCGTCGCACAGTTGCGTCGTGCCGTCGCATCGTCGCATCGTCGCACAGTTGCGTCGTGCCGTCGCATTGTCGCATCGTCGCACAGTTGCCTCTTGCCGTCGCATCGTCGCATCGTCGCATTTTGCGAGGCCTGTCTTGAGTTTCGCCAAGTGAAGGCGAAACTCAGATTGTGAATTATGATATACACTGTACAAAGAAAAATTAGACTCAGGATGGAAAATAACTCAACTGTCTGAAAAGTTAAAACTTATCCTCTTCTGGAAAAAAAGTTAGCAACGAATATCAAAATACAAGTAAAGCAAACATTACCATCAAAATGCATTAGGCCTATGTGTTATGTGAATTAATACTATAGACAGGGGAGCAGGCTTAAATTTAAGTGAGGAAATCGAAGTAGGGTGGACCGTCCTCAATCGTTGGAAAATCAACTTGTAGTTTTGTATCAAGTGAACTCTTGCTATGATCATTTAATCTGAGTGACCACATTTATAATTAGATGAAAAGAATGAAGCGACTGTATTATTTAGTATTTAATTTTGTTAGTGGTATTTACATGGCGGTAGAAACAGCTACCATCCAACTCTTTCGAATTGCAAAAATGTTCGACAAGCAGGCCTTATTAGATCAGTAGCTGGTACATTTCAAAAGGACACTTTCCTCCGGGCAGCGTATAATTTGAGGACGTCTAATTTGAGGACGTATATAGGTCTATGGATTAACGTGCGCCCTCACTTGGCGAAACTCAAGACAGGCCTTTATCAAAATGCAACGATGCGACGATGCGACGGCACGACGCAACTATGCGACGATGCGACGGCACAAGGCAACTATGCGACGGCACAAGGCAACTGTGCGACGGCAGGACGCGACCATGTGCCGTCGACGGCGTAAACGGCTAGAGACCCTGAAAAACAAAATGCGACGACGCAACTATGCGACGGCACGACGCAGCTATGCGACGGCACGACGCAACTATGCGACGGCACGACGCGACTATGCGACGGCACGACGCGACGCCGAAACGGCCCTATACACACAGTGCAAAAAGGGGCGACGGCACGACGCGACTATGCGCCGTCGACGGCGTAAACGGCTTGAGACCCTAAAAAACAAAATGCGACGATGCGACTAAGCGACGGCACGACGCGACTATGCGACGGCACGACGCGACGCCGAAACGGCCCTATACACACAGTGCAAAAAGGGGCGACGGCACGACGCGACTATGCGCCGTCGACGGCGTAAACGGCTTGAGACCCTAAAAAACAAAATGCGACGATGCGACTAAGCGACGGCACGACGCGACTATGCGACGGCACGACGCGACGCCGAAACGGCCCTATACACACAGTGCAAAAAGGGGCGACGGCACGACGCGACTATGCGCCGTCGACGGCGTAAACGGCTTGAGACCCTAAAAAACAAAATGCGACGATGCGACGCTATCGAAAAGAGAAAAATATCGAAAGATTACATCCCATAATTCCATGCGCGTAGATAAACATTCTCCTGTCGGCCGGCGCGCGGCCGGCAGGAGGATGTCCTTCAAAAATGCAGAAGTTGCCTTTACACTGCGTTTGCACTTGATCCCGCTTGGAGGATCAGATCCCGCTTGGAGGATCACATCCCGCAAGGAGGATCAGATCGTGCAAGGAGGATCAGATCTGGATCTAAACCGTGTGTAAACACGACGCAGGTTCGGATCCCGATCCCGGGATCTGATCCTCCGTTGCGAGATCAAGTGTAAACGCAGTACTATTAGATGCCCTGATTTTTGCTGGAATTTCAAGGCAAAAACTCCAGTGCCCTTTTTTTACCCGGAGTTCCTGCCCTTAAAGACACAGCCAGCTCATACACACGTTGCACAGGCGCCGTTCGGTTCCTGTTGGACACTCTTGGGTTACAGGCATGCGCAGTTCTGACTGAATCTGATCGGTTTTTGAATCGCGATTCACTTTTCGATTTTTGGCGAGCTGCGAAGCAGTGCGAGCCTATGTAATGCCGATGTCCATCCTTCCGTCTGTCCGTCCATCCGTCTGTCCGTCCGTCCGTCCGTCTGTCCGGCCGTCCGCATTCAGATGTTAAAGTTTTTTCATTCATAGGAAACCCTACATACGATTCAGTGCTTTTAATTTGTTTTTAAATATAATAACATTGATTTCTGCAACCTAAAGTTTGAGTTAATACTTTGATTATCAGGAAAGACAATATAAAATTTTTAAAGTTTTAGAATACTGTACATGTACATTTTCCAGACTGTACATATTCCAGACTTTAATGTCATGTTTTCCTCGAAATTTAACCTTGAAATTAAAAAAATACTATAAACAGCAAATTGTTTTTGTCATTTGGGTTGTGCATTTAACTGTTTAAAAACAAACACGCCACATTTTCTAAAAGTTAGAATTAAAGCATGTGGTAATTGAAGCCCTAATCTCAGCCCCCTGGGGCCCTGTCCCAATTATGAAATTGATGAAGCACAGTTTATAATAATAATGCAAGTTTTTATTCCAGACCCTTTAAGTCCCTTAATATATATGCAGCCTGCCCCTAATGTCCACCCCAGCCATGCCCCTGTGGACCAAGTCCGGTAGTGACCAACCCCTTAGGTTTGTGACGGTCCCCTATGACCATACCCATGATGTGGGTATGGTAACTATTCAAAGAAAGAGTGTCTAAGACAAAAGCATGCCCCTATTAGGAAAACCACCTAATTACATATTCAACAAGGGATGGAAACCAGTCCTTTTTAGGTATTACCCCAAACCCCCGTCTCCATTATTGTTGTATAAAGGCCACCGTCCACAATCCTCTTTAGTCTTAGAGCAGAGCAGAGAAGTCTTCTTCTCCTGCCCTCTGCAGCTCCCACACTAAAGTTAGTCTGAGATTGCAACAAATCTCATCGACCCAATCTTGGTGTTAGGAGTCTGTTCATTCATCGTCTGTAATCTGTGGCACTCTACCGGTAACACACAGGACCTAGGACTTCAGACGACCTAGCTAAATCCACGTGTTACAGTAAATCCCCCTAACATTCAATAAACATTTAAATGTACAACACAAATGACAAAAACAATTTGCTATTTTTTATTATTTTGGAATTTCAAGGTTAAATTCCGAGGAAAACATCAACATGAAATGTCTGTATCGGCTGAGTGGTATAAGGCCTGGAATTCTGTCTGTAGCTCTACCTCCGTCTGCGCGCTGCAGAGCAAAAACAAAATGCTGTGAGTGAGTGAGTGACATCCACATGATCGAGGCAAATAAAAAGAAGAAAAGGGCGACGGGCGACGGGCGAAGGGCGAAGGGCAACGGAAATGGCATGTATTGAACTAGCAAATGGCAGAAATGGGACACACAAAAATAAGAGGCGACGGCCGACGGGCGACGGCAGATATGGAATTCCATATGCATCTACATTGCAGTGCCCAAATGCTGTGCAGTTTTAGGCTGCTAAAATAGCAATGAAGTAGAACAATATCTACTTTGACTTAGTCCTTAAGTTGTAGGGGGCCTACTCTTTTTTTTTTAACTTGAGTAATAATTATAACGTCACACGGTTGTTGCCTTTCTCCTACTTTTTGGCCAAAACAGCAGAACTCTATAGGCTATAGCGGACCAGACCGCATTTGGAATCACACGCCGATATTTTTTTTTACTGCGCCCTCTCGTGACATAATTTCACTAGCCGTCGGTTGGTGCAATGAAATCACGAGAGGGCGCAATAGAATTCGTGCATTCTCTACGGGTGCAGAACACTAAATAGAGCTCCCATTGAACACTGTACAAAAACACTCACTTTCAAAGCCAATTATCCCATGCCCAAAAGTCTCTCAGTTCTTGTAGCTATACTTAAAATTGTAGTTTGGACCTTCATCTCTCAGATTCTTTTCAATTTTAGTGCCCTTAGCCGATTAGATTTTTTGCTAATTACCCCCAGAAAAAAACACCCCCAAAATGTCTAGTCGTCCAAGCCGAATTTCTGCAAGGATTTTGAGATGGACCCCTCCACTTCCGCAGCCAAATAGGGCCACATTTAAAGCCAGATATGGTCCAAATTTCATACCAAATTGAAGAGTGAACCCCCAGGTTGTCTTAAGCTTCACTTGTTCTACAATGTATCAGTTAATTAGCCTCCAAAGACCCCTTACACACTTTATGATAATCAGCTCGGCGGAGCCATCTTGGATGGATTTTGTGTGCTGCACCCCTACGTGCGCGCATAGGCTCTGAACAAGTCACCTATTGGGACAGCTGTCCCCAACCAATTGGTTTTTAATCTGCCACCCTTGATCTCAAAGTCCACTGGACCTGCCATCTCACTTCATCCTGTAATGGGGCATCTGTCACTACCTCAAGGTTGAATCCCAAACACTGTAGCCCAATTTTTTAGCCTGGGGTCAGGAAAAAACTGCTGGTTAGTCTAGCAGCGCCTGTCTTTGGAATTGTTGTCCTAAAGTGCCAGATGTATACTAACATGGTTAAAGGGGCCTTTAAACTATAGTTTATTGCCTATTGGGGTTGTGGCTTGTCATATCCCTGAGCGTCATCAGTGCCCGGGAACTTTCCGCCCCGATTGAGCTCGACCCCCGTTTGATTTTCCGAGCTGAGGTGGAGGTGGCGATGGGCGGAGGTGCAGGTTCCGATGGGCGGAGGTGGAAAAGGCGGAGCTGGGCTGTCATTTCTGGGTAAAACAAGTTTGTTTAAACAACGGATGGAGATTTTAAAACAATGAATAGGTTAATTATTTAATTTACCTAACGGGTGAAGTGTTGTCACGGAAGGGTCTGGATAAGTTGGGCGACGAGGTAGTCGCGGACAAATTCTAATGGGAGACTGAAACATCAAGTTGGACGTAGGTGGTGGTAGTGGGCGTAGGTGATGATGGTGGCAAAATGAGGCGGGTGGTAATGGTCGTGGGAGACTTTTAGGCTGTTGCTTGTTGTTCACTCTTGAATCAACTCGAAGAAACTTATTTAATTGGGATTTTCTAATTGAGATCGACACTCCACGAGTAAACATCATGAATGCTATTTTTGGGATAAAACGCTATGCTTGTCATCATCGCAGCAAAAGCTATAGTCGGCGATATAACATTCGAAGACATGAAGAAAACGCACACGGTGCGGGTGAATCGAAAATGGACGACATTGACGATGATCGTAACTTAAGGACATTTCAATTAGCCAATTCTAACGTAGAAGATTATCAACCAGGATTTATAAGACGTAGATGTCAGGATTCGGAAACAGACAGCAGCGGAACTGAATCTAAAATTGATGGCGAAGGGACTGAATCTAAGATTGATGGTGACGATTCAGTGGAGAGTAATGACGAATCAAAGGAAGAAACTTATGGTGACGATTCAGTGGAGAATGATGACGAATCAGAAGAAGAAACTGACGATGACTTTGAATTGGAAGATAGTATCGCTTATCAAGATTGGTTGGAAGAGGCCAAAAACCCCCCAAAGATATGTGGAATGAGAAACACGAGAAGTACATCGACAATGGTATGGACGAAGATGAAGCCGAAGACAAAGCCAATAGGAAAACCTGCTGGGCAGTCAAGAAAATCTTGTTCGACAACTACAAGGATTCAAGTTACTTCCATCTTGAAAACAATGAAACACACCAAGTTATTCTCACAGATCTCAAAGAAAAACTAGATAAAGGCATGGAAGTTAACAAGGCCCTGGACAGGGTACCGTAATGGCTAAACACCAATTTATCGGCTTGTTCCAACATGATGAAAGTGGAAAACGAAAATTATGAGAGATGGTAAAGATCAGAGAATCCTATTTCTTTATGCGAGCAAAATGAGCAGGCCGATGAGCAAAATGAGCAGGAAATGAGCAAATGAGCAGGAAATGAGCAAAAAGAGCAGTTGAATGCAACTGAGCAAAATGAGCAGGTAGTTTTAACAAGTACAAGGATTCCTTATTAAGCTACTTTTGCCTGAAAGACAATGAAACCCACCAGGATATTGTTGAAGATCTCAACGAAAAAGTAAATAAAGGCACTAAACCTTACAAGGCCCTAAACAGTGTAATGGTTGAACGCCATGCCGAATTTCTCGGCCTATTCCAACCTGATGTAGCGGAAGATAACCTGGGAGACAGTGATGATTAAAGAATCCTGACGCTTTAAAAACATTCACTTCAATAAGGTAATAGTAGTATAAGAGGCTGAGATCAAGCAACATTTTGGTGGAGCAAGAGGTGGAGCAAGAGGTGGAGTAGGTGGTGGAGCTGGAGTAAGAGGCTGAGATGGTGGAGCAAGAGGAGGTGGTGGTGTGAGTGAGTGTGTTGAGTGTGTGTGAGTGAGCTGGAGATTGTATGAGTTGGAGTGTGGTTGTGTTGTTGAGTTGTGTGTTGGTGTATGGGTTGATTGAAATTTCGTTAAAGACTTGCGATAAGGGAATTGGGATAATTAACAGTCGAAACGGGTGCCTAAAACCAACCGGAACTCACCAGAACATTCCTTATGTGGTCAACGGGCAATATACAGTTTGAGGTATTTTATTGAACACTTTCACGCTTGCAACAATAACAATAATAAATTAAAGAAATAAATGAAATTAATGAAACATTAATAAACAACAAAATAACTAGCGAAACAAACGTCGTTTCCATCTACTAATAAATAGAGTACAAAACAGAAATTGATTATTAAGCGATAATTGTTTTCGGAAGTGTTCCGATTGTGTAAAGGTCTTTTACAAATCAACATTTAGTCTTTTGATCATATCATCAATGAGCTCCGTTAAAGTGTCGAATACGTTGGTATAAAACGATTGACTGAGGTCGGCAAGTTTCCACTCATTCAGTACTTGGTGAATTATATCATCCATGTTCATTCCTTCGTAAGTAAATGGACCTACGCCAAGACGGCTGGTCACCGCACCAAATACGAGGACGACTTGGGTCTTATCCACCAGCTGGGCGGCTCGCTCGAAGTATTCATCTATATAGTCACTGAGGCAACATATCGGATTCATTCCAAAAAACAAACAGGCGTGATCGTATTGGCTCGGCCAGTCTTTTTCGCATCCCTCACATCCTAGTTGATCTTGCGCTCATAGGTGAGGTTGAAAATCCGGTCAGTAACCATCCTGGTCAGGATTCTCTTCACTAATGTCTTAACCCTCTGCTTGCAGTCGGCAACGTACTCATCGTCATCGGTGCATCCATCTAAAAACATCAAACAGGAATTGGGGGAAAAAATGGTGGTGTATTACTGTTGTATCACTGAACTCTAGACATAGTCTATGGTAGCGGTTACTCTAGACATAGTTTATGGCAGCGGTTATGTTGGGACCCTGTATCGCCAACTCCCTCCATTCGTCAGAAGTCAGATTCAGTCCTTTTTTTCCAGCCAGTAGTTTAGAGGTGCCCTCTTTCACGTAGTACTCTCGTAGATTTACAAAGACCCGTCCCTTGAAGCGTTTTACAACGGCATAACGCTCACCTCCGATGTGGAATGCTGCGGCGTTCTTCTCGTTGGTCTCCTGGTCGGGGTCCGGACTGAACTTTCTTTTCGCCGCTTGCTTCCCTTTGATGAACTGCGATGCCGTGTAGTCGACTGGTGCAGAGGTAGAGGCCCTCTGGTTGTCTCTCTGTGTCTTGGGAACACCATTTGTAAGTTC
This sequence comes from Luidia sarsii, assembly GCA_949987565.1. Taxonomy (NCBI): domain Eukaryota; kingdom Metazoa; phylum Echinodermata; class Asteroidea; order Paxillosida; family Luidiidae; genus Luidia; species Luidia sarsii. The sequence goes on from OX465118.1 coordinate 4,155,859, forward strand.
CGCCATCGCAGTTTGAAGGATGTCGGGTGCGGGTCCAGATTCACGATGTGTCGGCACAGTGTCAGAATTGGACCACACGCTCTCTCGGGTGTAGATGTTGTAGTAGTAGGCTCTCGCCATCGTTGAGCTGAAACCCTCACGCCATCCTCTCTTGACTTGCTCGTGCGTAAGTTTTTTCACGCAGTCGAATGGTCCAGCCACCACAGAATCCCGAGGAAAAGATGGTTGAATCTCCGTCTCACAAGACGTGTCAGTGGGAATGTGTAATGCTGGAAGTTCACCCATTTTCTGATGGAGAATATAGTACGATCGTAACGTTCGACGTAGGGTCCACTCTCAGTAAACATCGGCGTAGAAATGATGTCCACCTCCTCTCTTTCCACCCCTTTTAAAGACCGGTAACTTAATCCCTAAACAATAGTTCAGGACGAGACTTGTCCGAACCCATATTTAGCTTACATTACGTCATTGTAGTATTCGGATAGGTGACGTCATCGAATTGTTCCTACTCGGCCATTCTTTCTCACATCCCTCACATCCTAGTTGTTCTTGAGCTTCATAGGTTAGACTGATAATTCGGTCGGAAAAGATCCTGGTAAGGATTCTCTTCACTAATGTCTTAACCCTCTGCTTGCAGTCGGCAACGTACTCATCGTCATCTGCTCATTGTACTCATCCACCTGCTCATTGTACTCATCCACCTGCTCATGTTGCTCATCGACCTGCTCATTGTACTCGTCCACCTGCTCATTTTGCTCATTCACTTGCTCATTTTGCTCATTCACGTACTCATTTTGCTCATTTCCTGCTTATTTTGCTCATGTTGCTCATTTCCTGCTCATTTTGCTCATCGACCTGCTCATTTTGCTCTCATAAAGAAATAGGATTCTCTAATCCTTACCATCTCTAACTTTTTCTTCCGCTTTCATCATGTTGGAACAAGCCGAGAAATTCGGCATGGTGTTTAACCATTACCCTGTCCAGGGCCTTGTCAACTTCCATGCCTTTATCTAGTTTTTCTTTGAGATCTGCGAGAATAACTTGGTGGGTTTCATTTTCTTCAAGATGCAAGTAACTTGACAGGAAATCCTTGTAGTTGTCAAAGAAGATTCTCTTGACTGCCCAGCAGGTTTTCCTATTGGCTTTGTCTTCGGCTTCATCTTCGTCCATACCATTGTCGATGTACTTCTCGTGTTTCTCATTCCACATATCGTTGGTTGCCTCTTTGGCCTCTTTCAACCAGTCTTGGTAAGCGATATTATCTTCCAATTCAGAGCTGGACCCATCTTCTTCCGACAAGTCATCGTCAGTTTCTTCCTCTGATTCGTCATCACTCTCCTCCAAATCGTCACCATCATCCTTAGATTCAGTCCCGTCACCATCAATTGTAGATTCAGTTCCGCTGCTGTCTGTTTCCGAATCCTGACATCTACGCCTTTTAAATCCCGGTTCATAATCTTCTACGTTAGAATTGGCTGATCGAAATGTTCTTATGTTACGATCATCGTCAATGTCGTCCATTTTCGATTCACCCGCAACGTGTGCATTTTCTTCATGTCTTCGAAGGTTTTATCGCCGACTATAGCTTTTGCTGCAGCGATGACAAGCATAGCGTTTTAGCCCAGAAATAGTATTCATGATGTTTACTCGTGGATTGTCGATCTCCAAATGGGAAGACGTGTTTAAAATTGGGCAATATATAAATGTCCTGTTTTCTGTCCTCATTCAGGTGAAATGAGCAGAAATGAGCAGAAATGAGCAGAAATGAGCAGAAATGAGCAGAAATGAGCAGAAATGAGCAGAAATGAGCAGAAATGAGCAGAAATGAATCTGACTTCTGACGAATGGAGGGAGTTGGCGATACAGGGTCCCAACATAACCGCTGCCATAAACTATGTCTAGAGTAACCGCTACCATAGACTATGTCTAGAGTTCAGTGATACAACAGTAATACACCACCATTTTTCCCCCCAATTCCTGTTTGATGTTTTTAGATGGATGCACCGATGACGATGAGTACGTTGCCGACTGCAAACAGAGGGTTAAGACATTAGTGAAGAGAATCCTGACCAGGATGGTTACTGACCGGATTTTCAACCTCACCTATGAAGCGCAAGATCAACTAGGATGTGAGGGATGCGAAAAAGACTGGCCGAGCCAATACGATCACGCCTGTTTGTTTTTTGGAATGAATCCGATATATTGCCTCAGTGACTATGTAGATGAATACTTCGAGCGAGCCGCCCAGTTGATGGATAAGACCCAAGTCGTCCTCGTATTTGGTGCGGTGACCAGCCGTCTTGGCGTAGGTCCATTTACTTACGAAGGAATGAACATGGATGATATAATTCACCAAGTACTGAATGAGTGGAAACTTGCCGACCTCAGTCAATCGTTTTATACCAACGTATTCGACATTTTAACGGAGCTCATTGATGATATGATCAAAAGACTAAATGTTGATTTGTAAAAGACCTTTACACAATCGGAACACTTCCGAAAACAATTATCGCTTAATAATCAATTTCTGTTTTGTACTCTATTTATTAGTAGATGGAAACGACGTTTGTTTCGCTAGTTATTTTGTTGTTTATTAATGTTTCATTAATTTCATTTATTTCTTTAATTTATTATTGTTATTGTTGCAAGCGTGAAAGTGTTCAATAAAATACCTCAAACTGTATATTGCCCGTTTACCACATAAGAAATGTTCTGGTGAGTTCCGGTTGGTTTTTGGCACCCGTTTCGACTGTTAATTATCCCAATTCCCTTATCGCAAGTCTTTAACGAAATTTCAATCAACCCATACACCAACACACAACTCAACAACACAACCACACTCCAACTCATACAATCTCCAGCTCACTCACACACACTCAACACACTCACTCACACCACCACCTCCTCTTGCTCCACCATCTCAGCCTCTTACTCCAGCTCCACCACCTACTCCACCTCTTGTTCCACCTCTTGCTCCACCAAAATGTTGCTTGATCTCAGCCTCTTATACTACTGGTAATTAAAATTTTTATATGAAACGTACTCATCAATGATCGCTATTTTTGCTAATTACAAATCTATCATTTGTTCGTCTCGAACGATTCCGTTGCATGGTAAAGGAAAAGATGGTTTCGACAAAATGATAAAAAATTAAACATGAAATAACGAAGCATTAATGTGTCACCTAAAATTATTCTGATGTATTTTTGGGGGGTTATTTGAAACAAAATCCGTAGAAATTAGGAAATGGCCGTTAATGTTCTAGCATGGGTAGCGTCTCTCTCCCCGAACCCTTGGCGGTGGCACCCTCATCGACACTTTAAGCACGCCCCGTCCGGTAGAGACTTTCCGGTCCCCCATTATTAAGGACATTGACCTAAAGGGACTTACGCTCCTCCCATTATTCAGATCAAAAGCGCGTTTTTGTTCTGTTGGAACAAGACTGGTAGGTCCACCATTGGCAGGTAGAGACTTCCAAGCTCCTCCATTATTTTGACCATTTACACTTCTTTGTTCTGTAAATAAGTAAATAAGTCTCTTCGAGTTGCTTCAAGAATGAACAACAAGCAACAGCCTAAAAGTCTCCCCACGATCATTACCAGCCGCCTCATTTCGCCTCCAATCATCATTACCTCAGACTACCACCACCACCTCCGTCCAACTTATCCAGACCCTTCCGTGACAACAATTCCCGAACATCGCCCAACCAATCACGTAATTAATGAATTAATTAACATATTCATTGTTTTAAAATCTCTATCCGTTGTTTTACCCCGAAATGACAGCCCAGCTCCGCCCTTTCCACCTTCGCCCATCGCCGCCTCCACCTCCACCTCAGCTCGGAAAATCAAACTGGGGTCGAGCTGCTCTTAATATACTACTGACCGACTTCACAATATCCCCAATGGAACTAATTTGAAAGGTGTGTAGTGTACGTGGACCAGGGGCTCTTGTCCCACGAAACGTTACCCCAAAAGAAGGGAAACCAACAAGAACGCACTATTTATTCAACACAAAAACGCGCAGCCTACATAAGAGAAACCAATTTCCGGTGGGCGGCCAGCACAACAAAAGTAGGTCAGGGCACTCCACCGGAGTGCTACCGACGACTACCAAAAGGTTAAAGAAATGCCCACAGACCATGTAAGTCTCGTGGTGAAAAAGGTCACCGTACACTTCCGGGCACCTCCGCGCCGTCTGCTATAGGAGATTAACACGTGCCCAATTTTGAATGCATTATTACATAATAAAGAAAGCCTCTTTCCAACTAAAAACCGAGGTTCATGGATTAAGTATATCAAAAATATAAGAATGAGCAAAAAAAACCTACCACAAATTGAGAATACGGCAGAGAAAACAAATGAATATAACATGACCTTCATCTTCCGGTTGTAAGTACAGTATTGCAAATACGGCCCGACTGTGGTACGCGACGTGAGCATTACTACTTATATCGCGCCGAAGTTTGTGTGGTTCGCATTCGGGCAAGACAAGCGTCTTGTACTGTACTGTACATGTGGAAATCCTACATGTAAACAAAATAATACAAAATCAAAACACGATCAACATAACGCGCGACGTTAGCCAGTACACGTATGTACATACATTACAAGTTCGCTCGTCTGGGAACACAACTATCACCTCTTGTTGCATAGGTTCTACGGTTTCAAACGTGAAAATGAAAAATTATTTTCACTATTTTTGTTTGTAAAACGTGCAAAATCACTTACTTTACAAATTGTATCGGCGCGATACAAAATATTTTAACAAAAACGTTCGCCGCTCCACGCTTTACCTCCTATCCGAGGAGCCCGGAAGTCAGGAATCTCGCGGTAATACGTACATTCTCGAGGCCAACTTACACACGGTCTATTACAGGCGTATCTTTACACCACAGACCTTCCATCGATAAAACAAGCCTATAGGCTTCTTAGGTTCGATTAAGAGCGCATTGACATACCTGTATAGGTGGCGCCGCATCTTTGACGGTCCCGATCAGTTGTAATATGGACCCTTCCATTATGGGCGCTTCAAAATTGTCTCGTTTATATAAGGGAATTAAATCTTTGCAAATTGACGCATTTGGAAAGTACATGCAAGGTGGGACTGCCGAGTTAAAATATCTTCCACAGTACTTTCCCTTAACGCAGTGGCTGTTGTTACGGCAGTCGTCCGTGTGGTTCCCTGACTTGATTGTATTTCGTCAGCATTGCAGGCTGGTTGAACCAGTCTATTAGCTGATAGTCTGGCTCCAAGAGCTAAACATCCTGACAAATACTGTGAAGTCAGGGAACAGCCACTGCGTTCCCTTAAAGTATTGAAAAAATTCAAACAGGTCTACACCCTGACGCATCCATCGTCTAATCCGCTGGCCTTCCTCCGGACACTGCCAAAATGTCGTCCCATGCACCTGGACGATCGTTCAGGCCTCCAGCAACAAATACATCTGGGTCCCGGAAAACCAGGGCCTCAAAGTCCGGCATCCGAGCTCAGGAGAGAACCTCGCCCGGACTTGTCTCTGAGCCATCTGCCTTTGAACACGGGCGTCTACGATGCCTTGCCGCCTGGACAGCGACCGGCTCAAAGCAGCGGCGAGATGAACACTCCCAACCATGGGCCTCCAATAGTTGGATCAAAAGAGACACATTTTTAAAACTTGTATTGCACCACACCGTGACAAGATATTGCACCACACCAGACAAGATATGAAACACAAATATCGCAACCTTATGATGAGTGTCGGACCCTGTTAATTTATTGGAAATTAGGAAGGGGAATTGGGTCCAACGAGTATTGATTCTTTGTTTTCCGATTTCCCTTAGCTTATCCATACATCCGACTTCCTTATTTGGAATGGCCGGAATGGCCATAGGGCATTCCGCTCCCCTTACACAAGACCCAAGCTTGACCAGTCAGACCATCGTATGACCATGTCCCATGGTCCGATCATGTGATGAAAGTGATTCCTTGGCAGTGGAAAGACTGATCACGCTATACCCCCGAACGTTTAGGCTATTCGTTAATTTCTGATTGGTTAATCCCCCATTCTTACGAAATTCGGGCAATTGTCTTAGTCTTAGACCAATCAGAGCCGCCCCTCGTCCGAGTGCGTGATTTTCGCGACTTTATCCCCGGTCCTTCGCCGAGAATCCTCAGAAGCGAAGAAGACTTAGATGCGAGAGGATCTCGTCCGATAAGTGCTACCGTCTTGCACTTTTTCCCCTCCGACTTCGAAGTTTGGGAACTCGCTGAACTCCCTATAGTTAATTAGGTGTTCCCTTATAACTACTCTCGCATCCCTTCACTCCGTGCTCTGTTGATACAGGTAAGCGTCTCCCTTATAATTGTATAAATGATGCGCCCAGGTGTTTGATGTGGTTTTGGCGTGACGTTGCCCAACGAGAGGCATGATGCTGTTTCCGACAGTAGGGGCGAAAGTTCAGGCTATATTCGCCAATTGTAAACGCCACGTACATTCTGTATTCATATGTAAATAAGTTGAGCGTTCTCGAATGAGAATCATTATTGGAATCATCTATTCTCGTGTTTACTGTGTGATGACCGTATAATTGTTGCATTCAATAGAAATGAAGGGGTTGTTCATCGCGGTGGTGTAGATAAGTGGAAGGGGTGATCAAAGTCACGTGATGTGTCGTGGCTGGTGGCGAAGTTTCGGTTGCAAACTGCTAACCTTCATCAGGTAACTGAAGAATGCGCGCTGCGGCGTCTGTTTATGTCCGCTTCGCCGGTTCCTGTGTACCGGTTTGCGGACGTCGTAGTAATGATCGATCGTGAGGTTTGGCGCGCGATTCTGGCGTCCACTAGCGGCCCCGTCCGTGGTGGGTCAGCGGTCGTGGCGTCTGATGGTGGGGAGCCAGAAACCGGGGATGTTAATGCCGCTGTCTCGGTTAATGTTGTTTCGGCGAAGTCGGATGTGGATGGCCTCCTTGACACGCCTGGTCTACATCGGCGAAACCGGCAGGCCCATCGGTGAGAGAATCAAGGAGCATCAACGCGACGTGAGACTCTCCTGTGTGGACGGATCGGCGGTAGCCGAGCACGCTTGGGGAGCTGGTCACCGTCCCAATTGGGACGATGTACGGTGTATTGACCGTGAGCAACACTGGTACACCAGGTATTCCAATACTGCATTGATGTTGTTAGATAAATCGTTGATTGTTGTCCGGTACTATTAATTAAGCCGCTGGTCTGCTATGTAGACCAGGCATGTCCTGACCACGGGCCTATGTCCACGTCAGAGGAGAAAGCCCCAAAGTTAGATTTTTGTGGGGGAATGTGCCACGTGTGACCACTGGCCTGAACATTCCATTGACCGTTTATGTTAGACGACGGCTGTTTGCTGTCCCACACTCAACAACCATGCCCTTTGCTCTTAGTTGACCTTCTAAGTCGAGCAAGCGACTCGATCGGTCCTATTCCCTCCGTACACTGTCTTGTACATGTGCATCTCTCTACCGCATGTCCCCAATTCGAATCAGAATTTATAGTTCCCACGGTTAAGAGAATATCTGGTGACCATGCCGTGCGACATTGACTTAAATTCTTGGTTAAGATTCACCTGTTGACTCATCAAGGATAATTCGAAACCCCAATCTCGATCTTGCCAATCTAGTCAACGTTTAACCTTGTTATAGTTGTAATTGTATACTCTTTAATTTGGTAAGCGATTTTAGTTTAGTATGCCCTATAAAAGTATAATCCACCCGGTTGATCGCAATTGAAAAGCGAAGAAGACCTAGATGCGAGAGGATCTCGTCCGATAAGTGCCACCGTCTTGCACTTTCCCCCTCCGACTTTCGAAGTTTGGGAACTCGCTGAACTCCCTAGTTACGTGTTCCCTTATAACTACTCTCGCATCCCTTCACTCCGTGCTCTGTTGATACAGACACTGTCCCCAGGTCTCGCTTTGGAGAGCGGACCCGGTTCGCCTCTCCAACCGGCCCTTGCTTCTCTAACCCCCCCCTTCCTGCATGGTTGTCAACTCTCTTGGACGGATCGACTGACGTTGAAGTTGCGGACGGACCCAGAGCCCATCGATCTGCGTCACCCAAGTCCCATCGCTACGGCAAGTCCTTCTAAGGAGCTGCAACTCAGCTAAGAAGCCCCCCTTCATTTAATTTACTCAAAGCTTGTTGATTGTGTTTTTGTATTTCTTGTGTACTTTTTGGATTCTCCGGTGGTGGTGAATTTCCGTTTGCCTGATCCATTCTGGTATTTCCCATGACTTGTGTTGGGTCGTTGCGATATATAAGTTTCGGGATAAGAACCATAGTAGTTTTCAAATAGTCCTTTTCTTTTCTTGAATGTATAATTGTATGTGAACCCACTGTGTAAATTCGATTCAGTAATAATAATTGAGGAAGGTGCTAGATCAACTGGAAACAAACCGCTGTCTGCCAAGATTTATTTTCGTTCTCCGAGCAAACTCAGAACACACACACAGACGCAGGATCCCAGACTCTACTTGGGACCATCCTGTGTCGACATGAGTATCACCACTTAAACCAAACCAAAAAATTTGACTTGCGAAAGTGTGTAGAAAAGAAAAAGGTCGCACCATGCCCTGCTGCGGGTACGACCTGCCCAAAGGCTGACAACACCTGCTGCCTGTTGAGACTCAATGAAGTTCGAAATTATCTCCTTCTATAGTCTTGAGCAAAGTTTCTTCTTTTCCGGCAACGGAAATAAACATGTCTCCCTCTGCACCCGACGGCTGCCGAATCTGTCTGAAGCTTGGTCGTTGGGGCTGTCTGTACCTGCCGACCATGCTGCACTGGCAATGCGAGGTTTGTAATGATATTCACTTCATTTCATCTCCCGTAGCAAAACACATTGAATATGAACCGAAATAACAAAACAAAAACTTTCCAGCTTGAGTTTTAAATGACAAATTGTAGACGTTTGTCCAATAGTGATGACCGATGCAGGGGGCCCACAAAAAGCAGAGCTTGTCGAGTGCAGGTCTCCTGGGAGGGTAAAGGAAAACAATACAATTTGAAAACAGCATTATAACCATTACAAATAAACGTGTATTACTTGAGAGGATAAGAGGTGAATCTAAGATTGTTCTGTCTTGATTTTCAGCTGAATTTAAACAATAAATACATGAAGAGGTAGTGAATAGGGTCATCACGGAATAATCAAGACCGCGTGTTCATTATTGTAACGCGACGGAGGGGCATATCACCCCATCCGCATAATGGAACATACTTGCCGGCTGCTGGCTCCGCCCAGCGCGCCCTGATTGGTCGGTGCGGTCACGTGCCGCGGGCTGTAGTGCTGGGAAGGGTATAAAAGCGGCAGTCTGCGAACCAGTCGTGTTGTGTTCTCAGTACTTGCGGACAAACCAGTGCTCAATAAGAGTCACCTTCACAGCGTGACAATCTATCGTCGGTGGGGTTGAGCAAGAGAGTGTGGTAAGTCACCTTCATAGCGTGACAATGTTGTTGGCCGGTGAGGGGCTATCGGTGGTGCGGTAAAGGTTCCTGCAAAGGAGCTTGCGATACGAGAAGCCGTGAGGGGCCATTGGTGGTGCGGTAAAGGTTCCTGCAAACGACCTTGCGATACGAGAAGCCGTGAGGGCCCATTGGTTGTCTAGTAAAGGTTCTTGCAATTAAGCCTGCTATACGAATAACCTTGAGGGGCTGTTGCGTCTTCGAACAGTTAGCCCCTCCGGTGAATGGTCCTTCCGGCATGCCCCCCCTCCTGGACCTATATATATAGCCACGTTCTGACGTTAGGCTGACGACCGTAAGCCGTTGTGGGGTACATTGCCTGATGTTACATTACCGTCCTGTAGAATTTGGTTGCTAGACAACGCCCTCTCGTTGGAGGGGTTTTGAGTTACGTAGTGTTTGACCAAGTTTGAGTCAATAAACCACTGTTCCATGTGGCTTTGATTGTAATCAGGCTGTCCTTGTGTCGTCATTCTACGACTGTTGTCACGGGCCTAATGGTAACCGCCCCTAGCACCATTACTGGCGGTATATTTCCTCCCAACGGACTCGTTTCTAACCGCTCAGAGACTTGCCTGAACGGTGCAGTCCGCGCCGCGCCCCGAAGAGTGGGGCGCCCTCATCGACTCCCCTTGCTGGCGAGGGGCGTGGCGTCACAAAATTGTGTTAGAAGTGGGATTGTACTGGTATGCTCATTTAATTCCAGTTTGGTGATTTGGGGTATTGAAATACGACGACTGTTACATGATTGTTAATTCCGCATGTACGAGGCTGAACTAATTGCTGACAGTACTCTCGGGTTGTCTGGTTGCGCTAGTAATTTGGTTCTGCTTCCTGTGGCGTTCATGCAATAGCACTTGGGTCCAGTTGGATTGGACAAATAATACCCACACAGTCACGGGGTGTACTGTCGTAGAAACGGCTGTATGAGCGGGAAACAATTAGACAAGGGTCTGCATAGGTCCCGGATTGAACTTTAATTGTCTCAGTAGGAGAAGGCTCAGTACTTGGAGCAGATTGCTAAGTTGAAGGCTGCTTTAACTTAAGGGAAACGAGTGCGTCCACTACGACCGGAAGTGGTGCATCGGAATCTCCGGAATGGGTGAAAGTTGACCCGGAGATTGGCTTCAGGTACCGTATAGCCAGGCATTGGCTGGTAATGAAGAGATGACTTCTGGGTACACGCCCCGTGTACCACCACCGAGTGACGTCAATACTTTAAGATCTCGAAGAAAGGGGCGAGGTTAGTTTGATTGATTGGACACCCCCGGGGGCAGGTGAAGAGGTGTCCACTCCTGCTGTCTTTGCGGTGCACGAAGAACATACGACTCTGAATCCATTTGTGGAAGAAGCAAATGCACCTGGAGCAAAGAAGCTGCACAGTGACATGATGAGTTTTGCAACACGTCCACCCAGTACGAAGGCTGAGGGCGTGGCAGCTGGGGATCCAGTTACAGAAAATGCTGGTCCTTGCCAGCTGAGGAGAGAAGCAAGATTCATTGAAGAAGATGCACTGAGAGGGCGGAGGGAGCCAACTCCTTCGCGCCCAAGTATTGTTCCCGACCGGTTTAACGGCAAGGTACCGTGGAACGAGTACTATGGGCACTTTGAAAGTTGCCAACGGGTTAATCAGTGGAATGATGTACAAGCCGCCGAGTTTTTGGCTGCAAGTCTCCGGGGAGTGGCCGTTCGTATCCTTGGAGATAGAGCTAATCAAGAGTACAAGTTAACGTACGCAGAGCTAGTGAAAGCGTTAGCTGTGAGGTTTGGGCCTAGTCAACAGACTGAGAATTTTCTGGTTGAATTACGTCATCGAAGGCAAAAGCACAAAAAAACTCTACATGAGTTGGGTCAAGTATAATTCATGAACTAGCAGTTAGGGCGTATCCCGAGATTCCCGAAGAATCATGGGATCGCTTAGGGAAATTGCATTTTATTGATGCGGTGTCCGATGAGGCAGTACGGGAAATGGTTCACGGCTCCGGGAAACGACCGACAGCCCACCAAGGGACCCGCGGATTGGCTGAACAGCGTAAAGGGTCCACAATTAACAGGCATAAAAAGAAAGCTGGAGGATGAAGTCTCGCATAATGCTGTATCCGCGAGAGGACCGGCTCAAGGGTTGTTCGTTGAAGGCTCAGCCCATTCGGCCAGGTTCCAACTACTGATAGATACGGGTGCGACAGACACTTTGATCAGCATGACGGTTTACAACCAGTTGCCGAAGGGACAGCAACTCGCATTCCAGGATTGCGAGACTGATGTCAGACAAGTGGACGGAAGTCTACTGAAAGTATATGGGTCCGCTTGGGTGGACCTGAGGATCGGAAGGACAATATACACCCGGTGAAGGTGATGTTTTCTGACATCTCCCTCCCGGCTTTGCTCGGAATGGATTGGTTATTGGCAACCAATGGAAGGCTAGATTTCCGAAGGCTAGAGCTTAACATCAACGGTGAAAGGATTAAGTGCACCGCAAGTACTGGATATCATTTCATTGGAAGGGTGATGGTCGCTGAAACTACAGTGATCCCACCAGGCCATGAGATGATTATTCCAGGAACAATTGTTGGCGAAAAAGAGGGACAGACGGGTCCCGCGATCATCGAGCCAATAGAGAATGGTGGCCGACTTGGTGAAAAGGGCCTATAGTCCTAGCGAAAGCATTGATTAACATACCGTCTGAAGTGGTGCCCGTAGAGTGCTGGACCTCAATAAGGAAAAGCGTGTCCTTCGTGCAGGAACCACTGCAGCCACAGTTACATCCATTGAGGTTGAAGAGCCGCCAGCCAATGGCAGGCGAAAAAAGCGTTCTGGCAAGTTGCCTAGTCACTTCCACGATTTGTATGAGAGGAGTAAGGAGAATTTAAGTCCACTTGACCATCTGAAATTGAAGGGATGCCTTCTGGAATTTCAGGATGTGTTCTCTCGGGGCGAGGGAGATATCGGCCATACGAAGGAAGTCAAACACAGTATCGATACTGGCAATGCCAGGCCAGTAAAGCAGAGGCTTCGACGCCACCCCGTGTGCAATCAACAGGAAATCGACCGACAAGTCGAGGGTCTCAAGGATCGAGGCCTGAACGAATATTCGGATAGCCCATGGGCGGCCAATGTGGTCAGTAGTATAAGAGGAGCTGAATTAACCCTGATTGGAGGTGACGTGAGGAGGTGTTGAGGAGGTGTTAAGGAGGTACTGTGAGGAGGTGTTGAGGGTGGGCAGTAGGGTGTGAGCGGGTGTGTGTTTCTAAAGGGTTGTGGATTAGAGGTGGGAGATTACATGCGGGGATTAGGAGGTGGGGATTAGAAGGTGGGGCCTTGGAAGGTGGGTGGTAGAGTGGGAATGGGTGTGTAACCTATGGATTCGGGAGTTTCGATAGTCAATGGCAGTCCAGTGGGACTACGGAGTGGGACTATTATTTGGAACTTAATTGTCTTTGATTCCCCATTGTCAATTAGGGAGTAATCAATGATGATACATGTATAAAATGGTGATCTGTTGGATTTGAGTATCATTCGTGTCGAGATCAAGTTAAACAAAAATGAATATAGAGTAGAAATAAGATTATTGTTTAATTATGTTTGTATTATTTTGATGTATCTTTTTAAACATAAAATCGGTACACGGTATCAACAAGACAGATATGTTGCCAAGGTCTGTACAAGTACAAAGGCCCTACACACTGGTGTGCCCGCGCGATTTAAATGGTATGATCAAACTTCAGCCCACCTTATTTCTCCAAGAAGGATATTTGGACACAAAACTTATCCAAAAGCCAATCTCAGATGGTTGATGTCTTAATTCAATATAGAGTCGGACAAGTTAAAGTCCACGGAGTTATTGGATGTAATAATTATAGCTTCGCTTGCCCAGTTCAACGGGCAATATACAGGAATATCGAATGAGTAAAAAAGTATGAGTATATTGAGCATTGGCAATCGGGGCTTAACTTGTCAGAAGATAACAATATGTGACGCCAAAAGCCTGTTGTATGTCTGGGCAACCCGCACATGTCACGTCTTGAATCCACGAGGGTAAGGGGGAAATGTGTGTGTGTGTGTGTGGGGGGGGGGCCCACTAGCCCTAAAAAGGACTGCTTTGATTGTGTACTCACGTGAAAATTGACGTTATTGACGGCAAACGAGTGATAAGGAAGACTTTGCAAACATTTATTTATCTATTTTTTAAATATGGTGGCGCTGAAAAGGACAATTTGGGTTGGTTAACCACTTCGCGCCGGAACCTCCGAAATCGGGGCTCCGTTGGTTTAACTATGCGACGGGGCCCTTCGAATCCGGGCACCACTATTGTCAACATTTTAAACAAAGACTCTTTTCAGCTTAGAACAAAGCAATACGAATCATGAGGATTTTTGCCACATGAATTGTCCGTTACGCTTCATTGGCGACACACAATGGGCCCTTTTTCGAACGGAAAATCTCTTGACAAAAGCCACAACGATGTACGAATTTGTGCCAGCTTTTACTCTCTTGTACCCATAGTATGCCCTTATTGATTTATTTCACAGAAATATATATTGTTCCGATTGTTTTAGCGAGATTTGAAAATGAAGCATTGTTAAAAAAACCCCGTATGGCGGTCATAGGCGCTGTAAAAGCATCCGGCTTCGCGCCGATGAAACAAACTAGATGAACTTTCCGCAGGCCATTTTCCTGAGAAAGAGGAAAATCTCCAGGTCCTTTTATCTTGAATTTCCGGTAACGTCGGCGGGTTTCTTGGTCCGAGATGCGAGGATCTTGCCTGATAATGAGGGGCCCGCAAATATCTCCCGGGCAGAACAAAGAGGGATCTGTAAGTGTCTATCGGACAGAACAAAGAGGGAATCTAGAAGGCTGAATGGAATTGATGTCGGTTCACTGCCACGAACAGTGTTAGTCATACTAATTAAGGATTATTGTCTGATTGACGTCTTTGAGCACGGTCGTGGAAGTCTCCACGAGACTCGACAAGGGTCTCACCTCAGAGTGTCTATCGGACCGAATAGAGAGGGATAATGAGGGACAGTGTCAAACATCACCTTTTTTCCCTATTTTCCCCCTTCAAGTTTGGAAGGGTATATTCTCCGGTTGATTGATTTTAATTCGGTCGTGGAAGTCTTCACGAGACTTGAGGAACATGCGAGGGAAGGGTGATTAATGATCTATAGGCCTAGAAGTCGGGATAGTGGAAATAATGACTGCAACTTGCCAAGTTTGGAAGACAAAAATTGCTCAAGGAGAATTGTCGAATAATACTGTATAGATTTTGTTACAAAAAGATTGTGCCTTTGAGAAAAGTCAGAACCCTAAACTTTTTGAGAAGTTAGAAAAAAGAAATAGGATTCTTTAATCGCCTTACCATCTCTCATTTTGTCTTCCGCTTTCGTCATGTTGGAGCAAGCCGATAAATTCGGCATGGTGTTTAACCATTACACTGTCCAGGGCCTTGTCAACGTCCATGCCTTTATCTAGTTTTTCTTTGAGATCTGTGAGAATAACTTGGTGGGTATCATTGTCTTCAAGATGCAAGTAACTTGACAGGAAATCCTTGTAGCTGTCCAAGAAGATTCTCTTGACTGCCCAAAGGATTTTCCGATTGGCTTTGTCTTTGGTTTGATCTTCGTCCATACCATTGTCGATGTACTTCTCGTGTTTCTCATTCCACATATCTTTGGTTGCCTCTTTGGCCGCTTCCAACCAGTCTTGATAAGCGATATTATCTTCCAATTCTGAGCTGGACTCATCTTCTTCCGACAGGTCATCGTCAGTTTCTTCCTCTGATTCGTCATCACTCTCAACGAAATCGTCACCATCATCCCTATATTCAGTTCTGTCGCCATGAATTGTAGCTTCAGTTCCACTGCTGTCTGTTTCCGAATCCTGACATTATATGCTTTTTCAATCTTCTACGTTAGAATTAGAAGATATAAATGTCCTTATGTTACGATTATCGTCAATGTCGTCAATTTTCGATTCACCCGCACCGTGTGCGTTTTCTTCATTGTCTTCGAAGGTTATATCGCCTACTATAGCTTTTGCTGCAATGGTGACAAGCATAGCGTTTCATCCCAGAAATAGCATTCATGATGTTTAATCGTGGAGTGTCGATCTCTAAATGGGAAGACAAGTTTAAAATTGGGCAAAGTAGTGTGTTGGGTCTTGATCGGACAAAACAAAAGAATAATATGCATAATGCACAAATACAATAGAGCTGATTAGCATATCAATGAATACCATTTGGGTAGATTTGAATATATTAGCATGACAAAGGGATTCATTTTACGTGTGTCACAAGTTGAAGTCTTACTACCCCCCGTAAGATTTTGGTTTAACCCATTATAGCGCGTTCACTCGAACGGACGTTCCTTTTAGTTAATGCAAAGTAGCACTATTTGTATGTTTATAGAATGTTTTTCTTATTTAAATTACCCAACGGCCTGATCCAATAGGAGCGAGCCGTTGGTGGCGGGAACCCCACCCTGTACAAGAAATCCTAGTCAGACACGTACGCGAGAGAACCGAGTCAGACCTAAGATCGGATTCTAAGAGGCAGAGAAATAAAACCGAGTCCCACCGTGAGTGTAATTGCAGTTCCTTACCTCCTTTTTTATGACTCTCTTTAAGTAAACCATCCCAAAGAAGGGTCACAATTTGGTGGAGAATCCGGGTAGGGAACCTTAGTCAAAAAATACTCAAACATGGGACCCGCCGTCCGCCGGCCCGAGGAGGCCCGTCATCGGTTGGCCTGAGGACCCGTCATCGGCTGGCCTGAGGATCCGCCGTCCGTCGGTCCGAGGAGACCAGTCATCGGCTGGCCTGAGGACCCACCGAGTCCGCCGGCCCGAGGAGACCCGTCATCGGTTGGCCGAGGACCCGTAGTCGGCTTGCCCGTGCACCAGTCGTCGGCTGGCTGGAGGACCCGCCGTCCGTCGGTCCGAGGAGACCAGTCATCGGCTGGCCTCAGAGGACCCGCCGTCCGTCGGTCCGAGGAGATCCGTCATCGGCTGGCTGGAGGACCCGCCGTCCGCCGGCCCGAGGAGACCCGTCATCGGCTGGCCTGAGGACCCGCCGTCCGCTGGTCCGAGCACCCGTCGTCGGCTTGCCCGTGCACCCGTCATCGGCTGGCTGGAGGACCCGCCGTCCGCCGGCCCGAGGAGACCCGTCATCGGCTGGCCTGAGGACCCGCCGTCCGCTGGTCCGAGCACCCGTCGTCGTCGGCTTGCCCGTGCACCCGTCATCGGCTGGCTGGAGGACCCGCCGTCCGCCGGCCCGAGGAGACCCGTCATCGGCTGGCCTGAGGACCCGCCGTCCGCTGGTCCGAGCACCCGTCGTCGTCGGCTTGCCCGTGCACCCGTCATCGGCTGGCTGGAGGACCCGCCGTCCGCCGGCCAAGAAGACCAGTCATCGGCTGGCCTGAAGAACCGTCATCGGCTGGCCCAAGGAGACCCGTCATCGGCTGGCCTGACACCAACCGTCTGCCGGCCCTAAGATCCGTCATCGGCTGGCTCGAGACCCACCGTCTGCCATCCTGTGAGCCGCCATCAGCTGGCCTGAGGACCTGCTATCGGCTTGCTTATGATCTGTCACCGGACGCCACTTCGTCGATATTTACCATAGAAACCACCATCGGTTCTTCAGAACAAGATTCTCAAGACTCTGCACCGAGGACTAAAGTCGGGGAAGTACTTATTGATTTCCATTGAAAACAGTGGCTTGTCCGCAAAAGGACTGCTATGCTTGATCGCTATCTGGGGTTTGCTGGATCTAACAGTACCCAAATCGAACAACCGCTTTAGTAGAATCGAACTGAGCATAGCCGTAATCCTGAAACTGTTGTCAAAGTTACAGTCATGGCAACCTCCAGTAGGCACTCCTCTGGGAAACGTCCGGCTCCCTCTGCTAGGCCGGACAAACTGACTACGTCACCCCCTGTATATCCACCAACCCTCACCCCTCAGAGACAATATCCTTCTCCGAGGAGTTTTGGTCACTCGCCACAACCAATGCCCTCGGATGCTATCCCTAACTTCCAGTCCTTACCCGAGAGGTTTGTGGCTGACCTTAGAGACTTGGAGAGACGAATATCGTCACTTCCTGGTTTGAGTGAGGAGCAACAACCCCCAACTTCGTCTCCGGCACACCCAAAGCTCCCGAAGACACCAGGCCCCTTCGGCTCATCCCCTCATAGTCGACCAACAATGAGTCCCTTTCAGTTTCCAAATCCGTCACCACAATATCATCAAGTGAAGAACGTCCAAGTCTTCACAGGCCGGGAAGGATCAGCAATCTGCATTGACGACTGGATCCGAGACACGAAGTACCTGATCGAGTCCACGTCTATGCCAAACCATATGCAGTTCTCAACTATCGTAAGGTATCTCGGT
This sequence comes from Luidia sarsii, assembly GCA_949987565.1. NCBI lineage: Eukaryota > Metazoa > Echinodermata > Asteroidea > Paxillosida > Luidiidae > Luidia > Luidia sarsii. The sequence goes on from OX465118.1 coordinate 4,173,719, forward strand.
GGTGCTGCAAGGAAGCTGGTTCTGAACCTCCCACCAGAGCAGCAGACGCCCGGCTACGCCTTCGCAGAACTTCGAGCCCAGTATGGCGATGTCTCACTTCTCGGTGACCCTCTGGCCGATTTCTACGAACGCTTTAGGTTGCCCAAGGAATCACCTACCATTTACGCGGTTGAACTAGAGGCCACCTTGCGGACAGTTGAAGACAGGATCAACCGTGGGCGACCCTTGCCGACTCGTAACCGAATGCTAACCCAGCAATTCATGAGAGGAATCAGGGACGAGAGAATCATTCAAAGACTCGCTCCGATGAAACCTCGGGAGATGTCCTTTCGTGAACTTCAAATGGAGTTGAGACAAATTGAACGTGAGGCCAGAACAGCATCTTTCTTCAAGCCGGATCAGAAGATTCAGAGCCAACATGCCCGGTCACAGGAATCTCCTTCACAACAGAAACCCACCAAGCCACAACCACCCCCTCAAACAACTCCACCACCTGAGAAACCCCAGCAATCTAACCCCGAACTCAAAGACCTCATCCAGACTGTTCGACAGCTAGCAGACAAAGTCGACCAACTGTCTTCAAAACGAAGTCAACCCTACTCACAACAGAAGACAAACTACTCCACTAACAGGGTCTTCGTGTGCCATCGCTGTGGACAGGAAGGTCATATTGTCAGAGGTTGTAGGAACCTACCGTTAAACCATCAAGGCCCGCGGCCGGAGGGCACGCCGTCGGAGCCACCAACACCAACGGCCCAATAGCTCCCTCTGCAAACACCAGGCAGCATACTTCTCCTTCAGAGCACCAGACGCTCATCGGGCCTAACAATGAGGACCAAGTAGATGTCGAGGGAAAAACATATACCGCCTTGATTGACTCTGGTTCTCAAATTACGTCTATATCCGAGGACGTGTGGAGAGAGCACCCCAAACTTCAAAGCAGGCAACTCACCCCCGTCGATGTGACCATTGAAGGTGCCAGCGGACAAAGAATACCTTACCTAGGAGTCATCCCCGTATCTCTGATGGTCCTTGGCATCGTCTACGAGGCAGTTCCAGCTTTTGTTGTCCCCTCTGATAGCTACAGAAAACGAGTACCCATACTCATTGGCACAAATGTCATTCGTGCCTCGAGACGAGACCAGAATATAGCGGGAGGCGCTAAATTCATGGATTCCATCGAAACTCAGAGTGGGGCTTGGCACACCGCCTACATGAACATTTCAGCATCAGAACCAGGTGACCATCATGGTAAAATTGGTTATGCCAAGTATGTTGGTCACACCTCCAAAACTATACCGCCAGGAAGAGACACAGATGTCGTTTGTCGAGGGCCTTGTGGCCCAAATGGCCAAACCTACACCGCACTCGTAGGAGGATGTCCACGGAGTTCTCCGAGTCTGAAGGTTTGCTGCTTGGTAACCGACGTCAGCCAAAACCGGAGAGTCATTGTCAGGGTCTGCAACATTTCGGCAAAGCCTATTACCATCAGGAAGAACACGTACCTTGCCCGCCTGACTTCTATCCTTCGAATAGACGATACTTCCTCTACTTTGGAAAGCCCTTCTGGAAGATGCACCTCCGAGAATCTCCCAACCATAAATACCAAGAACATCACGGCCCAGGAAATCCCTAGTCCGATACCATTACTTGACCTGTCAAAGGCAGCTCTTCAAGATGAGCATCAGAAGAAAGAGCTTAATGGTCTCCTTCGGAAGTACTGCGATGTATTCTCAACCAAACCACTAGACTTCGGCCGTACGTCAACTATAAAGCATACCATCCCTTTAGTAGATGAACAGCCATTCCGACTCCCTTACCGGAGGATACCAGCCTCTCAGTTTCAGGCAGTGAGAGAGCATATCAAGGCTATGGAAGATTCTGGAGCTATTAGACGTAGCAGCAGCCCTTATGCATCGCCCATTGTGATTGTTCACAAGAAAGACGGTTCGCTGCGGATCTGCGTTGACTTCAGACAACTCAACAACAAAACAGTACCTGATGCGTTCCCACTTCCTCGTATTGAAGATGCGTTAGACGCCCTTGGAAATGCTACTCTGTTTTCGACGCTAGATCTCACATCTGGATACTGGCAGGTCGAGGTCGATGAGAAAGACAAAGCAAAAACCGCGTTCACCACACCCATGGGTCTCTTTGAGTGCAACCGGATGCCCTTTGGTCTTCGGAATGCACCTGCGACATTCCAGCGGTTGATGCAGACCTGCTTTGGCGATGAACACTACTCAACAGTCCTGTTATACCTAGATGACATCATAGTCTTCTCCTCCACGTTTGATGAACATATCCAACGCCTAGACAGAGTGTTTGGTTGTCTCCGCCAGCACGGCCTTAAGCTAAAACCATCAAAATGCTTCCTGTTGCAAAACGAGGTGAAGTATCTAGGCCATGTTGTATCCTCAAAGGGCATCTCAACAGACCCAGACAAAATATCACAGGTGAAAGACTGGCCGACACCTACTAGCCGCAAGGAGCTTCAGCGATTCCTGGGGTTTACAGGCTACTACCGACGATATGTGAAAGGCTATTCGACCATCGTTGCCCCGCTATTCAGACTTACATCGGGAGACCCCAAAAGAAAAAAAACAGGAAAGCAGAAGCCCTTCAGTCCTCTTCCTCCCTTCATATGGACCGATGTATGCCAGAATGCAGTGGACGTACTTAAACGCCATCTCACGTCGCCTCCTATTCTCGCATATGCAGACTACTCCATTCCGTTCACCCTACAGATCGACGCGTCTGGAGTTGGTCTCGGCGCAGTCTTGAGCCAAACACAACGTGGCAAAGAGCGTGTAATTGCCTATGCTAGCAGAGGACTGAACCCAGCAGAGGCTCGATACCCAGCACATAAACTGGAGTTTCTTGCTCTCAAATGGTCTGTGACGGACAAGCTTCGCGACTACCTCTACGGCAACGAATTCTCCGTCCTGACTGATAATAATCCCCTTCTCTATGTCACATCATCTGCAAAGTTAGACGCTACGGGACAAAGATGGGTCGCCGCTCTATCGGAGTTTAACTTCACTATCAGATACCGGCCAGGGAAAAACAATTCAGCGGCAGATGGTCTCTCCAGAAGACCACATTCCGACTCATCAAAGGCCTCGCAGCTGTCTACTAGAGAAGCAGTCATCCTATCGCCAGATGTCGTTCAAGCTATCTGTTCTGGACACCCAGCAACCCAACAAGCATTTCTCGAACCACCATCAGTCCAATGTCATGTTATTACCGGCAAGCCCAGTGTGTCTGATTCAGATGATCCATCGCTATATCTGGCAGGTACAGAGATGTCCAGCATTCCAAACTACGAGCTTGCAACCTCCCAACGAGATGACCCTCACATTCGTAGGATCATTTTGTTCCTCGAACAGAACAAAAAGCCCAGTACTCAAGAAAGGACACGTGAACCGAGGGAGTTCTTGATGTATCTCCGGCAGTGGGACAAACTCCAGCTAAGGGATGATATCCTGTATAGGGTTCGGAGAACAGTACCTGGAGAACCCACATATCAGCTAGTTCTACCAAAAGAACATAGAGCAGCTGCACTAACTGGTCTCCATGATGATCTCGGTCATCTTGGATATGAAAGAACTATTGACATGGTTAGGCGCCGATTCTATTGCCCCAAAATGGCTGACGAAGTGAAGGACTGGTGTGAACGCTGTGAGAGGTGCTGCCTGCGTAAGACACCATCAACCAAGGTCAGAGTTCCGCTGGTTGGCATCAATACTAGCGAACCTCTTGAGCTCGTCGGGATAGACTTCCTGAAGCTTGAGCGCTCAAAAGGTGGAATTGAGAACATCCTTGTCGTAACCGACCATTTTACTAAATACGCTCAGGCCTACCCAACACGCGATCAGAAAGCTAGCACCGTTGCCAGAGTCTTGTGGGAAAACTTCGTACTTCACTATGGATTCCCTGTTAGGCTACACTCAGATCAAGGCAGGAACTTTGAAGGACATCTCATAAGGGAACTCTGTAAACTATGTGGCGTCACCAAAAGCAGAACCACTCCATACCACCCATAAGGAAATGGTTTAACTGAGAGGTTCAACCACACCCTCTTGAATATGCTGGGAACACTTGACAGCGACCAAAAACGTGATTGGAAACAGTATGTTGGTGCCATGACGCATGCCTACAATTGTACATGTCACGAGTCCACCGGGCATGCGCCTTTCTACCTGATGTTCGGCCGCCATCCTAATTTGCCAGTGGACCTCATGTTTGGCCTCAAGCAAGGCCAGAACGAAGATCCACCCTTATATGACGAATTTGTCGAAACTCTGAGGAAGGGTCTACAATCTTCGTACAAAGCTGCGAGTGAGATGGCGGTAAAAGCAAAGGCCAAGCAGAAGCGTCTGTATGACCGAGGCACAAGAGATGCCCCCCTTCATCCGGGCGACCGTGTCCTTGTTCAACACAAGCATAAAATTGGCATGCAGAAACTTGCAGACAGATGGGAAACTCAACCGTATATTGTTGTTTCCAAACATTCTGACCTCCCTGTATATGTCATCTCACATCCTGTGTCCGGCAAGAAGCGTACGTTCATCGCAATATGTTAACAGCATGTTCGTTCCTTCCAGTGTTCCCATCATGGTCGAAAACGAAGCAGACGTACGCAACAAGCCCGAAGATGACGCGCAAGGTGTTAACACGGGAGACAGACCAGAGGATAAACTACCAGTTTCTGGTGACATGCAGTCCCAAGGCGAGGGGACAGGCGATGACACTAGTGGTGACGATGAAGCCATTGCCGTAACATTTAGTCCCGTTACACCACAAGCTTTAACAAGGTGTCCTCGCGAAATATTTCCTTTACAGGAAAGTTTCCCAGGGAGAGAAATCGAAGCGTATAAATCGATTACCCCCGCAGTTCCCAAAGCCGAGGAGGAAGCTACAAGTTCTCCTTCAGAACGTTCCACGCATTCCCCTTCAGAGCTCTCTGCTGCTGCACCCTCCCTCATGTCAACAGACAATGACCTCTCCTCCGAAATTCCAGAACAGGTCCTCTCACATGTGTCTTCCTCAGAGTCACCAGAATTACCAATGCAGAGACCTAGACGTATTCGTCGACCTCCAGACAGACTGTCATATGATTTTCTCGGGCAAACCAAACAACACAGAGTAATAGGAAATTGTATGGATGATTTATGTGTGTATAAATATAGATTAAAGGCCGGAAGGAAGCTATGGAAAAAATGGAAAAGCCCTAGAATGGCCGAGACAAGAAGAAAGATTAGTGTGAGATATTTTTTGAGGCAACACGGTAATATAACCCTGTAATAAATAGCCTAGTCTTGATTAATTTAACATTGATTGTTTAACTCAGCTCAGACGAAGTTCAGTCTGACCTGCATCTGAATGATCTAAGATGCATGCTGATTTGATCGAGAAGATTTAATTGTTCTCTCTTTTAAATAATAGTAACGATATCATCGAAATGTGAAAACTGTTCTAGAATTCCAGCTCTGGTGAAGTTGAAGCCGGCTTGATTTGACAGAAATTTAATGGTTTATACTTAAAATGCGATTTCTAGAATATGCAAAAGAGCGTAATCCACGTGAATTATTATTATTTTTTTGCAATGAACTGTATTGTATAAATAACTTTTGCGAGGCCCCAATTACATGGTTGGATAGAGAGTGCCTTATGAGTTAAAACAACAAATCAATGTGAAAATGAGTGTTGTATACTATTGGAACTTAAAGCAATCGAGGTAAATGTTTGTATCATATCGATTAAGGGTAGTTCTACCTTCAAATGACATTATGAAACCAGGGCCCGGTTTAATGATGCGATCTCTGAAAGTAGTTTGATGCAAAGCATGCAACACGTTCGAATTTGAAGTTCAATTATTTTTGTATAAAAATCATTATTTTTGTAAATATCTAATTTAGTATGCTAATTAATGAATGCTCATGCAAATAGAATGTCGTAAATTAGCCAACAAGAAGACAATGTATTTGAAAAAAGCGAGGACGTTTTTTTATTTATTAGAGGGGAAAGTGTCACAAGTTGAAGTCTTACTACCCCCCGTAAGATTTTGGTTTAACCCATTATAGTGCGTTCACTCGAACGGACGTTCCTTTTAGTTAATGCAAAGTAGCACTATTTGTATGTTTATAGAATGTTTTTCTTATTTAAATTACCCAACGGCCTGATCCAATAGGAGCGAGCCGTTGGTGGCGGGAACCCCACCCTGTACAAGAATTCCTAGTCAGACACGTACGCGAGAGAACCGAGTCAGACCTAAGATCGGATTCTAAGAGGCAGAGAAATAAAACCGAGTCCCACCGTGAGTGTAATTGCAGTTCCTTACCTCCTTTTTTATGACTCTCTTTAAGTAAACCATCCCAAAGAAGGGTCACACGTGTATTAGCATACATTAGCATAACAAGAGGGGACCTAGAAATCTATACGGGACAATGGAAGACCTTGAAGTCTCTACGGGACAATGGGGGACCTACGAGTTCCGATCGGCCAGAGCAAAGGGCGTCAATGGTCAGAATAATGGTGGAACTAAGAGGCGCGATTGGACGGAACAAAGGGTGTTAATGAGGAGTCCGAGAGTGATTGATAGAACGGAACAAGGAGGTGATAATGTGGAGAAGACAAAATGGCGGACCTATGAAGGCTAATTGCAAAACTATATGAGGGAAACAATTAAAACATTGGATCAAAACACATATGTCGATCATTCGAAAAAATTTAAGGAAACAAAATGGCTGACCCCCAAACCCCCTTGCGCGTGAGTGGGACGGGAAAACAAAACGGCGGATTAAGAAATTCAAACCGGACAGCGTGTATGTCAATCATATACCGGGAGAAATGATGGACCAATAAACTCAGTCGGAGGGAGCGTGAGTGGGGACGGAAAAACCAATGGCGGACCTATTAACCCTGATTGCAAAACGCATAATCAATTATTCTGGAAAAAAAACAAAAAAAATGGCTGACTCCCTAAAAACAAAACAAAACAAAACAAAACCTGACCGCGGAAAGTGCGTGTGTGCCGGATGGGGGAAATCAAGAAATCCAAATCGGACAGCGCGTACGTCAATTACACGGGGAAAATGTTGGACCTATGAACCCAATCGGCCGGAGTATGAGTTGAACGGGAAAAAATCGGCATACATAAGACAGAATGAGATGTGAGGGGGACGATCGGAATGATGATGCATGGTCGATGTATGTAAAAAATATATAGTACGATTAGTCCTGAAAAGGACTGTTTTGCTTGAGTACTCACGGAAAAGCCACGGTCAGGCAGACGAAGGTGTAAGCAGACAATTTGAAACACTTCTCTCTTTTTTGAAAATGTGGCGGCCCTGAAAAGGGCCGTTTTGTTTGAATACTGAGATGGAGCGCTTCAGACGAACATTCCCAAGCCCATCTGCGTCATGCAGAGGAAGGTGTCGATATCCATGTGGAATGGATTCTTGCTGAGCCTGTATCTTCTGCGGGCTTCTTGTTTAGGAATTCGGAGGTCCTCCCTGCCGCAGCAGACGGCTGGCTAGGTGGTTGATGCGATGCCGAAGCGTCTCAGGTGGCAGTAGGGATACTGGTCCTCCGGCCGTTTCCTCCTCGTACTGCTGAATAAGATCGAGCAGACGGCTTTCTGAAAAGGCTACCTCATGGCTTCCCGCGGGTTGATGCAGCAGGGACGTCTCCTCTTGGGTAATGCTTAAGTCATTACGATGGAGAAAGTTGGCCTCATTATCAATCTTGCTCCTAAGTTTTTCCAGATGTTAGAGAGGATATCCACGGCGATTTTCTTCCTGAAAATCATAACTCTTCCGCGAAAATTGATCATAGATGCCGGCCATGGGGGTATAGGTTTGGTTGGGGGACGAAGAGATTGTGGGGAACGCCTTATTTGATTGGTCCTCGATGAAGTTTGTGTGGGGGGGACCTTATTTGATGTTAATGGTCTGAACAGTGAGGGGACCCGTAAGTCCCTTTAGGTCAATGGTGGACCTACGAGTCTTGATCGGACAGAACAAACAAGAGTTCTTGGTCCGAATAATGAGGGGGTCCGTAAGCCCCTTTAGGTCAATGGTGGACCTACGAGTCTTGATCGGACAGAATTTTTTTTTATTGGTCCGAATAATGGGAGGACCCGTAAGCCCCTTTTGGTCAATGGTGGACCCACGAGTCTTAATCGGATTAGTGCTATTGGTCGGAATAATGGGGGGGGGGGACCTGAAAGTCTCTACTGGACGGGTCGTGCAAAGGGTGTCGATGAGGGTGCAGCGGCGTAGCCAGGATTTTTTTCATGGGGGGGCGATGGGGGGGCTGCCAAATTTCGTGGGGGCGGACTGTAGTTTGGGCGTTTTTTCGGTTTTTCAAGGTTTTTCGATTTTTCAAGGTTTTTCAGTTTTGACTTGGAGACGGTTTTCGGTTTTGAGTTTTGCAAAACCATGAATGTTTAATCACCTTTGTTTTTCTTTTTTCACATGAGTTAAAAATGCAATTAATTAAGGCAATATTGTCGACCAAATCGTCATAAAAAACGTCTTGTGGGATTGTACTCGTCCTCGTGATTTGTGCACGCTGCGAGACCACCGTCCAGTGTGTGTGCACTCAGTACGTCCAGAATGATTAATAGACTTTCACCAGTCTTTACACACTTGTTTTCTAACAAATAATGTAATGTTTATTGCATGTGCAGTTTATAGAGCTCCGTATGATAACAAGTTACCAACGATGTTTCGCGTTTCGCGGTCAACCGAAGTACAAGCTCCGACCAGTCCAACAAATCAATGCCGAACGTGTATAAAAAAATATATTTGTCTACCGGATATAAACTAAAGATCACTCGACTATACTTGTAAAGGTTTTCAAAAACCCGGGCTTGTGAAAACATATTAAAGTAATGTGTCTCTTAGAGCGGTTTGAGAGGCGTTATAGCGCGACGAAAATCGTTCAACTTGACCCCAAAGCCGCGCGTTATGAAACCTTGGACAAAATTGACGCGCAGTGCACCCGACGACTGAGACAATTTTCAATAATTTATTTTATGTGAGAAAGAAATGTTTCTAGAATTCAAGAAAAATTTAGGATTTGCCTGATATTTTTGGAGATTTCGGAAGTTGAAAAGTGCATACTACGCGGCCATTTTTTGCTTCAGTGAGAATCACAGATTTCAATAATGGTTACTTGTATTACTCACGTTTGGGGAAAAAGGAGAAATTTACCCTCATTTGATTGAGAACATTCACTCCCGTGCGACGGGCCAAAATTAGGCGGCCATCTTGGATTTCAAATTGAAACGGTTATACCGTACAAGTATACACGCAAATCAGTGACGTTTTGACAGGTCCGCGAGCACCTTGACATCATCGGTTTACATAAAACGTGCACAGTAATACTGTGCTCGTCGCACGGGATAGAATGTTCTCGATCAAAAGAGGGGAAATTTCTCCTTTTTCCCCAAACGTGAGCAATACAAATGACCATTACTGAAATCTATGATTCGCACTGAATCCACAAATGACCACGTAGGATGGTGATACGGGTGTTTTCGGCGGTAAATCTGGGGGTTTCGGTCGGGTAGTTTTTCGGTTGAAATGTGTTAGCGGTTTGTACTCACCAGCTAGTCCAAGTAACTTGGACCCTTACAATCGCCCTTTTTTTAAATTTTGAGGGGTCGGGCGATAGTATAGGCTCCAAGGAATCCTGCTGGAAAACTCGGTAAGTAACTATGTGTTCGACTCCATGACTACCGGTACCCCCGACCAAAACCCCCCAGATTTTACCCCGAAAACACCCGTGAAACCGTCCCACGCACCCATCTTTGGATTACGTGAGAATCACCGATTTCAATACTGGTTATTTGTTTTACTCACGTTTGGGGAAAAAGGAGAAATGTTCGTGTGATTCTCACTTAATCCAAAGATGGGTACGTGGGACGGTTTCACGGGTGTTTTCGGGGTAAAATCTGGGGGTTTGGGTCGGGGGTAGTCATGGAGTCCAACACATAGTTACTTACCGGGTTTCTCAGCAGGATGCCTTGGACCCTCCTTATATCGCCCGACCCCTCAATTTTTTTTAAAGGGCGTTTGTAAGGGTCTAAGTTACGGTAGGCTCGGACTACGCACCAGCAGGGTTTGGACTCGGTTCGACTTGGACCTTACAGTCACCCGAACCTCAAAATTTTAAAATTTGATTAAAAAAAAGGGTGAATTGTCAGGTCCAAGTTACTCGGACTACAAATTACCCTCAAATTGAAGCCTGTATATTCCTCTTTCTTTCCATACCACCGTTTCAAAATTAATGACTAAGGAATAATATCAAATTACGCGGAAACAACATTCTGAGATATGGAACTATAACTTAGAAACGCTGAAAGTGCATTCAAACCGGTACCGATCGAAAGCTAATTGCATCGTGCATCCAGATAATGGCCGAGGTTGAAAAGTGTAGCACATTTTATTATGACCGTTTTCCCTTCGCGACGTTAGAGACCTTGTCAAGTCTAGGTCTAGTTTCCATCTAGTGAAGCCATATAAAGGATCAGTGGGGCCGAAACCAGACTACGCGCAGCTTTGCAACAAGACACAACACGTCCTTGCACACTGTGTACATGTACAGTGTACATGTACAGTGTACAGTACATGTACAATGTACATGTACATTGTGTACACTGAACATGTACATGTATAATGTACATGTACGTGTACAGCGACCGCATGGCTGCATACACGTACATGTACATTATGTACATGTACATGTACATGTGCACACTGTACGTATACGCTGCGCTACTCAAGCCTCTGCAAGATCATCAGCACTCAGCAGCCAGAAGTTGTTTTACTACCGAAAAAAATGAATTGGGGTAATAATTGGGTTCTTAATTTATCTTTAGAATTGTGTGGTTTTGATTTTCTTTTGTTTTTCATTGAAAAAACTCAACTCCCAGTGGGGGGGCGAGTGGGGGGGCGACGATCTTTCATGGGGGGGCGTACGCCCCCCCACGCCCCCCCCCCCCGTAGCTACGCCGCTGCGTATACGCCCCCCCCCACGCCCCCCGTAGCTACGCCGCTGCCGTCGTGATCGACGATCGTCTGTCTTCTGCTGGGTTGGCAGTACACAGTTACCCCTCTGAGTACACTGACTTACAGGAAGGGGACGTAGGCCTACACAGAATTATCGGTAACAGAAATAATTGAATCAATCATAGTAACAAGAGCGAAAACTACACCAATCACATCAGCATTACACAAGTCAAGTAAACAATGCCCTGCATCCAACACTCACTGTATAGCGTCCACCCCTACAACTTTGTAAGCCCTATGCAGCTACGATTCAGCAACGCAAACTAGCGTCAGCATTACACGGCCAGGTAAGACATGTACGATTTACCACTCGCAACGCACACTAGCGTCAGCAACGTACAGGTACGCCTCCGGTAAGCCTTGTACGAATTTCTACTCGTAAAATTAGCGCACACTAGCGTCAGCAACGTACAGGTATCCTCCAGTAACCGGTTTTCGACGATATAAGGACTTTTCTTCAAACTGAACAATGTGGACGAAAGTATCACACTAAAAGAGGTCTCAGTCACTTTCTCCACACCATAGACTATTAGAATAACCATAGAGAAGGTTGATCAAGCCTGTCACTTCCGTAGGATTACCCGGTTTTGTTGACGTCAGCGGCGCACCGCGCAGTAAGCACCGAATTGCATCGCAGTAAGCAAATTAATTGGGGTAATAATTGGGTTCTTAATTAGCTTTTCCGCCGCTTCCAGGGAAGCGGAAAAGCTATATCTTTTGTTAGGCTTTTTCTTAGTCTTCTTCTTCTTCTCCCCCAAAGCCCATAGACAATGCACAGGGGTTTTGTAAGCACGACTTTGGTCATTGAACAGACTTGGATTTTTTTCAAACGTGGCAAATGCATAAAGCCCATGCTGAAATTGATCCTAAACACCTTGATGTCATCATGACGTCATCACGTGTCACGTGACCTTGCTTTGAAGGGGCAAATTTCAAAATCCATTAAAAGCAAAAGTGCAAGTTCGTTTGGTTTCAACTTTGCACTGTATCTAAGTTGGGAAAAGGTGTATCCAAAAATTGCCATCGATTGACCGTGACGTCATCTCATGAATATTTATGAGCTCATGAACTTTTCAGATTTTCACATTGAAATGAGCATATTTGGCCAACGGAGCGAGATTTTTTTCATTTTTTCTTTGATATCTATTGGGGACATGGTTTAGAAACACCTTCCGGAGCCAAAATGTCGTTACGCAATCATGACGTCATCAAAATGTGTGATTTTAAAACACATATAAGGCATTGGCCGATCATCTCGAAATTTGGTATGTAGTTAGCTATCGTGCTAGACATTCCAAATCTAAAGTTTGGAACCGAAGGACCATTGTTTATATTTTTTATGAATTTTTGAATACCACACTCGAGTCCCATAGGCTTTGTGCACAAAATATGTACATGCGTTTTGGAGTAGGAATGGGGCTATTCTATGACTTGTTACAAACAGAAGCGGAAAAGCTCTATGCTCTGTTTCACAACAGACATATATTTCTCGTTTATCTTTAGAATTGTGTGGTTTTGATTTTCTTTTGTTTTTCATTGAAAAAACTCAACTCCCAGTGGGGGGGCGACGATCTTTCATGGGGGGGCGTACGCCCCCCCACGCCCCCCCGTAGCTACGCCGCTGTGAGGGTGCCACCGTTAAGGGTTGGGAGGAGGGAGACGCTATACCCATGCTAGAACATTGACGGCCATTTGCTCATTTCTAAAGATTTTGTTTCAAATGACAATCCAAAAATATACATCAGAATGAATATATGTGACACATTAATGCTTCGTTATTTCATGTTTTCTTTTTTATTATCGTTTTGTCGAAACCATCCTCCTTTACCATGCAACGGATTCGTTCGAGACGAAGAAATGATTCATTTGAAGTTAGCAAATTAGCCACCATCGATGAGCATGTTTCATATTACATTTTATTGTATTTTAATTACTTTATTGAAGTAAATGTTTTTAAAGCGTCAGGATTCTCTAATCTCCCAGGTTATCTTCCGCCGCATCAGGTTGGAACAGGCCGAGAAATTCGGCATGTTGTTTAACCATTACCCTGTTTAGGGCCTTGTAAGGTTTCGTGCCTTTATTTACATAGATACTCTCAAAAAGCGTATCTATGGCCATAGGTCTACAATCAAAACCGGTAAAATGGACACCCCTGTTGGGTATCACTTCAATCTCCCTGATCATTCGATATCAGATATGAGTGTACTGGGCATAGAATCCCTTGGTCACCGTAGTAATGCTGTCCGTCTAAGCCGTGAGAAAATGTGGATGAAGCGTCTTCGGACTATTCAACCACATGGCCTCAACATCCAGGAGGGTAATGACTAACACCATGCAGCTTTCTGATAATCCTTTTTTGTGTTCGCTCCGTCACACTTCTCTCTTTGATCTTTCCCCCTCTTCTCACTAATCCCTACCCTACTCCTTGCCCTTCCCTTGGATCTCATCCTACCAGCTTTACTCTTTGTCCTTTGTTTCTCACCCGTGTCCTATTCACTCTCTTCCCCCTTCCTTCGTGTACATGTATCTGTGTTGTCCTTGTCACTCTGCCTTTGAGAAAGGTCCTGCTAGGATCGAAACGTCAGGCCCACTAAATTTTAAGTTTACTATAGTTACCTATTTATTCATCAACCTAGGACTGGAGGAACAGGCTTCTGAGTCAGTGTTTTTCACTTTTGTTCATCCTGGCCATCTTAGATTGGATTGTCCTTACTCTGCTTGTCCTTGGATTGTCCTTACTCTGTTTTCTCCTTCCCTCTTACCCTCCTGTCCAATTTCTTCCCCTCATCCCCAGTCCTTGCCCCATTTCTTCCCTTCTCATCCTGACCTATCACATCTCTGATACATGTGCATAATATTCTCCTTGTTGGGTATTTATTCATAAATTTATATCCCATCTTTAATTTCCATGATATCCCATGAAACAAAGGACAAAGAGTGAAGCTGGTAGGGAGAGATCAAAGGGAAGGGCAAGGAGTAGGGTAGGGATTAGTGAGAGGAGGGGGAAAGATCAAAGAGAAGGGCAAGGAGTAGGGTAAGGATTAGTGACAAGAGGGGGAAAGATCAAAGAGAGAAGTGTGAAGGGCTGAACACAAAAGAAGGATTATCCGAAAGCTGCATGGTGTTAGTCATTACCCTTCTGGATGTTGAGACTATGTGGTTGAATAGTCAGAAGACGCTTCATCCACATTTTCTCACGGCTAAGACGGACAGCATTACTACGGTGACCAAGTGATTCTATGCCCAGTACACTCATATCTGATATCGAATGATCAGGGAGATTGAAGTGATACCCAACAGGGGTGTCCATTTTACCGGTTTTGATAGTAGACCTATGGCCATAGATCCGTTTTTGAGGGTGTTTTTGGTCTCGCCAACATACTGAATATTATAAACTCTACAAGAGATGAGGCATAATATGATGTTTGAGGTAGTGCACGTAATAGAGCCATAGGTCGTGTGGGTAGTTCCAGAAGAATGTCCATTGAAAGAGTCTATTATTAATAATAGATAAACGAGAGAACTCTCGAGAAAGCGCGTGCTTGTGCGCAAGCGCGATTTGATAGGGACAGGGTTGCAATGGGGACTTTTCCATACCCCCACAATTATAAGCGACGATACATCGAGCGGTCTTAATAGATCACAGGGGTTTACTGATTCTCCCCAAATCCATGGGGATTTCCTATTCCATTAAGAAAATACTCACCTCCGATACCTACAAATGCATTTCCAATGCGCATGCGCAAGCTTCCCGCTGAAGTAAACAAAAGACGCAGTCACCCCTATACACTGCACGACCCTCAAAAGCCCATGTGGAACGTCCTTCTTTTTTTTTTTTTTTAATCATGGGAGGGATGGTATCGGAGGTGAGTATTTTCTTAATGGAATAGGAAATCCCCATGGATTTGGGGAGATTCCATAACAGAAAATACATCACCTCCGATACCTACGAATGCAGAGTAGCACCGCAAGGAGAAGGGGAGGGAAAGTTGTGCAGTGTAAAGCCCTGGAGAGTTTTAATCTTAACTACGTCTGGGGAACCAGACATTAAGAGAAAACTGTCAAGACATACCAGAAGGCTGTGCTCACAAACCACTCCTTACGAGGATGAAGGACAGGCTTCATGGCATCTCCGGGCTGCAGATCGCGCCGCTGAATGCAGCACCTGTCTGCCCATGCGGCCGTCTGCTTGGAGGACGTCCCGCAGGTAGCATGATGTGAACGTCGATGCATTCTTCCAGCAGGCTGCCTGCATAATCTCTGAAATAGCAACCCCCTGAAACAGAGCCAATGACGTAGTCATGCTTCTGGTCTGGTGGGCTTTGACTGAGGTTGAAGACAACCTCTGTGGTCTCGGCCGGTCCAGAGGATGAGATTTCTTCTGCTGTGGTATCGGCCTGACCGAAGCTGGAAGATGGGGCTCATCCAAAGCCATAAGAGGTACTGCTTGTACCTGTGGCTCCTCAGCCTGGAAAGATGCTAAAAGCACCTGTGGCGGCTGGCATTGAACCTGAGACGCTGCCCGCGCCGTTAGCGGTTCGCCTGGTAAGGAGGTACCGGTAGGTGGGAGAGCCTCCCCTGTCTTGCTGCCGGACCAGGCGCTGGGCGAGGTTCAGCCTTGGAAGATGCTAAAAGCACCTGTGGTGGCTGTAAAGGAACCTGAGACGCCATACGCGCCGTTAGCGGTTCGCTAGGCGTAGGAGCTGGTAGAGACTCTTCCTGTCGTGTTGTCACGCCAGGCCCTGCTCCCTGTGGTCTGTTGGGACATAGCTCCGAAGCTGAGACTGGTAAAATAGCCTGTACAATTCATCGGGCTATCGTTGTCCTGGAGGCTGCATGATAAGGGCGAATTGTTGTAATGAAGAGCTGTGTTACATCCCCTCGTAGCTCCTTCGTACGTGAGACATAAAATTTTAAAATTCGTACAGGGCACCATAGCTTATCCTCCTTTACGCTTGAGAAGGCAGTTAAACTCGGGACAAAAATGTCTGGGGGTGAAAACTGAGGGGACTGGTTCTTGGTTAAAAAACTAATCCTGGGAATAAGGCGAACACCACCTGGTTCCCAGCGTAGGTGGCCTCGTTCTATTGACAGTGCATGAAGTTCACTCCTGCGACGGGCTGTAGAAGCTGCTAAAAGGAAGGCAGTTTTAATTGTTAGATGTTGAAGAGTTGAAGACCCAGCCGGTTCAAAGGGGGGTCTTGTCAGCCTCTGTAAGACCTCAGTGAGATCACAGGAAGGAGCAAGCTGCTTGACAAGGGGTCTTTCTACCCATATGCCCTTGATCAGATGCGAGATGGACAAGTTGTTTGACAGCTTGGAACCATCGGTAAACCCATCATGAACTATTCCAATAGCCGATCTGTAGCTGCGGATTGTGGCAACTTGGAGACCCGAAGTGAAAAGATGGAGAAGGAAATCACCCATTTCTGTTAAAGATGTAGAGTGGGGATTAAAACCTTTCTCCTCACACCACCTGAAGTATCGTTGTAAGCGATTGTCATACGTTCTTCTGGTAGACTGTTGTCTGCTCTTCGATGCCATGGATGCAGCTTCCGTCGAAAGGCCAGCTGCTCGGAAGGATGATTTGATAGCATCCAGGCACAGAGATGAAGATTGTCTGGGTCTGGGTGTACTATCTTCGAGACAGGCTGGGTGAGTAGATCTGGGCGTTTCGGGAGCATGATGGGTGATTGAATCAGAAGGTCGAGGAGTCGAGGAAACCAGGGTTACCTTGGCCAGAGGGGGGCAATTAGAATTATCTTGCAGGTTTCCTTGCTGATCTTCTCGAGAACTCGTGCTAGTAAGGAAATTGGTGGAAAATCATACCCCAAGATGCCTGTCCAGTTGAAGCTCAGGGCATCTGCTGTCCAGGCTAGAGGATGAGCGTGCTGGGAACAGAAGGTTGGAAATTGGTTGTTCAGGTGTGAGGCAAACAAGTCTATGTGAGGTGTGTCCAGAAGATTGAATACCTGCTTCACCGTGGCACGATGAAGGGACCACTTGGTGGGGACAGCTCGACCCCGTGAAAGGGCATCCGCAATGACATTCTCTTTTCCCGCTACATGAACAGCTCAAAGAGAAATCTGATGAGAGATGCACCAGGTGAGGGGATGTCTGCATGCATAGAGAGGGGGAGTGTGTGCCCCCTTGACGATTCAGGTATGACACCACTGTGGAGTTGTCCGATTTTATCAGTAATAGATGACCTTCTACTCTTGATGTAAAGGCAAGGAGGGCCTTCTGTACTGCTAGGAGTTCTAGCATGTTGATGTGGAGGTGCTGTTCTGTAGGAGACCAGGTTCCTGCTACAGATAGGTCTCCCAGGTGGGCACCCCATCCAAGTTGTGATGCATCCGTGGTCAAGGTTGCTGTAGGCTGGGGGCGCGGGAACGTTGTGCCGCTGACCAGGTTCTGTCGATCCAGCCACCATCTCAAGTGAGATCGAATTAGGGGATTCACAGGGACTAATGTCAATGTGATGTAACCGAGGGCGGAAGTGGTACAGTAGATGGAGTTGAAGAGGACGCATCTGCATCCTGCACCATGGCACGATGTCCACCATACTTGCCATAAACCCAAGAAGACGTAACCAGGCCCTGGCTGGTAGTGCTGTAGTGGAGAGGAAGAGGTGGATGCATTCTTCTAGGGCTATACAGCGATCCACAGACGGAGCCGCTCTGCCTGACACCATGTTGAGGGATGCTCCCAGGAAGGTAGTGTTCTGAGAAGGAACCAGACTGGATATCTCGATGTTGATAATGAAACCCAACTCCTGTGTGAGGTGGATGGCTTTTGCTAAGTCCTGGAGGGTGGCTAAGTAAGATGGTCCGACCAGTAGCCAATCGTCCAGATAGACATAGAGATGTACTTGTTGACGACGGAGGGCTGCTGCTAGCACCTTGGTGATCCTTAGACCCGGGGTGCAGTAGACAGGCCGAAGGGAAGACATCGAAATTGGTAGGTTGTATTTCGATATCTGAATTGAAGAAATCTCTGGTGGTCTAAGTGGATAGGGATATGGAGGTAAGCATCCTTTAGGTCCATGGATGCAGCCCACCAACCCTGGGGATGAGACTGGAGGACTGTAGCTAAGGTCTCCATCCGAAACCGCCTGGGGCGGATGAAGGCATTTAGAGGGCGAAGGTTGATAATGGGTCGCCATTCGCCGGACTTCTTCGGAGCTAGGAAGATGGTCGATGTGAACCCCCGTGTTGCCTGAAGAGGGGCAGGGATAATAGCTCTCTTCTCTAACAAGGAATCTATTTCTCTTTCGAGACAAAGTCTCTTGTCGGGATCGGCCGGTACTGGGGTAGGGTGACTTGGAAAAATGGTTGGAGGTGGACTCGTAAATTCGAGGAGGTAACCTGACGATATGGTCTGTAGCACCCATGAGTCTGTTGTAATTTTGGACCAGTTGTGGGCAAAATCCATAAGACGTCCCCCTACCGGTCCTGAGGTGGAGGGAGGAAAGACGAGCCTGTTTGTGACGTCATTGTCTCTTAGTCCCTCGAGTCCCCAAACCCCTGGTCGGGCGATTGAAGCTGGGGGACGCTGAGGAATGGGGGCGTTGATAGGCCCTTGCCGTCGTGGTGATCTTTGGTCGGTGAGGCTGGTTTGGGTAGGAACGGCGAAAATTAGTCCGATTGTTTCCGCTGTCTTTCCGAGGCACATGAGTGGGTGGCACGGTGGGTCTGCTTGTTGGACGCCGGTGCAGATTCATCTTTTCCTCCGTCTTCAAACGCTTTGCCTCTTGAAGCAAGACCTCCTCAAATTTGGAGTCGAAAAGATCATCGCCAATGAGAGGAAGTTCTTGAGCCCTGTGACGGCCAATAAAGCTGGTCCATGATTAGTGACCGACGTAGTGAAGATGAGATAGCTGAGGTAGTGGCAAAGGCCCGCAAGCAAGATCCGAGACAGTCATCAAGGAACTTGAACATCACAGGGAGGAGATCAGGGTCAACTGTACCTGGATCCTCGGAACTCCTAGCTAGAGCGTCGGATAACAAAATGGAGGTATTGCAGACTTGAGCTCCATGGCGTGAATGGCGGTCTAATCGCTCAAGTGCTGAGTTCAAGTCCTTAGTACGCTTATCGGGAAAAATGCTCTTCTTCGATGGTTTTCCTGAACGTAGTTTGTCATTTACTACAGAAGAAATGGATGGAACAGTGAAGAACTTTTCATAGTCCTCTGTACAGGATCTAAATAGAGAAGATTCCTGTGTCGGTAAATTTGCAGTCGCCTCTTCTTTTGTACGCGTGTGAAAGCGTCTTCAATGATGTCAGAACAAAAGGCGTCCACTGGAGTAGTAAGTTTGGGTGGAGGGGGGGTTCTAGCCGATTCTCGTCGGAAGGATGCACGAGAGGGTTCCTCACCAGAAGGGAGTGGAAGTTGTAATAATCTGCTCATTTCAGGGATGACTAACTTCCCTCGGTGAACCATAGACATATTCACTCGTTCGGTAAAGTCCTGGTCGGAGTCGTCAGAACTATGTGAAAAAGACTCGGATCGCGTCTCCGGGGCATGAAGCGGTGACCGTGAACGAGGACGAGAACGGTACGCGTCCGGGGAAGGTCGGTAAAAATCATCGTGATACGCAAACTCTCTCGGAGGGGCCATGTGAATGGAACGTTGATCCATTGTCATTGGATAAGTCGAGTCGACATTCCTTGGATCGTGGTGAAAATACGACCAAGAGGGAGCCTGAGAAAATGATGAAGGGTGTGTCGGGTAGCCCTTGAACTCGTTCGAAGAACGTGGGATTGAAGGATGTTGTTCCAAAGGGGTGGAAATCGGGCGATCGTAGCTCAAAACGACTGTATTTCCAGACGCACTGCTAGTGTTGCTGGCGCTGGACAGCGAGCTAGAAACCACTGGCGGTGTGTTAGCGAGGCAATCCTGCCATGCCGTAAAGTCCTTCCAATCCATGGCGGACCAGCCGGAACAAAATAATTCCACAAGTGTTCTCTCGGGTGCAGAGCCGACATTTCTGGCAGGTAGAGTGGACATCGAAGTCGAAGGGCGACGGTTGACCACCGCAAGATCTGCAGTTGGTTCTCCTAAAGGACCCTTTCTGAGCTGAATCCATGTCGTTATTCGTAGTATAGCGGGAGTGTCGAAAATACAGGTCCGACTGCTTGGTCCAGTGTATCGCAAGGGGAGCAATACAAAAAGACGTGTGCACACACCAGCGCGCTGAAAAAAGAAGGACGTTCCACATGGGCTTTTGAGGGTCGTGCAGTGTATAGGGGTGACTGCGTCTTTTGTTTACTTCAGCAGGAAGCTTGCGCATGCGCATTGGAAATGCATTTGTAGGTATCGGAGGAGATGTATTTTCTGTTATGGAAATTAAGATTAATACATCATAAACTTACAAATCGTTTGCGGGAACGATGAGGATGTTAACAGAAAATAAGTGGGTTTCTGGAGTAATGCCATGGCGTACTGGTGCTCTCTGCCACATGTGTACCTCAGACGGCGCGATGAAGACTAACACTGCATGGGTGGGGCTGTTTACCATTTTATATCAGCGGCCAAGAATTACCATGGGGGTTCGCTTACGTAATCGAGTCTTAACAATACAGTAGGACGGCGTCCAAGGCAAGAATTCCCATCTCATATAGGGCTTATGCACCTGTTGCAAAGTCAACTTCTTTTGAATGAGATTTGGAGGATTTCACTTTTCACGGTGAGGATAGCAGAGGAGTTCCTCCGGTTCTTTTCAGAACCACACTATGCAACTTCTTTTGCGGAACTATTTCTTCAATTCAACGGGGATTCTAATGGGGTATATATAACACGGTTATGCCCTACGTGATCTTTTCCTTCTTGTTTAAAAACAAAAAAATTATTGGGGGGGGGGGGGTGAACTCCTTCTGCGGTCATCTAGTCACTTACTGGCAATTGGATAAAAAAATAGAGCGTCTGTATCAGTACGATATATGGAGGTAGATCCATGGTTCATCGGAGCTACCATCCAAAATAGAAATGCGATACGTTGGGGCAAATACCTAGCTAGGCCAGTGGCTGGTACATGCATTTCAAAAGGATACTGTGTCCTTAGCAACGAAAACATGGATTCAGTAATGTATAATGTGAAGATGCAGGGCCGGCTATTCATCGTTTGGAATGAATTTGAAAATATTGTAGCTTAATTGTGCGCCCTGGCGAAAATCAAGTCAGGCCTGCATTAGTTAATGCGACAATGTGATGGCACAACGCGATGGCACAACATTGTGCTCTGTTCGTCAAAACGTCGACTGAAACCCTCCAGTTCTTCTCAGAACCACACTCACAAATGAGCAACTTTGTACATTGTGTCCCCACAAACATAAATACACGTAATCAGTACTTCCAACATAAGCAGCCTAATTTTATTAGCCTAGTCTTATTTCTGACACCATGTACAAAAGTCTACTTCACTCGATGTAGGTTCTGAGGCGATGCTTTATTAGCATGTGGTACATTGTGCATATACGGGAGCCTCTATGTGCCATACGTGACAGTATTGATAATAATTATATAATAATTACATATCAGATACGAGTGTTCTGTTCTGGGCATAGAAACACTTAGTCATCGTAGCGATGCTGGAGCATAATGAAGCATCTTCGGAAAATTTAATGAGATATGGCCTAAACATTCAAAAGGGATATGATTAACATGTTGACTACTATAAATCAATAATAGTTAATACATCTTTTGTGTTCAGTCCCCCAATTCTGTTTGGCTCCTTCCCTTTGATCTTTCCCCGCTACAATCTTATCCCTACCCAGCATCCTGTCTTTCACTTTGTCCCACCCTACCCGCTATTCTCTTTGTCTTTGTC
Source organism: Luidia sarsii (assembly GCA_949987565.1). Taxonomy (NCBI): domain Eukaryota; kingdom Metazoa; phylum Echinodermata; class Asteroidea; order Paxillosida; family Luidiidae; genus Luidia; species Luidia sarsii. Next base: position 4,195,629 of record OX465118.1, read on the forward strand.
TTCCCTGTCCCAATTGCTCTCCTCTTCCTATTTCTTTTGTCCTTGTCATTCTGTCTTTTAGAGAAGACCTGCTAGGATCAAAACCATCAAGGCCCTCTAAATTTGGGTAATTTTAGTCATTTAATCAGTAAGCAGATTGGAACTTTTTTGTACACACTGCATTAAAAAAAATATTTGTATATTAAATGCACTCCTTTTTGAAGGATGCCTGAGTATCAAAAAAACAGCTTGCTTAACCCATAAACCAAATTACATATAACATTAACAACAAAAGAGTTAATGTGGAGGTTCAGGTTTTATCAGTGGTCCGGTGTTTTGGCCCCGAGGCAGACTGACCAGTGGCTGTCAATGTGCCAGCTGGTAGGCATCACCTGTGGCCTGGCTCTGTATATATATCCCCCAACATGTACAGTATGTAGACTCAGAGATGCAGAGATGTTTGACATGCATGGGCATGGAGCCCTGGCTGGTCTTGGTCCTGGTATAGCACATCGTGACTTCTGGTGGACCTGAGGCCTGACACTTTGGAAAGCCTGGTACTCCCCTGGATCCTGATGGACCCGGAGCCCGTTTCTCTCTGTTTTCAAGCATCCTGAGCTGGTGAACCATCTGTTCTTTTCTTGTTCGAGTTGGGTTCAAGTTCCATTCATTGTTGGCTTGTGGAATATATCTTGCATCCATTAATTGAAGATGGGCCAACTAGTTATTTTAGTTTCCTGTGTCTGTCATTTGGTGACTGGGGCGCCGGCAGAGGCGGTTGGGGTTCTTTTTTCCTCTATTCTGTTCCCCTTGCTTTGGCATTGTTCTTCGGTCCCCGAAGAGAATAAACAACATCATTCATGAGAAGTTCTTGTGTCGGAAGAGTCCGTTTCAAGTTGTCACCTCCCCTGTCCCCGCCTACGCTGGACAACCCCCGTACTGGAACCTTCAAATTCCCTTTACATTAAAAAAGGTGCACCCACTTTGTGTGATCCCAGAACTGATGTAGCTGATTGTACATTATCTGAATGGAAATGGGGTGTGATCACTGGTGATATATTTCAGTTATGGGTAAACAAATTCTGACTGGCGCCCCTACCCGCAGCAATTTGGAAAGTCAGCCATATTGAACCAGAAGTCTTAGGTTCAAGTCCCAGACAAGTCAAATTTTCACCAAATAATTCAGCTTACAATCATACTTTTTATAAGCATAAGGATGAATATCGGATGTAACAAACCAAACAAACAAAGGAAAAAGAAAGGAAAAAGTTTGCAACATTTTTGTATACCACTTAAAGGAAAAACTGACTAGGAGATATGGCGGCAATTGGAGGCAGTTAACTCCCTGGAGATATGGCAGTTAATGGTTTCATTGCCTCCGACTGGCGCCCCCTTCCCGACAAAGACTAGTTGACTATTCGGGAAGGCCACCACCTACATGTAAGGGCTGGATATGGAAGAACACTGGTACGTTAATCCAGAGGTCTCGGTTTCAAGTCCGTCCAGTTGAAGCAGTTTTCAGTCACTTTTTCCTTTGTTTGTTTGAATTGGAAAACTGCATCCACTTGTGTGATGTGTGATCCCCGAGTTGCTAAGTTGGAGCTGCTGTAGCCAGGTTTACAGCAACTGGTTGTTTGCATCTGAATACAAGTGGGGCAATACATTAATTCAGAGGTCTTTGGTTCAAGTCCTAGTCCAGTCAAAGTATTCTTTGCCATTTTTTCAATTTATGTAACAAACTACTTAACAAAACATCAAAAATAATGATGATAAAGAATTGCAACTTCAATCAAAATAATCAAATCGAAGACAAAAAAAAAAAATTCACAGACTTCAAATTAAAGTGATCAGTGTTCAAAATCAATGGGACTGATGCTTCAAAACAAGAATGACTAAAAATCTTAACAGTGGAAATGTAAAATGTTCATTCCACTAGCTTTATTTTTTTTCTCAAAATGTCCTCTTTGATAATTGTTTACATGTACACAATCAATATAATAAAATAATTATATCTATGATACATATACTGCAAACCATAAATACGTAATCAATCAAAAGAATACATTTGTTTGAAGGCCTTTTAAATTCTACTTATACTCTTCATTAAGGGCTCGTCCAATAATAAGTCGTCTTATTTCACTTGTCCCTGCACCTATCTCATACAGCTTAGCATCTCTGAGGAACCTTCCAGTGGGGTAGTCATTGATGTAACCATTACCACCTGGCAAAATATCAATGAATGAAACAAAAAAGATTGGCTATTTGCATCTGAATGAAAGCGGAGGCGTGATTCCTTGAGATATAGGTCAATTAATGGTTGAATGCTACTGACTGGCGCACCAATCTCGGCAAAGATTAGTTGACTGTTTGGGGTCACCAGCCAAGGCTTGGATAGCTCAGATGGTAAGAGCACTAGTGTGCAAAACCAGAGGTCTTGGGTTCAAATCCAACTCCAGGCAAAGGTTCTTTGCCATTTTTCAAGTTCCCACTGAGTTTTTCCTATATTCGTTAAATAAAAAAAAAACAAAAAAAAAACAAAACAACCCTGCACCCACTTTGTGTGATCCCTGAGCTGCTGTAGCCACTAGCCAGGATTACAGCATTTCTTTTCTGCTATTGTGGGACCCTTACTGTTGAGACATCCTGTTCGTATGTCACACAGTCCAACAGTCGCCGAATAGACAGTTGAAATCCACCCACTGCCTTCACTGCAAATTGTAAACTTAGTTGGGGGCGACCACCTACAAGATTTGTCCATCTGGAGTGGAGGCTAGCAGTGAAAGCGCATCAGTGCATGTGCTCTTCAGACACAAAATACACATAGTCATGCTACACTCCCACTGCACTGCACACAGGAGGATCATCCCTTGACAAAAGTCACATATACATGTATGGGCAATTCCGTATGAGAAGAGGCAAAAATGGGAAATTTGAAAGTTTATCAAATACAAATATAGCATATGTTTTAAGTAGACAACATTCTATATTTTAGTGAATAGAAAACCGTTTGTGTGTAACTTGAATAGTTTTTCTGAAATCTATGTTGGAGCTTCGGGCATTTTTTAGGCTTGAGAATTGAAAAATATGGCCCAATTTAATTAAAAATCAATAAATCACTTATCCCTGAACTTATTCCTATGTATTCTTTGTAGTTATGCAGGTAAATGGATAACAATCATATTTTGTAAATCAGTTACTACACCTGGATTTAGTATTTGCGGGATCAATATGACGTAATTTGCGCTGATTTCTGTGTAATTCCGTTACCAAAATTGGACAAAAGTTTTAGCCAGGATCTTAGGGTTTGCTGAATTATTTTGTACCGGTAATTGTAAATTCTCTGCCTTCATTTGTTCCTTAAAACCCCAAACACCAAATTAATTAATATTGTAACCCTTTCCTATGAAAACACTGGTAACGGAATTACATGGTAATGGAATTGCCCTGGTAACGGAATTACATGTTCTCTGTTGTGAAGCCTGTAATTCAAAATTTGAGAATGTCAGCCCTAAGGTGGATAAGTTGGATGACAGGAATGTAACTTGCCAGTATACTGTGACTTAGTTCAAAGCTGTTAGCTTTGTAGTGCTTTCTACTTAGTGTTACATTAAATGCTTTGTTAATACTAATAGTGAAGTTTAGGATGAACTTGGTCATTGAATTATCTACATACACCTGTACATGTACTTTGTAGATTGTACTGTATACAATGTATGAATAATGCATTGAGCAAATGCACATTGTGTATAATTATACATGATACTTCAACCAAAACACAGTGGTACATGTACAATGTATCCCCGACATGCAAAGTTCTATCAGGAAAAAAAGAACAAAAAACTGTTCCTTTATACTACATGTATAGTTCACATTTTTATAACCAAAGTGCATAATGTTTTCACATAATATTTAAAAAAGGGTGCTTTTGTATTGTTACATGTATCAAATGCTTCAGTGTCATAGATTTCAACTGGATGGATACTGTAATTTGGAATGTTTGTAGTTACGTGAGAAAAAGCCTCAATAGTGTAATTCCATTACCATGTACATTTTTGTATATATATAATTTAGAATGACTGTCTTGAATTTTGGTTGCAATTAGTGTTTACACATTGAAATAACATTTTGGATGCCTTTCAGCTAATCTGCTGTTCAAAAACTGGTGTATTTTCATATAAATTTCAGAAGACGTAAATCCGTTACCATTTTCGTAATTCCGTTACCGCTGCATTTTTTGAAAACACTGTTGATTGTGGAGTAACTAGTATCTTACATTAGAAAAAAACAATACCTAGATAAAGTTAATGAAACAGGTAATGAAATTCCAGTACAATCAATTCAAAAAATATTCTAAAATTCAGAGGAATTCATTTGAAAGTTGAAGGTAAAACAACAGGTCCATTTTCTGACGTAATTCAGTTACCAAAGTACCACACCTGCTAGCATTTTCCATGTCCATAATATTTCATAAATTCTGGTTTTGTATGGTAGCAGGTGTAACTCCATTCTATCCATTCTATGAAAAATTATGAGCAAAATTGCTCTGAATTGTAATTCCGTTACCGTGGAATTGCCCGTATGCCAATTGTACACATAGTGCGTGGCGTGGGGTTCTGGGCCCACCCAAAGGCCCGAATATTTTGGACTTAAGATGCTCTCTACTGCATTTTAGATAATTTCCTGGGCTTTTTAGGTACTTTTTTCTCAGGAGAGAATATTAAGAGATTCATTTTTTGGGGGGAGATATCAATATTTCAACAAATGACCAGATTTTCTTTCTAAACTAATTACTACGGTAATTATAGGCACAAAAGTAGTCATTTCAAGATTCAGACATGCAATTACATGTAGTGACTGAACTAAATCAACGATTTAAACAACTGTTTATTAAGTTTTAAATGAACATAATGCAAACTAGAGATTTATGTTGGCAAACGCTTTTCCGCATCTGGTTCTCCCCCCCCCAAAAAAAAAATTGCAAAACTGCGATTCGAACCCATACCCTCCATTTCTACCCCTAAAAGCACACACATATTTTGTGCACAAAGTCTATGGGACTTAATAATGATGCTAAAAAATCATTATAATTTTAAACAATGTTCAATCAGTGCCTAACTTCAGATTTTGCATTTCTAGCAAAATAACTAACTGCCCACCAAATTTCGAAAAAGATTGACCAATGACTAATATGTACTTAAAAGTTATGCATTTTGATGACGTCACAGTTGCATCATGTCATTTTGGCCCCGGAAGGTGCTTCTAAACCATAGGCCAGTAGATATAAAAGAAAAAATGAAAAAAATCTCACTCCGTTGACAAAATATGCTCAATTGAATGTTACAATCTGACAAGTTTGTGACCTCATTAATATTCATGAGATGAAACCATGATCGAATGATGGCCATTTTCGGATACAACTTTTCCCAACATAGATATAGTGCATTGAAACCAAACAAACTTGTACTTTTGCTTTTAATGGAGTTTGAATTTTGCCCCTTTAACCACTTCGTTTGACTATGAGACGGCCGGGGCCCTCCGGGAACCACTATTGTCCACATTTTAAACAAAGACTCTTTTCAGCTTAGAACAAAGCGATACGAAACAGTACAAAGACCCTTTTTGACGCAAGTTGCCACATGAATTGCAAGATTAGCAGCAGTAATTGTGCAATTGTGGGACCTTTATTGTGGATGATCGAGGGATTCTGCTGCCGCTGAAAGCACGCGGGGGACATTGTATTGGCATGCCACACAGCCCAACGGTCGTCCGTCAAGCAGTGGAATTCAACCCATATTCTTCACCACAATGTCTATGGGACTAAGTAATGATATTCAAAAAATCATAATAATTTGCAAACTTTCAGATTTTGAATGTCTAGCACAATAGCTAACTACACACCAAATTTAGAGATGATTGACCAATGGCTTACATGTTTTTCAAAATAACGCATTTTGATGACGTCATGATTGTGTACTGACATTTTGGCCCTGGAGGGTGTTTCTTAACTATATCCCCAATAGATATAAATGAAAAAATTAAAAAAATCTTGCTCTGTTGGTCAAATATGCTCAATTGAATGTAACAATCTGAAAAGTTCATGACCTCATTAATATTCATGAGATGACGTCATAGGGCAATTTTTGGATACACCTTTTCCCAACTTAGATATACAGTAGTGCAAAGTTGAAACCAAACAAATTTGTACTTTTGCTTTTAATGGAGTTTGAGATTTGCCCCTTTAAAACGCTGTCACGTGACACGTCATGACGTAATACACATTTCAAGGGTAATGTGCATAATTTCAGCAATAGCTCTATGCATTTGGCACTTTGATACAAATCTAAGGTTGTTTAATGGCCAAAGTGGCTCTTACAAAACCCATGTGCAAAGTCTATGGGATTTTTCTGAAAAAGTCAGAAAAAAAAAATCTGAACAAAAACAATAGCTTTTCCACTTCGCGGCAGAAAAGCTAAAAAAGGGCTTTTCTGCTTCACGGCGGAAACGCTAAGAAAATTTGATCAAAAATAATAGCTTTTCAGCTTCGCTGAACAAAAACAATAGTTTTTTTTCCGCTTTGCGGTGGAAAATGCTTACAGACCTGAATCCATGAGCTCCATTCAGTTGTAAGGCAAAAATGTTAGCTTAAAGGAATAAACAAATGTCATTGTGCGCGAGACAAAATGCAGTGACATGGCAATGAGAAATATCGTCCCCGTGTGTGGGGTCGATCTTGTAAGTTCTGCGAATAATGGTGTAGTATAAAATTGTAACCTTTGTAAATGTAGCCCCCACTAGCATATTGAGCACACGGGAAACACACATGCGCGCATGTGCATACATGTACCGGTACATAATATGTACATGTACAACAGAGGTTTAGATTTCATGTGACACCAGCCACGAGGAATGTTCGGTGCTGATGCATGTACACATGTACTGTGTGCAATGTCGTGTGGTGCACAATGCATGCATGTACTGCACAGAAAAATGTAGGACTATTATCTGCTTTCTCATTTAGATTTTGCCGGACATGCAAGCTGCATCATGTAAGATAAATCAAAGCCATACTATCATAATTGGGCAATTCCACGGAAATTCGGACTTTAAAAAATCAAACATCTAGATGTGCCCATTTAAGGTTATTATTGGATAGTGTACATGTTGAGGGGAGCAAATCAACACGTTTCACGTAAATAGCAATAATAGTTTTGGAATACCAACATTTTGAATGACTACTTAATATTTCCTATTTTTCTCACCATTTATGACAAAAAAGTAAAAACCAAATTCCCATCCAAAATGTAAGTACAAACAGCTAGATATTATGATGCATTTATAGCATAGATGTTCATAATTAATGAGAAAAAAAATTGTTCATGCGTCTGCTTCCAAGATTTTTCTGCGGTGCCACATATTTTAGGGGTATTTTACATGTAATGTGAGTGACGAAAAGATCATGTTTTTAATGTAAATTTGAAATATTCCAATGCACAACTTTGTTATTGTTATTTTTCCTACAAAGTACTTTGTCTTGATATGGCAAGACACCTTTGGGGGTAAAGGGTACTTCCTTTGGTAATCAAGGAACATTTCAAAGGGGCACCCAGGCCAAGACCAGGGGAACACAGTTTATGGCCTCCATGGCATTCCTGCAGTAGCCTGATGACCAATACTACACATGTACATGTAGTACAGGACTGTACTTAGATTACCAACCAAATTAGGTTACTTTTATGTATCATCATTTGTGGTGTTACAATGTATCAGGTTAAATATATGCTAAAACATTGGTGTTAAAAGTAGTGTATTCTACAACATGTAAATCTGAAAGGAACAGAGACTTGTTTTAAGGAGGCTCAAGTTTAGGCCTACATGATTGTTTTCTTTTCTTTGCAATATGAAATTCAATTATTAGCCATCACACTATCAGACTATACAATTGTTTTATCTTGAAACATACACTGTAATGATTTGAGAATTTTCAAATGGTTATTTCAACAAACTAACATTCACAAGTTCATATTAATGTGTAAAATAAAGAAAATTGAACATTCCACATGATTTCCCATATTTGCTGGTTCATATGATCGCCCACGATTTGTTTGTAAATTAAATTTGTGGTTTTGGGGTTTAACTTGTTAAAACAATTTCCCTAAAAGTTTCAGTTACATTATATGACACATAACTGTGTATCTAATGTTGGTATTGGCATCATCTTTTAATCAATGGTTGTCAGAAACTTGTACGCCTTCAGATTTTTTAGTTATACTTTGCTTTAGAAAGTGAAAAGAGGAAGTAACGTGAGTGACGTAACTTGAGTGACGACACCTCCTTCCAAATTAATACCTCTCCTGCCAAAGCCATGCCATTATTTCAAGTAAAATGTTTTCTGATGTTTAGCTATAGCCCAAATGTAAATAATAACAGTGGCACTTCACTGATGAATCCAACAGTTTGAGGAGACTTTAACAGTAAATCAACACCCGTAAAAGACCATGTCTTTTTTGTGTAACGTAAGTGACGACCAATAAAATGCCTGTCATAAAAAAGAGAATGAACCGTTTCAATTTGTCTTTACATTATTGAGAAGACTTTCTCTCCAGGCCGGGTTGTAGCTCTTTTGAATTAAATTCATCAGTTATTTTTGAAGCGTTGAGAGACCAAAGTAGCCTCCTGGCCCATAAATGTAACGTGAGTGATGGTGGAATTGCCGAATTATATTTTGGGGATGAAAAAATGGGTATTGGTCCTTTTGTTTGCATATCGGGAAGAAATAATTGTGTATAGGGCCGATACGCACGTTTGTACATGGGGAGAACCCTGATTATAAATCTAAAAACATTTGTTCCTGATTGTTTAGCAAGTATTCCTTTATTTGTTTCAGTTTTTAAATTTACACTGTTACAAAAATAATCCCATCAGAATATGGTCATGGGCACTGAAAAGCTGCCTGCAGAGAAGTAAAGAAAAGTGTTTTCTCTTACCTAGGCACTGTATCGCATCTAGTGCCATTTGTGTAGCATTTTCTGCTGTGTAGAGAATGACTGCAGCACAGTCCTTGGCACTAACAAATCCCCTGTCTGCTGCCCTGGCCACATTGTACAAATATGACCGGCACACATTTACTCTGGTGTACATATCTGCCATCTTGCCTTGCATCAGCTGAAACATATGAATTACTATGTAAATACAATTGAACATAATTATCTTTTTGTTTAAGATGCATAATTTCTATATATTGCTTGGTTATGTGTAATAATTTTTGGACATAAAATATGTGTAATGTTGTGATATAGCACACAATAGCAGACTAGTATGCGAGTTGCACACTCTACAGTTTGATTGCAATTCTCAGTTCGTATTCTAAGTCTGAGTTCATATTCCAAGTCATCCAGGTCCAGTTTGAGTCAAAGGTCACAAAGGTCAAGTGTCAGGTCTGAGACAGTTTCAAATTTATTATGCTATTAACGGTAATAGGACTTCCAGTACTCACACAGTTTATCAAATAAATTACCAGTAGTCTGAGTCATGGAAGAGAAGACCGAGATTGGACTTGAGACTTAGTCACACAAGTCTGCACAAAGATGGTCATGGTATTTGAGTTAGTGTTAGACAACCAGTGATCCACCTACATGTACATGTATAGGGCAGTGTTCGTGTGTGTGAAACCCGGTGATCCACCTACAGGGTAGTGTTTGTGTGTGTGAAACCCAGTGATCTACCTACTGGGTGGTGTCCGTGTGTGTGAAACCCAAAGATCCACCTACGGGGCGGTGTTCGTGTGTGAAACCCAGTGATCCACCTCCGGGGTGGTGTTCGTGTGTGAAACCCAGTGATCCACCTATGGAGTAGTGTTCGTGTGTGTGAAACCAAGTGATCCACCTACGGGGTGGTGTTCGTGTGTGTGAAACCCAGTGATCCACCTACTGGGTGGTGTTTGTGTGTGTGAAACCCAGTGATCCACCTACGGGTGGTGTTCGTGTGTGTGGAACCCAGTGATCCACCTACTGGGTAGTGTTGGTGTGTGTGAAACCCGGTGATCCACCTACGGGGTGGTGTTCGTGTGTGTGAAACCCAGTGATCCACCTACGGGGTGGTGTTTGTGTTTGAAACCCAGTGATCCACCTATGGAGTAGTGTTCGTGTGTGTGAAACCAAGTGATCCACCTACGGGGTGGTGTTCGTGTGTGTGAAACCCAGTGATCCACCTACTGGGTGGTGTTTGTGTGTGTGAAACCCAGTGATCCACCTACGGGTGGTGTTCGTGTGTGTGGAACCCAGTGATCCACCTACTGGGTGGTGTTTGTGTGTGTGAAACCCGGTGATCCACCTACGGGGTGGTGTTCGTGTGTGTGAAACCCAGTGATCCACCTACTGGGTGGTGTCCGTGTGTGTGAAACCCAGTGATCCACCTACGGGGTGGTGTTCGTGTGTGTGAAACCCAGTGATCCACCTACGGGGTGGTGTTTGTGTTTGAAACCCAGTGATCCACCTACGGGGCAGTGTTCGTGTGTGTGAAACCCAGTGATCCACCTACTGGGTGGTGTTCGTGTGTGTGAAACCCAGTGATCTACCTACTGGGTGGTGTTCGTGTGTGTGAAACCCAGTGATCCACCAACAGGGCGGTGTTCTTGTGTGAAACCCAGTGATCCACAAACGGGGCAGTGTTCTTGTGTGAAACCCAGTGATCCACCAACGGGGCAGTGTTCTTGTGTGAAACCCAGTGATCCATCAACGGGGCGGTGTTCTTGTGTGAAACCCAGTGATCCACCAACAGGGCGGTGTTCTTGTGTGAAACCCAGCGATCCCTCAACAGGGCCGTGTTCTTGTGTGAAACCCAGCGATCCATCAAGGGGGCGGTGTTCTTGTGTGAAACCCAGCGATCCATCAAGGGGGTGGTGTTCTTGTGTGAAACCCAGCGATCCCTCAAAGGGCCAGTGTTCTTGTGTGAAACCCAGTGATCCATCAAGGGGGCGGGGTTCTTGTGTGAAACCCAGTGATCCACCAACAGGGCGGGGTTCTTGTGTGAAACCCAGTGATCCATCAAGGGGGCGGTGTTCTTGTGTGAAACCCAGTGATCCATCAAGGGGGCGGTGTTCTTGTGTGAAACCCAGTGATCCATCAACGGGGCGGTGTTCTTGTGTGAAACCCAGTGATCCACCAACAGGGCGGTGTTCTTGTGTGAAACCCAGCGATCCCTCAACAGGGCGGTGTTCTTGTGTGAAACCCAGTGATCCACCAACGGGGCAGTGTTCTTGTGTGAAACCCAGTGATCCACCTACGGGGCAGTGTTCTTGTGTGAAACCCAGTGATCCACCAACAGGGTGGTGTTCTTGTGTGAAACCCAGTGATCCACAAATGGGGCGGTGTTCTTGTGTGAAACCCAGTGATCCACCAACGGGGCGGTGTTCTTGTGTGAAACCCAGTGATCCACCTACGGGGCGGTGTTCTTGTGTGAAACCCAGTGATCCATCAACGGGGCGGTGTTCTTGTGTGAAACCCAGTGATCCACCAACAGGGTGGTGATCTTGTGTGAAACCCAGTGATCCACCTACAGGTCTACATGATTTTTCCAATGTATCCATAGCCAGCTAACACTAACTAAGATTTTCCACCTTTAACCAACTCAGTGGTGACCTCAAAACAAGAAATGTATCTAGTACAATTCCACAGAGTGCAGAGGTTTGGGTTGGAAAACATTCCAAACATGCAAGTCTGATGATCTTGTTTTTTATACCTGACATTCTGCTGTTCATTTTTCACTAACCTGAAATTCACCAATAGGTTTCCCAAATGCAGTCCTTGTCATTAAATAAGGAACAGTCACATCCAAGCATGCCTGCATTATCCTAATTAAAGAGGTGGACATTTAGTAAGCAGTATTAGTGGAGCATTCACTTTTGCCAAAGGGTATTTGTGGTTTGGAAGGAAATTAAATGTATTAAGTTTGAGTAAAATAAAATTTCAAATATTCTTAAATTCTTTTTAGAATGTTCGTAAGCAGATTACATGAGAATCAAATTTCATAAACCTATCAGATCTTGAAGATGAAATACTTACCCAACTGGTCCTCCTGATAAAATCAATCTCTCCAGGTCAAGTCCACTCATCAGAACATATACACCTTTGTTTAAAGGTCCCATGACGTTATCAACTGAAAGAGAATACACATTTGTGATGTGATAAGAGACACTCATGACAGCCTTTCTAAAAGCTTCATTTTACTCTTCCTTGTGAGCAACATTATTTTATTAATATATATTTTATTATACATGTATCAAGATTTTACCTGGCACTTTGCAGTTCTCAAATACTAATTCACATGTATTTGAACCACGCATGCCTAACTTATCCAGCTTTGGTGATGTGCTGAATCCCTCAAAGTCCTGTAAAAAATAAAAATAAAAATTAGACGTTAATTGCTCTTGTGTCTTGGTATAAATTCAACAATGGTTTAATCTGAACAATCTCTACTACTACTATTAAGGCCCATCGCTCCCAGTGGAGCATAGGCCATCAACAACCCCTCGCCATCGCACTCTGTTCTGGGCTGCTCTTGTTATTTCCGTCCAGTTGGTACCCTGCTGCCTAAACTCTGCCTCAGTGTTCGCCTCCGTCTGTTGCGAGGCCGGCCTCTCTTTTTCTCTTTCCCTGTGGGTTCCAGGTCAGGGCTTGGCGTGTGGTGCTGGATGCCGGTTTCCTGAGGGTGTGTCCGATCCAGCCCCACTTCCTCCGCAGTATCAGCTTGGCCACTGGCTCCTGTACCGCTCGCTCCCACAGGTCTTCATTTCAGATCTTCTCCGGCCATCGGATGTTGTAGGTGCGCCTCAGACAGGTGTTGAAAAATGTCTGGATCTTCTGCTGCATGGTCTTTGTCGTCCGCCATGCCTCACATCCATAGAGAAGGCTGGACTTCACACTGGAGTTGAAGATGCGGAGTTTGGTTCTCATGCTGATCTCTCTTGATGCCCAGATGCTCTTGAGGGTGACAAAGGCTGCTCTTGCCTTGCCGATCCTGGCTGTGACATCTCGGTCTGTGCCCCCCTGTCGATCGACCAAACTTCCCAGATAGACGAAGGTATCGACCTCCCTGATGGGCTCTCCACCAACTGTGACTGGTGTGTTGGAAGTGGTGTTGGTCCTCATCAGCTTGGTCTTCTCCTTGTTTATCTAGAGTCCTGTCCCTGCTGATGTGGTCTCCAGTCGAGTTGTCTTGTCCTGCATTAAACTGTGGTTGTGTGACAGAAGAGCCAGGTCATCAGCAAAGTCGAGGTCATCAAGCTGCGTCCAAAGTAGCCCGTTCCTCCTGTATGATGTGGTGGTCTTTATGATTCAGTCGATGACCAGCAGGAAGAGGAATGGCGCCCCTGACGAACTCCGGTCTTCACCTCAAAGCTGTCGGACAGCTGGCCATCGTGGGCAATCCTGCAGCTCATGCCCTGGAAGGTGCATCTGATGAGGTAGATGATCTTCTCGGGGACGCCATAGTGCCTCAACAGCTTCCACAGTGTCTGTCTGTCAACACTGTCAAAGGCCTTCTCATAGTTAATGAAGTTGATATAGAAGGGGGAGTTGCACTCCAGCGACTGCTCCACGATGATGCACAGACTGGAGATCTGGTCGGCACAGGATCTGTTCCTGCGGAAGCCTGCCTGCTTGTCCCGGACCTTGGGATCGACCACCTCCCTCATCCTTCTATCAGTTCTTGTAGCAGCTGGAACCTGTTTGAAAGGCTGATCTTAAATGTTGCCTGTGTGGGCTTTTTTCTAAACCGTCCAACGTTGTACCTGGTCTTTGTGTTATTGGTGCTGGTGAATCGCTTGAGCCGCAGTCTCACTGCTGTCACAAGAAGGTGGTGATCTGATGACACGTCGGCACCTCTCATCACTCGTACATCTTGCCAGGACCTCCTGAACTTTCGGCTGATACAGATGTGGTCAATCTGGTTCTCCGTGATGTGGTCCGGAGATTTCCAAGTGGCCTTGTGGATGCGCTTGTGTGGGAAGATGCTTACTCCTATCACCAGCTGGTTCACAAATATCTGTAAAGCACCCCCCATTCTCGTTTATCTGTCCCAGTCCGTGTGTCCCCACAGTGCCCTCATACCCTGTGTTGTCTGACCCTATCTTTGCGTTAAAATCTCCCATCAGGATTGTCATATCCTTTGCTCCTCTTTTGTCTATCACTGTCTGGAGTTGATAGTAGCGTTGCGACATCCCCGTTATTTTCAAAACCGGGAACCGGTGTTGCTGAACCGGTCGGGAACCAGTGTTCCGTTTATCTTAAACCATAATTGGGAAATATCTGAATCTATGAGGAATAGCATGTGCTCCAAATTCATGGTTGGATCTTAAAGTTCGTTCGTTTAGAAAAAAATATTGCGCAATGCACGCTGTGGCTGCAACGCTGTGTGCCTGCCATAGAGCTCTATGGTGCCTGCATACAACCATGGAGCACGTGCATGCCGTGCTGGGGTGAGTGTGTGCGCAGCTCACTAGCCAACATGACCTTCCGTATGCACGATTCATTTTGAGAACGAAAAGGAAATAAAGGTTGCCTCGAATTTCGCACGACATTTATGAGCAGTTGAATTTAATATGATGGAGGGATTTTTGAAAACCTTGTCTTTAACATACTTTTCAATGTTATATTTTTCTTTGGATTGACTTGGATTGACTTTGGATTGACTTTTTTTTAACTACTATGGGAAAACCAGCAACCATAGCTTTGATGCACACCGCTATCAACTACTACCCTATTGTTTAAATGTTCAGCAATTATAATCTAACCGACTTCGCCGTATTTTCTTATGTGTTCTATTATTTTATCGGTACACCGGTTTGGGGAAAACCGGAACTGGGTCCCGATCAGCAGTCGGGAACCGGTGTGACCGACCAAACCGACCCAACCTAAGTTGATAGTAGAACTCGTCTTTCTTCCCTTCATCTGTATCATTGGTGGGAGCATAGCACTGGATGATATTCAGCCTAATGTCTTTCTTCTTGGTGGTGAACTTGGCTGTGATGATGCGGGAATTGACAGGTTCCCAGCCGATGAGAGCCCGCTGTGCCTCCGGAGCCAGCATCAGGGCCACGCCCTCAGTGTGGGGGGCTCCATCCTCTGTATGTCCCGAGTACAGTAGCTGCTCTCCAGATGAAAGTCTCGGCTGTCCTGATTGTAGCCACCTTGTCTCACTCAGTCCTAGCACCCCGATCTTGTAGGCCTTCATCTGTCTCGCTACTTGGATGGTTCTTCCTACCTCGTACATAGTCCTGATGTTCCAAGTGGCTACACGTGTTGTTTTCCTGGGTGTCAGAAGGGGCATTGGCTTTTCACTGCAAAGCGTCATAAGTCTCCGGATTGGAGACCCTTCCTCGCCCAGGTGAATGTTTCGGTTTGTTGTCGTTGATGCTTCTGTAACTTAGTATTTTACCGGTAGGGGTGTTAACCCTACGCAAACCCATTTATCCTCTGGGTGAGGCGGTCCACATTCGTCTGACCTCTACCCTTCGTCCTGTCCAGCTTGGGTGGCCCTACCAGGAGCTTACACTCCCGCTGGCATAGCTCTCCGGGTCACTGAGGTGCACAAGCCATCACACCACGGCAAGGGGTGGACCATGTACCGTAATTTTTAATATTCACTTTTTGTTCATTCTAGTCAATAAGCAATTTGCAACATTTTCGCATATTACTGTAAAAAAGAAGAAGGAAAAAGTGGCTGGAAACTTTTTAACAATTTTGAAAAAGGAAAATAAAACTTTAAATGAACTGGGACTCTAGTTTTACATACAAGCACTCTTACCATCTCAGCTATTTAGCCCTTAGATGGCAGCCTTCCCAAATTATCAACTATATTTTGCCTGGGTGGGGCGCCAGTCAGAAGCATTTACTGTATGCAGTCTGAGCTTTCTTTGCTATTTTTACTAAATTGTGCAAACAAAATTATCTATACGCCTATGTTTAACCACTTCGCGCCGGGTGGTTTTACAGCACCGATGACCGCCATACGGGGTTTTTTGAACAATGCATCATTTTCAAATCTCGCTAAAACAATGGGAACAATATATATTTTTGTGAAATAAACCGATAAGAGTATAATATGGGTACAAGAGAGTAAAACATGGCACAATTCGGACATCGTTGTGGCTTTTGTCAAGAGATTATCTGTTCGAAAAAGGGCCCATTGTGCGTCGTCAATGAAACGTAACAGACTTGTGTGTGTGCGTGTACGGTACTGATGATCCCTGACCGCAGACTCCAGCCTCCACTCCAGGCAGTCAAATCTTCGAGTTGGTTGTCCCCAACCGAGCGTACAGATTGCGGTGAAGAATGTGGGTGAAATCTCACTGCTTGACAGACGACAGTTTGGGCTGTGTGGCATGCCAACACAATGTCCCCCGCCGTGCTTTCAGCGGTAGCGCGGTATCCCTCAATCATCCACAGAAAAGGTCCCACAATTGTACAATTACTGCAGCTAATCTTGCAATTTATGAGGCAACTTGCGTTAAAAAGGGTCTTTGTACTGATTCGTATTGCTTTGTTCTAAGCTGAAAAGAGTCTTTGTTTAAAATGTGGACAATAGTGGTGCCCGGATTCGGAGGGCCCCGTCGCATAGTCAAACCAAATGACCTCCAATTTCAGAGGTCCCGGCTCAAAGTGGTTAAATCACTTGTCTCAGACATCAGTCTAGCAGATATTTTGACCTTTGCAACAATGCATACACACATTTTTAATATGCCAAATAAAAGTGAATCAGCACAAATCAACTAACCCCTAGATGTAAACAAATTTACTGCTGCACACGATTGCAGTGTACATTAACAAGCAAACTTTATTACCTTCTCAATGATGAATGTTGTAATTCCATGCTTTGCTTCTGAAGTCAAGTCAGTCTTCGCATAAACTATCAGTACATCAGCATCCGGGCCATTGGTGATCCAAAATTTTGTACCATTAAGGACATAATGATCTCCTAAATGTGTACAAAAGAGTTTGAGGAAACAGATAAATTAAACGATAGTAAAACAATTAAATACTAGTTGACTATTTGGGAAGGATGCCATCTAAGGGCTGGATAGCTCAGATGGTAACAGCGCAGTTACGCAAAACCAGAGGTCTCGGGTTCAAGTCCCAATCCACTCAAAGTTTTCTTTTTCTCTCCAAAAAGTTCCCTTTATATGTTTAATTCAAACTGAAAATGCTACATCCACTCTGTGTGATCCCCATGCTTCTGCAGACAGGTTTACAGCAATACAACAATCAGCTGGCAATCAGCTGATTACTGTTATGGTATGTGGAAATTGTAACAAGCTGGTAATCAGCTGATTATTATGGTATGTGGAAATTGTAACAAGCTGCCAATCAGCTGATTATTGTTTTGGTATGTGGAAATTGTAACAAGCTGTCAATCAGCTGATTACTGTTATGGTATGTGGAAATTGTAACAAGCTGTCAATCAGCTGATTACTGTTATGGTATGTGGAAATTGTAAACAAGCTGTCAATCAGCTGATTACTGTTGTGGTATGTGGAAATTGTAACAAGCTGTCAATCAGCTGATTACTGTTATGGTATGTGGAAATTGTAAACAAGCTGCCAATCAGCTGATTACTGTTATGGTATGTGGTAATTGTAACAAGCTGTCAATCAGCTGATTACTGTTATGGTGTGTGGTAATTGTAACAAGCTGTCAATCAGCTGATTACTGTTATGGTATGTGGAAATTGTAACAAGCTGTCAATCAGCTGATTACTGTTATGGTATGTGGAAATTGTTACAAGCTGTCAATCAGCTGATTATTGTTATGGTATGTGGAAATTGTAACAAGCTGTCAATCAGCTGATTACTGTTATGGTGTGTGGTAATTGTAACAAGCTGTCAATCAGCTGATTATTGTTATGGTATGTGGTAATTGTAACAAGCTGGTAATCAGCTGATTACTGTTATGGCATGTGGAAATTGTAAACAAGCTGGCAATCAGCTGATTACTGTTATGGTATGTGGTAATTGTAACAAGCTGGTAATCAGCTGATTACTATTATGGTATGTGGAAATTGTAACAAGCTGTCAATCAGCTGATTATTGTTATGGTATGTGGAAATTGTAACAAGCTGTCAATCAGCTGATTACTGTTATGGTGTGTGGTAATTGTAACAAGCTGTCAATCAGCTGATTATTGTTATGGTATGTGGAAATTGTAATAAGCTGTCAATCAGCTGATTACTGTTACGGTATGTGGTAATTGTAACAAGCTGGTAATCAGCTGATTACTGTTATGGTATGTGGAAATTTTCACAAGCTGGTAATCAGCTGATTATTATGGTATGTGGAAATTGTAACAAGCTGTCAATCAGCTGATTATTGTTATGGTATGTGGAAATTGTAACAAGCTGTCAATCAGCTGATTATTGTTATGGTATGTGGAAATTGTAACAAGCTGTCAATCAGCTGATTACTGTTATGGCATGTGGAAATTGTAACAAGCTGTCAATCAGCTGATTACTGTTATGGTATGTGGTAATTGTAACATGCTGTTAATCAGCTGATTACTGTTATGGTATGTGGTAATTGTAACAAGCTGTCAATCAGCTGATTATTGTTATGGTATGTGGAAATTGTAATCAAGCTGTCAATCAGCTGATTATTGTTATGGTATGTGGAAATTGTAATCAAGCTGTCAATCAGCTGATTACTGTTATGGTATGGCATGTTGAGGTTTGGCCAAGCGTGGCCAGTGTGAATGTTTCCAAGTGTGACATTGTACTGTACAATGGCAAAATAAAAGACAACGGCAAAATAAGAGACGACGCCAAAATAAAAGACTCTCCCCAAATAAAGACAGAGGGTGCTGTTCACGACGTGGCAAAATTGTTAAAGACAGTGCGCCAAAATGAAAGACGACTCGCGACGCCAAAATAAAAGACGACGCGCGCCATAAAGACAACGCCAAAATAAATGACTCTCCCCAAATAAAGACAGAGGGCGCTGTGTACTATTGGAAGCTGAATTAATATTCATGAGGGTCTACGCTCCTCGGACGGGTAATAAGGTCACAAGTGGGCCTGCGGTACACACTGCATGCATTGCACATGTGTACCGTAATGCAAGGAAAATCAAGTGAACCTACAATTGTACTGTACATGTACATTGTACTGTACATGTACATTGTACTGTACAAATGTACAAATGTACATGTACATGTACAGTACATTGTGTACATGGTGTACGTACTGTACATGTACCGTACATATACTGTACAGTACATATATGTATATGTACTGTACTGTACAATGTACATTGTACAGTGTACTGTACAATGTACATTGTACAGTGTACTGTACATTGTACAGTGTACTGTACATTGTACATGTACTGTACATACATTGTAAATGTACATGCATATGACTTGCACTCGATCGGTGTATCGTCCGCAAATTGATTTCACGATTTCATGATGGTAATCTGCTTTCATTCATTGCCTCCTATTCTTTTTTGCTTTGTTTGCTTTGACGGCGGCCTGCGAACTTATCCGAAAACCCTTTCCTCGATTCACAGTCTTCGCGGTCACGGTGTTGAAACCATTGCAGTGTTGTGAAATTCAGAGTGTGTTCTTCAGAGCGGCTCTGAAAAAAGCCTGTTTTCAGGTCCAGCAAACGGGCCACTCGATCCGCGATGTAGGTCTAGCTTCATGATGCTGTACATCTGCTCCGCCGCACTTACAAATTTCATGAGTCATCGCGCGGTGACCACCAAGACAGCTCTTTATTCAGCCTGAACCTCGATCGGCAACGGAAAGTAAATACCTAGTGTAGCCCAGTTAGAAATGTTGGCGAAACATCGAAAACCCCACAAAATAATAATTATGTCCCGGGTAATTTGACCAAGTGCAACACACAAGAAAGTCCATTGAAAACTGACTACACTGTATAAAGAACATTTGACTAGCAAGTAGAAAGTTCGACTAGAAGGTTTGACTAGAAAATTTGACTTGAAGTTTTTAATACACTTGGCTCAACTTCAGCTGATATTTGGCTATATTAGCCTATAATTGTAAAAGTACGGCGAGCTTGACATATCCCTCTAGCTGACATTCCAGCTAGTATAATCATAATAATTATGTATATGTACATGTACATGTACATGTACATGCCTATACATGTACATGTAGATTGTGTGTACATACTCCACATGTATATGTACAGTACATGTACACGTGTCATGTATGTACCACGGACGTATATAAAAATAGGCGTCCATGGTATGTACAGTGTACATGTACAATGTACAGGACATGTACTGTACATGTACATGTATATGTACATGTACAGTGTACATACATTTGTACATGTACATGTACTGTACATGTACAGTACGTGTGCATACTTTCTTGTGACCTTATTACCCGTCCGCAGTGCGTAGACCCTCATGAATATTAATTAAGCTTCCAATAGTACACAGCGCCCTCTGTCTTTATTTGGGGAGAGTCTTTAATTTTGGCGTTGTCTTTATGGCGCGCGTGGTCTTTTATTTTGGCGTCGTCTTTATGGCATCGCGAGTCGTCTTTCATTTTGGCGTGCTGTCTTTAACAATTTTGCCACGTCGTGGACAGCGCCCTCTGTCTTTATTTGGGGAGAGTCTTTTATTTTGGCGACGTCTCTTTTTTTGCCGTTGTCTTTTATTTTGCCATTGTCTTTTATTTGGCCGTCGTCTCTTATTTTGCCGTTGTCTTTTATTTGGCCGTTGTCCTTTATTTTGCCGTTGTCTTATATTTTGCCATTGTCTTTTATTTGGCCGTCGTCTCTTATTTTGCCGTTGTCTTTTATTTGGCCGTTGTCATTTATTTTGCCGTTGACTTTTATTTTGCTGTTGTCTTTTATTTGGCCGTTGTCTTTTATTTGGCCGTTGTCCTTTTACTTTCTGGCGTTGTCCTTTAGTTCGACGATTAAGCTTTAATTTGACGGTTGCCTTTTTTGCCCCAATGGCCGCCCATAGCCAGCTGCCTCAGCCAAGTCTGAGGTGGTGTGGTTGCTAACAGTGTGGCCAGTCCACTGCAGGGCCAGGCAGTGTTGCCGTGGTAACCACAGGGGGACAAGGCCAAAGGAGTTTGTGGTGTCGTTTCTCCACCCTTGGACAATGAAAGTGTTAAAAAATTTCTATTTTTTTTATATATTAATTTTAGTGACTTCAGTGCATTAATGATTGAACCAGAAGTGAGGATAATAAATGACACTTGTGGCAGTGCCTGTGACAGGTGTACTAGTACAATTACTCAAGTCCAGGTTCTCCTTTCTGCCCTTCCCTTACAGCTCACGTGTACGGTACTGACAATCCCTGACTGCAGACTACAGCCTCCACTCCAGGCAGTCAAATCTTCGAGTCGGTCAGCCCAACCGAGAGTACAGATTGCGGTGAAGAATGTGGGTGGAATTCCACTCCATGACAGACGATCATTGGGCTGTGTGGCATGCCAACACAATGTCCTCCGCGTGCTTTCAGCGGCAGCGTGGTATCCCTCGATCATCCAGAGTAAAGGTCCCACAATTGCACAATTACTGCTGCTAATCTTGCAATTCATGTGGCAATTTGCGTTAAAAAGGGTCTTTGTACTGATTCGTATTGCTTTGTTATAAGCTGAAAAGAGTCTTTATTTAAAATGTGGACAATAGTGGTGCCTGGATTTGGAGGGCCCCCGTCGTATATCAAACCAACGAAGCTCCGATTTCGGAGGTCCTGGCGTGAAGTGGTTAAGACTGGTTATTGTAATGGTGATGATGATTGACGGTGGTGATGATGATGGTGGTGGTGATGGTAGTGGTGATGGTGGTGATGAGGGCAATGATGGTGATGATTGATGATAGTAATGATGATGATGGTGGCAATGATGGTGATGGTTGTGATGGTGATGATGGTGATGATTGATGATGAATGATGATAGCGAAGATGGTGATGATGGCAGTGATGGTGATGGTAGTGATGGTGATGATGACGGCGATGAATGATGATGATTGATAATGAATGATGGTGATGGTGATGGTGGCGATGATGGTGATGATGGTGATGAGGGCAATGATGGTGATGATTGATGATAGTAATGATGATGATGGTGGCAATGGTGGCAATGATGGTGATAATTGATGATAAATGATGATGGTGATGATGGCGGGGATGGTGATGATGGCAATGATGGTGATGGTGATGGTGGTGATAATTCATGATGATGGTGATGATAGCAGTGATGGTGATGATGGTGATGATGATGGCGATGAATGATGATGATGAATGATGGTGGTGATGATGGTGATAATTGATGATAAATGATGATGGTGATGATGGCGGGGATGGTGATGATGGCAATGATGGTGATGGTGATGGTGGTGATAATTCATGATGATGGTGATGATGGCAGTGATGGTGATGATGGTGATGATGATGGCGATGAATGATGATGATGAATGATGGTGGTGATGATGGTAATGATGGAAATGATGGTGAGGTTTTACTGTACATGGAGCCTTGTTGGTGTTCAGAGAGATACATGTACATCATGTACATGTATAAAAAAAAAAAAAATTTGAAAAGGGGCAAAGTAAACATTTACTAGACCGAGACTTTTACCCAAGATGTCTGGTTTGGCTCACCTGCATCTTCACCATATTTCATTAATGTTCATTTAAGCTTTTGCCATATCATATATGCATATGCCCTTGTTGCATTATTTCATATACAATGGCATGTCACTATAATGAATGCCGTTATACTGAATATTCAGCTATAACGAACATGCCCTTTGGCTCCCGATTTTTATGTACCAAATATTTCTTATGATTCAACCCCATATACAATAAAATTCAATAGGCCTACATGATTTATGCGCCAACATTCATACTGGTTATTGTTCTTTAATGTTCCAAACTGCACATCGCAGGTCAATGTATTTCACCTTTCAATTCTGCTTTCAGCTTCATGGAGACAACATCCGATCCACTGTTTGCTTCACTCATTGCCAAGGCCCCTATATGTTCACCGCTGATAAGCTGCAAATGATTAAAACAAATCAATAAATGTGAATTTTCATATTCTAGTAGACAGATGATTAATGTTGTGCATACATGTATTAGCATAGTTAACATCAACCATTCATGTCTTTTCAAGACAGCAAGTGCTGCATTCTCTTATCAATGATGACAATATATGATCAACTATCCTGTTTACTTTATGTAACACATGATGTTCATTCATACTCAAGGAATATCAGTGAGATTTAATGCACCAATCAATACAATTTACACGTACTTGAAAACAAGTTACATGTAGGAGGCTTTGAAAATCCTTTAACCCCTTCGAGCCGGGAAGCCGCTATACATGCGTAGTGAGCTCCAAAATGTGGACGCCGCTATTGTCCAAACTGTACTCTTTTCAGCAATATGTATCATGATAAACACCTTTTTTGATGTCAGTTGGCGCATGAAATGCCAGATCAGCGGTAACATTGGCGCTATTGGGGGGCTTCATTGTGAACGATCAAGGGTCTGCGCGCTACTACGGCAGACAGTGTGCTGGCCTGCCCCAAACCAAATGTAGTCACCGGAGAGACTATGGAATGCGCCCACTGCCTTTACCACAAATTGCACGCTTGATTGAGGCCGTCCAGCTGGATCCTTTGTCCGCTGCAGTGCAGGAATATTTGCGATCAAAGGGTAGCAGCACACACAGTTCTCGGAGTCATGTCACACAGCCGGCGCTCCATTGGACTACACACAAAAGGCCAATCTTTGAGGGCTGATAATCCCTTGACAAAAGCCACGCAGACTTCCTACTGTGCCACATTTGATTCACGGATACAAATAGTGCACTCTTATTGATTCATTTTGCAGATTTATTGTTCTCTGATTGTTTAGCGAGCTTTTGAAATGGCACTGTGACGGCCATTGGCACTAAAATAATCCTGCCGTCAAGGGGTTAAAGACCAAATAAAACGGTTTTTCGACAAATTGATTTTGCGATTGCATAATGTATATGTATCCAAATGACACCTTCATAACATAATCATGGAGAGGCTTGAGTAGCGCAGCGTATACATATACAGCCATGCAGCCATGGTGCATGTACACTGTGCAGTATACAGTGAATGCAAGGAAGTGTTGTGTAATGTTAGTTGTAACATTGCTGCGCGTAGTCTGGTTTCGGCCCCACTGATCCTTTTGTGTCGTTATGGCTTTACCTAGAGGTGGAAACCAGACCTAGACTTGACAACCTCGCTAATGTCATGAAGGGAATTAAACCGATCATAACTAAAATGCAGTACATTTTTTAACATTGGCCATGTTATATCTGGATGCACAATGAAATGGTATATAGAGAGAGAAGAGAATACAGGCTTCAATTTAAGGTTAATTAAAATCGACAGATTTTGACAATGTTTATAGGTTGTGCTCGGCGGTCGAAAAAACGTGAGTTTGACCTTTTTTCTCCACCGTTCCGGCTTGATCTACCGTGGCCACAAAAAAAAAATATATGCAATTTTCAACAGTCATCTAAAAAAAAAAAATCCTTCTCAAATTTTCCAGAATTCTAGAAAATACATTTCTTATGAGTGCGTAGCACTGTAAAGAACCCCCCCCCCCCACAGGCCACTTGGTGCGGGCGAACACTGGACTCCCCTCTGGGAAGATGTGGACTAGTCTGCTACAGTCTTCAGTATCCTCTGGGCAACATATTCATGAAGCCTTTGTGTTCCTCAGAGGGAGTTTTGGGTCCTCCTTTGTGTAAACCTGGGCATTTTTGGCGGGGTGGTTTAAAAACCTCAGGGAATGGAATGTTGGGTTGAGTCAGTCCTGGGGTTCTGTGGAAACAACATCGGGTGGAGGGTGTGGACCCTCGGCATGTCCCTGGTCGGAGATGTTCTGTTTCTTACCTTCTCTTGGGTTGCCATTTGCTTCTCATTTGTCCAATTAAAGTAAGTTCGTTCCTTTTTTTTAGGGGAAATTTGGGGTTAATATTTGTTTCTTCCTCTCTGTACCGGACACCAAACAAACACCCTGGCTATATCCATTTATCTACAGTAAATTGGGGGTGTTATCCCTAGCCTGATTTCTCTACTCTAGTCCTTTTTTTGTCATTGTAGTTATCCCTGCATTACTTAGATTTAATAAATAATCCCTTGCACCAGAAGTTAAATTTTCCTGCATTTTCTAGTTTTCTTTTCTTTCGGTATGGCTCGACTTCGTTACATTTGGTGGCAGCTGTGGGATTGGTGGTTGTAAAACAGAAACTGACCACCGATCCTGAGATACGAATCTAGTCATCACACTAATGTTCATTTACCCAAATTGGTAAGCACTGCATGTCGATCATTACAGGATTGTTAATAATTGAAGCGGCCCCAACTTCAGAGGAAAACTGAAGTGGCAATTCATTTAATGGGGGATTTGTTTTATTCTTTGGGGGGGTAGCTAAAATTTCTGTGAAGGAGGATGGCTACCTGTGAATAATGTGCCGGCCGGGTTTAACTTAACCCTTAAACTGCGGGAGAACGGTGCCCTCCATTCATGGACTTGATTTTTGGTCATTTTATCTCTGCTAAGGGGTCAGATGCTTACCAGTTCGCTTAAGGTTCCGGATGCACTAATAAACAGAAAGTAACAGAGCCTATTGTTTCTGTAGATTTGTCTTAAATCATTTTTTGGCAATTGTCGAAATAGACGACATGGCGGAAGGTGGTTCCTTTTCACCCCCTTCAGACAGTAAACACACAATTTTGAAAGAAACAATTAGAGCTTTGGAGGACGAAATAGACAAAGCTTACAAGGATGCACAGGGTAGTCTGGTGGATGGTACAGAGACGGCCCCCTTTAGTGACTCCCTTACGTTTTTTTCTCCAGACCAACCCTCCACCCCTGAACTCCAGGCTGACTCCACCAAAGGGGAGTCAACTTTGTCTTATGGTGGGCCTAGCTTACATTTTGATCCTGATTTGAGAAAAGACTTACCGGATTCTTTCCAAGTAAAGCAAGCTGGCCTACTTAGTCAAGCTAAAAGAGTAACGTTTAATGAATGAACTGGCCCAAAGTCCATTACGGACACCAGTAGAAACTCCTATTCCACTCCAGTTTGTTCCTCTACACCTAACAGCAATACAATACGTACTCCTCCACCTTCGTATCGCTCACAAATTGGTAGCAATACACGTGTTGGTGAGCCCAAACCTGTTGTGATGCCAGAACCATATGATGGACAGTCCATTACACTAGAGGACTGGTTGACCAATTTCGAATTGTGTAGCAGTATCAATGGCTGGACTGAAACTCAAAAATGTACTTTTTTGGCTGTTCGATTGAGGGGTGCTGCGTTGCACGTGTACACTGATCTGTCCGCTAACGATAGACCCCAGTATTCCACTGTTGTGCAAGCTTTGCAAAATCGGTTCGATAGGACAAAGCAGACAGATTTGTACAAGGTCCAACTGCGATCTAGGGTGCGCCGATCCAATGAAAACTTATCGGAATTGGCTGGGGCAATTCGGAGACTAGCCAATTGGGCTTATCCGTCAGTTCCACAGACTGTACGTGATGACATTGCCAAAGATCAGTTTTTGGAGGCTTTAGATTCACGTAACACTAGACTCCAGGTCAGACGTAACAAACCCCAAACACTCGATGAAGCATTAACTCTTGCCATAGAAGAAGAAATGCTGGTTTCCCTTGAGAATAAGAAGGCAGAAGTCAAACAGGAGGTAAAAGCTGTTTGCGCTACGAGCCCTTCGGCTGGTACTCAAGTGAAAGACCAATGGGATTCTCGAGCTCATTATGAGGAGATAAACAGAAAAATTGAGCAACTTACAAAAGCT
Organism: Luidia sarsii; assembly: GCA_949987565.1. NCBI lineage: Eukaryota > Metazoa > Echinodermata > Asteroidea > Paxillosida > Luidiidae > Luidia > Luidia sarsii. The sequence goes on from OX465118.1 coordinate 4,222,451, forward strand.
GTTGAAACTTTGACTGAGAAACACCAGAAATTTAAGGATTTGACTTGCTGGAGTTGTGGCCAAAAAGGGCATGTCAAAGCAAAGTGTAAATTTCAAAATAAGGGGACTTACGATCCACGATTAAACCAAAGTAGTGGTGACTCTAAACCAGATAAGTCTAAACATACTAATCAGGAAAACTAAGTTCGGCTGAGCCTTGGGCCAACCCTCAGTCGGTCAGTGTCGAGGCCCAAATGCCGAGTAGTAATGTGGGACAGTCATTGTACATACAGGTTGGAATCCAAAACTGTGATGTACGATTTCTAGTTGATTTGGGTTCATCGCATACAATCATACACTCCAAAGTTTGGGATACTTTTCCTGAAGAGGTGAAGAAGACTGTTACCCCTTATTCAACACCTTTGTTGACTGCTGGAGGAAATGTACTTTCTGTTGAGGGTGTAGCTACGGTTGTGTTATGCTTGGGTCACATTCGACTGAAACATGACGTAGTAATTGCAGAAGTAACACAGCCTGGTATATTAGGTTCTGATTTCCTTGAAAAACATTGTGCGATACTTGATTTTGCTAATGCAAAACTGGTGATTGATAACTGTTCAATCCCACTACTAAGAGAAGTAGATTGTCCAAAATGCTGTAGAGTATGCGTTGCTGAAACCGTTACTGTCCCTTTTAAGTCCGAAGTTGTCTTGGGCGGAAAAGTCCAAGTTAGGGGGACTTTGCCTAATTCTGGTATTATTGAGGCAACTACACAATACAAAAACAGAGGCAGTGGAGTTGTTGTTGGCAGAACCTTTGTAAACCCACAAAATATTATTGTTCCACTGCGAGTTATTAACCCCACAACGTCAGACCTTGTTCTACACAGAGGAACTAATGTCGCTGTTGTTCATCCTGCTTGTGAGGTGACCTTCGAGACTACTGGTGATGCTTCATCCCAGTCAGCCAAGTTGGGGCCATCCATCAGGGATCTCCTTGAACGAAGCTCAACGGGGTTAACAACTGAACAGCATGACGCACTGCATCAGACACTGTTTAAAAATCAAGGTGCTTTTGTTGGTGAAGATGGTAAGCTAGGAAGAACCAACCAAGTCTATCATCATATTGACACTGCTGAGGCCCGACCCATTAAGCAGCCAGCGAGACGATTACCATTCAGCCAGCGAGCTGAAGCACAACAACAGGTAGATGAAATGCTACGTCAGGGTGTTATCCGACCATCTAATAGTCCTTGGGCTTCACCGGTTGTGCTGGTAAAGAAGAAAGATGGAACATTGAGATTTTGTATCGATTACCGACGTCTTAACCAAGTCACTAAGAAGGATGCATATCCCCTTCCTCGCATCGATGACAGTTTGGATGCACTGGCTGGGTCTCGTTGGTTTTCAACATTAGATTTAGCGTCTGGTTACTGGCAGACCGAAGTCAACCCAGAAGACCGCCATAAAACAGCATTCTCTACTGGAACTGGCTTGTATGAATTTAATGTTCTTCCTTTCGGGTTGTGTAATGCTCCAAGTACTTTTGAACGACTGATGGAAATCGTCCTTCATGGTCTCCACTGGAAGATCTGCCTCATATACCTAGATGATGTCATTATCTATTCAAAGACATTTGACGAGCATATGGAGAGACTTACACTGGTAATCACTGCTTTTGAAGAGGCTGGTTTAAAATTAAAACCTAAGAAATGTGCTTTAGCTCGTAGGGAAGTCATGTATCTTGGCCATATAGTGTCATCTAATGGGGTATCCACTGACCCAGAAAAAGTTCGGACGGTACAAGAATGGCCTACTCCTTGCAGTCTTTCTGAAGTCCGAAGTTTTCTGGGTCTCTGCTCCTATTACCGCAAGTTTGTAGCAGGTTTTGCCCACATTGCTTCCCCTCTTCATCAATTGACACAGAAGAACGCCCAGTTCATTTGGTCTGACGAGTGTGAGTCTGCCTTCCAGAGGCTAAAGAGAGCTCTCACAACAACTCCAATCTTGGCCTACCCAGATTTTGCAGAGCCATTCATTCTCGACACTGATGCCAGTGATAGAGGGATTGGTGCCGTCCTATCACAGGTGCAGGGAGGCAAGGAGAAGGTTATTTGCTCTTAGCAAATGCGAGCGACGCTATAGTGTCACTCGTAGAGAACTTCTTGCAGTTGTCACCTATGTTCGGCACTTCAAGCATTATCTCTACGGACGGTGTTTTACCCTTCGCACCGATCATGGTTCCTTGAGATGGCTCTACAACTTTAAAGATCCTGAAGGTCAGGTGGCAAGATGGTTAGAGTTCTTAAGTTCTTACCAATTTGATATACTTCATCGTCCAGGTACCAAACACCTAAATGCAGATGCTATGTCCAGGTACCCTTCTGAGCAGTGCAGTGCCATACAGATGCCAAGCTGGGACCGTGAGGAGTTGAGGACGACTCAACTAGCCGACCCACAGCTGGCCCCAATAGTCAGGTGGAAGGAGAGTGGCAACAAACCAGACGTGGCCTCAAGCAGCGGAGTTGACGGAGACACAAAGGGGTACCTCTTCCAATGGGATCAACTAGAGATGCACCATGGCGTGCTATATCGACGCTGGAACGATGCCGAAGGTCAGGGGTCCCGTCTATTGTTGGTAGTTCCCAGAACTTGGCAAGCTGAGGTAATGCAAAGAGCACATGACGGGCCTGGGGGTGGTCATCTTGGAATCACCAAAACAGTGAGGAAGGTTAAAAACAAATACTTTTGGATAGGGTGTGCTCGTGACGTCAAGATATGGGTCCGGAGGTGTCCCAAGTGCCCCGGCAAGAAGTCACCAAACCCGAAGCGTCGTGCTGCACTAGTCCTGGCACCAGCAGGAGCCCCTATGGAGAAAGTGGCTATCGACATCATGGGTCCCTTACCCCTATCTTCGAGAGGAAACCGCTATATATTAGTCGTGGCTGACTATTTTACAAAATGGACTGAGGCTTTCGCTGTGCCTAACCAAGAAGCTGTTACTGTAGCACGTGTTCTGGTGGAGGAGTTCGTCTGTAGATACGGAGTACCAATTGCACTTCATAGCGACCAAGGAGCGAACTTTGAATCGTCTCTCTTCCAAAATATGTGTCGTTTACTGGGTATCCACAAGACTAGAACAACTGCATACCATCCGCAGTCGGATGGTTTCGTCGAACGCTTTAACAGAACACTGCAGGCGATGATCACCATGTATGTTAAAGAAGACCAGACTGACTGGGACGAACATCTGCCCTATGTAATGATGGCCTACCGAGCGAGTGAACAAGCCTCAACCAAAGCCACTCCCAACTTGTTGATGTTTGGAAGGGAAGCCAACATACCCCTTGATCTCTTAGCAGGCGATGTCCCTGAAAGTCGACCTGTGAGCACAGATGACTATGCCTATCGACTTCATCATAAACTTAAAGATGCATATGAAAATGTACGGACCCATTCTAAAGCAGCACAACGTCAGAAGCGCCTGTATGACGCCAAGCGCATGGGAACACCATTCCAGGAAGGTGATTGCGTGTGGCTATACACACAGCAAACCAAGCGAGGACGGAGTCCTAAGCTACAAGCTTTCTGGAAGGGCCCCTTCAAGGTCATACAGAAACTATCTGATGCCATCTACAAAATAAGACATAAGAGTGGTGGACGGATTCAAATAGTCCATTTTGATCGTCTGAAGCCCTACGATGCACGCTCAATACCAGCTCCAGATGCTACGCCAAGCCGTGGAACGTCACCTTGTCGTGTGGACTGCAGGCAGGCAGATTCCAATGTAGAAGCCCCCACCTGGAGCCAGCCAGCTGAAGCTACTGGGATGTACACATTCATGGAGTGTCAATCCAATGAGGATGACATTTGGAGTGATAATTCTTCTCTCTCTGTAGTTCTCTCTCTCTCTGTGCAGGTGTTGTAGACTGGGCAGACCAACTCTTGAACCGTGTTTAAGACGTGAGGACACGTCTTCCCAGAGGAGGAGGCTGTGTAAAGAACCACCCCCCCCCCACAGGCCACTTGGTGCGGGCGAACACTGGACTCCCCTCTGGGAAGATGTGGACTGGTCTGCTACAGTCTTCAGTATCCTCTGGGCAACATATTCATGAAGCCTTTGTGCTCCTCAGAGGGAGTTTTGGGTCCACCCTTTGTGTAAACCTGGGCATTTTTGGCGGGGTGGTTTAAAAACCTCAGGGAATGGAATGTTGGGTTGAGTCAGTCCTGGGGTTCTGTGGAAACAACATCGGGTGGAGGGTGTGGACCCTCGGCATGTCCCTGGTCGGAGATGTTCTGCTGCTTACCTTCTCTTGGGTTGCCATTTGCTTCTCATTTGTCCAATTAAAGTAAGTTCGTTCCTTTTTTTTAGGGGAAATTTGGGGTCAATATTTGTTTCTTCCTCTCTGTACCGGACACCAAACAAACACCCTGGCTATATCCATTTATCTACAGTAAATTGGGGGCATTATCCCTAGCCTGATTTCTCTACTCTAGTCCTTTTTTTGTCATTGTAGTTATCCCTGCATTACTTAGATTTAATAAATAATCCCTTGCACCAGAAGTTAAATTTTCCTGCATTTTCTAGTTTTCTTTTCTTTCGGTATGGCTCGACTTCGTTACAGTACTACGGTTTGCCGCGAAACGCGAAACATTGCTGCTATAACTGTAAAAAAGATTAGTTTATTTGTTAGAAAACAAGTGTGTTAGGACAAAGTGGAAGTCTACTAATCATTGAGTGCACACACACTGGACGGTGGTCTGGCACCACGACATACGATCAGCCTCAACGTACAGCATGTGCAAATCACGAGGACGAGTACGATCACAAAAACTGTTTTTAGAGCAGATTTGGTCGGCAAATGCCTTAAATTTCTGAAACAAAACATTTGCATTTTTAACTCATGTGATATAACATGATATAACTCATGTGAAAAAAAGAAAAGAAAAAAAAGGTGATTAAACTTTCAAGGTTTTTGAAAAATCTAAACCAAAAAAGGCAAAAAACAAACAAACAGGAAAAACCACCCAAGCCTAGTTGATGCCTTCTACAACCTGGTTAGTCAGGCTCTTTAGGATCACTAAAGCTATCAAACGCCACTGTACTGAGAACATGAGGGCACTGTTCGCTGGGAGAGTTTGTGTTTCCAATAATTCCAAATCAATCCGGAGAAATCAAGTAAATCCTGCCTCAACCAAGACCAAAAATAATCCATATTTACTTCAGTATATGCAATCATCATTTAGTCTGTGTTTTTGGTCTCCAAAATGTAGAGGATCATCGAGAATTCACTGGATACCGGCCCCAATATTAATAACCACCTGAAGTAAACAAAATAATCAACGTTGGCAACCATCTTGGGATAGTTCCATCGCACAACTATGGCGCTTCACTTCATACTCCAAGTGTGTTCAATGGCAACTTTAAGTGCCCTCCAGAAAACATCCCCACAAGAAGAAAAAGCTAAAGGCCTACGTCTGTTGTCAGAACAGAGCATAGGGCTTTTTCTCTTTCTTTAAATTTACAATTTTGACTTCTTTCCAATGCAATGGTCAAAGGACCATTAGACAACCTTCCTATTAATTACTATAGAGGGCGCTCAACGTGCAGTCCACAGATTTTCCACTAAAAACAAAATCTTAACAAAACAACTAGAGCTTCTACAGTATGTCTGCTTGCAACAGAGCATGGGGCTTTTTCGCAATGAGACATAAAATAAACAAGTGTCAATTCACATGCATCTCAAATATGCTCAATTGAATGTGAACATTTGAAAAGTTCATTATCTCATTAATATTCATAAAATGATGTAATAATCACAAAATGGCTATTTTTGGATACACCATAAAGTTCTATTTTAAATAAGCTGTTACGAACGCAATAGACCGTGGCCTAAATTGAAAAAGCTTTTTAATTGATCGGGCTCAACTCAGACGGCCAACTGATAGTCAAACAAACTGTTGTAAACAAATCGGGAAAATGGATTGGTGGATGTTCTTTTGAGATTTTCTTGCACGCGAATGTGAAAGAACAAAAAATATCAACAGAAAAGTATAGTTTTTTAATTGCCGTACATGGCTGAGACATTGCAGTCTGGTCTACATCTCGATCGTATTTTAACATACAAACGTATATGATGCCGTTTGGGAGCCACGTTGCATAGTGAAATCCAAGGTGGCGTCCCGTAACGATGTCACAAGGATTTCCGTTCTGAAAGTCGTGTCGAAGGATCACAAATTGAGACATAAAATGGACGGATGGCAGCAATGTTTTTGTTTGATTTCCGAAGTAGCAACAGAGGTGCATCTGCAAATGAGTCTTGATGTTCCAACTTCCAGTTCCATCAATCATTCATCATGCAATCATGGACATGGTCCCACTCCCAGCTCCCACACTGCACTGCATTGACACAATGATAGGACACACAGGTAAGCCTAACTTATTTTTTTTTATGACGATATACATGTCGGACTATGGAGCTTAGTTTCTACCTCGATGGTCAGATCTTGTGTTACATGGCATTGTCGAAAAACAATAAATGGCCTACACATGTGTTTTCTTTATTTTCATGGTTTTATTTTAATACACCCATCCATATCATATTCATAATCATATGGGCATGGAGGAAGGAAAATAGAATAGAACAATTCAATTAGAAGCTATTTGCACCGTGGAGGACTCCATGTTTGCATGGGACAGGGGGTAATATGAACACTTTTACAGGTGTTAAAGAAGCTGTGTGTAGCTTATCGGGGGTCAGGGGTCATGCACTTCCATGAAACCTCACTGTGGCATAGCATGTATTGCATGGTATGCACACAATAGCGCTGGGACAGTGTGTTGCGGTCGGCGCCCAGGGAATAAACAGTGTGGGCGACTGGAGTCGCGTTGCCGATAGCATGCAGATTGCAGCACAAATAAAAATAAGGCATGGTACATGTACGTATATACCCCCTTCTTCCTCCATGGTAACATACGGTATTATATGTACTGTACGGCATGTTCCTTTGGTATTTTTCTTGGCTTCGAGCCGGTGAGTTTGGCCAGCAAGTCCACCTCCCAATTAATCCTCCTCGGTGAAGTGATCGCTACAAATCACGTCATTCCGACTCTATTTGTAGCCGACTTTGAGAATTTTTTGATGGCTGCAGCCCACCCAAAGAAAACCATGTTTTAGTTTAAATTTATTCATGATTAGATAGGCCTGTACACTACATGTAATGCACTGAGAAAACTGCTTTACAATTCTCAAAAGCAAAGTGATTCGAATTTATTTCATGAAAGTAAATACCGCAATGATACAAACAAGTGTCTTGATGTGCCCTGCTAATTCAATTGATCTCTATTAATCCTTGTGAGCATAATTATGCTGTAAAACCACCTTGTGAGATGACACAAAATCCAGAAATGTTTACTTAATGTCAACACAATAGTGTGTATTGGTAGTATTACCCACTATGTAATCTAATTTGATATTTTCAGGGGAGGTCGCAGCATCTTCTTGACTCATACAGAAGGCTACAAAACATTCGGTGAAGATGTAATCAACATCCGGCTACGAATTGGACAGGAAATCATGTGGCTATCAAAACTACCGAAGCTCCTTGTCACTGTCCAGTCCACCTGATCTAAAACACTGTCATTTTAATGTGATGAATCAACAAATTTGGCGGTTCTCCCAAAAGATGGAAATGAGTTGAAACTATTTATATTTACACTTGGATTGCCAAATATGGCACACTTTTTGAAATGTATGAACAGTAGTAATGCTATACATAACATGTGCAATTGTGCATGAAATTTATAATCTGTGAGGGACATCAAAGATGGACAGACAAGGTTCAAACTATGAGAATTGTGAGGATGTTCATTGAGATCAATACCAACTACTGACAAAGAATTTCAGGACCCGTTTATTTGTGAGGTATATTTATTTTATTTTTGGTCATTTTAGTTAGTAAGCAGTTTGCAATATTTATATGTATTACCGATAAAGAACATCAATTTGTTAATAAAGTTCTGCAACACTTTTGTGTAATACATGTTCCGATAAAGAATATTAATTCTTGGAGAGTTCTGCGTACTGCATAACTGCTTACAGACTAAAATTACCAAAATGCAATTCTCAAACTTTAGTGGGCCTGACGTTTCGATCCTAGCAGGACCTTTCTCAAAGGCAGAGTGACTCTGCCTTTGAGAAAGGTCCTGCAAGGATCGAAACGTCAGGTCCACTAAATTTTGAGATAATGTTAACTAGTGTGTTACACTAACGCCTTCACGTGAAAAATAAGTTTCCAAGACCAAATGGAAATACTAAACGTCTGTAGACTTTCAACCAACCCATAGAACCAACTCATTCAAATACATGTACATGTGCTCTGTTAGTAGTAATTTGTTCACTGACATACTAAAAAACAGTCATGCACTGTTTTTTGTATTTCCTGTTCAGTATGTCTATCTACATGTATTATGACAAAAATAAATAAATGAACTATACATACTCATTACTGTATTAAGAACTAAAGAAATGTGTTGTGTTATTGTGACTATCCTTTTCTTGACTCATTTCTTTTTTAATTACAATTTTCTCCGAAAAAATCATAGAGAAATTGATGATCAAACTGAATTTCATTGAAGAGGGTTGCTCCAAAAAGAGTTCCCTTGATCACTTAAGATGTCATCCTTACAATATTGTTGATTATTAAGTTACTACATGTGCATTGATACATAAGACTGCTCATAGGAAACCAGTATGTTCACATGTAGCGTGGCCATGGGACAGCCAACCAGTCTATTTTCGCATATGGTGTGGGCAAAATGGCCTGTAACGCTATTTTTCCGGTAGCCTTCTCTGATTGGCTTGCTGCGATGTCATGCACTGTCTGATCTTGTGTGGAGATAGACTATCAGTGCACTGAAGCACACGCGTTACGGGTTGCCGGAATACCCTATGCCTGCGCCGGGAAAATAACACTGCCTTATGCGAATTAGGCTCAACCGCTATTTTAACAGGCGAAATTGAACACTTTCGTCCCAGATTTCTTCCAACTGCCATCTTCTGTGAGTGAGAACTTTTGGGATATTGTTGTTTATATTTTACTTTATCAAAGGAGGGCCTGCATTTCTAATCTAGAAAAAGTGGAACGGAATTTTAGTTACATTGTATGTTAAGCTTTGTGTTTTCGCAGGTCGGACTATTTTAGTGCATGCAGCAGCAGTTTTCTGACAGTGCGCCAATTTTGCGAGGAGAATAAGTTACTTCCATGGCACATTTTCCCTAATTATTTCGTCCAAGTAAATTTCGAATTATGGATTTTACACTACGATCGTAAAAGCTTTTTTAATGAGGAACCTGGGCCCATCGCACTACAACGGACCGTTGAGGAAGATCGCCACCAAGAACAAAATACTGGACAACTTTTACTGGCCCTCCTTGCATGTTTGGGCATTCAAAACAAATGTACCCTACCTTATACGATTGTTAATCTATTTCCCTGTCCGTGAAAATTCAAATCCCGAGTTTTCCCATTCATTGTTCCAAGTCTAAGAATGCAAAACCAGGAACAGGATCGAAGTGCGAAGACTGGAACGATGTCACCGTTTATAACGCACGTGCAGCGTGCCTTCTCTAGCCTTCCTCAATGGTACCCGGCAATCTGATCCGAATGGATCGGCGAATGGTTTCCAGCAGTAGGACATGCCACTGGACCATAGCAGTATGCAGTATACAATCATCCGCATAGCCGCTAAATACTAGCCGTGTAGGATAGTCTGCACGATGTACAGTACATTCATACACATAATGCTCGCGTGCGCTGCGTTTGTCAAGACACAACAGCTTCGCTTTTTCAGAATAATAATCGTAGCAATGCGAACAATATCGATACATAATTGGGTCGTTTTTGGCAAGGACTTTGATGATTTCAATTATCCAACGATCAAAATTTTACTTGCCCGCAAGTAAATTCTAACATGTTGAACATTTTAGTTGCCCCGGGCAAGCGGGCAACCGCTAATATCGAACCCGGTAGGGCCTAGGCTCTTTCTTACTGATCATGGGTAAGAATTAACCAAACATTGGTGGATGAAATGTACATGTACAACTACATGTATGTAAAGTTATCATTTGTTAAAATACATGTAAGGCTATGAAGAAATGTGTGTTCTGATCACCCCTTAATTCTCTCATTGAAATTATTAAATTGATTTGTGCACTGTTGATATTCATCCACATGTAGAAACAAGCACGGACATATGTCCATACATGTTTATGTTGAAACCTTTTTAAAGAGGCCACCTCTCCATAGTGGCCACTTTCTCTGGTCCCGTGGGTGGCCACTATATGCAGGTTTGACTGTATTATGTACTTCTTTGAATTTACCTTTGGTAGATATTTTTCTATCTGTGCTTTACTGCCATTACGAATCAGCTGGTTGACACATAAATTGGAGTGAGCTCCATAGCTTAGAGCAACTGCAGCAGATCCCCTGGTCATCTCCTCCATGATGATACTATGATCTAGGTATGTGCCTCCAGTACCTCCATACTCCTCTATTAACAGAACACAAAGAAAGGATTGTTGGTGAGGTGAGATCAGCACATTAAATCATCAAACTAGATGTTGTGTGTCTGCTTTCAATAGAACAAAACACATGGCTTTTCTTCCAGTTGATGTACATGTAGGTCACATTTCAGGCATGCGCAGTGGCAATAAACATGGCAACAAAAGTAACTCTATTCAATCAGGTCAAGAATCTAGCATGACCTGAATCACCTTTGCTTCATCTTGTAAAGTAAAGGGTCAGAGGTCACTCCACCCATCGTGTTTGGGTTCACGACTTTATACATCCCCTACAAGAATGAAAGCATGCATTGTGCCATTCTGTAATGCAATCTACATGTACATGTACAATCTAAAAAATAAACTAGAGATTTATGTCTGTTGGCTAACAGAACATAATGCTTTTCCGCATTTGGTTCTCTTAAAAAATAAAAAAAAAGATTGATGAAAAAAAAAATTGACATCAACGGGATTCGAACCCGTAATCTCCATTCCTAACCCAAAACGCACGTGCATATTTTGTGCACAAAGTTTATGGGACATCATTATATTTTTCGAAAAATCATAATAATTCTGAACAATGGTCAATTGCTTCCAAACTCAGGATTTAGAATGTCTAGCCCAATAGCTAAATGCCCACCAAATTTCGAGACGATTGACCTTTGGCAAATATGCGTTTTAAAAACACGCATTTTGATGACGTCACGATTGCGCATGGCATTTTGGCCCCGGAGGGTGTTTATAAACTACATCCCCAATAGATATAATCGAAAAAATGAAAAAAATCTTGCTCCGTTGGCCAAATATGCTCAATTGAATGTTAAAATCTTAAAAGTTTATGACCTCATTAATATTCATGAGATGACGTCACGATCAAATGAGGGTAATTTTTGGATACACCTTTTCCCAACTTAGATATAGTGCAAACTTGGAACAAAACAAAATTGCTTTTTTGCTTTCATTGCAGTTTAAAATTTGCCCCTTTAAAGCGCTGTCACGTGACACGTGGTGACGTCATGAAGTTTTAAAGACAACTGTGCACAACTTCAGCAAAAGCTCTATTTGTCAAGTTTGACAAAAATCGAAGTTTGTTCAATGGCAAAAGTGCCCTCCGAAAAAACCCTGTGCTTTGTCTATCGGATTTTTCCGATAGGAAAAAAAAAAAAAAAAATCTTAACAAGAGCAATAGCTTTTTCGCTTCGCGCGAAAAAGCTAATAACAAAAATACTTTGTATTCACAAAGGCTCTGAAAATGTTCTCACTGGCACCTTTTTATAAACCAAGTTTAATAGTTCCCTGCAATGAGATTACTTACATATACATGTAGTACCGTAAATTCCCGCGTACAAGGCGCACCCGCGTATAAGGCGCACCCCCAGGTGCTTGTCAATTAGCCCCTGACCATTTTTCCCCTAAAAGTCTGCCATTGTACTTGTAGGCCGCGAAACTCTGCATTTTGTAACATAAGGTTTAGGACTTCGCCTATCGCTTTGATCATTCTTCCGAAGTTCGACTTTCCGGGTACTCAATAGCGAATGCGGCGCGTCGCGGCGCGTCGCGGCGCATCAAAGATAACACGGATAGTGTGGGCCGCGTCCGGCGGTCAACACAAAGCCACACAGGACACTGATACGGTACCAAGTTTCCACGCAGCACCCACGACCCACTAAAGAAGGTCACGGAGTACCGTAAGTACATGTAGCACACGGAACATGGACTGTACCATTCAGGTATGGCCGGGATGTTCTAGTCGGCCTGACGGCAAAAATATGTGAAAATAGATCCCCAGAAAAAAGTCTCAATAGCCTACGTACATGTTTTGTAAAGATGGATTTGTAAGCAGCTAGGTCCACCCTAAACGAGAATATTATCGGAGCTTATTATTGTATATACAGTGGTACCCCTCTCATGCCTAATGGAATAGTCCATGCTGTCAAGGAATCGAGATGTGGGCCGTGCCAAAAATTTATCGTCAAAAATGTGAGAATAACTTGAAAAACGATCACGTACGTTCGTAGGCCTACCTGAAAAAATGAATAAAGAGTGCAACATTTTTGTGCTGTATTGTGTAGTAAGTAGTGCTCCTTTTGCTGTCTGGCATTCTCCTTTCGGGGCCTGGTTAAAAGGCACACGTCATCGAACGCGCAAACTTTTGACAACTCTAGGATTCTACTTTCACACGCAACCCAACCACGTGTTATTGCGCAATCTATATATCGTGCAACGTAAATCACTCCCAACTACCGTTGGTACCCGTAGATTGGTACCGCTAGCGGTGTCCAAGATTCACTGGTACCCACAGACGAAAAGTTCGTTGATATGTCCTGCACGTGCTGTTGTGCACAGAATGCGCAATGTTTAGCTGGCAGTGCGCACGGTACGGTCAAGCTTCCGACACATCAATCTAGCGCACTAAGCTAAGGGCCGCGCTGGCGGCCGGCACTATTTTATATCCCGCATGACCGGGAGCTGAAGTGTTTCGGAAAGACATTTTTGGGGCAGCGTCTGAAAAAATAAAAAATAAATAAACTCTCCGGAAATCGGAATGTCAACACCGCTTCAGGGCAATTTCTTTTCTGATTGGCAAAACTCTGACTCGTGAATCTACATGTAAAATAATGGATTGACGTAGCGCCCCGCGATTTTCTGAGCCTTCCCAAGGCGCAGGTAGACAACTTCATCACCGTAAACCTATTAGTCCTGCTATTCTCACCATGCAAACCTTCAAATCTCATTTAACAGAAATGCATTTTGAATTCTTTTTATAGTATTTCAAATAATACTATGGTGTCAATAAAATACATTGAGGATTTTTTTCTTCAAATTTTTAACTTTGGGAAAGCTCTAGGGTAAAATAATCATTTAAGTTTTGAGGGGGAGCAGCCATGCCCCCTTGGAGGCCGTCCTTAGTGATGTCATGGGGTGAAGACTCGGTCCATTACTCTTGTCGGGGAATTGTTACAATGTACGTGTACAATGTTCAGTCAATATATGTTTTTTTAAAGAGAACTGATTGAGTAAATTCGTTGACATGACTGCAAGATTCCTCGTTAAATATTGCAGCAGTGGAATTGGCCTAAACGTGTTTTTTCCCGTTTTTTGACGTAAAAAATCAGGCTGACACAACCGAAATAACCCGACACGTGTGCAGTGCAGTGTACGGTGACCAAGGGATTCTATGCCCAGTACACTCATATCTGATATCGAATGATCAGGGAGATTGAAGTGATACCCAACAGGGGTGTCCATTTTACCGGTTTTGATTGTAGACCTATGCCCATAGATACGTTTTTTGAGGGCTTTTTTGGTCTCGCCAACATACTGAACATTACAAACTCTACAGGAGATGAGGTATATGATGTTTGAGGTAGTGCAGGGGGGTGATAGAGCCATAGGTCGTGTGGGTAGTTCCAGAAGAATGTCCATTAAAAGAGTCTATTTCCTTGACATGTGTCTTGCAAACAATGCATTTCGAGGTACACTTAAATGTACCAAATTTGGTTGTACATGTAGGTGAAGAGTCCAAAGGGGGAACCTCTGCTCGGACAATTAAGTCACGCAGGTTACGGGGGCGCCTGAAAGCCAAAACAGGCGAATTAGGAATTGCTTCAGCCAGACGATCTGAAGTGTGGAGAATATGGTGGTTTTCCTTAGTTATCTTCCTGAGAGGAGGAAGAAAAGGGTGGTCGGAAGTAACTAAGGGAACCTTGGGCTTGTCCTCGGGACCTGGTGGCTTTTGTTTGAGTGCCGAACTTCTGGGAATGGAATAGACTTTAGCAATGGAGTTCTTCACTTGGCGAGAACTATAGCCTCTAGCAACTAAGTTACTGGCCAATACACGTGTATGGCGGCGAAAGTCAGACTCATTGAAACATATGCGCCTCAATCTGAGGGCCTGGCTGTAAGCTATACCAGTCTTACAGTGTCTGGGGTGACAACTGGAGGAATGGAGATATTGATGAGTGTCGGTGGGCTTAGAATACAAGTCAGTAGTAAGTGTACTGAGGTCTTTCCAGACGGTGACATCCAGAAAGTGGGTCTGCTGAAGAGACTGCTCCCATGTGAATTTGATAGTCCTGTGGAAGGAATTGATGTTGTCAAAGAAAGCATTCAAGCTGCTACTGTCCCTAGTCCAAATGAAGAAAACGTCATCTATGTATCTCCACCAAATCCAGGGACGGCATGGAGCCTCACTGAGCATGCATTCTTCAAGGTCACCCATGAAGAGGCAAGCAAAGGAAGGAGCCATGCACGTACCCATGACAGTGCCATGCACTTGAAGATAGTGCTTGCCAAGAAAGGAGAAATTGTTCTTGGCCAGCACTAGCCTCATGAGGGTGATTATGTCAGAGATGGGTGGAGAAGACTGTTTTCCTTTGACCAGGGCCGAGGAGCAAGCTTGAATGCCTTCTTCCTGAGGGATGTTAGTGTATAGAGAGGAAACGTCAATAGTACCAATTATGGCATTGGTAGGAATTTGATCCTTGACACTTTCCAACTTTCACAGAAAGTCGGGAGTGTCATGGACGTACAGTTGGTAACGAAAGTATTTAGACCCGCGCGCGTGTATGCGCAATGTGCGCGTGGCCCCATAGATGGTGCATTACAAATATTGTTAGTGGCTTAGGGGGACGCATAGCAACCCGCAGGGCCCGCGCGGGCCCGCGCGCTAAAGTCGTGGGCTTTTGAGGTAAGTGCAGGGGGGCGTGGCTCGAGCTAAGGGGGGTTTACGCCTACCCCGCGCGCTAAAGTCGTGGGCTTTTGAGGTAAGTGCGGGGGGCGTGGCTCGAGCTAAGGGGGGTTTACGCGCACCCCGCGCGCTAAAGTCGTGGGCTTTTGAGGTAAGTGCGTGGGGGCGTGGCTCGAGCTAAGGGGGGGTTAACACGCACCCCGCGCGCTAAAGTCGTGGGTCCGCGAGGCTAGCGCGGGGGCGTGGCACGCGCTAAAGTGGGGGGAATCCACCGCACCACACACACATAAATTCGTGGGTCTGCGGGGTAAATGCGCGGGGGCGTGACAAGCACGGGGAGGGGGGGGGGGGGTTCTCCACGCCGGCCGCTAGCTAAATGCGTGGACGAATCAGAACTCAGTGCGGCCCAGATCAAAACGCTGTAGTAACGGTGCCGAAAATTCAACTGTACACCTTATAGGTTGGCCGAATCCAGCCAATAAGACAGCAGTACTTAATCTTCAACGTACAGGAGTACCGACAGTTCCCGGCTTTCTCTGTGTGCACCGCCACGGCTTTTCATGTCGACCTCAAAGGTTGCGGTATAAAATTCTCTCCCACTCATCCTGCACACACACCCCCCTTTCTGGCCAGTTTTCTGGGGGTGCGGGCGGTCTCAACTCTCAATTGAATCACCTTCACCCTACCAGCTTTACTCTTTGTCCTTTGTTTCTCATCCGTGTCCTATTCACTCTCTTTCCCCTTCCTTCGTGTACATATATCTGTTGTCCTTGTCACTCTGCCTTTGAGAAAGGTCCAGCTACAATGTACATGTACAGTACGTGTACATGCACACAATACATGTCTAGACCGCGTGATCTCAACTGATTTGCATGCATGGCGCAGCGTGGCGGCCTTGAGTTTGACGTCTAACCACAAAGTTGTCGGGGTTGCTGGACTAAATTCACGCAATGATTCATGCAGCTCTGCATGCTGGACAAAACGCGTACACGTTCAAAACACTATTCATAAACATGGATTATAACATGATGGTAATAATGAGAGGGACCAGAACCTTGACTTGACAATAACTTTGCTAGTATTTTGTTTCAGGTGTACGCTAGTATACATGGTTTAATTTCCCAATATTTCCATGCGACAGTTCGTTATCCTCAAAATTAATTTTGTGTTGAGCTGGGTGTTTACAATACAATTGCATGCGAAAGAATCATAAAAAGAACATTTCCTTATTAAGATTCCGACCTATGCCAGACGATTCCTTGATTTCAACAAGTTTGGCGTCAATAGCCGATAGAAATTCTAGTGGTTTGCGGTGGCCGCTAGACAACCTCATGATTTACTTTGTACTACATGTACATGTACATGTACACCGTACAGTACGTACAGTACATGTACAGTACATTGTACAGTACGTACGTACACTGTACTGTACATGTACATGTAAAGTACAGTACTGTACATGTACTGTACAGTACATGCATCGGCCAGGCGTTTGGCTTTTGATCTGATCAGGGCGAAATTTCATGGCCATGGGTTTGACCTCTGACCACAAAGCGGGGGCGTGACATGTACTGGGGAGGGGGGGGGTCTCCACGCCGGCTGCTCGCTAGTAAAGTTAATGCGTGGAGGAATCAACGCAGCGCGGCCCAGATCAAAATAATTATAACGGTGCCGAAAATTCAACTCTCCACCCTGTATAGGTTTCAAACGTTGAGGCAGCAGCGAACGCCCACAGGAAATGTCGGCTGCCGAAACTTAATAGAACTTACAAGTACAACATTTACTGGTAACCCCCGTAAATATTCATTCGAATTTGATGACATGAGATGGATCAAAGACTTAACTCAATGCAAGCAGGAGATCCCTGGTAATAGTCACCTCATATAACAAAATGGGGATTGAAACAACGGAAAATTAGGAGTTGTCATTTTTGCTTACTCTCATTCATTTCAGTTTGCACCATTACATAGTGCGTCCCTGCATTAAATTTAAGGCTCGTCTGCAATAATAACGTTGACCCGCGCGCGCTCAACAAGCTGCTGTTCTAGTTCTGACAATGTATAACATTTCACTGGAGCTTGCCAGCTCTTACTGATTTGCATGCATTGGCCAAGCGTTTGACCTCTGACCACAAAAGTCGGTAGGGTTGCTGACCTTAATTATACGCTGATTCATGCAGCCCATGCACTGCATGCATGCTAGCTAGTAGTACGTATGCGCTATCCACAGTACGTGTAAATGTACATGTACATGTAGTACATGTACATATTGTACATGTACAGTAGTACATACATGTACTTGTAGTACATGTAATGTACACATGTACATGTACATGTACTGTGGATAGCGCATACGCGTTCTACTAGCATGCATGCAGTGCATGGGCTGCATGAATCAGCTTATATTATTTTAGGTCAGCACCCCTACCGACTTTTGTGGTCAAAGGTCAGTTGTACTGTACTGTACATGTACTATACAAACATGTAAATGTTCATGTACACAAATGTACATTTACATGTACATGTACAGTGCGTGTACAGTACAGAACATGTATTGATACTGTGGATAGCGCGTATACGCGCGCGTTCCAGCAGTGGGCTGCATGAAGCATAGCACTAGCCTAGATTATTCTACGCCAGCAATCCGAACAGCTTTGTGGTCAGAGGTCAAACCCATGGCCAATGCGTGCAAATCAGTTGAGCTCGCGTGCTCTAGAAAATGTTATACATTATCAGAACTAGAACAGCAGCTTGTTGAGCACGGGTTATGGTATACACGAATTTAATGCAGGGACGCGCTATGTACTACAGTACATAACATTAATTCTGTACAGGGTATGTAATGTACGTGTATGTACAGTGTACAGTACACGTACATGTACATGTACATGTACATGTACATTACATGTGTATGTTCATGTACTGTACATAATTATACATGTACATGTACAGTACATGTACATGTACGGTGTACATGTACATGTACAATGCCTCCGTAAAATGACAGTAGATAAAAAAAAAAATACTATACAGAATTTTCCGTTGTTTTGATCCCCTTTTATTTATTTAAGGTGACCATTTCCAGGAATCTCGTGCATGGTTTAAAGGCTTTGATCCAGACTCATGTCATCAAAATCGAATGAATGTTGCGGGGGGTTGATACATCGGAAAGTGGCCAAAAAAGATTAAAGTTGTACATGTACTTCTATTATTAAGTTTGACCATCAAAGTTTCCAGATATAATTTCACATCCCGCCTGCTAAGAATCCAAACCAAAAAGGGTTGCAGCAGGGGGAAAAGGCTTAACATATATCCTAAGAATTCGCAATTCACATCTTCAGAGGTAAATATTCACGTCCCGAGAATTAAAAGTACAGTACATAGGCGTTCAGATCCCTCCATGTCTATAGCCCGTTGCACACTAGACGAAATCGCCGAGGTCCCTGGCGATGAAATCGCAACCATGTCATGAAATCGCAAATCTGTGGTGTGTGCAAGTGACCCTTGCGAAACAAATCGCCAGGGACCTTGGTTTTTGATCTCCGAGGTCCAGACCTCCTACAAAATTTCGCACCCTTGTCAAAATCGCCGTGATCGTGTGTGTGAAACGTGAACAGTGTTCGTAACCACGGACCCTGGTTTTGGCAGGGACACTGGGCATGCGCACTGCGCGTGTTTATGTTTGGAACCAGTGTTATAGCTGCGCTGGTCGGCGGGCGGACGGGGCCGACCACCACGGGTAATCTCCGTCAACCACTCCTTGTGAAAAACAATGCTTCTGACCGGCACTGTGTTCACCCCATTATTATCCCAATCTATATCATGGTTTCGGTAGTAAAATAAATTGTACTTTTTTTGTAGCGTAACCGAGTTCCGATCAGGCTTGAGCCTATATAGCGCAGCGTGATCGTAATCGTAACTCGTATGCAGACATGCGGTCGCTGTGCACGTGCACCGTGCAGTACATGTATACAGTTTGTGCAAAGACGTGTTGTGTCATGTCACATGTGCCGCGCGTAGGCTGGTTTCGGTCCTACTGCTCCTGTAGTGTCACACTATGGCTTTACCTAGAGGCGGAAACCACACCTAGACTTGCCAACCTCGCTAACGTCGCGAAGGGAAATCGGTCATAACAAAAAAAATAATAGTGTACGCTACTCATCGTTTGTCTCCGAATGTTGTTTCCGCGTAGTTTAATATTATTCCCTTCGTTACTATTGTGGTATGAATAGTGGTGTGAATAGAAAGAAGGGGAACACAGGCTTCAATTTGAGGGTAAAATTTTGCAATGTTCAACTTCCGAAATCTCAAGAAATGAATGAAAAATTCCTTCTCAAATTTTCTAGAATATGGTTGCCCGCGAAACTTAAAACATCGCTAATATAACTGTAATAAACATTAGTTATTTGTTAGAAAACAACTCAACTGTAAGGGCTGCGCTGGCAGAAGTCTACTAATCATTGCACACGTACTGAGTGCACGTAAAGTTCCGAAACGGGGGACGTTGGTGTTTTGGTGACAGCGTTGTGTGTGTAAGCTCGCTTCGTGATCGCTAACGACCTAGGTGACAGACAACTGGCGCCTGTAACCAAGGACCCTAGTTTTTCGGTTGTGTGTGAAATGGGCTTATGATGCAATTCAATGAATCAGCAGAGATAATTCTACGCCAGCAACCCACGGACGTGTATAATAATATACACATGTACACGTCAGTGCAGCAACCCCCAAAAACTTTGTGGTCAGAGGTCAAACGTATGGCCAATGCATGCAAATCAGTTGAGCTCGCGCGCTCTAGAAAATGTTATACATTATCAGAACTAGAACAGCAGCTTTTTGAGCACGGGTTGTGTGCAGGGACGCGCTATGTACAGTACTATACTTCAGTACATGTACTGTACATGTATACATGTACAGTACATAATACTGTACAGGGTATGTACTGTATGTACAGTGTGTACATTATTATGTACATTACATGTTCATGTACATGTACATGTACATGTACATGTACATGTACAAGTACGTGTACATGTACATGTACACGTACATTGTACATGTACACTGTACGATGCCTCCGTAAATTACAGTAGACAAAATTGCTAAACCAGAATTTTCCGTTGTTGTTTCGATCCCCTTTTATTTATTCAAGGTGACCATTACCAGGAATCTCTTGCATAGTTTAAAGGCTTTGATCCAGGCTCATGTCATCAAATTCGAATGAATGTTGCGGGGTTTTAATACATCGGAAAGTGGCCAAAAAGAATAAAGTTGTACATGTACTTCTATCAAAGATTCCAGATATAATTTCACATCCCGCCTGCTAAGAATCCAAACCAAAAAGGGTTGCAGCAGGGGAAAAAGCTTAACATACATCCTAAGAATTCACAATTCACATCTTCAGAGGTAGCCTCAGGTTCCATAGGCTTGGACAAAAATTAAACACCCAAATTAATGTCCAAGTTGCATGTCTGGATTAACTCCATAAATGGTTACGATCCCTTGGAACTTGGGAAGTAAATATTCACGTCCCGAGAATTAAAAGTACCCTCCGACCGGAAAATAATCTCCTGGCGTTCGACGTCCGTGGACCTATTGTTAATAGGTTGGGGGGGGGGGCGGTGGCGGCATTTTCTTTGAGTTTGCTGCCGATATTTCCTGGATGGCGTTCGCTGCTGGGTTCGCCGTCTGCATCTGACAGGGAGAAGAGCTTCTAGCCAATGAAATGGGCGGATTTCTTGTAAAAAGATACTCCTTGACTTTCTCTGTGATGGGATTTTTTTCCAACCTGTATAGTTCTAGCCACATAGTGCTGTGGTTTTCGTTTCGTTTTCGTTTGTTGCTAAACTAGCTGAAACATCAGAGCCAGGGTTCACGCTATTTGCCTACTGTGTTGGGTGTCGGAAGAAAAACTGGTCCTGTCATGGACTAAGAGTGGGAATATTAAATTTCTAGTCCACGTCAACGTCATCCCTCCATCAAGTCATTTCGACCACTTTTTTTCTAACAGAAGGTGATTTAAAATTTAGTGGGCCTGACGTTTCGATCCTAGCTGGACCTTTCTCAAAGGCAGAGTGACAAGGACAACAGATACATGTACACGAAGGAAGGGGAAAGAGAGTGAATAGGACACGGATGAGAAACAAAGGACAAAGAGTAAAGCTGGTAGGGTGAAGGTGATTCAATTGAGAGTTGAGACCGCCCAAACCCCCAGAAAACTGGCCAGAAAGGGGGGTGTGTGTGCAGGATGAGTGGGAGAGAATTTTATACCGCAACCTTTGAGGTCGACATGAAAAGCCGTGGCGGTGCACACAGAGAAAGCCGGGAACTGTCGGTACTCCTGTACGTTGAAGATTAAGTACTGCTGTCTTATTGGCTGGATTCGGCCAACCTATAAGGTGTACAGTTGAATTTTCGGCACCGTTACTACAGCGTTTTGATCTGGGCCGCACTGAGTTCTGATTCGTCCACGCATTTAGCTAGCGGCCGGCGTGGAGAACCCCCCCCCTCCCCGTGCTTGTCACGCCCCCGCGCATTTACCCCGCAGACCCACGAATTTATGTGTGTGTGGTGCGGTGGATTCCCCCCACTTTAGCGCGTGCCACGCCCCCGCGCTAGCCTCGCGGACCCACGACTTTAGCGCGCGGGGTGCGTGTAAACCCCCCCTTAGCTCGAGCCACGCCCCCACGCACTTACCTCAAAAGCCCAAGACTTTAGCGCGCGGGGTGCGCGTAAACCCCCCTTAGCTCGAGCCACGCCCCCCGCACTTACCTCAAAAGCCCACGACTTTAGCGCGCGGGGTGCGCGTAAACCCCCCTTAGCTCGAGCCACGCCCCCCTGCACTTACCTCAAAAGCCCACGACTTTAGCGCGCGGGCCCGCGCGGGCCCTGCCGGTTGCTATGCGTCCCCCTAAGCCACTAACAATATTTGTAATGCACCATCTATGGGGCCACGCGCACATTGCGCATACACGCGCGCGGGTCTAAATACTTTCGTTACCAACTGAGGGGATTTGGGGAACCAAGGGTTTGAGAAAAGAGTCAATGAAAAGAGATATGTGTTCCGTAGGTTAACCATTGCCAGAGATGATGGGTCTGCCTGGGTTGTTGGTCTTGTGAATTTTCGGGAGAAGGTAGAATCTGGCAGTTCTACATTTATAATTGTATGAGATTTGATGGGATTTTGAAAAAAATATACTGTACACTAGAATAGAATTACAACCATATAAAAAGGCCCACTGCATAACGTATGATCTCTGATTATTATTTTACAAAATACATTTTTTTTTCACGAAACCAATGCAATCCGTACCATACACAGTGTGATGAGGCAACATGAAGGGCTGAAGCTTATGTACTGCACTTGAATACGTAGTGCTCAGTATGAGCGCAGGCCTGAGGTGTATTACAGGGAGGTTCCCTTCTCACACATGTAATTTTAACCAGTCTATAAGATGCATGTGTTGTAGGCTTAATACAGCACTCTCGCTGTAGATTTCGCCAGTGAGCGTTTTCATTATGCATACCACAGAATGTTAAAACAATGCTGCTTGGATTGTTTTGGTCGCCAAAGAAACCAAGGAAAACCACAAGTGAAAGTTTATTACCAATGTTGCTGATTAAAGCATACCTGGCATGGCGCCCAGATAGCGATCAGCGGGCACCACTTCTGGGTTCATAATTTCATTATAATTTCAAAATTTGGGTACCACTTTTCCCCCAAACCTGATTTTGCCCCGCCCTACAAGCCACCTTTACCTGGAGGCTGAGCTGAACATGGGGATTGGCAAGGCAGGAGCAGCAATGGTTTATCTATACATGTAGTGGAGATAGTCTAGGACAGCGCCATGCTGTTATCATATCGTGGGAACCCCCGTTTTCGACGGTACACGTTGTCGACGCTTAGCCTTCTAACTCACATCGCACGATGAAAACAACTCCGTATAACGATCTCAGACTTCGTATCTTACAGTTGGTTTCCTGCTCTTGTCCATCACCGAAAATGTGGAAAGTTAAGGCTTTTCCAGTAGACCAAAGTCGTGTGATTCAAAAAGTTGCTCTTTTGGGGTCTATTTTCCTAGGTACAAAATATGCAGTTGCTTCGAAGCTGCAGTTTTCTTTATTGTTGGTCCTAAAAAAAATCTGAGTGTACCATAACAAACCCCAACATCCGTAGAAAAAAATATATCACGCAACTTGAGGCAGTCCGTTCTGGGTAAAAACTATGGAGGCTCCTATAGGGTGTCTCGCTTATATAATTTTTGTTTATATTTTTTTATTATTATTTAAAGACAAAAAGTAACAGACCCAATAGGCTTTCATAAAAAAATGAAAAAAATAAAACGGCAGCAAGGAGGAAATGTGTCTCTGGAGTGACATTGGGAGAGGTCATAACTGAAGAAGCAGTGAGAAAGAGGATTGTGGAGTTTTTTTTAACGTCACAAAAGAAGACATCAACCAGACCAAAACGTTTTAAGCATAAATTATGAATGATTTGAGGAAAGTGTTAGAAGCAGTGTCGAAAAAAAAACCCAAGGATGAACACACAAAAACATACAGGGAAGAATTTTACAGTGCCACACAGCATTTTGAGTTATTTTAAGAATTTGTTTTGCGTTTGGCTGCACTGGGACACCTTACTAAACACCACCGACGAAAATAGGTCACGGTGCTTACTGCGCGGTGCGCCGCGGACGTCAACAAAACCGGGTAATCTTACGGAAGTGACAGGCTTGATCAACCTTCTCTATGATTATTCTAATAGTCAGTGGTGTGGAGAAAGTGACTGAGACCTCTTTTAGTGTGACACTTTCGTCCACATTGTTCAGTTTGAAGAAAAGTCCTTATATCGTCGAAAACTGGTTACTGGAGGATACACCAAAATGGCAGTGTATCAAGCCTGCATGCTGGATACTTAATAACTGTCAAACCATGGCCTACTGTCATGACTGTACAATGAGCATAATGTGAAGTAAGGGTCGGATGTTTAAACGTCTAACCGTTTAAACGAAAAAAAATAAAAATCCGTTTAGAGATTTTTCTAAACGTTTAAACGAAACTTAGGGCCTACTGTTTAACAAAGTATAATTGACGCGATCTGGGTCATTTTTCTTTTTCAAACGTTGCTCCGAAAGCTGTCTTTTTGGAAACACTTTAGCTCCGCTGGTCAAATCAAAGGAACTCTCCATTTGATCAAGCCAATGTGGTGACCGCACGGCAAAGGAGGTGGCTTTGTGCGTCGGTACTAGCTAGTGTGTACCGCGGCCACCGGCCGCCAGCTCAACTACATACATATTATACATGTACATGTACATGTACAACACGGGTGCGCCGCGAAGTTGCCGTCATGCCCTCACTAATTTCCGCAGTGTCCTTATATTTGGAGGATTTTCACGGCAACGAATTGCCATGCCCTTTTATAGCACATTGCTGTCATGCGGCCCTTTCGGCCGACGGGTTGGTTGGGCAGATCGGACTACCGACCAGCGCTGCCGTTAGCACAGCGCGCTAGACTACTACACTGTGTGCAGCACACATGGAAGCTTCACCGTACCGTGCGCACTGCCAGCTAAACATTGCGCAGTTTCATGTCAACAAACTTTTCGTCTGTGGGTACCAGTGAATCTTGGACATCGATGGCTGTACCAAACAACGGGTACCAACAGTAGTTGGGAGCGATTTGCATTGCACGATAGATAGATTGCGCAAAAACACGTGGTTGGGTTGCGTGTGAAAGTAGAATTATAGAGCTGTAAAAAGTTTGCGCGTTCGATCGCGGGTGCCTTTTAATCAGGCCCCGAAAGAAGAAAGCCATACAGCAAAAGGAGCTACAATTTCTACACGATACAGCACAAAAATGTCGCACTCTTTAGGCCTATTGCCTTTTTTCAGGTAGGCCTACGTAGTACGTGCATGATCGTTTTTCTCACTTTTTTGACGAGAACGCTTTGGCACGGCTAGCCCACATCACGATTCCTTGAAAGCATGGACTATTCCATTAGGCTAAGAGGGGTACGACTTTATACAATAATAAGCTCCGATAATTTTCTTGTTTAGGGTGGACCTACGGTAGCCGTTTACAAATCCATCTTTACAAAACATGTAGGCTATTGAGAAATGGATAATCTCTTGATAAAAGCCACAATGACGTCCGAATTGGGCCAGGTTTTACTCTCTTGTACCAATAGTATACCCTTATTGATTTATTTCACAGAAATTTTATTGTTCCAATTGTTTTAGAGCTCTAGATTTGAAAATGAGGCATTGTTCAAAAACCCCTGTATGGTGGTCATCGGCGCTGTAAAACCAACCGGCGCGAAGTGGTTGAGAATAAACACAAAGTAGCCACATGGTCATCCTGATATACTGTACATGTAGATGAGAAGATCCACCATAGAAGTGCTTGAATTGGTCATTCAATATCATCTTACCTGGTACAGTTATCCCAAGCAGGCCCATTTCACCCAATTTCTTCCAGAATTCCTGCCAAATGTAAAAAGACAATAAAATGTACATGTACCGGTGCATGTACATGTACCGTACAGTATGTCTGTTTGCATTTTGCAACATGTCCGTTTGCAACAATCTGCTGCAAAATCATGCCTGTGCTATCAGATCACTCTTTATTGAAACTGAATAGAGAATATAGGGCTAACAAAATCATCAATAAAAAAAAAATTCAAAACACACTTATAAGAAGTAATAATACAGACCTAAATCGTATCACTTTTCATCACACAGTATGCCATCCACACAGGGTACTGTCCCCTATATATATACACACCCTGTACATACGTACACAATGACGTCACTGGTTCTTACATGTACTTCAGAGATGCGTTTGACCCCAAGCATTTCTGATTTTAAGCAAAACTGGTGCTCAGTTCAAATCTGCATCTAGGCCCTATTGCCATTTCCACACAGGTATTCATCAAAAAAACTTTTTTTAAATTTTAGGACAAATCAGCTATCTGAAAAGCCAGACAAAAGGCAAATATCAAACTGGCTTTAAAGTTTAGTGGCCCTAAGATTGCAATTTTTTTTAAATTTTTGAAAATTGGAAGCACTTGGTTTTCCTAATAATTACCGCTTTGTCTAAGGGATCCTAAAGTGACAAAGAGATGAGCAAATCTAAACAAACATAGCTTCCCGGTTCATAGAATTTGTCAAAAAACCCAAAAACTTTTGATCATCAGCAGATTATATTCCTAAAATTATGGATGATATTCAAAATTTATTCCAACTTATTCTGTTAAAGAAGAATAAGACAAAAATCAGCTTTACCCTTTGGCCATCAAAAGTGTTCTTAGCATCAATCTCTGCAGCCTTTGGTGCCAATTCCTCCTGAACAAATCTAAACACAGTTTGCCGTAGCTGTAAAAGATAAACATTATAACCATAATGAGCTTGTACCGGTATGGGCATTGGGATATGACATTTACATGTACCGTAGTGCATACAGCATTGCTGTGACTTGCACCACTGTGCTTATAAAAAATAGGCTCCAAAAACCATCAAAATGAAAGGTAGAGGAAAAACTTGTTTGCTTGCTGCAAAGGTAGGCCTACTGTATTAATACATGTACGCATAAAATTTATGTAGTTAAAACTTTATTCCAAGAAATATTAAAGGTGATATACAAAAATGTTGCAAACTGCTTACTGACTAAAATTACCAAAATGTGAATCTTCAAATTTAGTGGGCCTGACGTTGCGATCCTAGCAGGACCTTTCTCAAAGGCAGAGTGACAAGGACAAAACAGATACATGTACATGTACACGAAGGATCTAGAAGGGGGGAGAGAGTGAATAGGACACGGATGAGAAACAAAGGACAAAGAGTGAACTGGTAGGGAGAGATCAAAGGGAAGGGCAAGGGGTAGGGTAGGGATTAGTGAGAGGAGGGGGAAAGATCAAAGAGAAGGGCAAGGAGTAGGGTAGGGATTAGTGACAAGAGGGGAAAAGATCAAAGAGAGAAGTGTGAAGGACTGAACAAAAAAGAAGGATTATCAGAAAAATGCATGGCGTTAGTCATTACCCTCCTGGATGTTGAGACCATGTGCTTGAATAGTCCGAAGACGCTTCATCCACATTTTCTTACGGCTAAGACGGACAGCATTACTACGGTGACCAAGTGATTCTATGCCCAGTACACTCATATCTGATATCGAATGATCAGGGAGATTGAAGTGATACCCAACAGGGGTGTCCATTTTACCGGTTTTGATAGTACACCTATGGCCATAGATCCGTTTTTTGAGGGTGTTTTTGGTCTCGCCAACATACTGAATATTACAAACTCTACAAGAGATGAGGTACAGTGTATATGATGTTTGAGGTAGTGCACGTGATAGAGCCATAGGTCGTGTGGGTACCGGTAGTTCCAGAAGAATGTCCAATGAAAGAGTCTATTTCCTTGACATGTGTCTTGCAAACAATGCATTTCGAGGTACACTTAAATGTACCAAATTTGGTTGGAGGTGAAGAGTCCAAAGGGGGAACCTCTGCTCGGACAATTAAGTCACGCAGGTTACGGGGGCGCCTGAAAGCCAAAACAGGCGAATTAGGAATGGCTTCAGCCAGACGATCTGAAGTGTGGAGAATATGGTGGTTTTCCTTAGTTATCTTCCTGAGAGGAGGAAGAGAAGGGTGGTAGGAAGTAACTAAGGGAACCTTGGGCTTGTCCTTGGGACCTGGTGGCTTTTGTTTTAGTGCCGAACTTCTGGGAATGGAATAGACTTTAGCAATGGAGTTCTTCACTTGGCGAGAACTATAGCCTCTAGCAACCAAGTTACTGGCCAATACACGTGTATGGCGGCGAAAGTCAGACTCATTGGAACATATGCGCCTCAATCTGAGGGCCTGGCTGTAAGCTATACCAGTCTTACAGTGTCTAGGGTGACAACTGGAGGAATGGAGATATTGATGAGTGTCGGTGGGCTTAGAATACAAGTCAGTAGTGAGTGTATTGAGGTCTTTCCGGACGGTGACGTCCAGAAAGTGGGTCTGTTGAAGAGACTGCTCCCATGTGAATTTGATAGTCCTATGGAAGGAATTGATGTGGTCAAAGAAAGCATTCAAGCTGCTACAGTCCCTAGTCCAAATGAAGAACACGTCATCTATGTATCTCCACCAAATCCAGGGACGGCATGGAGCCTCACTGAGCATGCGTTCCTCAAGGTCACCCATGAAGAGGCATGCAAAGGAAGGAGCCATGCGCGTGCCCATGGCAGTGCCATGCACTTGAAGATAGTGCTTGCCAAGAAAGGAGAAATTATTCTTGGCCAGCACTAGCCTCATGAGGGTGGTTATGGCAGAGATAGGTGGAGAAGACTGTTTTCCTTTGGCCAGGGCCGAGGAGCAAGCTTGAATGCCTTCTTCCTGCGGGATGTTAGTGTATAGAGAGGAAACGTCAATAGTACCAATTATGGCAGTGGCAGGAATTTGATCCTTGACACTTTCCAACTTTCGCAGAAAGTCGGGAGTGTCATGGACGTATGAGGGGATTTGGGGAACCAAGGGTTTGAGAAAAGAGTCAATGAAAAGAGATGTGTTCCGTAGGTGAACCATTGCCAGAGATGATGGGTCTGCCTGGGTTGTTGGCCTTGTGAATTTTCGGGAGAAGGTAGAATCTGGCAGTTCTACAATTGATCGGTGATAAAAATCTGTGAGCTTTTTTACCAACCTGTTTCTTTCAACTTAGGAAACTGCAAGAAAAGGCTCTTCGGTACACTTTCCATCAAGACAACTACAACTTTTTCTCAGTCTCTCACCTGATCCCTACTGGCTTACAGATATCTCACACCCCCCAAATTGGAAAACTCTCCCCCAACCTACAGAAAAAATGGAATCAAATTCTTTATAGTGTACACTTTCCATCAAGACAACTACAACTTTTTCTCAGTCTCTCACCTGATCCCTACTGGCTTACAGATATCTCACACCCCCCAAATTGGAAAACTCTCCCCCAACCTACAGAAAAAATGGAATCAAATTCTTTATAGTGCTTCCATTCAGCTCATCAAGGTCCTCTCTGAGCAATGTGAAATCACCCTTCAGGCTGTCCACCAGGACATTGCTAATCTGGACTCCAAACTATGCTCCAGCTGTTCTGAAAGCCAGTACAAGGATCTCAGTGATGACTGATGAGATTGAGAAAGGTCTCTCTAACCTGAATTCTGTTCTCACCGACAGGAGAAACAAGAAGATTGGTGGCCTTGTTGCCAAACAACGCAGACACAACCGCTTCAGACGCAGTCCCCAGTCTACACCTTTACCCCCCACTAACACTGTTGTCAAACTTTCCTCTTCTTCTTTTACTGACACAGAGCATACGTTACTTTCCAAGGGCTTGAACTTTTGTCCAACTCCCCCCAAAGTTGACCAAGTAATGCTCAGTCAAGATCTCACTGAGTATTACCGCAGACTTCGTCTGACTGAGTTCTTCTTCGATTCTGGCTCCCGTAAAGAAGAACCTTTCCGAGTAAAAAGCACCTGGGTCCCCCCCAAGAACCGTGTTCCAGCCCTTGAAACGTATGTGCAAGCAGTCAGTTCTCAAGTTTCCAACTCCTCTCATCTTACCCGTAAGCCCCACGACAATCTCCCTAGGGAAGAACGTCTTGCTCTCAACACTCTACGTTCCTGCGGTGACATCATTATCAAGCCAGCAGATAAAGGGTCAGCCGTAGTTATCATGGATCGCCAAAAATATTTAAATATAAATGTCTGGACTCTAACCCCACTGGAAAATTTTCAGAACAAATTCAAGAAGTTTTGGATGACATGCGATCACGTGATCATTTGAGTAAAAAAGCTCACAGATTTCTATCACCGATCAATTGTAGAACTGCCAGATTCTACCTTCTCCCGAAAATTCACAAGGCCAACAACCCAGGCAGACCCATCATCTCTGGCAATGGTTCACCTACGGAACACTTATCTCTTTTCATTGACTCTTTTCTCAAACCCTTGGTTCCCCAAATCCCCTCATACGTCCATGACACTCCCGACTTTCTGCGAAAGTTGGAAAGTGTCAAGGATCAAATTCCTGCCACTGCCATAATTGGTACTATTGACGTTTCCTCTCTATACACTAACATCCCGCAGGAAGAAGGCATTCAAGCTTGCTCCTCGGCCCTGGCCAAAGGAAAACAGTCTTCTCCACCCATCTCCGACATAACCACCCTCATGAGGCTAGTGCTGGCCAAGAATAATTTCTCCTTTCTTGGCAAGCACTATCTTCAAGTACATGGCACTGCCATGGGCACGCGCATGGCTCCTTCCTTTGCATGCCTCTTCATGGGTGACCTTGAGGAACGCATGCTCAGTGAGGCTCTATGCCGTCCCTGGATTTGGTGGAGATACATAGATGACGTGTTCTTCATTTGGACTAGGGACGGTAGCAGCTTGAATGCTTTCTTTGACCACATCAATTCCTTCCATAGGACTATCAAATTCACATGGGAGCAGTCTCTTCAACAGACCCACTTTCTGGACGTCACCGTCCGGAAAGACCTTAATACACTTACTACTGACTTGTATTCTAAGCCCACCGACACTCATCAATATCTCCATTCCTCCAGTTGTCACCCCAGACAAGCCCAAGGTTCCCTTAGTTACTTCCCCTTCTCTTCCTCCTCTCAGGAAGATAACTAAGGAAAACCACCATATTCTCCACACTTCAGATCGTCTGGCTGAAGCAATTCCTAATTCGCCTGTTTTGGCTTTCAGGCGCCCCCGTAACCTGCATGACTTAATTGTCCGAGCAGAGGTTCCCCCTTTGGACTCTTCACCTACAACCATTTAAGTGTACCTCGAAATGCATAGTTTGCAAGACACATGTCAAGGAAATAGACTCTTTCAATGGACATTCTTCTGGAACTACCCACACGACCTATGGCTCTATCACGTGCACTACCTCAAACATCATATACCTCATCTCTTGTAGAGTTTGTAATATTCAGTATGTTGGCGAGACCAAAAACACCCTCAAAAAACGGATCTATGGCCATAGGTCTACTATCAATACCGGTAAAATGGACACCCCTGTTGGGTATCACTTTAATCTCCCTGATCATTCGATATCAGGTATGAGTGTACTGGGCATAGAATCACTTGGTCACCATAGTAATGCTGTCCGTCTTAGCCGTGAGAAAATGTGGATGAAGCGTCTTCGGACTATTCAACCACATGGTCTCAACATCCAGGAGGGTAATGACTAACACCATGCATTTTTCTGATAATCCTTCTTTTGTGTTCAGTCCTTCACACTTCTCTCTTTGATCTTTTCCCCTCTTGTCACTAATCCCTACCCTACTCCTTGCCCTTCTCTTTGATCTTTTCCCCCTCCTCTCACTAATCCCTACCCTACCCCTTGCCCTTCCCTTTGATCTCTCCCTACCAGCTTCACTCTTTGTCCTTTGTTTCTCATCCGTGTCCTATTCATTCTCTCCCCCCTTCCTTCGTGTACATGTATCTGTTTTGTCCTTGTCACTCTGCCTTTGAGAAAGGTCCTGCTAGGATCGAAACGTCAGGCCCACTAAATTTTAAGAAATATTAAACTCAGAAAACAGAAGGAACCAAATTGCCTAACACATTGTTGGAATGAGCCAATACCTACAATGTACATGTATGGATGAATCTGTTTTAGCAGGCCCGTGAGCACCCATAATACAAATAGCATGAGCATGGATGCTTTTGCAAGGCTACTCCCTGAGGAATGTTCATCCCTTGGAGAGGAATAGGAATCGTAAAGCTAAACAACAGTACTGGGCAATTCCACGTAAAGGTGAACAAGACACTGGAAATTTCAAATATATTCAAACTGCACAAATTTAGTGTCAAATGAAAGCTAAAAGTCTATGTTTTTAAGATGTAAGATTAAAACTTGATTTTCCACGCGTTTTCCCGCCTAAATTTTGGATTGCGCAATCTACGTATTTTTTCCAAAGAAAATTGAAAATTCTTGAAGATTGTATGTCACCTGTTCTAGGATTATAAATGCATTTCAAACCTCAAAACAATGTTAACCCTAATGTCCTAGACCCTTTTTGCTAGGAACCTACCTGAATCCTTTGAAATCCTCTGATTTTGAGTATGAAATTTGGGCTACCAGCCTCAATCCTCTGAAATCCTCTGAAATTTGCCACCGTACACAAAAACTGTGGTGCCCACTGCCTCAATCCTCTGAAATCCTCATAGCCAGGGAATGGGAATGGCCAGCAGCTCGTGGGTGAGTTTGCCCATGGGATGACTATAAATGTGTGGTTTGGAACCAAGCATAACTACAGACCCCAATGTAGTTTGAGAATCAATCCTCTGAAATCCTCATTTCAGTCGAACCCCATGCAGCCTAAATCCTCCCAAATCCTTCTCCAGTAGTTTGCCCATTCAGCCTCAATCCTCAGAAATCCTTTTAAACTTCACAACCTATTCAGCCTCAATCCTCTGAAATCCTTGGAACCTTCATAACCTATTCAGCCTCAATCCTCTGAAGTCCTTTGCTTTAGCCCAGAGGAGGAAGGTAAGGGTTATAATTATTAATATCAGTAATCAGGCTATAAATGAGACTACACCCCTGTACAGAAACAATTTTCCTGCATCATGTAAATCGTTTCACATCAGCGATTTTGATTATTTTGCTCCTTTAAATGTCCTTCCGTTACCAAAAATTACACATTTATAACAATATATTTTCCACAACTGCAGTAAAGATTCAGAGAAAAGAAGTAAAAAAAAAGTAGGTTCAGGCTGGCAAATAATATTCTACCACTTTGGTGACTCTACATCATTACGTTTATTAATTAACATCAATCATGACTTGTCCTTCCATTACCAAAGCTCCGGTAACGGAAGGACAAAATTGGTAACGGAAGGACAAAATGCTATTATGTATGCATCTCATCAAATTACCATGTAAATATGTGCGTAGGTTCCTATCATTAGCGTTGTCATCGTTATAGGTCTCCCCAATGAGGAAAGGGGTTGGGGGAGGAGGGGGAGGAGGGGGGAGGAGTGGGGAGGGGGTGGGGTGACCGTGACTTGTCTCCGAAGTCTCAATCATGAGCAGTGACAGGGTGCAATTACACGTACAGGAACTGAAATATTGTCAACATTTTAAATGAAAGTCTTTTGTGAACCAATGGATTAAAATGGATTGGAATATAAGTTTGCTTGGTGTAGGGCTAATGCTCAATGTACACTTGATAACTACACAGCTTATAAATGCCAACTTCCACTCCAACATGCCTTTTCATTGAGATGCATGCACTACAATCACAGTGAATCACTGCACACATCTGATGAGGAAACTTCCCTTCCGAAATTCAGGGATTTTGTGCAAACAAATATATTTGTGCAGACAAAGTTGCCAGATAGTTCAATTCAAGTATATTGCTCATATTTATAACACAATAACAGAGATTCATGACCAAGAGTTTTCTGTCATGCATCTTCACAAAAGTGACTAAAGGGGTGATGTATTCATTGCAAAAGGTGTAGCAGATAAGTTTGGAGTAATTTCCAATTTTTTCACATTTTTTCCAAGGGCTTTAGTTTTGAAGACTTGAAGGTTTGCATGACCAGTGGAAATACTAAGTGGAAGGTTCATGACAGCCAGACACCATGCATACATTACACACACTTCTCTTTTAAGGAGTGTGGCACTGAAAAGCGCCAGTAAATCAACGTTTCGGGTAGTGCGTACACAGCTCCTCGTTTGGAGACTGCTTGGTTCCAACTACCAGTACTGTATCATCGCTGTTTATATGCCTGGTGAAGGTGCTGAGGCGTGGAGAATCTTTCCCACCCAGTGCGGCCACTGGAGGGTGCAGGATCTTCCTGCCAGTTTGAAATTTTTTTTCTCAAAAACCAGATGGAGTTCAGAAATGAAACTCACACAAAATTTTCGTAGATACTTCATGTAGTACATATGTACCAGCAACAAAATATATTTTTTTCTTCAGAATGTTGAGTGTGTAGTTTAGGAGAAATCAGTGGTGACTGGATGGCAAACTCGGCACGCGCAAGTAGCTAGCGGCAAGAGGCAAGTAAGGAACAATCATAATGCGTGCACCGTGAGCCACTAGCTCCATACTGGTTTTTTAGGTGTTTTTTTAACCCTTTCGGTACTGAATTGCTGTGCAGAAGTCAAACCCTATTCTAAATTCAAATTGACACTGTATACCGGTATAAAGGATAACAGGAAGCAAGTTCAACTTAAATTTTCTCATTTTTAATTCCAACCTATATAAACAAAAGTTGTATTTCATCAGCTTTCCACATGTATGGTATAGCAGCTAGCAGCGAAGACGTACATTACACTTTACAGGGGACCAGACTGCCTGTTGTGGAGCTGCTGTTTGAATCTTGCGACGCAAACCGGGAGGTTTTTGCCAATTTGTTTTGTGGAAATCGACACATTTTCGCCCCATGGACAGTTGCACACAGTTGTCGGGTCCAAGTTACTCGGACTATGTGTTGACGCCGTCTTGACAACAAGTACTAGTAGTACAGTAGTGTGACCGTACTAACACGGCCGGGTGTATTGCCTATTTGGCTATAGTATTGTATTGGTGGTCAACTCGGCCTGTGACCAACTCGAACTTGGTCGCTAACTCGCCATGGGAAAATGTGCACAAAAAATTAGTCCGAGTAACTTGGACCCGACAAGTCACCCTTTTTTTTATCGGAATTTGAAATTTGGAGGATCGGGTGACTGTAGGGTCCAAGGAAACCCAATCCTACTGGAGTCCCAATCCTACTGGTACGTACTGACCAAAATGTTTTGACTACCCATGGACTACCCTAATCCAATTCCAAAAATGGCCGCATATAGGACGGTGATACAGGTGTTTTCGGCAGTAAATCTGGGGATTTCGGTCCACTCCATGGGTAGTCGAAACATTTTGTAGTCAGTACGTAACACTACCACTTACCAGTAGGATTGGGACTCTACAGTCACCCGAATCTCAAAATTTCAAAAATCGATAAAAAAGGGTGACTTGTCGGGTCCAAGTTACTCGGACTACCAAGTACCAGAACTGTCAGAACTGTGGGGTTCTACATGTACGTCGTCCGCTGCTCTCCCTACCGGACCGGTCGGGAGAGCAGCGGACGACGTAGAACCCCACAATTCTGGGGGTAGGCTTGGGCAGGACACGCATTACATAATATTAAAATTATTATCAATTCCTTTATCTTTTATATTTATTATAAAGTAAAGCTTTACCTTTCGCACTTAACCATACCTGTTTTTGGTCATCGCTAAGTCCGGATATATTGTCATCAATATCGACATATGTGCCATGTCTTCGCAAATGTACTCCCTTTCGACCAAGTTTAGATGTAAAGATGGGTAAAAGTTGTCGTGAAATTCCGCCACGTAAATTCTGAATAAGCCCCATCGTTTTAGTGACTTTCAGTTTTACCAGTAACACTAACAACACTAGTAGTACTAGTAGTAGTACTTAGTAGTAGTAGTAGTAACAGTATTGCGAACGAACAAACTAAGGTGACGTGCGTGATCACGAACATGTACTGTACATTGTTTGTACATGTGTATACATATGTACATGTACATGTACACTGTACATGTACATGTACAAGTACATTTACATAACTCACTAAGCAGTACGTGTAGCGCCTGTACCGTACAGTCTGTACTAGCTGAAGGTAGCCGCGTGTTGCGCTCAAATGCCCAGCCGCACATTCAGACAAGTTTTCAAAAAACTTAGAACGTATGCAGCAAAAGGTGGTTCCCTTACATTCCCTCCAAAATATTTTGCAATGCATAAAGCAAAGTAAAGCAAATGTCTGAGGTCTGGGAAACGGGAAAGTGGGGAAACTGACTGCAAAATGTAGAGCAGTGACTGCATAATGTTGCACAGCATGTGCACGGCTGTGTGTATCGATTTATTTATCGTGTACTTTTGACTTCATTCTCTCAGAGGTGTATCCAGTAACTCTCGGTCATGGGCATTGAGACCCTTGGTCTCAGTGTCAGATATTATGGTTGGTGGTGGACTTCTGTATTGAGATTTTGGTCTGAGTCTTGGGCATTGGCTCGGTCTTGGTCTTGGGCACTGAGGTCTTGGTCTGGGGCACTGATGTCTAGATCTAGGCCATAGTGAGGTTTTAGTCTCGGGCATTGAGATCTTGGTCTTGGGCACTGAGGTCTTTGACACTGTATACATGTATGTCTCGGTGTAGGGTTTTGAGGTCTTGTCTTGGGCATCGAGGTCCCATCACTCTTGTTCATTGAGGTCTTAGTCTTGGGCATAAAGTCTGAGAAATCCATTGGCTGACCACTGGTCAACTAATGAGCGTCTAAGTTCACTGTACAGAAAAGTCCAGTTCCCAAGCATCTTACAATCTATTATCCCAGTATTCCTTATTAAGAATATCCACAGCACGAGTACCCTCCATCACTATATATAGACATATCCCATAGTCTATTATCAGTGGAAGTCAATTCACGAATGCATCTGGTGATATTGTGTGTATCTGTCCAGATAACACTGCAATTGTATTGCTTATATAGCTGTATTACATTTTGTGCCTGTTTTCTTTGGGTTGTCTGTACAGAGTGACCGCAAGTATTTGGTTTCGTTGAGTTGGATGACGAAAGAGAATAGGTGTGGCTACACGGTCTAAAGAGTCGCATTCCAATAAGAGCGCTATTGGCCACACTACATTCCCTTGCATTGTTATCCAATCAGGCGTGCTAGTATAAGAACGAGTGCATACAAAGCGTGCTCACTTCAGGTCTTTTCTGCTGCCGGGTAACGACATACGTACGTTCAGCTCTCTCAAAAAAATATATATATGCATATTTGTTTGTTTTTTAATTCCCCAGGCTTGCCAAGTGATGTCACTGGGCTCGTGAATGTCCCTTCTTCCGTGGTCAGTCCATGCCTTCAAGAGTCAGACCCAAGGCCCAATACGAAACAATTTTTTGATGTACCCAAAATAAGCAAAATTATATGTTGTGACGCCAGCGCTCTTGGATCGGGTGCTATAATCTGTAACGACACACATACGGCTCACAAACAATGGACAGCAAATGAAGCTGCCAAGAGTTCGACGCCCTGAAATCTTTCCTTCCAATAATTTCTAATTCCCAACTCAAGGTGTTCACAGACAGTCAAGCTGCAGCTCGAATAGTGGAAGTAGGAAGTATGAATTTGGAATTGCAGAATCTCGCAATTACTATTTTCAATTTGTGCTCTGAAAATGGTATTCCACTTGAAATTCAATGGATTCCTAGATCTGTCAATGAACAAGCTGATTTTGTGAGTAGACTTATTGATACTGATGATTGGTCAATTTCCAACGAATTGTTCAATACTATGAGTGAATTGTGTATGGGGCCCCTTCTCCGTTGACTGCTTTGCCTCGTATTATAATAGTAAATTGTCCCGTTTCTTTTCTAGATTTTGGAATCCAGATACTTCAGGGGTTGACGCATTTTCACAAAATTGGTCCGGGGAAAACTGCCTTCTAGTTCCTCCTGTCGTCCTTACCCCTAGTGTCCTTAAACACATTCTTTTATGTAAATCTAAGGGAGCCCTCGTCTTTCCCTGGTTGCCGTCCTCTCCTTTCTGGCCTATACTCTGGTCTGGTTATAACAAATGGATTAAGGACTCCTATCCGTTGAAGGTCGCAATGCCTTGCAGTTAGGAAGAAATAAGAACTCTCTGTTATAGGTTCTTCAATTTTCAACAGTGCCATAGCAATCATATATATGGATTGTACCAATTAACCTAAAATGTGTTTTTTCTTCTTTCTTTCTTTTTTAAATATCTTAGGTCATATACAGCCAACGTTTTTGGTCGAATTTCCCTCACAAGTTGAGAAAAATCAAGATGACCATGTTTGAAGATGTCTTACTTTCTAAAGCGGAAGGTACAGCAAATAGCTATCTTTACAAATGTAGACAATTTTTCTCTTGGCTAAAAAACCTGAATTGTGAAATCATAGCTGCTTTTATATCGTTGATAAAGCCGCTCATGCCCAGTCTGATAGCTCTGTCGTCACCACGGTATCAGCCATTAAATGGCTTCATTCTGTAGTAAATTGTATTCCGAACCCAGTTTACTCGCCGATTGTGCAGCAAATATTGATAGCTGAAAAAAGAAAATTGCACAAACCACCTACCCACAAAGAACCGCTTTCCTTAGATATTGTTAAATCTATAGTCTCTCACCTTGGGAATGAAAACAGCTCTTTAATCCAGTTGCGAACTGCCTGTTATGTATCCCTGAAATTCACTCTTCTTTTTCGACACGATAAAATGGCCCAACTAAAAGCTAGCCACATGACAAATATACATGAGAAGAATGCTCTTAGCATATTCATCCCTCGTTCAAAAACCGATGTTTTTAGGGATGGGAATATCACTTTTATTTCCGACACCGATGATGATTATTCTCCAGTTCGTATTTTAAAGAAATACATGTCATTGTGCAACTTCAATTTTGGAGATGATGTTTTCCTGTTCACAGCCCTTTCATATCTCCCCAAGTCTAATTCATATAAACCAATAATAAACAGACCGCTTAGTTACACCAGATGTAGGGAACTGTTCTTAGAAGCATTAAAGAAAATTGGAGTCGAAGACCCTAAACGGTTTGGTTTAACATAACATGAGATCCGGCGGTGCCTCTCACCTTGCCAACCAAGGGATTTCGGAAGAAAATATAATGATGCAAGGCAGATGGAAAACAGCTACAGCGAAGAACCGCTATATCAAAACAGACATTGATCAGAGATTATGCATTTCAAAAAAGCTTCTACAATAACGAGACTGGCCTTGTAGATGCATATTATTTTGAAACATTGAAAACATAAAATTATCCTGACTGGTGGTCTGCAATTCCAGAAAAGTTATAATGTCTTATTATTTAATGTAAATCCTTGATATTGATGTAATTCTTTATAATAAGTGTCTTTATCTTATTTGGTGTTAAAAATAACCAACAGTTACCTATTTGCTACTCACCTACGAGTTTCATAAAGAGGGAAAAATCATGGAATTCGGTGGTCGAATTCGCGTTCTCGCAAACCGCCATCTTTTCGAATGGCCCGCCAGTCACTGCGGGGGGTATGACATCGCAACGGAAAGCTCCCGCATGGGCCCGGACGGATGTACCCCTACTACATGTATATACTGCGTGTAGT
The DNA here is from genome assembly GCA_949987565.1 of Luidia sarsii. Taxonomy (NCBI): domain Eukaryota; kingdom Metazoa; phylum Echinodermata; class Asteroidea; order Paxillosida; family Luidiidae; genus Luidia; species Luidia sarsii. The sequence continues at coordinate 4,261,853 of OX465118.1, forward strand.
ATACACTCGTGAGCTGAACGATGGTGTTCTGCTAGGCTTTTGGATGTCAAAATGCCAGCGGTAAAAGGCTGGGGAAATCTTTCCATGCAGTTCCCAACATGGACAAGAGACCTGAGTTGCTTAGGAAGTAGGCTGCGGCCATCAAAGTTGAGAAATTTCTCAAAGTATACAGTTGAAATGACGTGATTTGTAGCGTGGTGATTGCGTATAGTCTCGATCTAGTCTCGACTTTGACAAAATTCTCAACTTTGATGGCTGCAGCCTACTTCCTAAACAACTCAGGTCTCTTGTCCTTAGTGAGAACTACATGGAAAGATTTCCCCAGCTTTTTCCCGCTGTCATTTTGACATCCAAACGCCTGGCAGTACACCATCGTTCAGCTCGAGAGTGTATAACTGCACGCAGTATAACATGTAGTAGGGGGTACATGTCCAGTATAGTACGTAGTAGGTGTACATCCGTCCGGGCCCATGCGGGAGTTTTCCGACGGCGGTTTGCGGGAACGCGAATTCGACCATCCCATGATTTTTCCCTCTTTATGAAACTCGCAGGTGAATAGCACATAGGTAATTGTAGATTGTTTTTAACACCCAATCAGATTAGCCAAAATTTTTCTCTGGGTTTCATTCCCCTTTAATAATGTCTAATTTAGACGCTAATTATGGGCACCATTTTTGACTCAAAATCGTCAGAATTGGGCGTCTCGCTAACAATAATCCTCCGTAAAAACAAAATGTAGGCCCTACCCTATATACTTTCGAAAAGTTGGATTTTTCTACAACAATCCAACTCATTTATCCCATGGGCAGGCCCAATTTTCGGTTTAGTCAAAGTTTTCTTTGCCAATTTTTCAATTTGTGTTATAGTTATTTTGATTGAATCGAATGTGTTCATTGCAGAAACGTACAACTTTCATAGAGTGAGTTTAGTCAACCCGTAAAGTCACATAATTATAAAACATTTATACGTACAGTATTACCGGCGTAATTTCAACCCCTATATGGTTCAAGAAGTATTGGTATCGACATACGCATTTTCTAAACAAATCTGGGGAATAAAAATCTTACGATTCAAATCACAAATCAATGCCTTAAATGTCTAGATATATAGGCTACATCTTACCAAACAAAATATAGTTTTCCATTTGAAAGTTGAGAGAGATTAGAATACAAATCTGACAAATTTAAAGAGGGCCTGGTGTTTCGATCAAAGCAGGACATTCAATTTTATCAATTAAAGATAAAATATCTTATTCCAAGGAGACACACGGTTTGTTTACGCGCTTCGGGTTTGCAGGCGGTCAGCTGTTTTTTGTTTTGGTCTGTGGATCTGTAAACAAGCTCCATTGAGGGGCACAACCACTTGGCGCGACGCCCGCGCGCGCGCGCGGAGTTGACACTTTGTATAACATTTCGGCTCGCCCGCTGGAAAAGAGCGCGAAAAACCACTTCGGTGTGGTTCTCGAGCACTCAACACGCAAAAAATCATCTTCTCCTTTAATATCTTTAATTTCCTGCCAGATTGTTCTGGTAGTTGTTGTTGTTCTGGTATTGTTTTTTGGCTTAGAGGACTCCCTGTCGTCTTGGACTGTATTTTGTGAAAATAGGCGAGATTTCTCCATCATTTTTGCATCCGGCAATCTGCGGTCATCATTCTGGGGCGTAGGCCTGCGGCACGCATATACTAGCCCGACTAGTCCGTATAGACGTTGTGGGCGGTGATATGCCGAAACGTCGGGCCGAGAAGGCTGCTCAGCAGGCCCCTGGGTCTAAGGGTAAGGCCACCGCGAGCTGCCGTCGTAAGGGCCGCCCCAAGATTCGTCCGGAGTCGGCGGTGGATCTGGAGAGCGCCCTACCCCTGAGCGACGTTCCATCGACGTCCGGCACCCCGGCGGCCGCAGTGAGGGATGGACGTTCACCTCGGCACGGGAGCGGACCGGTTTGCGAGCAAGCAGCGGAGGAGAGGGGAGGAGCCGGAGGTGGAGCGGTCTCTTCTTCGGCCGGTGAGTCCGCATCGTCTGCGAGGAATGCGAACTGGGACGCTGCAGGCTTTGGCTTGGGCGTGAGTGTTCATGCGGTTGGTTCTGGTGGGGTTAACGTTGGCGGGCCGGGCCTAAATAATGTCGGTGCCACTCCGGCCACATTGGCAAGTCCTTCGTCTCCTTGCGTTAGCAATGTAGTAGCGCCCTTGCAATGTCTGGGAAACGAGGCCCCCTTGGGCACCCTTGTTCCTTTAGCTATCAAGGAAAAAATTGGAATGGGAACTACATGTAGGCCTACATGGATATGGCGTCATTATATATAGATAACGCGGTCAAGATTTTGTCCGCTTCCAATAATGGTGCGGAGGTGGCCTTGGTTGTCGAACAGGGCAGGGTGGTCCTTCGGCCGTCCTCAGCTAGGGTTAGCCGTAAGCTTGATTCCATAGTAAAGTGGACAAGCGCTTTCCATGTGTTCATCGCTGTTTCTGCTATGCGCCACCCGGGTCGTGTCGTGGAACTCTTGCGATATGCGGAGACGATTCGCACGGCCGCCTTACAGTTACAGTTCCCGGGGTTGGGCTGGCGCAGCTATGATGAACAGTTTCGTTTGCGTATGGAGGTGAATCCGGCACGTTCTTAGGCAGATATATGGATATGGAGCTTTGGGTAACGGTCGCGGCGGTCGGAAGTGTGGCGCCGGCGGTTGCCGCTACATCGGTTTCCAGTCGCAGCCAGGCGCAGAAACGCATTTGCTATGCTTTCAACTCGCCTACCAGTTGCCGGTGGTTTGACTACTGTTATGTGCATATAGTTGTCGCCGCTGCGCTGGAGGGGGACACGGGGAGTCGTCGTGTAGAGTGGGTGGGAGACCCCCTACTTTCGGCACCGCTGCTAGTGCAAGGTGATGGGTCGACCAGCCCAAGGCTGTACTCCCGGTGTCCCTTCGTGTGTGAGGCGTGCTGGGCCATCCGCCGCTGTCACTCCTGGGCCATCAGGCCCAAGCGCAGCTAATGCGCCAGAATTGAGGGGAAAGCGCTATAATTTTCGCTCTCCCAACGCCAATTGACGTATTCATTTTACAGGAGTGGCTGCTTAGTTACCCCGATAGGCCAGCGGCTGTTTTACTCGAACAAGGGTTTACTCGGGGGTTTTCACTGGGTTTTCAGGGTCCTAGGGTGAGCAGGGAATCTAGCAGCCTGAAATCTGCTTTGGACAATCCGGAGGTTTTTTTGGAAAAGTTGCAGTGCGAGATTAATTTAGGCAGAGTTGCAAGGCCGTTTTCCTTTCGGCCATTGCCTAATTTGCAATGCTCTCCTATCGGGCTGGTTCCTAAACACCTCCCCGACTCCTTTCGCCTGATACATAATTTGTCCTTTCCTTCCGGGGATTCACTGAATGATTTCATCCCTAAAGAAGATTGTAGAGTGACGTAGGCCTATGCATCTTTTGATACGGCCGTTGAGTTGGCTATATGTCGGTAGGAGATCATTCATATTTGGCCAAAACTGACATTAAGTCTGCCTTTAGGTTACTCCCAGTCGCTCCGGCCGATTATGAACTTTTGGGCTTTCAATTTCAAGGACAGTTTTACTATGATAAGTGCTTGCCTATGGGATGCGCGAAATCGTGTGCATTATTTGAGTTGTTCAGCTCCTTTTTGGAATTTCAGGTTAAGCGTGTTTCGGCCTCTGATGCGATCACTCATTATTTGGATGATTTTCTCTTTATTGGTCCGTTGTTGGATCAGTGTGCATTTCTTCTTGCATCATTTAAAGACATATGCGCCCAACTGAGGGTTCCCCTTGCAGAGGAAAAAAACTGCAGGTCCATGCCCAAGTTATAACCTACTTAGGTCTAGAAATAGATACGATTAAGCGCATAATTCGAGTGCCTGACGGGAAGGTGTTGTCCCTCAAAGAAAAAATTAGGTCGGCGTTGGCACGAAAAAAGTTATCTTTGAAAGAAATTCAGTCGTTGGTTGGGTCGTTAAACTTTGTTTTCCGTGCGGTTGCACCGGGCCGCGCATTTACTCGGCGTCTGGTTGGCTTATCCCGAGGTTTACGGAAGCCTCACCATAAGGTACGCGTTACAACCGGCGCAAAATTGGATTTGTTGATGTGGTTGGAATTTCTAGATCATTTCAATGGTGTGTCGCCTTTCCGATTGTTGGGATGGCAGGATAACAATGTTTTGGAATTGTTCACCAATGCTTCGGCTAGCATTGGTTTTGGTGGGTTTTTTGATGGGCACTGGTTTCATGGGCGTTGGACCCCTGAGTTGTTAGCACTGTCACCATCGATAGCGTTTTGTGAATTTTACCCTTTAGTGCTCGCAGTTTTTTGCTGGGCCTCTCATCTCGCTAATCGTAGGGTGCGTTTTCGTACGGATAACGAGGCGGTGGTTGCCATCATTAATAAACAATCGTCAGGCTGTGATAGGATCATGCATTTGGTGCGCATGTTCGTTTGCCAGTGTCTAAGGTATAATATCACCTTTAAGGCCGTTCATATTCCTGGGGTACACAATGACATTGCTGATTCACTCTCGCGTTTTCAGGTCGCACGCTTCCGCTCGCAAGCCCCGCAAGCGGACTTGACAATGACAGCGATTCCCGATCTCCTCCGGGCTTGTTAGAAGGTGAGATGAACCGCTTGTTGACGGTGGCTTCAGCCCCAAATACACATAAAGCCTACTTGGCGGGTTGGCGGGCTTTTTGTTCCTTTATGGGCTCCCACTTTCACGGGGAGGCTCCCGCCTCGGTAGCGGACGTTAGAGCATTCATTGCGTGGCTTTCCCTGCGTCATTTGTCCCCTGCTACTGTCGCTTCATATGTCTCGGGCGTAGGTTATTTTCATAAGATCCACAGATGGCCGGATCCCACCCGGGACTATGTAGTATCCAAATTGCTTGCCGGTTGTCGCAGGGATAAGGTTGGTAGCGATCGGCGATGGCCTTTAACCATACCGTTGCTTACCCGTTTAATGCAGATTTTACCAGGGGTGTGTCTTGACCAATGCGAGGCGCTCCTGTTTCGCGCAGTTATGTCATGCGCGTTCTTTGGGTTCATGCGTATCGGCGAATTTGCCGCCATTTCGAAATTCCGCACACAAACATCCCTGCTGCTTGATGCTGATGTCCAATTTCAGGATGTAGGCCGACCTAATGCTTCGGTTCTTCTCACTTTTCGTCATACGAAGAATAACCAATCAGGCCGCCCTCAAGTGGTGTGCTTAGTTCACTCAGAGGACGCCCAGGTCTGTCCTGTCCGCGCATTTACGGCATTTGCGCAGGTTCGTCCCAATATCCCAGGTTATTTTTTCTGCCATTTTGGCGGACAGGCTCTTACTCAGTATCAGTTTAATGCTACCTTCAAGAAGGCGCTATCATTTTTGGGGCTGGAACAGTCTTCCTTTCGCGCCCACTCTTTCCGCATAGGGGCTGCCTCTTGCGCAGCGGCAAGAAGGGTGAAGCTGGAGGATATAAAAGCAATGGGTCAGTGGCGCTCTGAGGCTGCTCGAAGTTACATTCGCCCCTTAGTGCATTGCGACGATGCGACGACGCAACTATGCGACGATACGACGATGCGACGGCACGACGCGACTATGCGCCGTCGACGGCGTAAACGGCTAGAGACCCTGAAAAACAAAATGCGACGATGCGACGGCACGACGCGACTATGCGACGGCACGACGCAACTATGCGATGGCACGACGCGACGCCGAAACGGCCCTATACACACAGTGCAAAAAGGGGCGACGGCACGACGCGACAGCACGACGCGACTATGCGACGGCACGACGCGACTATGCGCCGTGGACGGCGCATGTTTGGGAGATCCGGGTATAAATGCGAAACATGCACCGCGTAACTTGGCAGAGATGGAATTCCATAATTGCCAGTTGCCGGGGGTGTAATTGAAGTTGTTGCTCCTATGCATTTCTTCTTTCTTTATTTCTTCCCATGCGAAACTAAATTGTATGCAGGGTCGGTTTGGATTAATGGAGACTCGATTGTACACAGAGCTGTCACAAACATCGGGGGGAAGCAGCATGCGCGATGGTTTGGACGAGGCGGAGCTGGCTACAATGACGTGCCGGCATTATTGGCCGAGGTCGCTGCGCGAGGGCGCCAGCCCGATCTGTTGGTAGTACACATTGGCACTAATAATTTAGCCAATACTGACCTCTTCTGTATGCGGCAGCGCGTGGCAGTCTTCATGCAGTATTGTATTGAGACATTCCCTAGGTCTAAGCTCATTTGGTCCGACATTTTGCCGCGAGCTTGTTACTTTGGTGCTAAGCAGCCAGCGAAGATGGAAATAAGGGGCGGGCGGTTAATAAATGGGCTCGGTTCTTCAGTAAGCACATCGGGGCTTCTGTCCTACATCATCCGCAATTTAGATGGTCGGAATTTGCTTTGTTCGGATATAATGGCGTTCACCTATCGCCGTCGGGGAATTCCTTGTTCCAGACCAATCTGCACAATTGCATCTGTTCGTGTCAATGAAACAGGCTCACGTTGACGTCACTAATTTGGGATTCGGCCCGGTTAACTTGTGCGGAGGTTGTCCGGTCTTTCCAGTGGGGCGCGCGCTGCGCGTTTGGCGGTTTTGGGTTGGAGACGACCGGAAGTGCCTCCTTGTTAAGTGATATTCATTAGATCGTAGGTGGTTGGACCATTTAGAGCATGAATTTTTAATGTTTAAATTTAGTAAATTACTCTTTCTGTCGTTTGTGTTTTACGCCAAGCACCCGCTTGTACCAGCGGGGCTTATTCCAACCGTATGTGCGAACGGTGGAAAATCGGCGTGACGTTTACCCGTACTGTTAAGTAAGTTAGAATTTTAAATGGGTAAGGGGACAATTCTTAAACAATTGGGGTTTACCCACTTTCGGTGGGGGCCAGGGTTCACGGCTAGAGCTTTGCCAAGCGTGACATGAGGGTCTTGCCAAGCGTGGCTTGTTTTGGGTTTGGTCAAGCGTGGCAGGTGTGAAGGTTGCCAAGCGTGGCATAGTGAGGTGTGGCCAAGTATGGCCTGTGTGTAGGTTGCCAAGCGTGGCATTGTGAGGTTTGGCCAGGCGTGGCATTGTGAGGTTTGGCCAGGCGTGGCTTTTGAGGTTGGGCCAAGCGTGGCCGGTGAATGTTGCCAAGCATGGCATTTGAGTTCTGGCTGAGGTGGCCAGGTGTGTTGGGAATTGAGTGTTTCGGTTTTTATGGTTGCCAAGCATTGCCTTTAATTAATTAAGACAAACTGTCTCATTTAGGCATAATTTTGCCATTGCATTCTTCTTGGAGAATTAAAAGCGAGGCTCGAGAACCAGGCCAGGAAAGTCAACTCCTTGTCTCACCGTGTGCTTTGTGTGTGGTCTTGGAATAATAACATTTTGTATTTGCATTTTGGTCATTTAAAAAAGTTAGCAGTTTCCTACGTTTTCTGTTTATTCTGACACTTGAGCACGGAATGTACACAAGCATGCAGGAAATCCATAGGAATTAAGTCTCTTATCAACATTCGAAACATGCCTAAACCTTCCCCAAAAATAAGAAGGGGTGATGGATTATTAAAGACATTGACGACAGGGAAAGGACATAAGGAAGCTGCAGAGCGCACCTGTCAGACGGACAAGGATATAAATACGGATTAGAGAAGAGATTAGAGGTAGGCAGATAAATAGGGTGGAGCACGTAAGCATCAAGGACTAGTAACCTATTATTCAAGCAATGTTAATCATTCCATCCATTGAGGCAATGGTTACATAGACCAAAGACGCAGTTTCTTTCTGGGTTAATAGTAAAGTCAAATTACCGAAAACAAAGCATGTAATGCTAAAGAGTTAAATAGCAAGATATACAATAGCATTGTATATACTTTTTATAGTAACCATATTGTGGAGCTTTCTACTCAGCGGAATCTATACTTAATATATAGAAGGTGACATGTCATGTACATTTTGAGTTCACTTTTTGATGTACTTTGCATACTAGCTATTTCCTCTATACATCCCACAACTTGCGATATCCACTTGTTAGTGATTTATCACTCTCTGAATTTCAAATAATATTTCATTGCTCTATACAATACTGGTAATTTAACTTCAGTATATCTTATTTGTATGCCTTTTCGGAAAAGGTCGCAGAAAGCGCGTCCATGACTGATATATTTTTTTCATGTGTGTCTCTACTGCATGCTGTTAGGGGAGTCAAACGAACTTTTTATGATAATTTTCAGGAACAGAAAGAAAGAAATTGTTGTTTTCGAGAAAGAACATGACTTTGTATAGAGTCACAAAATCTTGTGCATTGAACGAAGGCTGCAGAAATACGTTTAAACGTTTGGGTAGTTGACTGTTTATGGACAACTTGTATTGTCACGCATCAGCAAGGCAGGACCCAGTACTTTTTACAATAAATACCTTCGTTCAGCATCTCGCACAGCTGATTGATATAAAAATCAACGACAAAATCGCTATAGTAAAGCCAACCTGGATGATAATCAATTAGGCCTATGTATAGATATCATATCATTTCAAAGTAAGGTGATTGTTTGGGTAAACTGTTAATCATAGCCATTTTGTCGAAGGTGAGGAAATCTTTTGTCCTATTGTCCCAAATTGCCACAATATATGCATGTTTTGCCATAGATTGTATCCCACAAAATGTTTGATTAATTCCTTCTTTTTGCTATCCACTATGCATGAAGTATAATTCAATATTCAAAGAGGAAAAATTTAGATAACTCACTTCTTTCATAAAAAAAACTCGTTGTCGATGCAACTTTTGTGAAATTAAAGACACACTGTGTCGTCATTATGTAGTCATTATATCGTATGAGCTCATTTTGGTCAATCAAACAAGTTGTGTAATGCCCAGACTATATATAAACATATTTGCAATCATGAGCAATTACGGCATACAACTACCGGTTGTGATTTGTGCAGAATTCTGAAACTAAAAGCCTATTTCCATAGCTTTAATAGTTGCTCTTCAACAGTAACGAATCTCAAAAGCTGTAAAACTAACAATTTATTGAGGGCAGTTTACAATGCGCGTAACGATTGTTTTTCCACACTCATCGCAGCGAAGGCCACTAATCAGCTCGTCGTGAAAAAAACATTTCTGCAAACAATTTGACGAGGTTCAATGTTTGGACAGCAACGGATAATATACCAAACGTTGAACTCTCAACAATTGAGTTGTTCTCGCAGTTCAGGCACATGAGGCTTTCTGCAAATCTCAATATCATGCGTAAGACAGGACTTGGCCAAAAAAGAAACAAGAGCTGGAGATCTAGATAAAACTCAGCTACATCTTGCTGCTGATTGCATCTCATATTCATTTACCTTGCCGTATCTTCCACCAAACGTTGAATTACCGGAAACGGGATATATACAGGAGTAGCTGTAGGGAAATTGGGACACTTAAGCATATACACACCATTTGTAAGAAAAAAAAACAACCTTTATTGAATACACTGTTTACAAGTTACATCAATAAGGTTTATCGTCAAGCAAAATTTGTAATAATGAAAGTATATGTCCGGGGGTCAATTATCGATTTGTATCACGTGGCCAGAAGTTTCCCAAATTCCTTACATGTGTAGGTAATTTGGGACACAATGTGTGGCTAACTTTAGACGCCTACTAACAGCTTAAAATGAGTTCCAGGTGTATTAACATAACAATTACTTGTTTTAATGGGTTAAAAAAATGATGTGAATACTAGGTGTACCCCCTCCCCACGAAATCCCTCCTACTATTTGACCACGCCCATCCTTTACCCTGCAGATTTTATTTCTCTCTTTGTGGAATTTATAAGCAGGACCCTGTTTCATAAAGCTGTTTACAAATCAGCAATTCTTACCATAAAATAAATTGCTTAGGCCTACAGCATAATATTTGCCAATAATTACGTGACAGACGATCAATGATTGTTGTAAGTAGCATCTCTCTTCCATGCATGTATTTTACAGCTGTGCGGAAGGGAACAATTAAATAACTGCTTAAAACTAGTTTAAAGTTAATTTGTATGATTGATCCAGTTGCATCGAGGTAGATAATATCTCTTAGTGATAAATGGTGATATATTCTGACGCTTTCTTGAGAGTATAGAATAACATGCATGAAGAGGATGCAAACTAACATGGCGTAGAATACCCGACAATAGTTTCGTTGAATCGGATTGTTTCGTAATTATTTCAAGCAGAATCCTTATCTCACTCTCAATTATCAGTGATTTGTTTTCGATTCACTTCAAATTTTACGCAGAACATTAGGCCTAAAGATCTTAAATTAATGTTCTCTCCTCGTGATTTTGTACATTTTTACTTTTTACTTTTTTCATTCTCATTAATTTAGTGACACGAATTCACTCTCTCCAAAAATTGGCCTGCCATGGTTGGATAAGTTGGATTGTGAAAGAAAATTCCATTTTCTATAAAGTATGCATAGGCCTATAAAGTATACTTTTAGAGTCGTATTCCCCCCAAAAAAAAATTTGCCAAGAAATACTTAATCGAAGGGGGTGTAAATGGCAAATACATTGTGTACATTAATATACTCTTGTTGTACAGTGATATTTAAAATTTCAAGTTTTTGACTGGAATAAGACGTTGAAAAACGGAATCGAGGTTCATCGGGAAAAGGGCCTCCTTTTGCCGCATACGTTCAAGGTTTTTGAAAACTCGTCTGAATTTGCGGCTGAATACGCGGCTGGGATTTTGGGCCCAATACGTGGTTGTCTTTAGCTAGGTCCAGTCTGTAGGCGCGGCCTACATTATGTAGGCCTACTGTACTGTGCATGTACCATAGAGTAATAGCGCCGCCGCTTGCGGGACTAGGCCTATAGGCCTACGTGTACACTGTACTGTACATCTTTATTTTGTACTGTACTCAGGTGTACCCGCACGTTTTACGAAAATATTTAATGAAGGCATTATATCACAGGCATCAATAGAAACAAGCGTGTGGCGGAAACTTTGGCTCCAGTTTCTTGGTGAACACTATTATTACTACGTAGGCCTACCAGTACATAATTATCAAGGAAACAAATCTTCAAATTCGGAAACAAACCACAACCTAGTTTTGTCAGGGGGAGACGAAGCCTGAGCCCATTCTAAGCCTTCACTTCGTAAACGGCCATAGATAATACTGTAAATGCCCAGAGGGCTCGCAAAAACCACTTTTTTTATATAGTCTCTATTCGGTTGTTTTTCAGCTCCCAGAGGGTTCCAAACACTATACTAATATATTCGCAAACACTATACCAATATATTCGCAAACAACATACCAATATATTCGCAAATAATATGGCTATAGGATTCCAAAACATATTTGCATTCCCTATACAACAGTTTTTCTCGTCTTGCTCGCAAAAACCAACGCGTTGTAGAACCGCAGGCCCGCCCCACCCCCCTGGTGGGGCCAGACCATATGGAACCCAGCGCAGGCTCGTTATGGGGGCACGTACATTAAATATTTTACCGGGACAGAAATATTTCACCGTGACAGATTTCTAGCAGCGTGACAACAATTTGAACTTCCGGCGTGACCGTTTTTGGCCCTCCAAGGGGTGGGAGGGGCGTGTACTTTGCACAGGCTTATCAGCCAGGTCAAACAAATATTTCTGTAGAAGGTTTATAATTAACCCCCCTGGCGGGTCCACGGAATATAGAAAGTTCCTATTAGACAAATGTGTAGTCCACTTATACAAGATGAAGGGCACTGATACCTGCAAGTGGCTCGTTTACGGGAAGTACAACACCTGTAATCGTTCGTCGGTATGAAAGATTACTGTTCTCTTCTCCTTCTACAATTTAGACAAGGTGGTAAAGGTTGCACACCCTGCGAAGTTTGCGGCCGAGGCCACAGGAATTCCGTCGGGCTTTGCGTTAAATGCGGCTACCAGAAGGAAGCCACCAAGCAGTGTATGCGAAGGCTTAGGCAGGCTAGGAATAGCAGTCTAGTCTAGTTTTTAATATAAAAATTCATTTAGATGGTTTACAGCCTACCTATAAACCCTTCTTACTGACGTCACGTTGCTACTAGAAACAGCAAGATCCGCCATCTTGGAGTACACACACGCTTTCGCTCGCACGTTTGTGTTCGTTTAACGTTACGTTGGTCACCATGGCGAATTCGAATGCTGCACGGTCGGCTTATTACAATTCTCTCGACATTCTCGGCTTTATTGCTTGAATAGATCCGTACACAATTAACCCGCGACAACCATTTCGTCCATCTTTTTAGCGAAAGTGTACGAGTTGCGTCACCTTCTTTTGTCAGTACAGCGGGTAAACGATAAAAATATTTCCTATCACGATCCCCCTGTTTCCACAGCCAAGGACAGCGCAAACATTATCATCTTTCAACAAAACAAGTACCTCCAATCCATGGTACAACCACGGAGGAATAAAAAGAGATTCCTCCATGGCACAACTAGTAAATAATACTAGTAAAAAGTAGCAGTATAGTAGTAGTACAACTACGACGAGTTCAAAACTCGCCGTGCATGTGGAGTTGTTTGTATGCAAAGCTTACTAAGTAACGGCGGTGACGTGCTCATGACTGTGTGTAATCCAAGATGGCCGATAAACAAAACCGTGACGTCATCGAAGACGGGTCTATATAAACCAATAAACCGCGGTTTTTTACTTTGTGGCTACAGAAATTTCCATTTAGAGGAACGTGCAGCCTACATATAATGATCAATTAATTTTGTTCAGAAATTATGTGTACCTCATTTGCATAATTAGAACTCACGCAAAATGCCAACGCTCAGGGAGCTACGCGCTCAAGCTAGCGCCTACGGGCTTCCCAATCGGTCAAAGCTCAAGAAATACGACCTCCAGAAGGCAATCGCCGAGGTCAGGGCCGCGGAGTTCCAGAAGAGAGTCAGGCGAGCCATGAAAACGGGTAGATTCTCCACCATCACAGGCGTAAATCCCCAGAAGATGGACCGCCGCCGCCAGCTGAATCCTAAGAAGATGGACTGCCAGGAGCTGGCGATGCTGGACCGAGAGGTCGACCTATCCCTCAGAGCAGGAAAGAAGGTCCCAGCGGTCAAGCGCGCCAGGCTTCGCCGGCAGCTGGCCGAGCGCGAGGAGAAGCCCCACCTCCACGGTCTCACAAGATCGCGGAAAGAGACCCTGGCCAGAGCCATTGCGCGGAGAGGCACCGAGATTCTCCGAGCCCTGAGATCCGTCAAGGAGTACCAAGATGAGATCCTAGACCAGTTTGTCGACGCACCGGAGCAGTCACAATTCCACCAAACGCCGACAGTCATCGGAAACTTACTCAGGGGCTGGGAGATGCATGCGTCTGAAACTCAAGGCGCGGACCCCAAGACCTTCCTCGAGGGGGTGCGCCCTCAGATCAGAGAGAAGCTCGAGGAGGAGATCCGAGCACTAGGAGGCATAAAATTCCAGCTGGCCCTTAAGATACAGCTTCGAAAGGACAGGCCAGACGGCAGCCAGGAGTACACAGATCCCGTGCTGCGTCACAAGCAGGAAGCTCTCCTGCGGGCGGATGAAATCGATGACGCCCTCAATCAAGCATTCCCGCACATCATGGAAGTCTTCGAGAAGTAGACGCAGAGAGGGTCCGGCTGGGTTGTAGATCATGTGCAGACCCTTTGGCTAGACATCGCGCGCTATCAACCTCTGCGCGGAGGCTCCTGGATCGATCTCCCCTCGAAGGTGAAAAACAAGAAGGCCTGCGTGAACGTTAAAAACAAGGATGACTCCTGCCACCGCTGGTCCCTCAAGGCTGCCCTATTTCCGGCCAAGCACCACCACGATAGACCTGGAAGCTATCCATCCCATTATGAGGATGGGCTGAACTACGACGGAATCACAGAACCCGTGCCAGTCTCCCAGAACGCCAAGGTCGTGCGCCAGAACGATCTAGCTATAAACGTCTTTGGCTGGGATAATGGGGTGATCGTCCACTATATCAGCAAACAACCGCCAGAGATGCAGAGGATCAACCTGTTGCTAACCGAGAAGAATGGCATCTCCCACTACACCCTGATAGACAGCCTCAACCGCCTGCTCTATGTATCAAAGCAAGCATCGAGAGCGAAAGCAATTCTGCGAGCGCTGTCTGCACGGCTACACCAGGGAGGACCTGCTGGAGGCACACAAGCCCGAATACCGCGGAATCGGCCAGACGGCTGTGAGGGTGGATATGAACCACCACAAGCAGCTACCAGCCCCCTACATAATCTACGCGGACTTCGAATCCCTCGTAACAAAAATCGAAGGGCCTGAGAGAAACCCCAACCAGAGCAACACAAGGCGGACGCACCACCATGAGGCATGCAGCTATTGCTACATCGTGGTGAGGTGCGACGGTGAGACAGAGCCGCCGGTGGAATACAGAGGCCCCGATGCGGCAGAACATTTGCTCAAAGCGCGTCAGGAGGAGGAGCGCAAAATCAAAGGCGTACTAGCCAACCCCAAGGCCATGCTGATGACGCGAGAGGACTGGAGGGCCCACGGAACCGCCACGACCTGTCACGTTCTGTGCGCGACCACTGTCACATCACGGGTAGATACAGAGGCGCCGCGCACAACACCTGCAATCTCAAACTGAGGCTGAATCCAAAAACCACCAACATTCCCGTGGCGTTCCACAATCTGCGGGGGTACGACTCCCACCTGCTGATGCAGGCCATCTCGAAGGTGGATGGTAGGATCATGCACCTGCATCCCCAATGACACGGAGAAATACATTTCCTTCTCACTAGCACTGGGGCAGCTGTGCTTCATCGACAGCGTTCAGTTCCTGCTAGCGTCGCTAGACAAACTCGTCTCAGCCAACCGACTGGAGGACCTCCAGATCACGACGTGATACGAGAAACAGAAATTACTCATGCGCAAAGGTGTTTACCCCCTACGAGTACATGGACTCCTGGGAGCGCTTCGCAGAGCGCCGTCTCCCCCCGTAGGAGGCTTTCCACAGCAAGCTCTCGGACGCGCACATCAGCGACGAGGACTACGCCCACACGCAAAAGGTGTGGAGCGCCCTCGGATGCGCGACCCTCGGGGACTACCATGATGCGTACAACCGGGTCCATGTCCTCCTGCTGGCCGACATCTTCGAAATCTTTAGGAAGACCTGCCAGAGGCAGTACGGGCTAGATCCAGCGCATTATTACACCAGCCCCGGCCTATCGTGGGATGCTCTTCTCAAGAAATCGAAAATTGAACTCGAGCTGCTGACGGACTACGATCAGCACCTGTTCATCGAAAAAGGAATGCGAGGAGGCATCTCCATGGTCTCCAAGCGATTCGCGCGGGCGAATAATCCCAGGGGGGAGGGGTACGACTGAGAAAAGCCAACCACGTACATGTATATCCAATACCTAGACGCCAACAACCTCTATGGATGGGCGATGAGTCAGCATCTACCAACCGGAGGCTTCCGGTGGGCGGAAGAAGCGGAGCTGTCTGGGAGCGCGGATCTCTCGGAAGACGGTCTTGATGGGGCAATATTCGAGGTAGACCTCGAATATCCCGAAGAGCTACACAAGGCCCACAACGCCTACCCGCTCGCGCCAGAGCGCATAGTGGTCCAGAAGGAGTGGATGTCGGAGTATCAGCACCACCTACTTGGCGTTGGGGTGGCGCCCACCGAGGTCGAAAAGCTGGTCCCGAACCTCCGCGACAAGAACCGCTATGTGCTCCACTATCGAAATCTCCAGCTCTATCTCTCGCTGGGCATGAAGCTGAAAAAGATTCACCGCGTTCTCCTGTTCAAACAGAGCCCCTGGATGGAGCCCTACATCCGGATGAATACGGAGCTCCGGAAAAAGGCAACCAGAGACTTCGAAAAAGATCTGTACAAGTTGATGAACAATTCCGTATTCGGAAAAACAATGGAGAACCTGCAGAAACGGGTAAATGTGAAGCTGGTGCGAGCGAGGAAGACAGTCTGAGGCGACGCATCGCCAGTCCCTCATTCGCGCGATCTACGATATTCGACGATGATCTGGCGGCCATTCAGATGCATACGAGCCACCTGACGCTCAATCGTCCCGTCTACGTGGGGGCCAGCATCCTCGACCTATCAAAACATCCCATGTACGATTTCTATTATAATGAAATCAAGAAAACCTATGGCGAACGCTGCGACTTACTTTACACAGATACGGACAGCTTGCTAATGCAAATTGAGACACCCGATTTGGAGGCCGACATGGCAAAGCGAGCCGATCTGGATGACACCAGCAATTACCCTCCCGAACACCCACTCCACTCGATGGCCAACAAGAAGGTCCTCGGGAAAATGAAGGACGAGTGCGAGGGGCGTGCCGTCGCTGAATATGTTGGGCTCAGGCCTAAAATGTATTCTATCCTAGTGACCGGCGGGAATAACATCAAGAAAGCCAAGGGTGTGAAAAAGTGTGTGGTCAAGAAACACATCCGACATGAGCAGTACAAAGAGGCTCTCTTCAAAAAGCGAACCTTCCGCCATGGCATGGACGTCCTCCGGTCAGAGCGCCATCGCATCTACGGGCAGCGCCTGAACAAGGTATCGCTCTCGTGCTTTCATTCAAAGCGATGGATTGCTGGAAATGGGGTAGACACGCTGGCCTATGGACATTATAGAATCCCTAACGATTGAGGACTCCATCCGGCGGTAGCTGCGTATTGGGAGGTATTATAAGAAGCTCCTCGCGTACAAACCCCCGGGAGGGCCGTCCAGCAGGTAGTACAACACGGGCTCGCCGGACTTTGTAACCGAACGTCCGAGCCGGTACACCTTTAAAGACCACACAGGGTCAGTAGCACTCCGACGGCCGCCCTCGAGCTCGCCGGGCTGGTAGAGATACCGAACGCCCGCATTGGAGGGGAGCTTGGTCTCGGCGAGGCCCACCGGGCGACCAGGAACCACTTAAGAGGGCTCTCGCGCCATCGCTTTCGCTTTGATAGCATCAGGGCCGCCTGCCGGTCAGTCGGGTCACTTCTCCATTCAAAGCCGAAACAACGGCGGGCAAGCGAGCCACCCACTCCGTCGATCGTTTACCGGAGGTGAGCCGCATCTCTTGAGCGCACTGGTGTCCGAACAGTTTCTCCGCCAAGGTCCTGTTTAAGCGCTCCACAATCCCCTGGTCCCGGTGAATATCCACACGACTGCGCCTGACCTCAACATTGCGTCTAGCCAGCACCTGATTGACCGCGCCCATGAACTAGCGCCCGGGTCGACCTGGAGCAGCTTGGGCCACCTCAGGGGGCCTCGCCCGTAAATGCGGGACAACGCCTCAGCAACCTCCTTGGCCTCCTTCGTTGGCAAGGGCTCAGCGGCCTTGAACCGGCTGGCAACATCGACTACCGGGAGGGCATACCTGTAGGTCTTACGACCGCGCCGGTCATGCGGTAGGAACAAGAGGTCGGCCTGATGAACCTCATTCGGGGTGGCAACATCAAATTTTTGCCTTGGAATACGTCGCGGTGCGGGTAGATAGATCTGCCAGATGGCCTGTTTTTTCAACCATTCCTTCGCCACGCCTTCCGAGACCCTCACTGCGGTCGAGAGTTTTCCGATCGCCGCGATTCCTTCCCAGTAGCCCCTATGGCTGTAGTAGACCTTAGCTAAACGAGCAGCCATCCTTATTATAGAAAGTGTCACAAGACCCTCCTCGTTCAGGAGATCCCTGGAATGGTGCTAGTGCTATGGCCCCGCACGACGACACAACTTGGACAGTATAGGGAAACGTTAGTCAATTCTATAGTATGCAACCCGTGGTTCGTCACAAATTTTCAGGAACCGATTTTGAGTGTCGACCCCTTTTGGAAAAGAAACACAATGGGCAGACCAAGATTGTGTACATTTGCGATAAATACAGTTTTATTCAGACACCCTCAAAATGCATCAGATTAGATCAAATTAGATAGCTGTTGTCGTAGCAAAGTGTCCGGAATGGTCCAACCGGTGAAAGGGCCCGCGGTGGTGGTCTGGTGTGCCGACTCCTGAGACGTGAGCAGTGTCCAGCAGGATCCTGGCCCGGCGTGCCGACTCCCGACACGTGAGCAGTGTCCAGCAGGTGGTGGTCTGGCGTGCCGACTCCTGACACTTGAGCAGTGTCCAGCAGGTGGTGGTCTGGCGTGCCGACTCCTGACACTTGAGCAGCGTCCAGCAGGTGGTGGTCTGGCGTGCCGACTCCTGACACTTGAGCAGTGTCCAGCAGGTGGTGGTCTGGCGTGCCGACTCCTGACACTTGAGCAGTGTCCAGCAGGTGGTGGTCTGGCGTGCCGACTCCTGACACTTGAGCAGTGTCCAGCAGGTGGTGGTCTGGCGTGCCGACTCCTGACACTTGAGCAGTGTCCAGCAGGTGGTGGTCTGGCGTGCCGACTCCTGACACTTGAGCAGTGTCCAGCAGAATCGTGGCCCGGCGTGCCGACTCCAGAGACGTGAACGGTGCCTCGTGGTGGTGGCGGAGGTCTTGAGCGATTCGGGGAAGCCGTTCGATGGGGTCGTGGTTCCCAAAACCACGAACGTGGAGCTAGCCGAAACGTACCTGGCCAACGTATCGTCTTGGGGTCCCTCGGATCTCTGCGCTGATCGGTCTGTCGGTTGATCCGCCTGAAGTGCCCGCCGCTCCTTGGGAGGCTTGACGGCCGATGACCACAGCAGTTTCTTGGGGTCCCCGCGCCAGATGATCGAAGATAAATTACTCAAAACCCAGGACCAGAGGCAACACAGTGAGCCAACACTTGTGCATGAGAGTAGAAAATAGCGGTGGGGGGAAACGGCTTCTCAGGTGTATGGCACGGTGGCATGAGCAAGAATGCCATCCTCCGCCGGATTCTGGGGCAAGCTAGGGCCCTTAACATGAGTTGGTCACATGATCAGCTCAAGCTGTCATTGGCCAACTTTAAGGTAACACACGCGGAAAGACATCCGATTGGTCAAGCGTGTAGCTTGGGGATGACCATCTCCACTGAGGTTCGTGGTTTCCCAGCTCAGGAGAGGTGTGACCCACAAGAGAGGTTTATGGCACCTGCATCCTGCATGGCCACAGAGCACACAAAGAAACCTCAGGCTCTTTAGAAGGGGATAGAAAAATGTAAAAGGAAGTAGGGAAAGATCAAAGAGCTTAATGAGGGCAGCTCTTCAAAGAGGGAAAGATGGAATCATGGAGTGAGAGAGAAAGGAAAGAAAGAAACTACCAAAGCCATACAAATCTATAACCCATACCAGTCCACTGGGTCGGGGTTACAAGTATATTCAACAAATAATTTAATGCTACATTAGGACACTACAGGACTCAAAGTATAAAATAGGATAACGTAGAATACTTTACATGAACTAAACAGAGGTTGGTCCACGCAACGTAAAGTTCGACGACGGTCTACGCGTCCGAAGCAGCGTTGGAGGATGGAGAGTGTTCGCAGGTGTTCCTGGCTGTCCCTGCTGACGGGGCCACGGGTGACGCCCTTCCGGTCATTGGCCGTCCCATGCACAGCCTGACAAGGGTGTCTGCTCCGTCAGTCGGCGTCCACTTGCTCCATGACTTGCTTCGGTTTGCGTAGGTTGGGGACGGGGCGACGAAGAGGCAAGGCCGCACCCACTTGACCCGCTCCGGGGTTCCATTCCCCGTCGGTCCTACTGCAGTTGACTATGGGGTTCCATTCCCCGTTGGCACAACCAAGTTGCGGAACCCCAGTTCAGTTTTCTGAGGCTACATGCATCAGCATTCCCCGAACATCTCGGCTACATATGGGGTACACCGCCCTAACTGCCTAGGTGTGGTGTCGGTCCTGGTCTTGCCTCCAAGTGCCCAGCCAACGCCCATCCCTTACTTTTATACTCGGGCTACTGGCATGACAACTATTTCTGCCTGGCAGAATCGTGGCCCAGCCCTGAGCCAGTACCTATTCAATCCCGCATCTACATTCCCATTATTGTTATACCTCCTAGAAGATTCAAGACTCCCACTACTAAATAACAATGGCCTTTATACAGAGTTGGGTTCAGCTGCCAAGGTAGCTAAACTCCCCTGAGGTTACTCCCATTCAAATCACTGCCTATATAAGACTACTTACGGATTTACATATAAAGAAAGGACAACAACCATACAACTTATGGCTACCACCGAACACATTAAACTAAACTGTGACAGAAAGCTTCAAATATATAAATACAAATCCTTGAAGCGGAAAAAAGGCCTCCTTGCCCTTTGTAGTCGGCAGCGGCTTTTGGTGGGGGCTCGTTAACGGAAGCATACCTTGAAATAGCTCTTGGTGGGGTCTGATTGTAGGGGGGTTAGTCCTTCGTTTAGGAGGTAGAACGGAGGCTGGATTCTCTCTATCTCCTTCATGACACTGCCTGGTGTGAAGCACTGGTAGACCTTATCGTCCCTCGTGGCCATGGTTACGATGTAGCTTGATCCAAATCGGGTTTTGACAGAGCGCTTCTGAGTCACCAGACTTCCAGGGGTAGGTCCCTCCATTTAACCAACGGCTCCGAAGGAGTGAAATCATTAGCTGATGGAAAAGTTAACATCTTTAATTCTGGCTATATCATTACGCGCATATTTATTTAAATAATATTTTTGGGTTTTTATTAACTCAAATTGTAGGCGACCAACCCCATCACAACCATGCCTCCGATGATGAAGGCCGTCTCGCGCTCCCGTTGCTCGCTGCTCGGCGTGTAAAAGTCACTGAGCTGTGGCTCGCGGTCTAAGGATTCTTTGCCAAAGACCATGGCGTACCGTTCCATCGCGGTGTCAACTCCTCTGATTTGCTCGGCCGCGTCATGCTCGCGGCGGTAATTTTTGCTAATCCAGTCAAGGCGCTCGGAACGTTTTTGATTCCACTCATTTTTAGCGGTCTCAAGCTGCTCTATGGCTTTGTCGTGCCTTTGACGTTCCTCGTCGGAGTGCTTCCCTAGCTGGGAGAATAGAAAGTTGCTGCCGGTGAAGGCGAGGGCGTTCACAATGGCGCCACCAACAAGCATCAAGACCGAGGCCATGCGGATGAATATATCACCTACTTATATTACTTCAATATATCCGCCGGGATAATACCCTGTTTGATCAGCATATCCTTAGTCGCCATCGCGAGGCCTATATCCGCAACTATCATGCCGACGTCGCGGGGGGTGAAGTCTAGCTTGGGAGGCGCCCCTCCAAAGGCTATTTTACCAAGTCGTGCGTATCCTATGGCGAGGCCGGACACGACCAGCCAGTGGACGTGTCACGCGTACGGGCCTTTATAGCCGAGTTTTCTCGTCCGGGGTCACGCACGAATTTGCGCCGCGGCTTACACGAGGTTTTGCGAGACTGAATTCGAGACTACGGAAAACACAGGAAAATACCCCGATGTAGCATAGGTGCCGCCAAGATGGCGTGGTAAGTGGATAGCTGACATCGTGCTCTCTATTTTCATATCAAATATGTCCACTTTCGTTAATATTTTGGACATGTAACAGCGCGACCAAAAAAAGCATACTTTCTGGACCAAAATCCGACGGCCAGTTTTCCGTAGGTGTACATCGAATTCTTAAAAACAGTCGAAATAAACCACATATTTCACGAGAAAGGGGAGATTGAATGCTTCATGTACATGTATAATACAAGGAGGAGCCTTTCCGTTTTCGGCTCAAATCGCCAACTGAAAATTGGCGACTTTCGCGAGATTTCACCGAAGTAGGCCCATTTCCGTACACAATCATGGTCTGCTCGTGTACATGTACAGTACATGTACATGTACGTGTACTGTACATATCATGTACACAATCACAATTACAATACCCGGCCGTGCAGTACATGTACAGTACATGTGTGCCCAAGCAATGACTTATTAATATTCAGCAGGCTAACTTGGCATTGTCCAATCAGGGCGCGCGCTTTTCCATTCAGGTCACAAGGTCACGGATTTTCCTGCTCGAATAATGGCGGCCGATCCCCTACGTTAAAAAGTGGGGGACTCGTTGAGAACTTCAGGTGTACATCGCATTCTTAAAACACCAACGACATCATCTTCACGGGGTTTTGCTAGATCAAAGTACACTCTTTCCCATGATTACCTCAGCTAAGAGGAGACTTTTGTTTTCGTCGAGAAAAATAAGAATTTACGTCGCACTTTTTCAGTCGATTTTTCGGTAAAATAACAACCCTCAAAATACATATTAATCATCCTTTTGGAAAAGAAAAACCTTATTGGAGGCACGCATTAGATCTTCAACTACCTAGAAAAGTTGGATTTGAAAGGATTTGATACGCTGAGCATAGAAAACGACAATTTTCCGAAGCCTTTTTCAAGGCCGCTTTCGCTGTGCTCACGTGACATTCGATTTGTGTGGACGAGAAATTTGGGGTCAACGCGTGACACGTCCACTGGCTGCGACCGCGCTGTGGTACAGTGAGTTCACGAGCATTGTTCCGTCGGTAGTTGCCATTGTTATTCCATATAAAAAGGATCTTTACTACTCTCTAATTCATGTGTCTGCTTCGCAGCTGGCTGGTGCGAAGAAACTGGCGACGATTTACGATGAGTAATAAGCAACGCCGCACCTACAAGACCGGCCAGCCCTACGATCCACAGGTGCATAGATGCGGGTTGTCTTTCAACAGGCGCCTCCACTTCTCTGCTGGTGGTGTGGCTCAGGCGGGCCCTCCTCCACTTTTCTGCGGGTCGTGTGGCTCAGGCGGGTTCTCCTCCGCCCGCATGGAATCCTTCGCTCTCTGCAAGTCACGCTTCGCCTTCTGCGCAGCAGCGCCCTTGACCCCCGCTGCCACCTTTTGCGGATTTTTAGGTTTTGGGGTTTTCACCTCCTCCTCCGGAGGGGCAGTAACTCTCAGCTGTTCTTGTTGCTCCGTGTTGTTGTTCATCTATTGAATCAGTACGCGTTACTTCAACACGGCAATGCCGGACCGTAGTGAGAGCTGCGGTGAGAGGTGCTAGATACATTCCGTACCGGTGGTACAGCTCGCAGGAGGCGGTGCTAACTCAATTGCTAACTCAATTTGTAGGCGATCAACCCCATCACAACTATGCCTCCGATGATGAAGGCCGTCTCGCGATCCCGTTGCTCGCTGCTCGGCGTGTAAAAGTCACTGAGCTGTGGCTCGCGGTCTAAGGATTCTTTGCCAAAGATCATGGCGTACCGTTCCATCGCGGTGTCAACTCCTCTGATTTGCTCGGCCGCGTCATGCTCGCGGCGGTAATTTTTGCTAATCCAGTCAAGGCGCTCGGAACGTTTTTGATTCCACTCATTTTTAGCGGTCTCAAGCTGCTCTATGGCTTTGTCGTGCCTTTGACGTTCCTCGTCGGAGTGCTTCCCTAGCTGGGAGAATAGAAAGTTGCTACCGGTGAAGGCGAGGGCGTTCACAATGGCGCCACCAACAAGCATCAAGACCGAGGCCATGATGAATATATCACCTACTTATATATTACTTCAATATATCCGCCGGGATAATACCCTGTTTGATCAGCATATCCTTAGTCGCCATCGCGAGGCCTATATCCGCAACTATCATGCCGACGTCGCGGGGGGTGAAGTCTAGCTTGGGAGGCGCCCCTCCAAAGGCCATTTTACCAAGTCGTGCGTATCCTATGGCGAGGCCGGACACGACCGCGCTGTGGTACAGTGAGTTCACGAGCATTTTTTTCCGTCGGTAGTTGCCATTGTTATTCCATTGTCGCCTTCTTTACTCTCTAATTCATGTGTCGGCTTCGCAGCTGGCTGGTGCGAAGAAACTGGCGACGATTTACGATGAGTAATAAGCAACGCCGCACCTACAAGACCGGCCAGCCCTACGATCCACAGGTGCATAGATGTGGGTTGTTTTTCAACAGGCGCCTCCACTTGCTGCTGGTGGTGTGGCTCAGGCGGGCCCTCCTCCACTTTCTGCGGGTCGTGTGGCTCAGGCGGGTTCTCCTCCGCCCGCATGGAATCCTTCGCTCTCTGCAAGTCACGCTTCGCCTTCCGCGCAGCAGCGCCCTTGACCCCTGCTGCCACCTTTTGCGGATTTTTAGGTTTTTGGGTTTTCACCTCCTCCTCCGGAGGGGCAGTCACTCTCAGCTGTTCTTGTTGCTCCGTGTTGTTGTTCATCTATTGAATCAGTACGCGTTACTTCAACACGGCAATGCCGGACCGTAGTGAGAGCTGCGGTGAGAGGTGCTAGATACATTCCGTACCGGTGGTACAGCTCGCAGGAGGCGGTGCTAACTCTATTGCTAACTCAATTTGTAGGCGATCAACCCCATCACAACCATGCCTCCGATGATGAAGGCCGTCTCGCGATCCCCTTGCTCGCTGCTCGGCGTGTAAAAGTCACTGAGCTGTGGCTCGCGGTCT
The DNA here is from genome assembly GCA_949987565.1 of Luidia sarsii. NCBI lineage: Eukaryota > Metazoa > Echinodermata > Asteroidea > Paxillosida > Luidiidae > Luidia > Luidia sarsii. The sequence continues at coordinate 4,286,141 of OX465118.1, forward strand.
AAGGATTCTTTGCCAAAGACCATGGCGTACCGTTCCATCGCGGTGTCAACTCCTCTGATTTGCTCGGCCGCGTCATGCTCGCGGCGGTAATTTTTGCTAATCCAGTCAAGGCGCTCGGAACGTTTTTGATTCCACTCATTTTTAGCGGTCTCAAGCTGCTCTATGGCTTTGTCGTGCTTTTGACGTTCCTCGTCGGAGTGCTTCCCTAGCTGGGAGAATAGAAAGTTGCTGCCGGTGAAGGCGAGGGCGTTCACAATGGCGCCACCAACAAGCATCAAGACCGAGGCCATGATGAATATATCACCTACTTATATATTACTTCAATATATCCGCCGGGATAATACCCTGTTTGATCAGCATATCCTTAGTCGCCATCGCGAGGCCTATATCCGCAACTATCATGCCGACGTCGCGGGGGGTGAAGTCTAGCTTGGGAGGCGCCCCTCCAAAGGCTATTTTACCAAGTCGTGCGTATCCTATGGCGAGGCCGGACACGACCGCGCTGTGGTACAGTGAGTTCACGAGCATTGTTCCGTCGGTAGTTGTCATTGTTATTCCATATAAAAAGGATCTTTACTACTCTCTAATTCATGTGTCTGCTTCGCAGCTGGCCGGTGCGAAGAAACTGGCGACGATTTACGATGAGTAATAAGCAACGCCGCACCTACAAGACCGGCCAGCCCTACGATCCACAGGTGCATAGATGCGGGTTGTCTTTCAACAGGCGCCTCCACTTCTCTGCTGGTGGTGTGGCTCAGGCGGGCCCTCCTCCACTTTCTGCGGGTCGTGTGGCTCAGGCGGGTTCTCCTCCGCCCGCATGGAATCCTTCGCTCTCTGCAAGTCACGCTTCGCCTTCTGCGCAGCAGCGCCCTTGACCCCCGCTGCCACCTTTTGCGGATTTTTAGGTTTTGGGGTTTTCACCTCCTCCTCCGGAGGGGCAGTAACTCTCAGCTGTTCTTGTTGCTCCGTGTTGTTGTTCATCTATTGAATCAGTACGCGTTACTTCAACACGGCAATGCCGGACCGTAGTGAGAGCTGCGGTGAGAGGTGCTAGATACATTCCGTACCGGTGGTACAGCTCGCAGGAGGCGGTGCTAACTCAATTGCTAACTCAATTTGTAGGCGATCAACCCCATCACAACTATGCCTCCGATGATGAAGGCCGTCTCGCGATCCCGTTGCTCGCTGCTCGGCGTGTAAAAGTCACTGAGCTGTGGCTCGCGGTCTAAGGATTCTTTGCCAAAGACCATGGCGTACCGTTCCATCGCGGTGTCAACTCCTCTGATTTGCTCGGCCGCGTCATGCTCGCGGCGGTAATTTTTGCTAATCCAGTCAAGGCGCTCGGAACGTTTTTGATTCCACTCATTTTTAGCGGTCTCAAGCTGCTCTATGGCTTTGTCGTGCCTTTGACGTTCCTCGTCGGAGTGCTTCCCTAGCTGGGAGAATAGAAAGTTGCTACCGGTGAAGGCGAGGGCGTTCACAATGGCGCCACCAACAAGCATCAAGACCGAGGCCATGATGAATATATCACCTACTTATATATTACTTCAATATATCCGCCGGGATAATACCCTGTTTGATCAGCATATCCTTAGTCGCCATCGCGAGGCCTATATCCGCAACTATCATGCCGACGTCGCGGGGGGTGAAGTCTAGCTTGGGAGGCGCCCCTCCAAAGGCCATTTTACCAAGTCGTGCGTATCCTATGGCGAGGCCGGACACGACCGCGCTGTGGTACAGTGAGTTCACGAGCATTGTTCCGTCGGTAGTTGCCATTGTTATTCCATATAAAAAGGATCTTTACTACTCTCTAATTCATGTGTCTGCTTCGCAGCTGGCCGGTGCGAAGAAACTGGCGACGATTTACGATGAGTAATAAGCAACGCCGCACCTACAAGACCGGCCAGCCCTACGATCCACAGGTGCATAGATGCGGGTTGTCTTTCAACAGGCGCCTCCACTTCTCTGCTGGTGGTGTGGCTCAGGCGGGCCCTCCTCCACTTTCTGCGGGTCGTGTGGCTCAGGCAGGTTCTCCTCCGCCCGCATGGAATCCTTCGCTCTCTGAAAGTCACGCTTCGCCTTCCGCGCAGCAGCGCCCTTGACCCCTGCTGCCACCTTTTGCGGATTTTTGGGTTTTGGGGTTTTCACCTCCTCCTCCGGAGGGGCAGTCACTCTCAGCTGTTCTTGTTGCTCCGACATCATCATCTATTGAATCAGTACGTGTTACTTCAACACGGCAATGCCAGACCGTAGTGAGAGCTGCGGTGAGAGGTGCTAGATACATTCCGTACCGATGGTACAGCAAGGTACTGTTTGGCCTTACCCCCGCTGCGAGTGCAAAGAGTCTCTCCCGGTGGTCTTGCGCGTGTGGTGCTACCTCTTCCCGTGGTACAGCTGGTGGCGCTGCCTCAGGTGAGGTGGGCTCAGCGAGGATATCGTCGAGCAATTCATCTACGGTGGCCATCTTGAAACGAGTGATAATATGGTATATAGATCTCTTAGCTCTAATATAATCGCGGGCTAACCAGGCGATCACACCTAACATGGTAATTTGTAAAAATAAAACAGCGCCAACCTCCAAATTCATGATGATGCTTACCATGTACCAATGCTCTAGCAATGCTCAGTAATGCTATTAGCAATGCTCAGTAATGCTATTAGCAATGCTCAGTAATGCTATTGGCAATGCTCAGTAATGCTATTAGCAATGTTCAGTAATACTATTAGCAATGCTCAGTAATACTATTAGCAATGCTCAGTAATACTATTAGCAATGCTCAGTAATACTATTAGCAATGCTCAGTAATGCTATTAGCAATGCTCAGTAATACTATTAGCAATGCTCAGTAATGCTATTGGCAATGCTCAGTAATACTATTAGCAATGCTCAGTAATGCTATTGGCAATGCTCAGTAATACTATTAGCAATGCTCAGTAATACTATTAGCAATGCTCAGTAATACTATTAGCAATGCTCAGTAATGCTATTGGCAATGCTCAGTAATGCTATTAGCAATGCTCAGTAATACTATTAGCAATGCTCAGTAATACTATTAGCAATGCTCAGTAATGCTATTGGCAATGCTCAGTAATGCTATTAGCAATGCTCAGTAATGCTATTGGCAATGCTCAGTAATGCTATTAGCAATGCTCAGTAATGCTATTAGAAATGCTGCTAGCAATGTTCAGTAGGACCCTAATGCTTGGATAATGCTATTAGCAATGTTCAGTAATGCTCAGTAATGCTGTTAGTAATGCTGTTAGCAATGACTTAGTACGTAGCTGGTTGGTTAGTCTTCAACTGAAGTTTAGCGTGCTTCGTTTTAGCGAGCTGTTGGCGAATTATGGCCCGCTTCTCTGGTGGGACTATATCATTTTCGCGAAGGCATTCGTCGAAGCTGTCACGATCCTTGCAGTGGAAGAGACCGACCCACTGAGTTTGTTCGCGAAGGTCTCGGAGAACAGAGTTGTATTGCTGTGAGAGGACCCAGACCGACTGCTCGGCGTGGCGACCAGAGAAAGCCAGTTCGGAGAGCATGTCCCTCTTCTTCGTTAACGCCTTACTCGCGCTGCAGTCGTCGATTATGTAAAAGGTGGGCGTCCCCTTAAATTACTTGTAAAAAGCGCGCATCCAATCGTGGAGCCGCTCGCCTGGGTCTACGATATAGACCTCCGGGTATCTCCAAATCCAAGGGCGGCGCTGATAGGAGCGATTGTGCTTGATCGTAGGGCACAGGATCACGATGTGTTGAAAGGGAGATTGATAGGGCCCCTTCTCCAGCAGATCGAGAACGAATACGTTTTTTCCGCACCCCGTCTGACCGGCGATGATCGCCGAGTGGGGGCTCAGCGGTAGCATGTTAGTAGAGGGCGCTAACCAATCGGCCATCTTGAATGTTGAGCTGCGCGTCCATGATGATATAGAGGTATATATTCAAACGACCCGCGGCCTCCACCTTTTTCGCGATCTGAATGGTAACGCCCTCGGAGGCGTTCTCGATCCTTCGCCCGCTGCCGTGGAGCCTGTTGTCGTCGGACGTTCTTAGATCGAGCCACAGAGCGTATTTCTTAGTCAGGAACTTTGTCAGCGTCACGTTGGCGAGCTCAAGATCCTTCGCGACCATCCCCACTTCGGGGTGCCGCTTACCACCTCCCAGGAAGAATTTTTTGACTTCGTCCCATTGTTGATGGGCGCGCATTCCCTGCCAGTATAGCTGATTGGGCATGCCCTCTACCGTCATTTCGACCTTCTCGATTTTCGGGTTGTAGAAGGATTCGCTGTCTCGCGCGAAGGCGGCTGCTGGGTCCTCGAACAGCATCAGGATCCCCTTCATGCTGCGGGCAGGGGTATTCAGGTTGATGTTCCACAGGGTGTCGGATTTGTCCTTCACGATTTTGCGGTGTCGGAGAACGCGCTCGTAGAGGATAGTCTTTCGGCTCATAGGCCTATACTGATTGCGAATCGACCTGGCAAGCGCGGGCAGGGTGACCATGTCGTACTCTAGCGAAATGTTTTCTATGTCGTAACTAGCGGCGGCATCGCCGGTGGCCTTGATGACGCGTTCGTGGGAGTTGAAGGTGAGTTCGTACTCGAGCATGTCTCCTAGCCCCGACTGGTAGAACAGCATGTGACTTTCGAGGAGTTCAAAGTCGAGAGGTGTGTAGAAACGATTGCTGTAGGTGGTTGAGATGGCGTCGTCCTCATCCACGTCATCATCGCCATTGCCGGCGCCAACGCGCAGCTTCGTTCCGTCCCTTCGTAGCATCAATACCCTGATAGTGGGCATTCCCCCTTTCCAGCCTCGTCTTCCACAGGTCTAGGTAGCAGTGGTACACATCGCTGTCGTCGATGGACATCACCTCGTTGCCCGAGATCTTGATGGTGGTTTGTCTTACAATCACGCGGCCGATGTTCTGAACCACGGTTCGGTTGGCGTCGGTGGACGTCAGGCTGATCGTATTAATGCGAGCCGCGTCGTCCCTGGGACGATAACATCGTTGGCGCCGAGATTTGGGAACCGTACGAGGAGTTGTTGGTTTTGATCGATGGTCGAGGGGTTGTTGGTGACTACAACGCTCTGGCGCACCCCCTTGACCCCTAGGGGATCTCTCAGTCTGCAGTAAGGGTTTAGCTTATGCCCGTAGTTAGAGGAAGCCATGACGGGTACGGCGAATGTTTAATATAACTCGACATGGAGGACATTGAAATGGATCCCGTTGAGGGAGGTTTTAACGAGGACACTGTTGATGAAGAAAAACTGCGTTTATGGACGACACCCAGAATATTGACCCTCCCGCCAATGAGGACACAACTCCGCGGGACCCCGTCTATAAACTTAATCTAGAAAATGTTAAGGAAGCGATGGACTCATTCTACAATGCTTTGGGTGAAAAGGGACTCACCCCCGACCTAGGTCGAGATCCATTAAAATTCGAATTGTATGAAGTGAAACTACGGCTAAAGAAATACCCCGATATTAGAACTATCAACACTCAGACGGGGGGCCTTGCGCTTAGCACTATAAGGAGTCGTTGGGGTTTTGAGGTAATCCGGGAGGGGTTGGGATTCATAAATTGGGGACGGGCTAATTTACCACCCAGTGTCGTTGAACAGATCGAAAAGGTGGCGGTGCAGGCGGATGCCACCATCGACGCGAGCCCCGACGCCATCGACAATCTCATCGCGACGATCGAGACGCAGACCGATCAGCCGACCCTGCCGTGGAGGGAGATTCTAGGACTCGACGAAGTCCTGAAAACACTGCGCGGTGCAAGGGCGGTGCAGGAGAGCAAACAAGTTGCCCCCCAGGAGGTGATTGAGGGATTCCGCGAAGATCTTAAGAGTCCTTCAACGTCTGAGCAAGTGGACCAAATTGAGCGTGACCAAAAAGCCGAAGAACAGCTCCTCTTGGCGGCTGCCCGGGACTGGCTATCGTAGAAGCAAAATCGCTGTTAATATTATCGCGACCCCGCCCACGACTAGGGCTGTTTTTTCGTCCTCATGCTCCGAGGCTGCCTTATTTGTGAGTTGTACGGGCTCGCTGATGTCGGGTGTGGTTGTGGGTTGTTTAGGCCCGTCGGTGTCGGGCGCTGCCCCCGTCGGGAGACTGACCACCGGTTGTACGAGTCCTTTCTCACCGGTGTCGTTCGCATATCCGGAGTGGGCGTCGCTCACATTGATATTCCTAGATGATTCTCAGCAGTAGAAATGATGATCTCATTGTTGTATATAGCCCACCACCCCTCGCAGGACTTTTAGAACCATATCGCTTGGCGCCATGTATAGGTCAATTCCGAAGGCGAAGTCGACCTTACTGCTGGCGTTTATTAAAACATCCTCATAGCGCGCTACCGACGAAGGGAGGTCTACGGGGCTATTGATAGCGCTTTCGATGTTGGCTAGGAACTGCTTCTGCGCATCGAATGCGGTGCCGGTGCATAGAATGCGCGTCCTCGTCTGCCCACAACATATCATATGCGTAGGTAGTCCGAGTAACTTGGACCCGACAAGTCACCTTTTTTATCGAAATTTGAAATTTGGAGGGTCGGGTGACGTGACTGTAGGGTCTAAGGAAACCAGAGTCCGAACCACCGTAAAACATCCGTATCACCGTCCTACGTGCCCATTTTTTGATTTAGTGAGACATAGGCCTACTGGTAATTTGCTTTACTCCTTCCACAGGACTATCAAATTCACATGGGAGCAGTCTCTTCAGCAGACCCACTTTCTGGATGTCACCGTCCGGAAAGACCTCAATACACTTACTACTGACTTGTATTCTAAGCCCACCGGCACTCATTCAATATCTCCATTCCTCCAGTTGTAACCCCAGACACTGTAAGACTGGTATAGCTTACAGCCAGGACCTCAGATTGAGGCGCATATGTTCCCATGAGTCTGACTTTCGCCGCCATACACGTGTATTGGCCTGTAACTTGGTTGCTAGAGGCTATAGTTCTCGCCAAGTGAAGAACTCCATTGCTAAAGTCTATTCCATTCCCAGAAGTTCGGCACTAAAACAAAAGCCACCAGGTCCCAAGGACAAGCCCAAGGTTCCCTTAGTTACTTCCTACCACCCTTCTCTTCCTCCTCTCAGGATGATAACTAAGGAAAACCACCATATTCTCCACACTTCAGATCGTCTGGCTGATGCCATTCCAAATTCGCCTGTTTTGGCTTTCAGGCGCCCCCGTAACCTGCGTGACTTAATTGTCCGAGCAGAGGTTCCCCCTTTGGACTCTTCACCTCCAACTAAATTTGGTACATTTAAGTGTACCTCGAAATGCATTGTTTGCAAGACACATGTCAAGGAAATAGACTCTTTCAATGGACATTCTTCTGGAACTTCCCACACGACCTATGGCTGTATCACGTGCACTACCTCCAACATCATATACCTTATCTCTTGTAGAGTTTGTAATATTTAGTATGTTGGCGAGACAAAAAACACCCTCAAAAAACGGATCTATGGCCATAGGTCTACTATCAAAACCGGTAAAATGGACACCCCTGTTGGGTTTAACTTCAATCTCCCTGATCATTCGATATCAGATATGAGTGTACTGGGCATAGAATCACTTGGTCACCGCAGTAATGCTGTCCGTCTTAGCCGTGAGAAAATGTGGATGAAGCGTCTTCGGACTATTCAACCACATGGTCTCAACATCCAGGAGGGTAATGACTAACACCATGCAGCTTTCTGATAATCCTTCTTTTGTGTTCAGTCCTTCACACTTCTCTCTTTGATCTTTCCCCCTCTTCTCACTAATCCCTACCCTACTCCTTGCCCTTCTCTTTGATCTTTCCCCCTCCTCTCACTAATCCCTACCCTACTCCTTGCCCTTCCCTTTGATCTCTCCCTACCAGCTTCACTCTTTGTCCTTTGTTTCTCATCCGTAACCTTTTTACTCTCTCCCCCTTCCTTCGTGTACATGTATCTATTTTGTCCTTGTCACTCTGCCTTTGAGAAAGGTCCTGCTATAAGGATTGAAACGTCAGGCCCACTAAATTTTAAGATTTACATTTTGGTATTTTTAGTCAGTAAGCAGTTTGCAACATTTTTGTATATCACCTTCTTTTGTTTTTCATTAAAACAAATTCAGATCCCAGGGGGGGGGGGGGGGGGGCGACGATCTTTCATGGGGGGGGGGTCGTACGCCGCCCACGCCCCCCCCCCCGTGCAAAGGTTTGGTAATAGACCGTGTAACTTTCGTGGTTAAAAAGGTCACCGTATACACTTCCGGGCACCTCCGCGCCGCCTGCTATAGGAGATTAACGCGTGCCCAATTTTGAATGCATTATTACATAATGAAGAAAGCCTCTTTCCAACTAAAAACCCAGGTTTATGGATTACGTATATTAAAAAAAAAAAAATAGCAAACAAAAACCTACACAAAAATGAGAATACGGCAGAGAAAACAAATAAATATAACCCGACCTTCATCTTCCGGTTGTAAATACAGTATTGCGAATACGGCCCGACTGCGGTACGCGACGTGAGCATTACTAGTTGTGGTTCGCATTCGGGCCAGAAAAGCACCCAATTGTACTGTACTGTACATGTGGATACCGTACATGTAAATGTGACCATCAGAAATGAATGATTGAGGATCTGGCAAGTAGTTAGACTTCACCTTGAAGATCGCTGTTTATTTGATCTGAGGGAGAAGACCAGAATACACCTTGTTGGGTCTCCGTCTAACCGTCTAACAGGATAATAACAAGCCCGCGAAAATACTGAAAAGACCGCGTCTTCTGCGGTAGAGAGAGGGCGCTATTCGCATGGGCAATTATTACGCAATCAAAATAAATGGGGGACTAGAAATTCGAACTTTGAATTAACACTGGATTTTACGCTTGTCACACTCTCCCCCTCTTTTTGGAAAGAAGTTGTCGTCCTCGAGGAATTTCAATTACAAGTAAGGCAAAGTTCATTCATAGCTACGAAGTCTTTCTAATTAATACTTAGTGAAAAGGGATGAACTTATTATTGTCATTATTAACAATATTTACACATTTGTATATTTAGATCCATTTTTCGGCTGTCAGCCTCATGGTTGACCATAAAGATAAACGCAGTTATGTAGTCATATTCTTTTACAAACATAACCGTCCATATAGAAACAAATTCAGTTCTTATTCTTCTTGCTAAGGAAGTTTAGGCAAAAGATTACTATTTTCTTCAGTCGATAATACACAATAATTTCACAATGCAATAAATTTTAAGAAAACATCAACAATGGGCAAATACAATAGTCAAATTGCTACAAAGTACCAAGTACTCATTTCGTCTTAATTCATAATACTGTTAAATAATATTACTGTTGTAACATATTTTGCAAAAATCTTAGGCCAATTTTCTTTCTAGTTGCCGCCATATGGGGACTCTTGAACTTGGCAAATATCTTTCTACCTTTCTCTAGCTTCCTATTGTAAATATCTTGTAAAATTTGGTAATTAGTCACAACTGGTTGTTTCGTTTGACCGAGAAAGTCATAGGTAAACCTTTCGACAGGTTTTCTAGTTCTTTGTGGTCTTGCGGGGCGATGCCGCAGGGACTCCTCTCCTGACACAGACTCATCTATGACCGACAAAGACACATGACGCTCGGTCTCTTCACTATTAGCTAGTATCAATTTTGAGGGAGAATTTATGCTAGCCTCTGTTTCACATTGGTTAAAAGTTGATGAAACGCTGTCTGCAAGTGATGGAGTAGGCTGGTTTTGTCGAATGGGAAGGAATGTAATATCCACCTCTTCATCGCTGGATGCAGAGTTATCCTGTACACCGTGTGCTTCATCGGTGTCAGGACTCGGCTTTGCATCGACGGGGGTTCGCTGCTCGTCATGGGCTTTGTTGGTTAACTCTGTGTCCCTGTCTTGGTCCTTGTCGTCGAGTTGTAGTGGTAGGAACATGCAGGGAGTTAAGAGATTGCGATGAAGCGTCCTTTCTTTCCCAGTTTCGAGAGATTTGACTACATACACGGGAATATTTGAATGTTTAGATTGAACGATGTAAGGTATTGGCTCCCATCTGTCAGCAAGTTTCTGGGTGCCTGTGACATGCTTATGCTGAACAAGGACTCTATCGCCAGAATGGAGGGGTGCTTCGTGACTACCCCTGTCGTACAGCCGTTTCTGCCTCTTGTTCGCTTTCTCGGCGAATTCACTGGCTGACCTGTATGAGTTCTGAAGTCTGTCTCGAAGCTCTATTATGAACTGGTCTTGGGTGACAATCGAGCAGTCGTCTTCTTTCTTTAAGCCAAACATAAGGTCAATAGGAAGATTGGGATGTCTACCAAACATCAAATAAAAAGGTGCGTAACCGGTGGAGTCGTGGCGGGTAGAATTATAAGCATGTGTCATTGCCCCTACATGTGCCTTCCAGTCCTTCTTTTGGTCTGTCTCCAGTGTTCCCAGCATATTGAGCAACGTATGGTTAAACCGTTCTGTCTGGCCGTTGCACTGGGGGTGGTAAGGAGTCGTGCGACTCTTTTTTATGCCACACACCTTACAAAGGCCTTTAATAAGGGAACCCTCGAAGTTACGGCCCTGGTCAGCATGTATCCTGACGGGAAAACCATAATGTGGGTTTAAAGTTATCCCACAGGATCTTGGCAACGGTCTCCGCCTTTTGGTCTCTCGTCGGGTGAGCTTGGGCATACTTTGTGAAGTGATCAGTGATTATCAGTATGTTTTCGTAGCCACCTTCTGATCTTTCTAATTTGAGGAAATCGATGCAGACGAGTTCCAGGGGCTCGGATGAATGGATACTGACTAGAGGAACTTTGGTTTTAGATGGCTTGGTCTTACGTAGACAACATCGTCTGCACTGTTAACACCAGAGTTTTACATCATGGGACATCTTGGGCCAAAAAAATCTACTCCTGATCATGTCAAGCGTTCTTTCAAAACCGAGATGGCCCAGGTCGTCATGGAGTGCATTCATGACGATAGATCTAAACTGAATGGGCAGGATTAATTGCTGAGTCATCTGGCCGTCGGTTGTTCTGCGTATGCGATACAGGATGTTGTCACGCATGGAGAATTTATCCCACTGACGGAAGAGGACGGAGGATTCGGCTGGTTCCCGCAATCGTTCTCGTCGGTCTGGTTTTCTTTGTTGGTCCATGTAGAACAAGACACGGGAAATATGGGGGTCGTCCCGTTGGGAAAGAGCAACATCCATCTTTGACATCTTAGGGAGCCCATCGCATGACATATTGGACATGGGTACATCTTCCTCTTTCTTTGAGCTTCTGGTAGTTACGTTGCACATCGCATCAGATAGTGGCTCCAGAAACGGGTGTGATGTAGATGGGTGCCCACTGCAAACTGCGTGCACAACCTCCGAGGGGATGGTGATTGCTTCTCTCCTGAATTCGAGGCTAGACCGATCAGTCTCAGGGTGTGGCTTTCGAGACAGTGCGTCTGCAGCTGCGTTGCTTTTGCCAGACCTGTACTGAATTGTGAAGTTAAATTGTGACAAGGCTGCCACCCATCTCTGTCCTGTTGCATCTAACTTGGCGGATGAGTTCACATACAAAAGGGGATTATTGTCTGTCAGGACAGTAAACGTATTACCTAGTAGGTAGTCTCGTAGTTTGTCAGTGACGGCCCACTTGAGGGCAAGGAATTCTAATTTGTGGCTGGGGTATCGGGACTCTGCTGAGCTCAAACTTCTGCTTGCATAGCATATGACTCGTTCAGTGCCATTCTGTATCTGGCTAAGCACTGCTCCAAGTCCAATACCAGAAGCATCTGTACGTAGAATGAATGGAGATGAGTAGTCAGCATAGGCCAGTATTGGTGCCGAAGTCAGGTGTTGTTTTAAAGAGTCAATTGCCTGTTGGCACTCGACCGTCCAGGCAAATGGAGGAGGTGGGATGCGTATCCTATTTTGGCCTTTCCTTTTACGGCGGGGGTCGCCGGTAGTAAGTTGGTAAAGCGGTGCTGCAAAAATACAAAATCAGAACACAATCAACGTAATGCGCGACTTGGTTAGCCAGTACATGTATGTACATGCATTTACAAGCCTAAAGCCCTTTTCAAACTAGGCTGATAAAAACTCACAAGGCTTGAGAAAATGTCTCATGCATGAGAAATCTTACAAAAGTGCCATCGTGGGAAAGGTTACCAATACTTGAGAGTGACAGACGTCCCTGGTGAACCCTTGAGAGATTTGGTCGTAGGTCCGGGCCTCCAAAAAACACTTCAGCTAGCGGAAGATTTCTCACGGGACCCTTGACAATCGACCGTGTGAAGGGAGGAACTGTTTATTGTACGACGTCCCTTGCTATACGCTACGCGATGCGCATGCGTGGAGACCCTAAACATGACCTTTAGAGCGACACGCGCGCTTTCCTGGTTTTACATCCATGCAATTTGTAGTCTACCGGCAACCCACGAAATAAGCGTTCGCTTCTCAAGGGAGGCCTGCTAAATCTTACACTGTGCCGTGGAAAAGGTTGAAAAATCGTTTTGCAAAGTAAACAATCCCACCTCGGAAATTCTCTCTCAAGCCTTGCGAGTTTTTTCAGCATCATGTGAAAAGGGCTTAAGGCAAAGATCTTATAGCGCCGCTAGCGGCGCAAGATGGAGAACTCGATCATAACGCTATGCAGACGTGTGAAATCCGTGTGCGTGCCGCCGGCCACCAATCTGGCAAGTTAGTTATGCTAAATGTCCCGGATGTTAATGTAAACAACAAACACGGTTGGTGCATGATTGGCACGACTGGAGTTTTCGTCGAGTTTTTATTCTTTTCACTGTGGTGAGCTAGTTCTGCAAAAGTATGTGCACGATACATGGGAACTTTCTCAAACATTTGTCTTAATATATTTAAGTATTTTAACGTTAAATCATTATCACGGGGCCAGTTTGTGAAGTTGTTGGTCCATGATGCGAGGTCCGCTACCTCGACGTCAGTGAAATCGGTCTATACTTTATCTTTAAAAGCCTAAAACAGTACAATTAAAAGCAAAATAGTATCTAAAGATTATCAATGAGGCGAAATCAAGTAAATGTCGTGAAATTTCTTTCTATTTCATGATTAACTGTCTGTAGCTAACAGCTGAGATTTCAGGTAGCACAAAGCATGTTGATATTGATATAACATTGCAGTCGTTCACTTATTTTGTTGTCTAACACATTATTTTTTGTGTTCTTAATCATTATTTGTTAACATATTCCAACAACAAAAATATGGCATTTACAAGAAAAGGGAAATATTAAATAAATAAATAAATACATACATTATACAAATTTATATACATATTTATATCAATTTGAATAAATTCATGTACGTTTATAAAATTATACATATAATTTATAATATTTAGGTACATAAATTTATATAAAGATTGAGTATAAATACAAGGGATGTTAACGGTTTGAGATAACACGCTGCATTTACTAGCATTCAGATTCATTATGCAGTCTTCCGGTTATTGTTGTGGCCCTATTGCATAGCTTTTGAAAATATGCTCGTTGAACGTTATATATGTATGATCAATTCTTGTGTATTTTATCCCGAGGAATTATTGAACACACTTTCTGCTGTCAGCAATGAAAAGGGAATAAGTATCAAAATTGTTACAACTTACATGTATACTAGCAGAATGTTTGATTAATTTTGCCCTAGGCCTATTATCCCTTTACATACTTTTAACCATGTCACCTTCAGGTTATTCTCTTTATTGCAGCAACTGAATAGTGTGGCGCAACCATAGGGTATGCACTTTGACTTTCGTCCTTTTGGGGAATTTTTAATAATTTTTTCAAAGTTGTTGGGACAACACTTCCAAACATCAACGTCATGGGGAGTAATATGATTTACAGATTATAGAAGAAATTGGACCCCACAGAATAGTTCTGACCCTTCCAATTTTGAGAGTATTGTGGCGGCCCTACGTTGACCAAGCCTCGGGCTCGTCCTAGGTCGACCCGACGAGCGGCTGAAGAGACGACCGGGGGACAGGTCCGTTGGGAGGCAGTCTACCGCCAGGCGTCAAGGGTGAATCCGACCACAGTCGACCGGTTGGCCTCACCTACCAGATCTTACTGCTCCAGAAGACACTGAGACCATGGGGGAAGGGAAATGCTCAACTACCGAAATGATCGGACACTGATTCCCGTATCTCACGCCAACACAATGTTTAAATATCTCCTAATCAGGTGATCAATAAATGTTCGCAAACCTCCTTCAATTACTGAGAGTAACGTCTCAATCAAAGCACCAGTAATCCCTTATAATTACAATTAACCACCGTAGAAGAGCGCCTTCCTGACCCAGGCAGCTTGTGATAGACGACGGCTCACGTCCCGGGAGGTCTCTACAGCACCGCGGCGATCGGAGAGTCTCCTCGAATTCGCTCGGACGGCTGCTTATATAGGCCCTAAGTAGAGGGCGCCCTTCCCCGAACCCCCCTTACGTTCCGCTACAGTATATAGCTAGCCTACGGTAGGGAATGAAAACATATATAGTTTACTTATTTTGCTAATGAGCCCATGACCAAACCAAAATCTTATCTCAGATGTCTGTCCTAAAGCACTATCATGCCGCAAAGCACTTATTTAATTGGCCAAGGGACCTTAATAAACCTCAATTTCAAAATGCCAGCAGCAAAATCTAGGTAAACAGTCAGTAGAACAAATCCGAATATTTATTCAGAACAATCTGGTGTGGGACTTTTTTCTTCGTTTTTTTTTTTTTAATTCATTTAGTTTCGAAACTGGTTTTTAGTTGTTATTGTTGGTTGTTTCGTTAATTCTTGACTCGCTAAGCGATAAAACAAACAAAAAACGCTATGTAGGCTTGCATTATTTTGTTTCTTCGTTCGAGCATTGAAGCTAATAGTAATACATTGATTTACTTGATTTCAATAGTACAGTGTGGAAGATCGAGTTGGATGTTTGCTGTTTCCTTTTTGTGTTAATCTGAATTCCTTCAATAATTCACAATTAGTGGGAAAAAATATTTCTCTGATTATTTTGATTACTCTTTATTTGTTTTGTTTATACATGTGTGAGAAATGTCCAGCTAGGATTGAAACGTCAGGCCCACTAAACTTTTAGATTTCCATTTTGGTAATTTTAGTCAGTATACAGTTTGCAACATTTTGTGTGTGTATTATTTGTATTTCTCTGTTTGTTCAAATTTAATTATTAAAGAGATAAGGTTATTTCTGCCTCCTCGTTTGTATTTATTTATTTAGGTGTTTCTGTCTCTTTAAGGACCGCCTTGGTTGCCCGATGGGTGTGGGGGGATTTGGAATGGCCTGGTAGGGATGACATTCCACTAAAGCTTCTTAGTCTTCTTGTTGAGGAACTGCCTTCTCTCAAAATGTTCAGCACTGATGACTGCAAAGCCGGTAGTTACTGAACGCACATAGCAAGGGGTTTTTCCCAGGAGATACTGGTACCTGAAATGGTCCAAGAAAAAAAAAGGCCTATCAATTTCCAATAAATTAATCAAATGTTTGAATCGCACACATGGTAGTAGTAGTATAGAGTACTCTGTAGTGTATGAGGGCGAGAAATGCTGTTGAAAATTACAGTAATTACAAAAATGTTAACCAACGAATCAATTCAATTTATTATACATCTACATACCTTTGGACATCTTAAGAAAGATAAATTCGGCCATGTCACTGTCTTGTTCCGGCGCAGTTAATGGCCGAGCAAAACGTCGATATGATGTTTACTTTGCGTTTGCCATTAGCCTGTATACACTCATACTAGCCCGCGCGTAGACTTTGGGCCAATCCAGCTTGCCAGAATGGCGGCTGCGGGCGCCCATGCCAATTTCAGGTTTTCCAGCCAGTTCTCCATCTTGCGCCGCTACGCGGCGCTATACTATCTTTGGCTTAAGGTATCATGTTCGCTCGTCTGGGAACACGACTATCACCTCTAATTGTTACATAGGTTCTACGGTTTCAAACTATTTTTGTCTGTAAAACGTGCAATAACACGTACTTTACACATTGCATTCTAATATTTTGTTCCTAAAAGACTATTCTAATAGTTTAAACTGCTTCAATCGGCGCGATACAAAATATTTGAACAGAAACGTTCGCCGCTCCACGCTTTACCTCCTATTCGAGGAGCCCGGTGTTACAGTCTAAAATGGGTGGCATGATCAAATGGGTGGGCTGCCATATAATGGTCAATCAGGTTAGCGTAAAGGGCGCCCGCACACGCTCAGTTCACCCACCCATCTTAGCACGCCGCCTAATTCGCCTATTTCAACAGGTTGTCGCTACGTGCTCAGATGGGTGGTGACGTCACCCACCCATTTTAGCACGGCCACCCACTTGAGATCGTGACACCGGAAGTCAGGAATCTCGCGGTAACACGTACATTCTCGAGGCAAACTTACACGGTCTATAAAACCACTGTTGGGAAAAGCGTGGCATCAGGGCAACCTCTGGCCTTTCGTTCCCCAAACACCAATTAGGCTGGATGTTTTGAATGACATGTTAAAAAACTACCCCAATAGGGCTGATGCCGATACATTACAGCATGGGTTTACGTCCGGATTTTTGCAGGGGTATTCTGGGCCTAGGGTGGACCGACAAGCCTACTGCCTGAAATCAGCTACCGATCTCCCACACGTTGTTTTGGAAAACTGCAAAAGAGCGAAGCCTTGGCAGGATTGCTGGTCCTTTTGACAGCCCTCCATTTCCCCAGTTACAGTGCTCACCTATTGGGTTAGTCCCTAAATATGTGCCAAATACTTATCAGCTCATTCATCACCTTTTTCCAGCAGGGGGTTCTGTTAATGACTTCATTGATCGTGATCAGTGTATTGTTAAGTACGCTTCTTTTGATGCAACCGTTGACATTGGTGCACACGGTCAAGGGGCATGAATGGCTGAGGCTGATATTAAATCGGCTGCTTCCAGTGGCACCAGCTGATTATGAGTTGCTTGGTTTTATGTTTACCTGCGGTGTTTAATCTCATGCGCTCTTTTTGAGAAATTTAGTACTTTTTCTAGAGTTTTCCATTCGTCAAGTTACCCAGTCAGCATCTATCACGCATTATTTAGATGTTTTTTCTTTGTGGACAAATTTTAGATGGGTTGCAAATACCTATAGATGAATTTTCTAACATGTGCTCAAAGCTGGGGATCCCCCTTGCACCTGAGAAAACATAAGGCCCTCAGCAAGCCATTACCTACTTAGGCTTAGAAATTGAATCCAAGCTTATACAGCTAGATGCGTGTACCACAAACTAAAGTTGTAGCACTCAAAGACGAAATTACTCAGATACTACTGAATAGGGAAAAAAATAAGCTGGTGGAAGTGCAATCCTTGGTGGGTGCGCTGAATGTTGTGTGTCGGGCAGTGGCACCACAGGTAGAGCGTTCCTTCGCCATCTGATTGCACCGACACAAGGTCTATCTAAGCCCTATCATAGAGTGCGGCTTTCAGTCGGGGCCAAACAAGATTTGAAGGTGTGGCTAGATTTCCTTTCCCGATTCAATGGAGTGTCTGCTTTTCAGAATGTTGTTTGGGAGTCCAATCAACTTTTGGAGTTGTTTACGGACGCAGCAGACGGTATTGGGTTTGGGGCTTACTTTATGGGACTGTGGACATAGGGGCGTTGGCCGCCATCAATTATTTCATCTCCCCCTTCTATTGCGTTTCTCAAGTTTTACCCAATTGTCATTGCGTGCAATGCTGGGCTACCCAATTATGCAACAGGCGGGTACGTTTCCATTCAGATAACATGGCGGTTGTGCATATCATCAAGACACAGACGTCTTGGTGTCCCATTATCATGCATCTTTTCCGTGTATTTGTATCGCAGTGTCTTCACTTCAATATTACTTTTAAAGCTGTACATGTCCCTGGTATATGTAATGATATTGCTGATTCTTTATCCCGGTTTCAGGTGGACTGCTTTCGCTCTGTGGCCCCCAAGCTGCACCACACATGACCCCATTGCTTCCCCAAGTACAGTAGGTTTGGATATAAGGCGTTTACTATCCTTGGCGTGGACACCCAACACTCACAAGGTATATGGCACAAGTTGGCAGGCGTTTTGCAGATTTTTGCACCAATGTGGGCAATCGACAAAATTTCTAGTATCTATACCTTTATAGTGTGGTTGTCCCTGCGTGGCTTGTCCCCTTCCATAATTTCCACTTACGTCTCTGGGATGGGTCACTTTCATAAAGTACATGGCTTGTCAGACACAACTAATGATTTTATCGTTTCCAAGCTCATAGAGGGGGCACGCCGGGATAACCCCTGTCAGGATTCAAGAGCACCGATTTCCTTGCTTATCCTGTCCCGTATTGTTGACTCATTATCATTGGTGTGCACATCTCACTATGAGAATGTTATGGTAGAAGCCGTGATGCTCTCTGCTTCTTTGGCCTTTATGCGGGTTAGTGAGTTAATTAGCGGCAAAATCAAATACAGACATCCATGAGGCTTTCTTACAGATTGGAGATATCTGCTTTTGCTTTAACCAAACGTCAGGGCACTCCGTTAACATCACTTTGAAGTAAAGCAAGGCAAACCAATAGGGTCCCCCACAACTTATCCATTTAGCTGCGACTGTGGATCAGACTCTCTGCCCTGTTAGAGCACTGCTGGCATTTGTTCAGATGCGTCCTAGTCAACCTGGTATCCTCTTTTGCCATTTTGACGGAAGCTCTCAGCCATCTTTGAATTGTGGCGCTGCTGCGCCGCCGGTCGATAACACCAACAGCGAGCTGGACAATCCCACAAAATTATTTATTAACCTCACATGCACGTGAGCGGTTACGTACACGTGAGAGGGGATTATATCACGAACGGAGGACTCAAGGCCTGTCCAATTGTTGGAAATATACCAACACTAATGGAAAATAACTGACGTGGCTACCAATCTACCAAGTCAGGTAAACCTCAATAAACCTCGGTGTACCTGTTCAGGATCTTCGAGATAGAACACTGACTGTTTTATTAGTTCACTTCTGCAACCAATGAACCGCACAAGACAGGTTCCAACAGCACCTCGAGGATCGAGGCCAATAAACCTCACCCTGGCAATCAACCTATGCAAGTGATCAAACAGCGATACCCGTAACGACTCTGGGTAGTCCTATACGGTGTCATAAACCTCGTGCGCCCCGACAAGTACCCTAAAGCAACGGTAAACCTCACTGTGGCCCCGAGTACGATCAACAGTAGCAAGTTATGCCACTGCACATACTAGCCCCAGTACACAAGAGTAAACCTCGTACCAGCCCAAAACCTGTAAGCTTTGGCTTAGTTTACGGAGCCCTGAGTAACCCTCAGTGTGACTATCTGTGACCAGGCCGACAGGTTTCCAGCAACTCCAATCCCCGAACCGGGACACTGTTGCCCAACTACACAGGCCTAAACGTCAACAGCCACTCTGCTCAACCTACAGCCTCCCCAGCTGACACTACTTCCCACTTGTTATAAGTGATAGCTAGCTACAACTACTCTGTCTCACCGTTATACTGCCCTCCACAGACGTCAGTTGCACGTACGTGAGGATGACTGGGTACCCGACCAAACGATAGACGATGCTGCCTGCACGAGGTCTGGAGACGAACAACCTATAACTGACAATGCCCTGCACGTCTGGGAACAGACGTGGCTAGACAGACTTGTACCAGTCCATTGACTGTTTTGCCACACAGGACTCAGCTAAGGTCAGGCCGTCCCGACCTAACAGCTTAAGAAATAAAGAAACAGTGTGGACCCTAGCCTTTTATACATTTTAATAAACTTTACCGTGAGGTTTACTTAAGCCTATTTCACACACAACCGAAAAACTAGGGTCCTTGGTTACAGGCGCCAGTTGTCTGTCACCTAGGTCGTTAGCGATCACGAAGCGAGCTTACACACACAACGCTGTCACCAAAACACCAACGTCCCCCGTTTCGGAACTTTACGTGCACTCAGTACGTGTGCAATGATTAGTAGACTTCTGCCAGCGCAGCCCTTACAGTTGAGTTGTTTTCTAACAAATAACTAATGTTTATTACAGTTATACTAGCGATATTTTAAGTTTCGCGGGCAACCAAAGTGTATTTTCTAGAATTCTAGAAAATTTGAGAAGGAATTTTTCATTCATTTCTTGAGATATCGGAAGTTGAACATTGCAAAATTTTACCCTCAAATTGAAGCCTGTGTTCCCCTTCTTTCTATTCACACCACTATTCATACCACAATAGTAACGAAGGGAATAATATTAAACTACGCGGAAACAACATTTGGAGACAAACGATGAGTAGCGTACACTATTTATTTTTTTTTATGACCGATTTCCCTTCGCGACGTTAGCGAGGTTGGCAAGTCTAGGTGTGGTTTCCGCCTCTAGGTAAAGCCATAGTGACACTACAGGAACAGTAGGGCCGAAACCAGCCTACGCACGGCACATGTGACATGACACAACACGTCTTTGCACAAACTGTATACATGTACTGCACAGTGCACAGCGACCGCAAGTCTGCATACGAGTTACGACTACGATCACGCTGCGCTATATAGGCTCAAGCCTGATCGGAACTCGGTTACGCTACAAAAAAAGTACAATTTATTTTACTACCGAAACCATGATATAGATTGGGATAATAATGGGGTGAACACAGTGCCGGTCAGAAGCATTGTTTTTCACAAGGAGTGGTTGACGGAGATTACCCGTGGTGGTCGGCCCCGTCCGCCCGCCGACCATACCAGCGCAGCTATAACACTGGTTCCAAACATAAACACGCGCAGTGCGCATGCCCAGTGTCCCTGCCAAAACCAGGGTCCGTGGTTACGAACACTGTTCACGTTTCACACACACGATCACGGCGATTTTGACAAGGGTGCGAAATTTTGTAGGAGGTCTGGACCTCGGAGATCAAAAACCAAGGTCCCTGGCGATTTGTTTCGCAAGGGTCACTTGCACACACCACAGATTTGCGATTTCATGACATGGTTGCGATTTCATCGCCAGGGACCTCGGCGATTTCGTCTAGTGTGCAACGGGCTCTATACAATCAAAATTTCACGACCCATGAGGCTTTGATTATACCAGATATATGAGGTTTACTGGAAATGCAACTCCCATAGCACAATTTGAGGTAAAAACGTTATGAAAACAAACTGTAAGAAAATATGTCGATTATCTCTCCCGTCTCTTCTCTGTTAAAATAAAGGGTTATATGTTTATACAAAAATACAAGTGTTTGGCTTGTCTTTGGTTAAAATGAAAAGGATACAAAATAAGTTTAAACAATCAAGGTGAAATCAACAAATGTACAAATCATTTCAGTGTCCATTGGCATCTAAACTAGGTTTACTGGCAAGAACAGCGACTTTACTCCGCCTGGTCGAGGGTGAATTTGTCAGCATCCACAGGCTGGTTGTAGACCTGGACGCTCTCCTCCCGTCGCACTACCTGCAGGCCATCCAGGTAGAAGAACTTGAACTGGCGTTCTTCGACGAGCGCGATCCTCATCCTCTTCTTCTGCGGCTCAGTCGTCGTCTGCGTTGCCTGCTCTGTCACCGGGTCTTCCGCTTCGGCATCGCTTTGGGTACTCATAGATGGCATCGACGCTGGGGACTCCGGAACAAGATCACTAAGAGAGGCAGCGAGCATCCCTCTCGGCTTACCGCTCAGGGGTGGGCGAACCGGTGAAAAGGCAGCCAAGGGTGAGATGGGTATTGGTGACAGAGAGAGAATGGCCTCCTCCAGGGATAGTAGTGGCTCGAGCTACCCGCCTCTTCCTCGGGCGGACCATCGGCGGACGCCTGTGGCGGTGAGGACTCCCGCAGACTCGGCAGTGGCCCACTGGCAACTTCCTCAAGATGCTTCTCCAGAGTTGCCGGCACGCTTGAAGTCTGGGAGCTCTCCTGGATCCTCCTGACCAAAGCCCTGGCCTGTGTTCGAAACAGGGCCCGCTTTGCGTCGTCGGCGCTATCCGGCCGCCTCTCCGTCGGACGCACCTCCTCATATTCCGCCATCTTGGATGGATGACAAAACCTGAAGTGCCGTTGAAAATTATCCCTCCGCTTCTCTCGGCACTCACAGAGGGGGCAGTAGAAGTACAGCTCAGGACCATGGTCATACTTCACATGCCTCAAGAGAGCCTGCTTCCTCGAGTAGTCGCTGTCACACTTCTCACACTGGTACCTCTGGTCACCAGCGTTACTAGCCATGCTCCTGAACTGAGACAAATTACATGTAAATCATAAACAAAACATTGGAACCAACCTTCGGTTCTACCGATACCTCGCTGGACGTCTATGGTCCCTCCTAGGATACCTCCTAGGGACCTCAGACCCCCCAACTTCAACATGAGGGTTACTACTAGTTGCCTCAGCATCCCCCTGGCTTATTCCTGGAATCGTCGTTGATTCCTCACCACCAGGTTCCACGTCACACCCCGTGGACTGGACTTCAGCAACCTCAGGTACGTCACCCTCCGAGACTTCCGTCACTCCACATGGCTGGTACACCCACGGCTGTGGCTTATCACCAGCATAAGGCTTTAACCGATCAGCATGCACCACGAAGGGTTTACTTCCCCTCTTCAGCTGAATCCGGTACGTGACCTCTGATAACTTCTTCACAACCAAGTACGGCCCTTTCCAGCGAAGCTGTAGTTTGGGTGTCACGCCCCTCTTTCGAGAACGATCAAACAACCAGACAAACTGGCCCTCTTCTAGGCCCCCTCCTGAAACCTTGCGATCGTAATTTCGCTTCTGTCAACGGACACTCTGTTTGAGACACTCACTGGCTCTGCTATGGGCCTCCTGAAGCCTCCGTCGTAACCCCCAAGCAAAATAAGTCTCGACGGCATCCTCAGCTTCAGGACACTCTACCATCAGGTCGACTGGTAACATCACCTCACGACCTAACATCATCATGTTAGGCATCTCTCCTGTAGATTCTTGTGGACTACATCGGCAAGCGAAGGTTGCAAAGGGCAAACATTCATCCCAATCCCTCTGCTTCCTCTTCGGTTCGATCATCATGGATACAATGTTCACCAGCGTTTATTAAAACGCTCAACCATGCCGTCAGACTTCGGATTATAGGCCGTTGTCCGAGTCTTCCTGATTCCCAGAAGTCGGCACATCTCTGCAAAAACTGCGGACTCAAAATTCGTCCCCTGGTCCGAATGAAGCTCTCGGGGAACACCAAAACGGCAAACAAACTCAGTGACGAACTTCGCAGCAACTGTCTCCGCCTTCGCGTCTGGAAGCGGAAAAGCCTCCATCCATTTGGAGCAATAGTCACCCACAACAAGAACCCAGACATGTCCACTGTCACATAGGGGCAGTGGACCCAGCAAGTCCAAGGCCATCCTTTCAACAGGGGCACCCACTCTGTACTGCTGCAAAGGAGTAACTCTCCTTTTAGACGGCGATTTCCGTCTCTGACACAACTCACAGCAGCGTAGATGAGACCTCACATCGGCAGTCATTCCCGGCCAGTAATATCGCAATTTCACCTTGCCCAGCGTTTTCCTCAGCCCCAAATGACCACCAGCACTGCCACCATGCAAGTCATTGACAACATCTCTGCGGTACTTCTCTGGTAGAACCAACTGCCAACGAATCAACCTCCCATCGTTAGACTCCCACCTTCGGCTCAATAACCGCTCCCGCACCTCCAACTGTTCCCACACAGACCACAGGGTCTTATGGGCCTTGGAAGTGTGCGAGACTTCACCCCAGGCTGGCCGACTGCTTTCACCTTCCTTTAGCTCGATCAGCCACCTGTAACAAGGATCTGCCGTCTGGGCATCCCTTACATCCCCTTGGGATATACCAGGCTTAGCAAGAATGCCCCTCACTGTCGACTCATCAACCTCTGAGGTTTCTGTTACGGACTCCTTTAGGTCAACAGATCCCTCCCCAGCCTGGTCAATAGTTCCAGACACCTTGCTAGGGTCTCCAACCCGCCTGCACTGTTTGCAACGCCTGCGGGACAAAAAGTCTGCGTTTCCATGTTTGCGACCTAGCCTGTGCTGAATCATCACATCATATTCAGACACCACTTGTAGCCACCTTGCCAGCTGGCCCTCCGGGTCTTTGAAGTTGAGCAACCATCTCAGAGCTGCATGGTCCGTCCTCACCGTAATCTTACGGCCATACAGATACTGCCTGAAATGTTTGAGATAAACCACTACGGCTAATAATTCCCGTCTGGTCACGCAGTAGTTTTTCTCAGCCTAGCTCAGCTTGCGACTCGCAAAGGCCACCACCTTCTCCTCCCCATCTTGGACCTGGGATAAGACCGCCCCTATCCCATCGCCACTCGCATCCGTATCCAAGATGTAGTTACCAACTGTCAATGGATAAGTCAAAATCGGGCTTGACTGCAGTCGCTGTTTCAGTTCCTCAAATGCACGCTGACATGCATCCGTCCACAGGAACTCACGTGACTTACTCGTCAGGTCATGCAACGGAGATGCGATTTCCGCAAACCCTCGAATAAACTCCCGATAATAGGAAGCAAGCTCTATGAAACTTACTTCCTTGACACATCTCGGAAGTGGCCAATCGGCCACCGCCGACACTCTCTCAGGATCGGTCGCCACGCCTTCGGCAGACACAATGTGGCCAAGGTACTTCACGGATTGCTGAAACAGACTGCACTTACTGGGCTTCAGTTTAAGTCCAGCCTTTCGCAGTCGCTCGAACACCACCCTGAGACGCTGTACCACTTCTTCCACAGTCTGACCGAAAATGATGACATCATCAAGATAGACCAAGAGTATTTCCCACTGGAGACCAGTCATGACCTTGTCCATCAGCCTCTCGAAAGTCGCCGGTGCGTTGCATAGGCAAAATGGCATACACTTCCACCTATACAACCCGTTGCGAACAACAAAGCTTGCCTTCTGACTGGCGTCCTCACCCAACTCGTCCAATGTCTCGTCTATGCGAGGGACCGTGTATGCATCTTTTATAGTACGGGCGTTCAAACCCCTATAGTCGACACACAGTCTTCTCGTCCCATCCTTCTTCCTCACTAAAATAACGTTGGCAGCCCACGGGCTATCTGACGGCTCGATCAAACCCCTTCCCTCCAGGTCACGCACCTGCCTCATGATCTCCTCATGGTCCCCCTCGGGTATCGCCTCAGCCGCTCCTTGGACGGCTTTGCATCATTCGTGTTGATGCTGTGCTTCACAACCTCTGTCCGACCAATGTCTTGGTCACCCCGAGAAAACACATCCTGGTAATCATAAAGACACCTTACCACCTTATGATGGTCCTCCTCACTTAAAAACTTCACACTTCTTCTGAACAAGTCCTGAAGATGCCCGGGAAGTTTTCCATCCTCCCCTCCCCTCTACTACAAGAGATGTTCTGACCTTGATCAACCTCAACCTGAGAGACCATTCCTACGGTGGTACCTTGCCGCACAACTCGCTCCTCTCTGCTAGGGTTAAGCACCCTCAGCGGTAACACGTCCTGATCACCCTCAACCAACGATCTCGCAAGAATTAAACCTCGCTGTGCCAACTCACCACCACCCTCTACAGGCTCGACAAGTACTGGACCCGGAACAACCTCACACAACCTTCGAATGGCACCAGGCACCACAGCCTCGTGTCCGGAGGGAATCAATTTTGTCTCAGTGACAACCACCCTCCCTACGAACGGCTCACCAGCACTATTTGTGCATCGGATTTGTTCTCCATTCAACTTCAGCTGCAGGGTTTGCAGATCCAAACTTGCACCAGTAGACAACAGGAAATTCATCCCCAGAATTCCTGAATACGGCATGTCAGCAAAAATCACCTTCACAGTGGACACGGACTTCCCAATCTGTACCTCCACCCAGGCAGTACCCATCGCTGCCAGCGGGCTACCGTCCACTTGCTCAATGTTCAAACTCTCAGTTTGCAAAATTGGCCGCTGTTCCTTTGGAATTTTGTGATACATCGAACTACTCACAACAGTGTCTGAGGACCCTGTGTCTATGAGGAACCTACATTCGGTATCCCGTATCACCCCATCCACAAACAAACCATACTTGGCCTTCTCCCTGGTCAAAGGGCAGGAAACCACTACTTGGTCTCCTTTGCAACGTTCACTCCCAATGAGCCCCGTGTACTTCCCAGCCTGCCCGCGGGCCCGCCGGTCGGCTGGACGGCGTTTCCCTGCTTGGAGCCTTTTTTCCTTCGGGGCTCCTTGCATGTTCGCCGGAAATGACCCGATTCCCCACAATTGAAACACCTGAGATCTTCCTTCCCCTGTTTAGGAGCCTTAGGCAAGCTCTCTTGAGGAACTTCCCCCTCAGCGTCGCCGCTACGTTTCTGCTTCGCCAATTCCGAAAACAAAGATTTAACTATGGAGCATACCCGTTTCTCTATGGCATGTCCCATCTCCTCCAGTCTCTCCTCTGAGCCACGATCGAGGGCCCTGGCAAACTTTGTCGGTTTCCGATCTTGCCTCCTCTGTTCCTCGACCCTCTCAAAATTCTCAGTTTCTACTGCTGCCCTCACAGCATCGTCAAGTCCCTTTGGGCTGGCACGGTGAATGCCCTCCCGGACTGTCTGGCTCTCCACTGCATCGACGAAATGGTTCTTGGCAAGTCTATCCCTGGCCTCCTCCTGTATCTCAGGATAAGCCTTCGTTGCCAACTCCCTAATAGTAATAGCCCGACCAAGCTCACGAAGAGTCTCCTTCGGGCCCTGCTTACGATAACGCAGATCTACCAGAAAGTTCTCTGCCTGACGGTAATGACCAAACCGCTGTTCAAGCAACCTCACGAGCTCACTGTACGTGTGGCCTTACCTTGCCGGTGCACTATCCACAATCAACCTCAGTGCACTACCTCGCAGGCTTGCAGACAGATACTGCGCTGCCTCCTGGCCACTCCAGCCATTCACCACACGACAGGATTCAAAATGCCTGAAAAACTCATTCCAAACAACCTTCCCATCATACCTGTCTGGTACGATGTTCGGACGACGGGAATTCCCAATCCCCGCGCCTGCACAATCTACCTCGCCAACAATCCTCGGTTCCCTCTCAAGTTCCCTGTGAACCTGCCCAGTGTCACTGTCACGCTCTGTGAGGTTGTCAGTAACCTTCGCTGGCAGAATTGTCGCAAAACTCATTAGATCAGAGTGTACTACGCACACCCCGGTCAACAACCCCTACAAACGGGTTAGTGATTGGACTCCCAAGTCCGATACCACTTCTAGTCGGCGTAACCCCAGACTTTCCCTGAGGTGTACCAGCACTTGTGTGTGCCCCTACAGGTTTGCCTAAACCATTTCTGGGCTCATCACCGGATGCACCACCCAGTCTCGAAGACTGACCCACCTCTAACGAGGCGTAACCTGAGGTTTCATCGGGCAACCTGAAGTCTTTCTCTGAATCAACCTCACGCCGAGCACGCCCCTGTATTACAGGTGTGCTCGAAGCCTTTCCTTTCCGGGAACTCCGCTGAAGTTCAGCTTTCAACTGTTGGACCTCCCACTGGAGCATTTGATTCTCCAACTCCAAAGACCGATCACTCTTGGCAACATGTGAGTCAACCTCACCTGCCATTCCAAAACTACCCTTGAAGCCGTCACTCATCGCGACAGGTTACACTGGTGATCACCCTCACACCAGAACTTAGCTACACTAATAGCTACAACCATCAACCAAAACAAACGCCTCACCGAGGGTTATTGGTAAACCTCAACAACCTTCCAAAACCAGGTTGTTGTCCACCAGGTCAAAAGCAATCCAAAAGCATCCCACTTCTGACACCATTTGTGGCGCTGCTGCGCCACCTGTCGATAACACCAACAGCGAGCTGGACAATCCCACAAAAATATTTATTAACCTCACATGCACGTGAGCGGTTACGTACACGTGAGAGGGGATTATGTCACGAACGGAGGACTCAAGGCCTGTCCGTTTGTTGGAAATATACCAAGGCTACCAATCTACCAAGTCAGGTAAACCTCAATAAACCTCGGTGTACACGTACAGGATCTTAGATATAGAACACTGACTGTTTTATTAGTTCACTTCTGCAACCAATGAACCGCACAAGACAGGTTCCAACAGCACCTCGAGGATCGAGGCCAATAAACCTCACCCTGGCAATCAACCTATGCAAGTGATCAAACAGCGATACCCGTAACGACTCTGGGTAGTCCTATACGGTGTCATAAACCTCGTGCGCCCCGACAAGTACCCTAAAGCAACGGTAAACCTCACTGTGGCCCCGAGTACGATCAACAGTAGCAAGTTATGCCACTGCACATACTAGCCCCAGTACACAAGAGTAAACCTCGTACCAGCCCAAAACCTGTAAGCTTTGGCTTAGTTTACGGAGCCCTGAGTAACCCTCAGTGTGACTATCTGTGACCAGGCCGACAGGTTTCCAGCAACTCCAATCCCCGAACCGGGACACTGTTGCCCAACTACACAGGCCTAAACGTCAACAGCCACTCTGCTCAACCTACAGCCTCCCCAGCTGACACTACTTCCCACTTGTTATAAGTGATAGCTAGCTACAACTACTCTGGGTGCAGCACACAAAATCCATCCAAGATGGCTCCGCCGAGCTGATTATCATAAAGTGTGTACCCACAACTTTTTTTTAATAAGGGGTCTTTGGAGGCTAATTAACTGATACATTGTAGAACAAGTGAAGCTTAAGACAACCTGGGGGTTCGCTCTTCAATTTGGTATGAAATTTGGACCATATCTGGCTTTAAATGTGGCCCTATTTGGCTGCGGAAGTGGAGGGGTCCATCTCAAAATCCTTGCAGAAATTCGGCTTGGACGACTAGACATTTTGGGGGTGTTTTTTTCTGGGGGTAATTAGCAAAAAATCTAATCGGCTAAGGGCACTAAAATTGAAAAGAATCTGAGAGATGAAGGTCCAAACTACAATTTTAAGTATAGCTACAAGAACTGAGAGACTTTTGGGCATGGGATAATTGGCTTTGAAAGTGAGTGTTTTTGTACAGTGTTCAATGGGAGCTCTATTTAGTGTTCTGCACCCCTCTGTCTCACCGTTATACTGCCCTCCACAGACGTCAGTTGCACGTACGTGAGGATGACTGGGTACCCGACCAAACGATAGACGATGCTGCCTGCACGAGGTCTGGAGACGAACTGTCTCAACAACCTAACTGACTATGCCCTGTACGTCTGGGAACAGACGTGGCTAGACAGACTTGTACCAGTCCATTGACTGTTTCGCCACAGAATCAAGGGGAGACATTTTTTTAAAACACACTCCTTCCGGATTAGTGCAGCGACTACAGCGTTTGAACTAGGGCTCCCTGTGTCACTCATTCAAGATCTAGGTCGCTGGCGCTCTGATGCAGTGCTGCGTTACTATACGAAGCAGAGATCGGGTCAAAAAGATTGGAACACATGGAATCGGATGGTTTTTTTTTCAGAAGCTAACATATTTTTAAACCTAATGTTTTGAAATATCTAATTTTAATTTTTTTTTTACGACTCGGATGCTTTCCAAAACGCTGTGGCTATTGTTACGTTACGGCAGCCATAACTTCCATTTTCTATAGTAACGGCACTGCAGTAACAAGTTACGGCTGCCGTCACAATAGACCCTTCTTACTGACGTCACGTTGCTACTAGAAACAGCGAGATCCGCCATCTTGGAGTACACATATACGCTTTCGCTCGAACGTTTGTGTTCGTTGAACGTTACGTTAGTCATCATGGCGAATTCGAATGCTGCAGGTCGGCTTATTACAGTTCTCTCGACATTCTCGGCTTTATTGCTGGAATAGATCCGTACACAATTAACCCGCGACAACCATTTCGTCCATCTTTTTAGCGAAAGTGTATGAGTTGCGTCACCTTCTCTTGTGAGTACAGCGGGTAAACGATAAAAAGATTTCTTATCACGACCCCCCTGTAAAAACCAAGGACAACGTAAAAGTTAATCATCTTTCAACAAAACAAGTACCTCCAATCCATGGTACAACCACGGAGGAAACTTGCCGCCGTGCATGTGGAGTTGTTTGTATGCGCAGCTGACTTAGTAACGGCGGTGACGTGCTCATGTGTGTAATCCAAGATGGCCGATAAACAAAACCGTGACGTCATCGAAGACGGGTCTATAGCCACTGCGTTTCCAAAAACCTAATTAAATTTATCGACCGAAAACAACCAGTAAGTATATACAATGGGGGTTCTGGACCACTTTTCTTATATAGTGTCTATTTGGTTCTTTCTAAGCTCCCAGAGGGCTCGCTCACATTCCCAAACGATATACCAAAACATTGCTATATAAGCTAACAGTTTTTGCATTTTGTTCGTCTTGCTCGCAAAAACCAACGTTGTATATATAATTATGTCGTGCTCGTTGTAGAACCGCAGGACCGCCCCACCCCCCTGGCGGGCCCAGACCATACAAGAGCGTAAAATATGCGGAGCGTCTCCTATGGGGAATTGGAGGGGGAAAAATGGGCCGGACATGATAACGGCATGCAGGGGTGTTGATTTAGAATTGGTTGAATATTGGGTTTCGAGTGTAGCATCATCTCGTGATATTATATGGGGATGGACGATCGAAGCCAAACAGCCGCAATTTATTTCGACGCGGCGAGCTCTTTCATTATGGAAGCCCGAGCCTGGGCCATAAGCTCGTTTTTGACGCCTCATCCCCTTGAGCGGTGTAGACCTTGCGGGATTCACCTCGAATAACCTCCTTCATTCGACGGTATTTTTCCATCTCGTTGAGCACGAGCCGGAACTCCTCGGGGGAGATGTGCCCATCCCGAAGCGCGTTCGAGATCACATCGCTTATGCTGTCGAGCTTAGAAAGCCGTCGAGAGACGTACTTCCCCGCAATACCGGCAAGACCGCAGCCAAGAGCAGCCGCTTCCAGAGCAACAACAACATGCGCCGCTATAATCGTAGAGAGCAGGCCTACTCCCGCCGCACCCATTCCTAAACTGGATGCGACCAGCGCAGTATCAAGTCAACACCATCGATGATGTTAATAACTCGGCGGTACTTTTTGTACAGCTTAGCTCTGTCATCTCTCTCGCGCTCTAGACCGCGTTCAAGATTCCGAATTTCGGAAAGACGGAAGCTGGAGCCGTCCGCCGTTTTGTATTTTTCTCATCGTACAGGGCGACATATCTGCCAAGAACATGTTTATTTTGAGCGTGATTATGTTTCGTAGCTCGGTCAACATACCCCTTCGTGACAGCTTCTTTTCCAGGTCCGTAGATACTCATTTTATTTCGAGCGTTAGGTGTATTGGGAGGTTGTGGTTGTCAACCGGCCTTCCTAATTCATCTAAAACGGTAATCTTTAATTCATCCAAAGCCCCATCTCGGAGACGCTTGAATTCGGGATGCTTAAAACCCTATCAGTAATAATATCGCCAAATTGGTGACGGCCGAGCCCGACCGTAGTCAAAAGGCTAGACGGCGCCCCGTCCACAACGTTGGAAGTGCTGTACATCCAAGTGGATGAACAGTTATTTCGTGTTTGTGAAATTAACCGGCCGGTCACCGTTATACGTGCCGGCATCAAGCCGCAGACCTCCCAGCCCGTCATCCAATCCGAGTAGACTTAGCAGTCCGTCTGAAATGACTATTCCACCCTCCCCAACATTCAGCGTGATTACCCCGTTCACCCGGCTCACCTCCAGCGAAGCGCCGGTGATATCATCGATGATATCACGTAGATCAATGAAGCCATACAACCCGGGAGGGATTTCTTCTAAATAACCACCACCCCATTCGATACACTCCACTTCGCGCACGTTAAACCATCCTATACCGTATAGGTGATACTGAGCGGAGGCCAACAGGCAGGTCTCCACCGCGGTTATCGATGTACTGCTGAAGGCTCACCGCGTCCCCCATTTGAATATTGGAGATCGTTTGAAACATATTGGATTATCTATTACTATACGTGTGCACCTTCAATTGAAATTATGAATAACTGGCGAAAGGCAGGGAGACGCCCACCACCGTATTATGGGACCTGGGGTGGAGGCCAAGGTACCTGGGGTGGAGGCCAAGGTTCGACATCTACCACGGCACCACCATCCACCCCAGCGCCACCATCCACCACAACGCCACCATCCACCCCAGCGCCACCATCCACCACAACGCCACCATCCATGCACCACAACGCCACCATGCACCCCAGTGCCCACGCAACAACCAATATCCATCCCGACGGCATTCAGATCAAACCCCGAAGCGTTGTATGAGCGAGGTGGGGTGTTTTCCACCAAGTCTTTAAATTTGCAAGAGGCTGTGGTGCAGGTCCAGGCGGCCGACGCAAAGTCGAGCTTTAGTGTGAAGTACCCGGATATTCTTTCTGTCGAACGGTACAAGCTGCCCCAGGTAAAGAGCGATGCTGTAGTTGATAAGTGGCAAACTCATCCCATGAATTTCTGGCAAAATTTAGTCAACTTTGCCGTCTGGTGCGCTACCTATACCACAGGGTGTGGTGTTTCGGTGGAAGATCATCTTAACGAGCAGAGGCTGATGATGCGAGCTATGTTCAGGTTTCACGTATAGTGTCAAACCCGCCGAATCCTCAAGGAATTAAGCGTGCCTATGCCCCAGGACGACATCTGGAACGCCTTTGACACATATTATACCCGGGGGACTACGAACGAACTGGAAACTACAACGCAGTGAAAATAATGGTCTGGGTATACCGTATCATTGGTGGAAAGGGAAAGTACGGACCGTTAAAGCGGTCAGCGACGATCTGATTAAAAGCGACATGCTCCAATCCAGTTTCGCTATTTCGTCGAACGATTACAGAAAAGACCGGATGTCTTTCGCAGGCTCTGGAAGGCCGGCCTCATTCACCGTCGATTACATAGTTCCTGGGCAAGAAGGAGAGAGCGTGTGGACCACCTTCATCCTCGACAAGTCGGAAGGATTAACCGAAGCGGGTGTTGTGCGGTTGAACGAGAGCATCATCACCTACGTGTGGGCGCTCTTAGGGGCTCAAGGGCAGACGAGGACGCGCATTCTATGGACCGGCACCGCATTCGATGCGCAGAAGCAGTTCCTAGCCAACATCGAAAGCGCTATCAATAGCCCCGTAGACCTCCCTTCGTCGCTAGCGCGCTATGAGGATGTGTTAATAAACGCCAGCAGTAAGGTCGACTTCGCCTTCGGAATTGACATATACATGGCGCCAAGCGATATGGTTCTAAAAGTCCAGCGAGGGGTGGTGGGCTACAACAATGAGATCATCATTTCTACTGCTGAGAATCATCTAAGTGTGAATAGGAATATCAATTTAAGCGACGCCCACTACGGATATGCGAACGACACCGGTGAGAAAGGACTCGTACAACCGATGGTCAGTCTCCCGACGGGGGCAGCGCCCGACACCGACGGGCCCGTACAACCCACAACCAAGCCCGACATCAGCGAGCTTGTACAACTCACAAACAAGGCAGCCTCGGAGCATGAGGATGAAAAAACGGCCCTAGTCGTGGGCGGGGTCGCGATAATATTAACAGCGATTTGGCTTCTACGATAGCCAGTCCCGGGCAGCCGCCAAGAGGAGGCCTCCTACCGCCAGAGCCATCGCCCAAAGATTTTCTCCTAGCCAGTTGGCTGTCCGCGCGAGAAGTGAGAGTAGCCAGGAAACAATAGACCCGATGATACCTGGAAGGGCCGCAGCCGCTTTACCCGCTAGATTAGCCAGGGCGCGTCCAAGAGACTGCAGGTGTTTTTTGACCCATCCCTTCAACCCTCCTGTGTTGGAGGGTGGTGGTGGTGGTGTTGGTGGGGGTGTTGATGCGCAACGACCCCTCAGAGCTAGAACGAGGGTGGATATTGCCATCCCAATAGCGGTTAAGATGGACGCGATGGTCACCCCCTGCTCGCGAAACAAGTTCCGTACGCGCTCAGCGAGCGTGGCATCTTCATTGAAAAACCGTTTGATCGACTCGCGGATTTGTTGGACCTGTGACCGGAGTTGGCCGTCGAGCGAGTCGATGCTGTCTTGGACCGCCGCGAGCTGGTCTTCGGCTTTTTTAAGTTCACGATCAATTTGCTCCGCTTGTTCCGACGTTGAGGGGTCCTTAAGCACCGCCCTTGTGCCGCGCAGGGTTTTCAGAGCTGAGTCGAGTCCCAGAATCTCCCTCCATGGCAGGTCAGACTGATTGATTATATGTGTCTCGATCGTCGCGATGAGATTGTTGATGGCGTTAGATTAACCTGTTCCTCATTTGTTAATCCCAACTCCTGGATTACCTGAAAACCCCCACGGCTTCTTATAGTGCTAAACGCAAGGGGCTTCCCCGTCTTAGTGTTGCTAATTCTAAAATCGGGGTATTTCTTGAGCCGTAGTTCCTTCCCTTCATACAATTCGAAATTCGATGGATCTCGACCTAGGTCGGGGGTGAGTCCCTCTTCAGCTAAAGCATTGTAGAAGGAGTCCATCGCTTCCTTAAGCTAATAGCATTACTGAGCATTGCTAATAGCATTACTGAGCATTGCTAATAGCATTACTGAGCATTGCTAATAGCATTACTGAGCATTGCTAATAGTATTACTGAGCATTGCTAATAGTATTACTGAGCATTGCTATAATATCATTACTGAGCATTGCTAATAGCATTACTGAGCATTGCTTATAGTATTACTGAGCATTGCTAATAGTATTACTGAACATTGCTAATAGTATTACTGAGCATTGCTAATAGCATTACTGAGCATTGCTAATAGTATTACTGAGCATTGCTAATAGTATTACTGAGCATTGCTAATAGTATTACTGAGCATTGCTAATAGTATTACTGAGCATTGCTAATAGTATTACTGAACATTGCTAATAGTATTACTGAGCATTGCTAATAGTATTACTGAGCATTGCTAATAGTATTTCTGAGCATTGCTAATAGCATTACTGAGCATTGCTAATAGTATTACTGAGCATTGCTAATAGCATTACTGAGCATTGCTAATAGCATTACTGAGCATTGCCAATAGCATTACTGAGCATTGCTAATAGTATTACTGAGCATTGCTAATAGCATTACTGAGCATTGCTAATAGTATTACTGAGCATTGCCAATAGCATTACTGAGCATTGCTAATAGTATTACTGAGCATTGCTAATAGCATTACTGAGCATTGCTAATAGCATCACTGAGCATTGCTAATAGCATTACTGAGCATTGCTAATAGCATTGCTAATAGCATTGCTAATAGCATCACTGAGCATTGCTAATAGCATTACTGTGCATTGCTAATAGTATTACTGAGCATTGCTAATAGCATTACTGAGCATTGCTAATAGTATTACTGAGCATTGCTAATAGCATTACTGAGCATTGCTAATAGCATTACTGAGTACTGCTAGAGCATTGGTAAGTATCATCATGAATTTGGAGGTTGACGCTGTTTTATTTTTACAAATTACCATGTTAGGTGTGATCGCCTGGTTAGCCCGCGATTATATTAGAGCTAAGAGATCTATATACCATATTATCACTCGTTTCAAGATGGCCACCGTAGATGAATTGCTCGACGATATCCTCGCTGAGCCCACCTCACCTGAGGCAGCGCCACCAGCTGTACCACGGGAAGAGGTAGCACCACACGCGCAAGACCACCGGGAGAGACTCTTTGCACTCGCAGCGGGGGTAAGGCCAAACAGTACCTTGGGAAGGAATTGACCGTTGATAAGATTGAATCTTTGACGGAGGCCGAGGTTGAAAAGCTCTACGCCCGTTATGAAATGAGGTTAGGTGCTGTCATGACAAAAACATTGGGGCAGGCGGCCCTGCAGCTGTACATTAGGTGGTCAGTCAGATTCTTCCGATTCCGATCGAAAGCCAGCCTCAGCTGTTAACCGATCTCGAGGCTGACCCTTTTGTTGGACATGCCCTTAGCACCGCCTCCTGCGAGCTGTACCACCGGTACGGAATGTATCTAGCAACTCTCACCGCAGCTCTCACTACGGTCCGGCATTGCCGTGTTGAAGTAACGCGTACTGATTCAATAGATGAACAACAACACGGAGCAACAAGAACAGCTGAGAGTTACTGCCCCTCCGGAGGAGGAGGTGAACACCCCAAAACCTAAAAATCCAAAAAGGTGGCAGCAGGGGTCAAGGACGCTGCTGCGCGGAAGGCGAAGCGTGACTTGCAGAGAGCGAAGGATTCCATGCGGGCGGAGGAGAACCCGCCTGAGCCACACGACCCGCAGAAAGTGGAGGAGGGCCCGCCTGAGCCACACCACCAGCAGAGAAGTGGAGGCGCCTGTTGAAAGACAACCCGCATCTATGCACCTGTGGATCGTAGGGCTGGCCGGTCTTGTAGGTGCGGCGTTGCTTATTACTCATCGTAAATCGTCGCCAGTTTCTTCGCATCGGCCAGCTGCGAAGCAGACACATGAATTAGAGAGTAGTAAAGATCCTTTCTATATGGAATAACAATGGCAACTACCGACAGTAGTATATAGAGAGCGTTTCGACCCTTGTTGTGTGGTGGTGATGGTGGTGGTGGTGGTGGTGGTGGTGGTGGTGGTGGTGGTGGTGGTGGTGGTGGTGGTGGTGGTGGTGGTGGTGGTGGTGGCGGCGGTGGTGGTGGTGGCGGCGGCGGCGGTGGTGGCGGCGGCGGGGGCGGTGGTGGTGGTGGTGGTGGTGGCGGTGGTGGTGGCGGCGGCGGCGGTGGTGGTGGCGGTGGTGGTGGCGGTGGTGGCGGCTAAATATCACGGCCCGATGGAGGGTAGTATTTTCACAGAACAAAGGAATATGTTGTGACCGATCTGCACCCCTTTTGGTGGTGCAAGCAGCTGCAGGTGGTGCAGGTGGTGCAGGTGGTGCGGGTGGTGCGGGTGGTTCAGGTGGAGCGGGTGGTGCGGTTGTGCGGGTGGTGATGTTGTATGTGGTGCGTGCAATGCGGTGGTGCGGTAATGGTGGACTTATAGACCAACGGTAATTTTTATTGTATTGTTCCCTTTTTTATATATTTTTTTATTATTATTATTATCATTATCATTTTTTTTTTACCCAGCGTTTTCTTATAAACAAACAAACAAACAAACAAACAAACACCCAAACCACACCCAAACAGACAAAGGAACAAAAAGTCAAACAACAGCTACCTTTTTCCCTGACCGTTTTGTTTTGTTTACGAATTGCGACAAAGGAGTTGGGTTAAATAACGGTCGAAACGGGTGCCTAAAACCAACCGGAACTCACCAGAACATTCCTTATGTGGTCAACGGGCGATATACGGTTTGAATTATTTTATTGAACTCTTTTACGCTTGTAACAACAATAACAATTTCGATTATGTTCATAATAATAAAAGTAATCGGCGAAAGACACGGCGTGTCTATTAATAAAACAAAAGAAACATAACTAGCAAATGAAACCTCGTACCTAATTACCGTTAAATAAACTACAAAACAGGAATTAATAAATAAAAATGGAAAGTACGACATTTACTTTTTAACCGATACATGTACTTGTTTTCGGAAGTGTTCCAATCATGCAAAGGTTTTTGTTTGTTTTTAAAAAATCAAGATTTAGTCTTTTGTATCATCTATGAACTCCATTAAAATGTCGAATACGTTAGTATAAAACGATCGACTAAGGTCGACAGGATCAAGTTTCCACTTATTGAGTACTTGGTCAATGATATCGTTTATGTTCATTCGCTGGTAAGTAAATGGACCGACACAAAGACGGCTTTTTTCCCCTAACTTTTTCTTCCGCTTTAATCATGTTGGAACAAGCCGAGAAATTCGGCATGGTGTTTAACCATTACCCTGTCCAGGGCCTTGTCAACTTTCATGACTTTATCTAGTTTTTCTTTGAGATCTGCGAGAATAACTTGGTGGGTTTCATTTTCTTCAAGATGCAAGTAACCTGACAGGAAATCCTTGTAGTTGTCAAAGAAGATTCTCTTGACTGCCCAGCGGGTTTTCCTATTGGCTTTGTCTTCGGCTTCATCTTCGTCCATACCATTGTCGATGTACTTCTCGTGTTTCTCATTCCACATATCTTTGGTTGCCTTTTTGGCCTCTTTCAACGAGTCTTGGTAAGCGATATTATCTTCCAATTCAGAGCTGGACCCATCTTCTTCCGACAAGTCATCGTCAGTTTCTTCCTCTGATTCGTCATCACTCTCCTCCAAATCGTCACCATCATCCTTAGATTCAGTCCCGTCACCATCAATTGTAGATTCAGTTCCGCTGCTGTCTGTTTCCGAATCCTGACATCTACGCCTTTTAAATCCCGGTTCATAAACTTCTACGTTAGAATTGGTTGATCGAAATGTTCTTATGTTACGATCATCGTCAATGTCGTCCATTTTCGATTCACCCGCAACGTGTGCATTTTCTTCATGTCTTCGAAGGTTATATCGCCGACTATAGCTTTTGCTGCAGCGATGACAAGCATAGCGTTTTATCCCAGAAATAGCATTCATTCACCTGCACCACCTGCACCACCCGCACCACCTGCACCACCTGCACCACCTGCAGCTGCTTGCACCACCAAAAGGGGTGCAGATTGGTCACAACATATTCCTTTGTTCTGTGAAAATACTACCCTCCATCGGGCCGTGATATTTAGCCGCCACCACCGCCACCACCACCGCCACCACCACCGCCGCCGCCGCCGCCGCCACCACCGCCGCCGCCACCACCACCACCACCACCGCCGCCGCCGCCACCACCACCACCACCACCACCACCACCACCACCGCCCCCGCCGCGAGCATGACGCGGCCGAGCAAATTAAAGGGGTTAAAACGGCGATGGAACGGTACGCCATGGTCTTTGGCAAAGAATCCTTAGACCGCGAGCCACAGCTCAGTGACTTTTACACGCCGAGCAGCGAGCAACGGGAGCGCGAGACGGCCTTCATCATCGGAGGCATGGTTGTGATGGGGTTGGTCGCCTACAAATTGAGTTAATAAAAAAAAATACAGGTTGTTCATATTTGAAACCAATTTATTGATAAAAAATAATTTTTAATTAGAGAAATATAATCCATATAATAAAGCAAGTAATAAAGGTAACCTGTAACAATATCAATATAAATAAAAAAATGGAATCGTTTCCATCAAAGAACATGTTTGATAATAACGTTCATTTGGTAAAATGGAGAGATCTACTATTAGAAGTATTAAAAATAACTAAGATTAAACCTGTAAATACTTCATATGGTGCATCACTTGTGTTAACTCTTGTTAATGAAATAGGAGATGATTTTAAATGTTACGCACCAAAAGTAGTAGCTAAAAAGATAGATGACAATATGAAAGTTCCTTTCTAAGTGTTAAATGAAGGATTAAGAGTCCACACTATAGATCCAGTTAAAACATATTTCAAAGTATCTTTCCTAGCTGCTTGAATTAAAATATTAGGATAAAACAAAAAAAGGATTTTCTAGAGTCCTTTTTTATGTCATAGTTATTACCCAAACGTAGCGGGATTTTTTTTTGCTTCAAGGATTTGGAATGATATATTTAGAGCTTTCTATAATAAGGATGGCTGCTCGTTTAGCTAAGGTCTACTACAGCCCTAGAGGCTACTGGAAAGGAATCGCGGCGATCGGAAAACTCTCGACCGCAGCGAGGGTCTCGGAAGGCGTGGCGAAGGAATGGTTGAAAAAACAGGCCATCTGGCAGATATATCTACCCGCACCGCGACGTATTCCAAGGCAAAAATTTGATGTTAGCACACCGAATGAGGTTCACCAGGCCGACCTCTTGTTCCTCCCGCATGACCGGCGCGGTCGTAAGACCTACAGGTATGCCCTCACGGTAGTCGATGTTGCCAGCCGGTTCAAGGCCGCTGAGCCCCTGCCAACGAAGGAGGCCAAGGAGGTTGCTGAGGCGTTGTCCCGCATTTACGGGCGAGGCCCCCTGAGGTGGCCTAAGCTGCTCCAGGTCGACCCCGGTCGCGAGTTCATGGGCGCGGTCAATCAGCTGTTAGCTGGACACAATGTTGAGGTTAGGCGCGGCCGCGTGGATATTCACAGGGACCAGGGGATTGTAGAGCGCTTCAACAGGACCTTGGCGGAGAGGCTGTTCGGCCACCAGTATACGCCAAGGAGATGCGGCTCACCTCCGGTAAACGATCGACGGAGTGGGTGGCTCGCTTGCCAGCCGTTGTTTTGGCTTTGAATGGAGAAGTGACCCGACTGACTGGTAAGCGTCCCTTTGATGCCGTCAAAGCGAAAACGGTAGCGCAAAAACCCTCTTCGGTGGTTCCTGGTCGCCCGGTGGGTCTCGACGAGGTCAAGCGCCCTCCCCTCCAATGCGGGCGTTCGGTATCTCTACTAGCCCGGCGAGCTCGAGGGCGGCCGTCGGCGTGCTACTGACCCTGTGTGGTCTTTAAAGGTGTACCGGCTCGGACGTTCGGTTACAAAGTCCGGCGAGCCCGTGTTGTACTACCTGCTGGACGGCCCTCCCGGGGGTTTGTACGCGAGGAGCTTCTTATAATACCTCCCAATACGCAGCTACCGCCGGATGGAGTCCTCAATCGTTAGGGATTCTATAATGTCCGTAGGCCAGCGTGTCTACCCCATTTCCAGCAATCCATCGCTTTGAATGAAAGCACGAGAGCGATACCTTGTTCAGGCGCTGCCCGTAGATGCGATGGCGCTCTGACCGGAGGACGTCCATGCCATGGCGGAAGGTTCGCTTTTTGAAGAGAGCCTCTTTGTACTGCTCATGTCGGATGTGTTTCTTGACCACACACTTTTTCACACCCTTGGCTTTCTTGATGTTATCCCCTCCGGTCTCTAGGATAGAATACATTTTAGGCCTGAGCCCAACATATTCAGCGACGGCACGCCCCTCGCACTCGTCCTTCAATTTCCCGAGGACCTTCTTGTTGGCCATCGAGTGGAGTGGGTGTTCGAGAGGGTAATTGCTGGTGTCATACAGATCGGCTCGCTTTGCCATGTCGGCCTCCAAATCGGGTGTCTCAATTTGCATTAGCAAGCTGTCCGTATCTGTGTAAAGTAAGTCGCAGCGTTCGCCATAGGTTTTCTTGATTTCATTATAATAGAAATCGTACATGGGATGTTTTGATAGGTCGAGGATGCTGGCCCCCACGTAGACGGGACGATTGAGCGTCAGGTGGCTCTTATGCATCTGAATGGCCGCCAGATCATCGCCGAATATCGTAGATCGCGCGAATGAGGGACTGGCGATGCGTCGCCTCAGACTGTCTTCCTCGCTCGCTCGCACCAGCTTCACATTTACCCGTTTCCGCAGGTTCTCCATTGTTTTTCCGAATACGGAATTGTTCATCAACTTGTACAGATCTTTTTCGAAGTCTCTGGTTGCCTTTTTCCGGAGCTCCGTATTCATCCGGATGTAGGGCTCCATCCAGGGGCTCTGTTTGAACAGGAGAACGCGGTGAATCTTTTTCAGCTTCATGCCCAGCGAGAGATAGAGCTGGAGATTTCGATAGTCGAGCACGTACATAGCGGTTCTTGTCGCGGAGGTTCGGGACCAGCTTTTCGACCTCGGTGGGCGCCACCCCAACGCCAAGTAGGTGGTGCTGATACTCCGACATCCACTCCTTCTGGACCACTATGCGCTCTGGCGCGAGCGGGTAGGCGTTGTGGGCCTTGTGTAGCTCTTCGGGATATTCGAGGTCTACCTCGAATATTGCCCCATCAAGACCGTCTTCCGAGAGATCCGCGCTCCCAGACAGCTCCGCTTCTTCCGCCCACCGGAAGCCTCCGGTTGGTAGATGCTGACTCATCGCCCATCCATAGAGGTTGTTGGCGTCTAGGTATTGGATATACATGTACGTGGTTGGCTTTTCTCAGTCGTACCCCTCCCCCCTGGGATTATTCGCCCGCGCGAATCGCTTGGAGACCATGGAGATGCCTCCTCGCATTCCTTTTTCGATGAACAGGTGCTGATCGTAGTCCGTCAGCAGCTCGAGTTCAATTTCCGATTTCTTGAGAAGAGCATCCCACGATAGGCCGGGGCTGGTGTAATAATGTGCTGGATCTAGCCCGTACTGCCTCTGGCAGGTCTTCCTAAAGATTTCGAAGATGTCGGCCAGCAGGAGGACATCGACCCAGTTGTAGGCATCGTGGTAGTCCCCGCGCGAGGGTCGCGTATCCGAGGGCGCTCCACACCTTTTGCGTGTGGGCGTAGTCCACAGACATTAATAACCTATAGACGGACAACAGCGGGCGCTAGACTGTAATTTCAGGAACGCCGCCATTATATGAAAACCATGGGCAAACTTGTTCGTCGCGTATACACGGGCGTACGTCCGGACGTAAACAAACTCACTAAAGAAACATTACTTAGGCCCAGGACAGTAACTTTTGGCCGATTTTGGGGGTATTTTACCGGATAAAACGAAATGAAAAGATGCTTTCTTTATATTTTTTTCTGCCAATAATTAATTCCAGGGATTTGATTTGTCTATTCCATGGTCTATATAGATTCGACATTTTGTGCCGACTCATATTATTTTATCATCTTACCTTCTAACTTCTAGTCCTCCAGTTAATCATAAGTAGGGCCCTATACCAATTTTCCCTGCAACACTTTTCCTATCCGAAGTATGTCTGAAGGATGCTCATGTATGTTAGAAGTATTAAAATATGATTTTTTGTGTGTGCAAAGTTATAGATAATTAGGGCCAACAGAGAGGTTTTTATATTAATATCATGGAAGCCAAATATCAATTATAAGTTTGTCTGATGGATGCTAACTTATACTTTGGAAGAGTGTACTGCATTGCCAATAATGACATAGATGTATTTATACTTGGACTCTAATAATAGTAATAGAAGACTGGGGAGTCTGTTTTTAGTTTACCTATGCAAGGTAAAGCCGATATGAGGAGATGCCATTAATAAAAGGCATCACACCCGCTGTCTTAAGTTAATTAGAGTGCACAAGCACACTTTGACAAATCATGACAATGCACACCCAATTACAAAAGTATTACTCTTATTAGTTGCCTGGTTGGAGAGAAATTTAACACTCGTGTAAAACCCTGTATGAACAAGGTGTGAAGTATGGCTTCCAATTTTGGTTGATGATTACTGGGTATTGTTTATACTGCAGACATGGTGGAGACACTCACTAGTAGTAGTACTGTACTTGGTAATTTTTAGTGTAACCTGAACTTGGGTTTACTTCCAAACTCAATTGCTTCAAATTTTGGGATCGACTCCAGTTGAAATAAATAACAGGGAAGACTCATCAAAGTTAAATGTATCAGCATCCACTCTGCTTTATTTAGAGGAAGATTGCAGGGTTACAAAAATACAATTCAGACAAGCTAAACAAAATACAAGAAATAAAAATTATAATGCACCACTACAGCATACAAAAAGGGCCCAGGGGTGGATTTCACAAAGCCTTACGATCCATCGTAACTCAACTTATGATGGACAATCCTTTGTAAGTTGTCATAGGCAGTATAGTTTCTGTGCATCGCTAATCGTCTTGCGATTAATCGTAAGTTACAACGAGTTTGTTGAAATCGACCACAGATCGCGGAGAGGATATGCACACTAGTATTTACACAGTTTTTGCACAGTTCCTGGCTTTGGCGTCCCTGCTTCGAAGCAGGAGGTGGCAATCCTTGTGATACCATAGACTGACAACTTGGTGTTCCGGTCGTCAAGTAGCCGACAGATGCTCCTGGTGATGCCGTGTCCCTGATGGCTTTGAGGCAGCCCTGGTTCCTGCAGTCCGGTCTTCCCGGTAGCCGGCAGGCGCTCCCTGATGTCGTAGGCCTGGCGACTTGGAGGCAGCCCCGACTCTGGCAGTCTGCCTGTCAGGGTGACCGGCAGGCACTCCTTGTCTATGCTGTACGTGGTCTGGTGGTGGCGATTATTCAAAACTACAAAATAGCTTGAAGTTGAAAGAAGAGTACAACAGAACAAAGATGGAATCATGGGTTAAAAATAAATACTATAGCAGTAACTAAAAATAAATACTATACAGCAGAATTAAACCCAAAACCTAATCATTATGAGTTGCGGTTTAATACATCAGTTACGGAACAGGTCAACTCGTACAACAGCAAACTCGTACGCGAGACAACTCGTACGCGGCTTGGACAACTCGTACACTAGACGACTCGTACGCCGACTAACTCGTACGTGAGACAACTCGTACGTCGACCTACTCGTACGCCAACCAACTCGTACACGCATTCTTCATCATAGTCCGCAATATTAGTATCAGGTGGGAAAAACTGGAAATAACATGCCAAACTTTT
Source organism: Luidia sarsii (assembly GCA_949987565.1). Lineage (NCBI taxonomy): Eukaryota > Metazoa > Echinodermata > Asteroidea > Paxillosida > Luidiidae > Luidia > Luidia sarsii. Next base: position 4,330,339 of record OX465118.1, read on the forward strand.
TGCCAAACGATACAACAATATATGCAACATCGAAAAGAGAGATTGATGTATTTATGGATTGATTGGTCAACAAACTGAGGGATTTGTAGCATCAGTTTGCTCTACATTTATATAGGCCTACTAAAATGTCAATTTCTTCACGAGTTGACCTGCGTACGAGTTGGTCGCGTACGAGTTGACCTGTTTTCATCAGTTATGCTTTGAAAAAAGAGAGAAGTAAAATGGCAAATAAGAGATTTTTATATTGACATTGTGATTGTTTTTTTTTTTTTTTTTACAAACAACATATTCTTGACAACAACATATTCTGAATATCTTGTTTATTTCTCATTTACAGGGAGCCTGGAATGCCACCGAATGAAATGAAATGTAGTCCGAGTAACTTGGACCCGACAAGTCACCCTTTTTTATCGAAATTTGGAATTTGGAGGGTCGACCCTCAAAATTCCAAATGTCGATAAAAAGGGTGACTTGTCGGATCCAAGTTACTCGGACGGTGCAAGATTCGGCATACACCACATGAAAGAAGATCGCCAGATTTTGATTCATTATTATTTCTAATAAAACATGCAAATACATATCTGTAATGGAGTATGTAGTCATCTCTGAAAAGGGTTTTTGATCTCAATCAGCATGATATCATCCCAAAAAATCAGTTTGAATCCATCATTCCGGGATTTCTCCATATGTTTGTGCACATTGTTCATCTACTTCCGCCCATGGTTTCACATTTAGTCGGGCGCCGTCACCATTACAGTATCCTGACGTCGTTTTCAATAGGCGTTGTGTATGGCTGTCCGTCTATAGGTTATTTATGTCTGGCGAAGTCCTCGTCGCTGATGTGCGCGTCCGAGAGCTTGCTGTGGAAAGCCTCCTTCGGGGGGAGACGGCGCTCGGCGAAGCGCTCCCAGGAGTCCATGTATACTCGTAGGGGTAAACACCTTTGCGCATGAGTAATTTCTGTTTCTCGTATCACGTCGTGATCTGGAGGTCCTTCAGTCGGTTGGCTGAGACGAGTTTGTCTAGCGACGCTAGCAGGAACTGAGCGCTGTCGATGAAGCACAGCTGCCCCAGTGAGAAGGAAATGTATTTCTCCGTGTTATTGGGGATGCAGGTGATCCTGCCATATACTTCGAGATGGCCTGCATCAGCAGGTGGGAGTCGTACCCCCGCAGATTGTGGAACGCCACGGGAATTTTGGTGGTTTTTGGATTCAGCCTCAGTTTGAGATTGCAGGTGTTGTGCGCGGCGCCTCTGTATCTACCCGTGATGTGACAGTGGTCGCGCACAGAACGTGACAGGTCGTGGCGGTTCCGTGGGCCCTCCAGTCCTCTCGCGTCATCAGCATGGCCTTGGGGTTGGCTAGTACGCCTTTGATTTTGCGCTCCTCCTCCTGACGCGCTTTGAGCAAATGTTCTGCCGCATCGGGGCCTCTGTATTCCACCGGCGGCTCTGTCTCACCGTCGCACCTCACCACGATGTAGCAATAGCTGCATGCCTCATGGTGGTGCGTCCGCCTTGTGTTGCTCTGGTTGGGGTTTCTCTCAGGCCCTTCGATTTTTGTTACGAGGGATTCGAAGTCCGCGTAGATTATGTAGGGGGCTGGTAGCTGCTTGTGGTGGTTCATATCCACTCTCACAGCCGTCTGGCCGATTCCGCGGTATTCGGGCTTGTGTGCCTCCAGCAGGTCCTCCCTGGTGTAGCCGTGCAGACAGCGCTCGCAGAATTGCTTTCGCTCTCGATGCTTGCTTTGATACATAGAGCAGGCGGTTGAGGCTGTCTATCAGGGTGTAGTGGGAGATGCCATTCTTCTCGGTTAGCAACAGGTTGATCCTCTGCATCTCTGGCGGTTGTTTGCTGATATAGTGGACGATCACCCCATTATCCCAGCCAAAGACGTTTATAGCTAGATCGTTCTGGCGCTCGACCTTGGCGTTCTGGGAGACTGGCACGGGTTCTGCGATTCCGTCGTAGTTCAGCCCATCCTCATAATGGGATGGATAGCTTCCAGGTCTATCGTGGTGGTGCTTGGCCGGAAATAGGGCAGCCTTGAGGGACCAGCGGTGGCAGGAGTCATCCTTGTTTTTAACGTTCACGCAGGCCTTCTTGTTTTTCACCTTCGAGGGGAGATCGATCCAGGAGCCTCCGCGCAGAGGTGGATAGCGCGCGATGTCTAGCCAAAGGGTCTGCACCTGATCTACAACCCAGCCAGACCCTCTCTGTGTCCACTTCTCGAGGACTTCCAGGATGTGCGGGAATGCTTGATTGAGGGCGTCATCGATGTCATCCGCCCGCAGGAGAGCTTCCTGCTTGTGACGCAGCACGGGATCTGTGTACTCCTGGCTGCCGTCTGGCCTGTCCTTTCGAAGCTGTATCTTAAGGGCCAGCTGGAATTTTATGCCTCCTAGGGCTCGGATCTCCTCCTCGACCTTCTCTCTGATCTGAGGGCGCACCCCCTCGAGGAAGGTCTTGGGGTCCGCGCCTTGAATTTCAGACGCATGCATCTCCCAGCCCCTGAGGAAGTTTCCGATGACTGTCGGTGTTTGGTGGAATTGTGACTGCTCCGGTGCGTCGACAAACTGGTCTAGGATCTCATCTTGGTACTCCTTAACAGATCTCAGGGGTCGATCACGGAGAATCTCGGTGCCTCTCCGCGCAATGGCTCTGGCCAGGGTCTCTTTCCGCGATCTTGTGAGACCGTGGAGGTGGGGCTTCTCCTCGCGCTCGGCCAGCTGCCGGCGAAGCCTGGCGCGCTTGACCGCTGGGACCTTCTTTCCTGCTCTGAGGGATAGGTCGACCTCTCGGTCCAGCATCGCCAGCTCGTGGCGGCGGCGGTCCTTCTTCTGAGGATTCAGAACATCTCCTGTGATGGCTGAGAATCTACCTGTTTTCATGGATCGTTGGAGTCTCTTCTGGGACTCCGCGGCCCTGACCTTGGCGATTGCCATCCGGAGGTCGTATTTCTTGAGCTTCGACCATTTGCGAAGCCCATAGGCTCTAGCTTGAGCGCGTAGCTCCTTTGGCGTTCGCATTTTGCGTGAATTCTAATTATGTGAATAGGTTACACATAATTTCTGAATAAAAAGAATTGATCTTTATATATAGGTTGCACTTTCCTCTAAATGAAATGTTTTATATCTATGAAGTGATATAAATCACTATTTATCAACTTATATAGGTTGCACGTGTCTCTAAATGTAAATTTAGTTGCGTGTGTGTCTAAACGTTATTCATGAAGTAATAAAAACCGCGGTTTATTGGTATATATAGGTAGGCTGAAAAACCATCTGAATGAATTTTTTTTATATTAAATACTAAACATTCTGTGACTTCCTAGCCTGCATAAGCCTACGCATACACTGCTTGGTGGCTTCCTACTGGTAGCCGCAGTTAACGCAAAGCCCAACGAAATTCCTGTGGCCTCAACCGCAAACTTCGCAGGGTGTGCAACCTTTACCACCTTGTCTAAATCGTAGAAGATGAAGATAACAGTAATCTTTCAAACACGATCGGTTGCAGGTATTATACTTTCCGTTGACGATCCACTTGCAGTTATCAGTACCCTTCATCTTGTATGAGTATACTACACATTTGTCTAATAGGACATTTTTATATTCCGTGGACTCGCAAGGGGGGTTAATTATTAACCTATGGCTGATAAGCCTGTGCTCTGCTCTGGGTTCTATATGGTCTGGGCCCGCCAGGGGGGTGGGGCGGGCCTGCGGTTCTACAACGAGCACGACATATATATACAACGTTGGTTTTTGCGAGCAAGACGAAAAAAAATGCAAAAACTGTTAGCTTATATAGCAATGTATTGGTATATCGTTTTGGAATGCGAGCGAGCCCTCTGGGAGCTTAGAAACAACCAAATAGACACTATAAGAAAAGTGGTCCAGAACCCCCATTGTATAAACTACTCAACCGTAGAATGTGTGTTAGTTTTACGAATTTTCATCCGATTTTTCATTTCATCAGATTCTGAAAAGCATCCGAAACTTTTGACCCTCTTCGGGCCGGGTTTTGCCGAGCACCCGAACCTTTCTTTGGCTCGGTACGGATAGTTTTGGGTCAAGTCCGAGTCGTCGACCTAGCTAATGGTAGCAGCCTAGAACGCATGCGGCAAAAGGAGGCCCTTTTTCCGACGTACCTCGGGTCCTTTTTTCAATGAAATAAAATAATTCCAGCAAATAACATGAAGTTTAACACATCAATCTTCAACAAGAGTATGTAACCTAATTCATGTTACATTTACAGCCCCTTCGATTAAGTATTTCTAGGGAAATTGAGGGACGAAATGCGACTCTGAAAAAAGCCCACAAATTTGCAAAAGATTTAAGTACGTGACAACAATTGCTCAGTAAATACAAAATGTACCCTACATATTTTGAAAAAGTTTTTTCTTTCATAATCCAACTCATCCAACCCATGGGCAGGCCCAATTTTGGAGAGTGCAAGTTCTTTTCACTAATTCATGTCTAATTGGGACGCTAAATATGGACGCCATTTTCGACCCCAAATCGTCAGAAATAAGTTGGATTGTAGAAGAAAATTCCAACTTTTTCAAACTATGTAGGGTACATTTTGTTTTGAAGGAGCACTACTGTTACCGTGATGGCCATTTCTGACGATTTGGGGTCAGATATCAGTGTGCTGGGCATAGAATCCCTTTGTCACCGTAGTAATGCTGTCCGTATTAGCCGTGAGAAAAAGTGGATGAAGTGTCTTCGGACTATTCAACCACATGGTCTCAACATCCAGGAGGGTAATGACTAACACCATGCAGCTTTCTGATAATCCTTCTTTTGTGTTCACTCCTCTACACTTCTCTCTTTGATCTTTTCCCCTCTCCTCACTAATCCCTACCCTAAATTACTTTTTGACCTTTGTTTCTCATCCGTGTCCTATTCACTCTCTTCCCCCTTCCTTCGTGTACATGTATCTGTTTTGTCCTTGTCACTCTGTCTTTGAGATAGGTCCTGCTAGGATCGAAACGTCAGTCCCACTAAATTTTAAGATTTGCATTTTGGTAATTTTAGTCAGTAAGCAGTTTGCAACATTTTTTTATATATCACTTTAAATTAAATAGTCCTCATTTTCTGTTAATGGGTGTCAAGTGGGTCCAAATGCGGCCTTCTGATTAGTCGAGAAGCGCGATATGATTATGTTACACCGACTATCCAGACGAGAGCACTACTTAGTATGTGTCAAAAGCCTTGTCAACATTTCTAAAAAAACCATTACAACCATTATTGGCACGTAAAAGTAAGGACGGTTGGTTATAAAACGAGAGAACTTTGAATGAACTGACTCGCCGTATACAGGAAAAGAAGTGCAGTCGCCCGACAAATATTTAATTAATTTTAACAGTGTCAACGTTCATGCAAAAATAAATATAAAAAGAGCTTATAAACTACAGAAAAACAACCTGCTTCATATGTTTCTGCATAATTAATTTCAGTTTATAAGAAAACCACACGACGCTCCCTTTTGCACCGCAATACACATAAACTGTGCCCAATAGGTAACAAAACAAGCTAGGCTAAGTTTCGATTTCTCGGTTTCATTGCCTATGTAGTTTCCTCGTTTCAGGTTTGGAGCCAAACCAATGAACCATATGCACCCCATCGTCATCATAATCACACATAAAACGTTTTCTTCGAAGCTGTGCGCCTAAGCCCAAGAAAACAATTCAAGCGGCTGCGTACGTGATTATCCATCGGAATTCATAAATTAGTCAGCACAATGATTTGACCTTTAATACGTGGACGTAATAAGGGCAAAAGTGTTGACAATTACGGGGGCGTGGTTTCAAGGAGTTAGCTGAAAACCGTCATTATGAGGAAAAACACGTCGGTGTAATACGGTTTCCAATATGATAAGAACAAGTAAAACTTAACCACAGAAAAAGCAACGTTTTCCATAAAGCATTCAGATAGGTAAAGATATGGCATTGCGGGCACTGCTGTTCAAAATACAGTTTTAACTTTTATCACACTATTTTACATAAATGGAAGTGGGTTGTTGTCAAAAGGCCTGTACGGTCCGACTACAATCTAAATAGTCCGAGTCCATGTGCAAAGCATCCTAGGCACCACGACCGTCATTTTATATGATTGCCCAATAGAGGTTCAGCTGTTATTTGTTCGCCCTGCAATGAGGCGTAAATATTACATTCAAGTCAATACACCATACACAATGGCTGATAATCACTTGCAAGTTAATCGCAGCCATGCTCGTGTCACGCTTAACAGACTACCTTATATTCAGGAATGCCAGTCATAGCAATGCTGAATTTTCTTTACACTTGCGACTGTGTTTTTCAATGGCCGCCTGATGCCGATCGTCTAAAAGGGACTTTGCAATAAACATCTTATTATCACTTAAATCCATTCTTTAAGTTTTTACGCTAATGAGAAATTCAATTTGCATGAGCAAATTTTTGATATCATCACAGGATCATGCAACAGAAACCCATCTCGTTGTTTGCATAAAAAATTCTATTGCAAAAATGTATGCTTCATTAACATTTAGTGAAGGTTTTTTTTCATCAAACCCAATCAAGAAGGACTAATTTGCAGTTTCTTATGCTTTTTAAACTGTGGGTTCCTGACATGACCTTACAATAGCGCCTTCATTTTTACAATGATATTTTTAAAGGTAAAAAAGATGACCAATTTCTGACTCCACTGAGAAAAAGAAGCTTGCCAATATGTTTGTTCACTTCAGATCCCTAGATGACAGCAGATATCTATTGCAGGGACCCTTTTTCTCAGGTTGTAATGCCTCGGCATTTTCCCCACGACGATAGCCACCGAGGTGTTGATTACTCGTGACCTAGAAGTCGCAGCCTGATCTGTGTGGTCGCAGTGTCGATCAGAGGCGACGAACCGAACTGGTTGAATCAGGACCATTTAACAATCGAATTGGGTCAGCAATCGGATCTCGGTCATCTTGTACAGTTATATTACTTCATAGTTCTAGCAATAACTTTTAAAGTTCTACTTAATCATGTATGGCAAGACATAAGGTTAAATTAACTTAGACTTCATCTTCAAAGTGTAATATAATTTTGCGGTATTACAATGACATAATGATGCGCATCGAAAGGAAGCTCAATTCAAATAGCATTGAATAATAATCATAAAGATAACGCAAACATTACCACAGTCACTTTGCCACACCATTGTGGTTATGTATTGAATCCACAAGTAACATCCGGTAACCTATACAATAGTTTAAGCCCTTACACAACATTGGTAAGATCGAAAGACAGAAATGTTCACAGATTCAGATGAAACTTATAGTTTATAGATGGTTGTAGCAGAAACCTCGCACTGAAATATTTCTGCGACATTTTCCGATCTTCCCAATGTTGTATTGGGCCTTAAAGCACCTGATACATCGACACATTTACTGAGTAAGAAACAAGGATTTTGAAAAGTATTAACAAAATGTCCCTTTGTTCATGGGGATACCATTCCCCACACTTTCAACTTCATGTTCGTTAAGGCATTTTACAGTGCGGTTCATAGGCAATTAAATTATGTTGACGATACATATTAAACAGGCACGAACATTGCTATGACATTCGAGATTCATCATCGACTAAAAATCAATTATACTGATCAAAGTAAACCGAGTACATCATATTGCTGATTACACGACATAATTTACATGTAATTTTGATAAGCTTTCAAACGCTACCGATACATTAACAAACGAGTGCAAAAGGTATATACATTGTTACTTTTTAAAATATATAAATGGAAGCGACGAGGAGTACAAGCATCAGAGACGATGGATATGTTTAAATCAATTTAAAGTATAATACTGATAAACCTTTTTAAACGAATAGCAAGGGATTCGGTTTCAGTGACTCGCTGTAGGCCTACACACATGTATATACCGGTACATGTAAATTTCCCCTAATTAAAGATAGGGTACACCATCTGCGAAGGTTAAAGAATCGCTTCCATACTGTTAACTGAAGTCATAATTATATTTCACACCTGCGTAAGTTTCGGCTCAATCCAACAACAGTGCTATGAGAAAAACCGTGGAAACGAACTGAAATGCTAACTTTTTCAGTCATAGAGGCATAGAGGGCGGAAATTTAACAAATTTTCTCTTTTCTCGAAAACGGCCGACTTTGGAGCGCTACAATTTCATGGAATGTCTGATACTATTACCGACTTCATGATGAGAAAGGACTCCTCAAATTCGGAATGTCCGGGAATTGTGCACTTTGTAAATATTGTACCTTCCCTTTAAAGCCCCTATATACACAACATTGGTACGATCGAAAAACAGAAATGTTCACAGATTTATAAACTTATACAGTTTGAAGATGGTTATAATAGAAACCTCGCACTGAAATATTTCTGCCTAAAATGCTGTATTTTTGGAGAAAATAATAAAGAAATAGTTTACGTCTCACCGCGATCTAAACTATTTTTCGGAACCTAGTACGGCGTTGAATGATGCATTTTCGCGAAACAAATGAAGCGGTTTTTACGATTTTCTCGAGACTCGGTTGGCGGATTGAGCTGAAATTTTTACAGGTGTGCTATTTCATGCATATGTTGGATCAGACAACGCATGGATTCTATTCTTTGACCTCGACCAATGTTGCGTAGGGGCTTTAAGAAGGATTCCTCGCATTAGTTTGGGGATAAAAGCAAGTTTGTGTATGGCCTATACGCATTGATAGCAAGCGGCCACACTGCAGTTTGTCACAATGAAATAGGGTGGAGAGGAAATGCGTGCCATGGAAAACAGGGATTCACGGGGATATGATTTCAATCATTATGCCTATATCACGTCTGTATGATAGCTTATCACGTGTAACATCAGCCTCAGTTTGCGTTTACTCATAGAAGCAGGAATCTTTAGTTCTGCAGATACAAATGCTGCCTGTATAATGTAAAATATCACCGAAGCCTAAATTGTTCATACACATGTATAACAGCTACATATGTTCAAATGCAAAACACAAAACGAACATCATATTTACTATCAATTATAATTGATGTTCAAAGGTCACTTCGTGTTGAAAATTATAGGAAGGGAAGGCGCTAATCGCACTGCTTCACAAAATAGAAAATTACGGGCTCATTTATCAACCTGAAATTAAAGATTTATCATAATTTCAAGCGTCATTTTAGTATAAGACGTATTTTCACATCGTGTAAATTACCATGTTGGAGTGACGGGTAAATAAAGAGACTATAGGCAGTATCCTACGAAAATGACCTGGTACTAATGTGGGTTTGGCAGCCATTGACTGACTTAGCCGACACTGATATTGTGCGCAACGCTCATGACACTCTTCTCGACGCATCTAATTGAAAAAGACAACATAATGATTCACAAAACAAACTGGCATATTGATCCTTATCAAATTGATCAGTACATCCAATACCGTTAAATCCTGAATGGTTATAGTACATGTATATTTCACTTCCAATATACTTATTATTTAAAATAGCTTCACCTAACACTTCAGCCTGCGAGCGCGACTTTGATTCAAATGAACATATCACTACGGTTATCGGACGAAATAATTAAATTCTGACTACGACGTATGGCAATGAATAATTATTTAAACAGGTGGGAAGTTTTTACCTTCACAAATGGTGGTACAGTTCATTCCGACAAAGATGACATCATTTAAGCATACAAAACAACAAAGTCTCCACTGAAAAATCCCGACATTTACCGGGCGTTGTGGAAAATGTGTGTCAAAGTGTCATCGTTCAACATGAAGGGATTCACAAATCTATCATCCGTCCTTTTGGCTAATGAATGCCGAGATGAATATTTAATATCGAATATTGAATATTAAAGGGGTAAGCACAATCGAAAGTCGAATTGCTAATTTCAATCAATTCCGGTTGTATTAAACCTACTCTTTGAAAATACACGAACAACTACCTCGTTTTCACTTGATTTCATGAACAAAACCCACCGAAAACATCCGGAAAAACGTCGTCTGCTACAAAAACGTGTCGCCATGTTGATGACGTAGAAGCATGCACAATCGTTCATTACACGCGGTCGATCGTGTACACGCACACGCACGTATATTCTTTCTCCACGGAAAGGAAAATATAGTTCAAGATCGGATAAGGTAGGATTCATGCAGGGTAGGCCAGAAGAGATGCATGGAAAAACAGCCCAAACGTCCGTTTGGGCTGTTCCATATAATGACCCGCCGTGTTTATCTTAACGTATAGCAGGAGAACCGGAGGTCATCACACTTTTTGGCGAATGGTTTTATAAAAACTTCATTTTGATTGGTCTAAAATCCGGAGAGAATTTTTATCTCAAAGTTTTGCTCGAATAAGCACCCTCCTTACAAAAAAAAGGGTCGAAATACGCCTTCATTGGTCTTGGTCTCCCCTATAATGAAATGGATCAATCCAAATCTCCCTTGAGCGTTAGCCAAGTGGTATTGTACATTATTGTAAGGTCGGGCTTCTACAGAGCGTGGGTGTATGCATGCACGGTGCGCGACATACAGAGAGATCTTTGCGTGTTTGGGGCCAAAAGTTTTCATCATGAATGATGATTGAAAATGTGCCTCGAAGTAATTTTTCCTCCTCACAAAAATTGTGTTGGAAATGACGTGGTGCACGTGCGTGGATCTTTTTCTGTGTCGGCCTAAAATTACGATGTTCCGCGGTTTGACCGTGTTATTGCATGGCTATTATCAGTGACGTCGGCCGTGGCGCTCGGTCAAAAAACTGCTCTACTGCACGGATCTTGTCAAATGTCAGTAATTTTCCCTCCGTAATAAGTACTATTTATCTAATCACACAGATTTTCAAACAAAAATGGCACTTAATTCTTCTAATCGAATAACATACGTATCTCTACATGGTGCGTAGGCGGATTTTCCTGCCGGATTTTACTTATTTTTGTTAAAATAAAGTCTCAAGGGTTGTAACTTGTATAGTGTTTGTGTACGTGTTTGTGTATGGTTTACCTTTGACCCAGCTGACCGAGATACATGGTAATACGTCAAATCACAAGAGGGCGCTCGATGTCTTTTTTTTTAGCGGACGGACATTTTCGTGCAGAATTAGCAACAAGTCGCTCACAATTACATAATCGCTAAAATTGGTAATGTAAAAACGGTGTTATGTGATTTCTTGTAGAATTCTGTATACGAATCAGCTTTGTGGTAAAAACGATTGTGCTTACCCTTTAATAAGTAAAGTGAGGGTATTGCGGTGGCTAGTATTTTCGTTATTGTGGAAATAATACTTTAAATATAGACTCCAACAAATGAAACCCAGGGGAAAATGTTGGCTTATCTGATTGGACGTTAAAAACAACCTACAATTACCTATGTGCTACTCACCTACGAGTTTCATAAAGAGGGAAAAATCATGGAATTCATTCAATATACATGTACTGCGTGCAGTTATACACTCTCGAGCTTTTTTTCAAAGTATACAGTTGAAATGATGTGATTTGTAGCGTGGTGATTGTGTACAGTCTCGATCTAGTCTCGACTTTGAGAAATTTCTCAACTTGGAAAGGATTTCCCCAGTATGGAAAGATTTCCCCAGCTTTTTTCCCGCTTGCATTTTGACATCCAAAAGCCTGGCAGTACACCATCGTTCAGCTCGCAGTATATACATGTAGTAGGGGTACATCCGTCCGGGCCAATGCGGAAGTTTTCCGTTGCGATGTCATACCCCCCGCAGTGACTGGCGGGCCATTCGAAAAGATAGCGGTTTGCGGGAACGAGAATTCGACCACCAAAGTCCATGATTTTCCCTCTTTATGAAACTCGTAGGTGAGTAGCACATAGGTAATTGTAGGTTGCTTTTAACAACCAATCAGATAAGCCAACATTTTTCTCTGGGTTTCATTTCCCTTTATTAAAGGAACAAAATAATACACTCGTTAGATCGGAAAACTCCATTTGAAATGCCTTCACGTGACCTGCTGGTGTGGCCTGATCGTCAAAGCACACACCTACAGTCGTCGATGGATACCGATAAACGAACTTCGATCCACTCATGCCTCTCCAACCACTTTGTAGTAGCAAATCGTTCAAATTGATGTCACCGACTCAAATTATCTCAAATGTTAAAACGTACATACTACATATTATAAATGACGGAACGCAAAAACAGAGGTGGGGGTGTGTAGGCCAAAAACTGAACGACTTGACATCGTGAAATTGGAGGATTGTAATTGCTCCATAAATCTGGACACCTCTACTTCATTCGACTTTGCCTTGTGAAACAATGTCATTAAGCTCATGATAAAATTTTCGTCACATTTGTCAATGAGGCAACCATCAAACAAGTACGATAATAAAGAGTATGAGTGATCTGACATGTATCGCTCTACGGTCAATCCACAAGCCCTGACTTACTCCGATGCCAAAGCTTTGGACATCTCGGCCATGAGACAGATGACGGGCACCTAAATGGCCACTCGTATTCATTAGGCACAATGCCATCCACTTTTGACTCAAGGTAGTAAAAGAATGGAAACCAAACCCGAACCCTATTAAGGTCACGGTGGAGGTGGGCCCGTGTATTGGCTAAGGTATGGTAGTACAAAAAGATGAGGGAAGTAACAATCATGGCGATCAGAACATCGACGGTATAGTGCTCATGTGCAGCCACGATGAAAAACAACGAAGCACCAGAAGTCATCCAAACCAGAAAGTGCATAAGACGACATCTACTTGGTGTATCTAGGCATTAACACAGACAATCGTTCAATAATTAAAAGGACATAACATACATGAATTTATACAGATTGCAATCATGAATCAAACCATGATTACAATAATGAATTATGAATTAAATCATATACCCACGTGAGGCAAATTTGCATAGGCCTATGTAGGCTCTCAAAATTGACTGTTACATACAACCCCAAAATCGTATTAATCACCTTTGCATTCAATTATTGTCCTTTATGAGATGTTCGTGAAATAATCGAATTAAGGCATTGGGCTTTACTTATACTTGACTTTTAGAGAGCTTCCGAATTCTTCCATCGCACTTTTTGTCGGGTACCACTTGGTAATTTAAAAAACAGTTTCGGAGAACAAGAGTTCATCGCGGAAATCGTCCAGACAACATGAAAACGGTCAGTACTACCACGCCAGTTTTATTTACACTACCTTTTCTTTCTTTTGGACCTACAGTATTTCTTCTTTGGCCAAATCTTCCCCTAACCATAATAGTCGGATTGCTAATTTGGGCCAGGCCTGTGATGTGGGATTTAGAAAATGCCCCATGCCATTAGTTTACCATCATCCCTATTTTTTTTTGAAAGAATAATAACATATTGCTTACACTCGGTAAAGAAGAGGCACGTGGCCATGATGGTAACGGTATGTCCGCTGTACATATAATCTCCACATAGCTCATCCCTCTGTCCAGTTACAGTCATCCCTAAGCCAATGGAGACGGCAATAGCACGACCAAGCTTGCTCCAAATGCTGTCAAACATCTATAAGGACACGCAAACATTTAAAATTCATAGCAAACTGCGAATCTTAGCACAATAACAAAATAATGTAAAACAAACAAAATAAAGGTCACTTAGCAAATAGCAAATCAATACACTCCTTCATATCATAGTTGTATATGTACTATCCACGTGATCAACTGATTATTATGACCAATTACAATTCCGTATGATACAATTGATTTTCAAACAAACAAAGCAAAGTATTTTTTTGAAAATATTTAAAAATGGCAAAGTATCCGGGACTTCTGGTTTTGTGTACCAGCGCTCTTACCATCTGAGAAACATTTGTGCCCAGCCCTTAGATGGCGGCCTTCCCAGTAGTCAACTACGGTAGTCTTTGCCGGGGTGGGGCACCAGTCAGAAGCAATTAACTCACGTACGATTTTCATAAAGAGAGAAAATTCATGTAATTGTAGGTCGAATTTGCGTTCCCGTACGTAGCCATCTTTTCGAAAAAAGTCGCCGCTGATTGCGGGAATGTGACGTGAGGAGTGCCGTATGACTTAAGCCCTGTCCGCGCTGGAATTTTTTCCGGGTATTTTACCGAGCCGATGGGTAAATAGAAAATTGGCAAATATTACCGGTGTCCGCACTTGGACTTTCGACTCCGGTAACTTAACCGAAACGCGGGGAAGAATTACTGAGATGTCAATACTGTGGCTCATGAGGACGCTTTACATGACCTTTTGTGCAATGACCCGATGAGAGAAAAGGTTCACAAAAGCGCTTGCGCGCGTAGCATACCTTGCCGCAAGCAATGCACATGCGCGGTGACTCACTGGTGGACAGGGACCGGATATTCGCTTTACTGAGCCACATTAACCCGACTCACACAGTCCGCACTGGACTTTTCGTCTCGGGAAAAGTGTCTCGGTAATTCTTCCTTGGCAGAAGTTGGCCGGTAGAAATGCCTGCGCGGGTCGGGAAAAGTAACCGAGAGGAAGACTTCCGGAGACGTCCGCACTGGACTTAAAATGGGTAAAGTCCCCAGCGTCTCGGTTACTTTGCCCCCAAAAGTCCAGTGCGGACAGGGCTTATAAGTATAAGGATGTGCCCCCTACTGTGTGCAGTGTGTGTACACTCGCCAGGTTTTTGGCTGTAAAAAAATGCCAGCGGGAAAAAGCTGGAAAACAATTTCCATGCAATTCCCAATAAGGACAAGAAAACTGAGTTACTTAGGAAGTGGGCTGCGGCCATCAAAGTGGAGAAATGTCTAAAAATCGTCTACCATACTCAATAGAAATCGAAAGGATGTAAATGTGATTAGTACTGTAGCGATCACTTCACCTCCATGCTTCACCGAGGATTGAGAGGAGGACTTGCGGGCCAAACTCACCGGCTCGAAGCCGAGAAAGGATACTGAAAGAACATGATGTTCCTTCTCTATATTCCACATCGATCAGACAAATCGACAGCTTTAAGAATTTCCGAATTGTTTTGGTTTCGGTCCCTGTGTGAAAGTGGAGATTCCCTTGCTGACTGAATGGCAAACCCGTGGCGTGCACGCAGCTAGCTGCACGCGATGCACGCATTGTATATAATTGCCATCCAGTCACACTGATTTCTCCGAAACTACCCACTCAACGTTCCGACAAGAAATATTTTGTTGCTGGTATCTAGACGAAAATTATGTGTGAGTTTCATTTTTGAACTTCATCTGGTTTTTGAGAAAAAAGTAACGAACTTCGCCGTAGAGTTGTGTGATAAAAATACGGCCAGTTTGTCATCTATATCCATGATGCTTTGCGAACGTTTGAAAGGTTTATTGATCAATAAGACGAGGTTGTCGTCATTCCGTCGTGACATCACACCCCCGGCCAACAGCGGCGGCACATTCGAAAAGATGGCTACGTACGGAAACGCAAATTCGACCTACAATTCCATGAATTTTCTCTCTTTATGAATATCGTACGTGAGTGGCTCATAGGTAATTTTAGGTTGTTTTTAACACACAATCAGATAAGCAAACTTTTTTTCTTGGATTGCATTCCCCTTTAACTGCTATATATCTCCAGGGATTACGCCCCCGTTTTTTTTTAATGGCTAAAATTTGACCGGATGTGTTATTTTTTACCGAGTGACTTCGGTGCGTTTACACTGGATCCCGCGAGGAGGATCAGATCAAATGACGACCAAAGGATGATGAAATGGCGATGAAATGGCGATCAAATGGCGAACAAATGGCGAACAAATGGCGAACAAATGGCGATTAAATGGCGATCAAAGAGCGATCAAAGAGCGATCAAAAGGTGATCAAAAGGTGATCAAAGAGCGATCAAACGGCGATCAAAGGGCGATCAAACTTCGTTCAATTGGCTATCAAAGGGCGATCAAAATGCGATCAAAGGGCGATCAAAAGGGCGATCAAAGGGCAATCCAGCGTGCGGGATCAACATTAATTTGTGAGTAAACGCAACTCGGGATCTGATCCTGTAATTTACCTAGCATTCCACAGCGTTGTCTTAGGAAATTTCCTCTGAATGATCCTGCATTCTCACAAGAATTCACCCTTTTGAGCCCCTCCTCAACACTGCTTTTTATACCAGGCCATTACTGGTGAGTTATTGTTTGCTATCATTATCATATAATTGTATAATTCTAGTTATTTGAAGTGTATTTTAAGAAGAACCATATGAACTTTTCGTGACCACATATAAACTACAGAAGCCTGCCTTTTATTGTATAAGAATTAGCCTCGAAATTTACTGGAAGTACATGCCCTAGTTTTATATCCAAGTTTAGTCCCATGAGAAGAATATGCCTCAATACTGTATTTTTTTGTGAAAAGCAACTCAAAATGATCTATTTTGTGTATTATAAGGACACCTTCCACCATCTTGTTTCTACCTCATGAATATGTATAAGCTTATAGGCTATGACCTTATTCGGTAACGTTTTCCAGTACCACTGTACTTGCAGAACAACTGTATAAACAACATACTTAGTAGAGTAAGGATTGTTCTTAATTGTTTTTTATTAAGGTTTAGGATCCGTCCATCACAGCAGTCCATGTTCAAGCCAGTTTTCAGCCAAGACATCTTGATCGTAAAGGAGAACAGTTCTGCAAGCATTTTATTGTACAAGGTATTTTTTAGTGCAATCAGAATTCAGTGATATTCCTATTTGCTCTTCATCCGTGATTGCTTACATTTTTCATGTCAATGAACTGCCGCCTGTATTTCTTGTATTTCTCCCATGTTTTCGGAGTGTATAAAGCCGAACTTGTCCATTTATTATGTATAAGTTTTCCCATATGTTTCTTGTATTTACAGTTTTACCGAATGATGACGAGGGTAGCAATAAATTACAAGTTATGATATCCTCTGAGTCCATGGTTAACTTGTTGGAAAGAGGGTACTCTGGCACCCCAGGTTCTTCATACTGAGTATATGCACATTTCCTTCCTAATGGTTGTACAGTACATGTATATGCACAGAAGGGCCACGTAACGTACAAAACGTGTATACTGTAGTTTATGCTTAATACAAAATAGTAAACAACAACATTTCTCTACACTTCCGGGATGACATCGTGAATTTCTAATCGTATTTTTTACGTGTTTATGTCATGAAGATTATTTGGATATTATTTAGTTATTTGGATACATAAATACATTATGAAATCGCAAAATAAATGTGTCGAAAATCGTTTTAGTTGCCCTTTAAGCTGTTTGCCAAGGCATCTGCAGGCCAACGCATATGTGTGCCCATTCAGCGAGAAACTTTCTGGTACTCTCGCATAGACCTATCGCATCGCTCCGACTCGAAATACTCTCCGAAGCTCTCCAAAAAACTTCTTCGAATTTGTTTGCCATGCCTACTCTCCGGGTTTGTTTTGGCATAGGCCTACGTAATCTTTTTGTATTCAATTTTACCTCTGAAGGCAATTCGTTCCCCGCCATCCGGAGTAAGATTACAGGTCTAAATGCATATGACAGTCATGGATGGGCCTTTGTACAGCCTCTCGGGGCCTTTGTATGTAATGGCGTCATTTGATCAAACTGCCCATGCCTTTTGTTCTCGAGCACGTCCAGTATACCATAATCGAGAACGTGTCCACGAGGGTTTTCACGTCCACCTCGATTCAACGGCGTATGACGTCATAGGGTCTCAACATGGATGCAATCGCTATATAGCCTATAATACGATGGTTCTACGTAGCCTCAGCAGTGCCAGTGGTTCTGACGGAAATCTGCCTAACATCCTTTTTTATAATATAGAAGAAAAAAATATATTGTTAAGAAGTGTTACTGAAAAGAAATGTTTTCCCTCATCAATGCACTGTAACTCTAAGGATTCATGAAGACGGTGTAGGTTCGTCATGATCGCTAGAAACAGGCAATTGGACATGTACGGGCTAGCTAGGCCCGAGGGCCATGACGGCATGATGTTCTGAAAGTGCGTCGACTCAAATCGAAATGGGTTCCAACAAGGCCGGGACAGGACGAGACGCCAAGCGTTAGGCACCGCTAGAACGACAACGGCATCGGCCTCGTTCTCACAATGTCATCGGAAAGTGCCTCATTGGCTGTTCAGCGCTGCGAATAGATCACGTGGGTCGATCGATGGATTAGGCAGAAAAGCGAAAGGGAAACCTGTGGGCTCTTCGTCGGAAGCATCCATCCCCTGAAAAGAGCGTCGACCTTCTGGAAGATGGGCTGCCTAGTGAAATGTTGTGTCATTTGTATTTTGCGCCAATGAAAAAATAATATGCGTATGGGCGAGCAGATAGCATGCCTTAGACGCGATGTCATATTGTCGCCATGAACCAGAAAAAAACCCTGATTGCCTTGCCACTGAGATTTTGATATGTTGAGGAATCCGCTACCATTTCCAGGATACATGACTTTTAATGTGTTCACAGGTTTCCATCGATGAGGGTGGAGGCCAGGAAGGTGGCCCCTCGGGCAGACGGTGACCCATCTGTTGTGGTAGTCATCGACCTACGTAGCCTCCCCAAGGCAAAGCCAATTGCAACGGCGATGAGGCAAGGGTTTATAACGCTGGGCCATAGGCCTTTCTTAATATTTATACAAATTGCGTGCATCAAACTGAAAGCGAGGCTGTGGGCGCTAGATTTCCAAGATGTCGGCGAAACACTGCGCGGTTCCACTGTGCTAGTGCTCTTTGAACAAGAGAAATACACCACCAGATATTAGCTTCCACCTATTTCCAAAGGATAGAACCCTGCGGAAAAAGTGAATTATGTAGATCAGGCGAGATGAGGGTCCACTTTTCAAGGTATATTTCTACTTTTAAACGACTTATTTTTTAAGTTAGTTTCGCCATGTTTGTATATGGAATCGTCCCTGGAATCGTGTGTTGCGTGTTACTGCCGTAAAGTTCAGTGTTTCGCCGACATCTCGGAAATCTAGCGCCCATAGCCTCGCTTTCAGTTCGATGCATACAATTTGCATGAATATTAAGAAAGGCCCATACGCATGCAAAACCACGGCACGCCGACAAAACCACACAGGAGCCCAGCAGCTGTATACGCGGGGGCGTATGTACAGTACGTCCGGGACACAATTTTGTCTGTATTTAAAGGGAACATGAAATACAATATCAGATTGCATTTTTTTCTGAAATCAATTAAGTTTGATTCTCTGAACAATAATGTGTAGTTGTCTTTTATTACTGGAATAAATCGGGGGAAATTAAATTTTTTAACGACTCCGCTTCACGAAGGGAAGCTTCATTAACATAAAATGTATGACTGATGTCAAGGCAGAGACTTGCCTCGCTGCAGGGGGGCCCACCAGCATTCACGCACGCATCACAATGAGTTTCCTATACATTGTCGATGAGAAATATCCCCATTTTTGGCAATGCCGACAAGGTGTGTGGCAGCTGGATGCAGC
This sequence comes from Luidia sarsii, assembly GCA_949987565.1. Lineage (NCBI taxonomy): Eukaryota > Metazoa > Echinodermata > Asteroidea > Paxillosida > Luidiidae > Luidia > Luidia sarsii. The sequence goes on from OX465118.1 coordinate 4,349,711, forward strand.
AAACTTCCAAGGAGGGAGTAAGCCTTCATCTGTTTCCATTTGAACGGAAGATCTGAACGGCCAATGTCGAGGTTACAAAAATGGTCTGGGCCCAGTGAGTTTTGGGGCCTCTGTATATAGCGACCACTTCAAGCTGTCGTGCTTTGACGCGTACCAAGACGTCATGTGCGGGACCCGACTATCGAGAGGTTTTTCTTGATTTCGCTCACAGACATAAATAGCATATTATTTTATGTCTGCGATTTCGCTGCCTTTCTTTACGTCATAAACAGCGCCCTCATTTGGAGTTGCAGCGAAATTCAAAAGGGGGATCAATTTTGCATGGCAAATTACCGCGTATAACGTACACCATAACCAGCAAATCTTTAAAACTACCTTTAATGCACACCAATAAATGAATATTTGAAATAAAATACGATGTGAAAAATTTAAGCTACAAGGTTCCTAACCAGCGTGACAGTCTCAAATGGGTGGCATGATCAAATGGGTGGGCTGCCATATATGGGCATTCAGGTTAGCGTAAAGGGCGCCCGCACGCGCTCAGTTCACCCACCCATCTTAGCACGCCGCCTATTTCGCCTATTTCAGCAGGTTATCGCTAAGTGCTCAGATGGGTGGTGACGTCACCCACCCATTTTAGCACGGCCACCCACTTGAGATCGTGACACCGGCATTGAAACCACAATATTAACCACACGTGGTTTTTCCTGTGGGAGGATAAGGGCCATACACCACGACATACCACAGCGTAGCTTTTGTGGTATCCTGTGGTATGTGAGCCTGCACCCATGAGGGCACTGTGGTAAATTGCGGTATACAGTGTGTGTCCTGTGCGGGAGGTGAGTGTAATGTGTTTCTTTGTATTTTCTCCCACTTTGGGACGAAAACTGGGAAGGAGCGACTCGGCGATATGCGGTTATGCCTTCATGAATATTAATGTGTTTTTGGTGTAACAAATCACAAGACTCAAGCTGTAAGAAATTGTTCAAATTAAGGGATCAATCATGCGCATCAGCTTGTAGGCAAGGAAACCATGCGTAATAATTGCCATAATTACAACATAATACGTACACGTCACGCATTATGACCAACAGTGCCCAGTTTTCGTAGTGACATAGGGCCTATAATACTCTTCGTTTTTGTGATGAGATTTGCTGGCATTGCACAGAACCATCAAGGTGTTGGTTTACGGACCAGAAAAAAGACACACACGACATGTAGGCCTATTCCTTCCTCTATGGCATGAAAGCTACGGGCGGGATGGGGGTGCTCAAGCAAATATGTGTGAACGCGAGCAAAAAACAGACGATTTTTAATTGCGATTCAAATCGCGATTATTTTCACATTACTGCCCCCCAGTCAGGAAACTGCATGGTAATGGTGCGAAAACATTCGCAGAACGTTCTTTTCGTTTGCGAGTGCCGTCTGTGCTGATCGGGGCTGGGGCTGGTCGAGGACAGCAACTCATCCCATGAGACTGCCGTGGTCATATAAGGTATAGTTCTGACGGTGGTTAGGACACTCTTGCAGCCGGGGTAATGCTTCGTGCTTCCCAGTGAGGTTCCCCAAATCCCAGGCTTTGGGACTGGGCCATTTCCCTCCGAAATGTTAACTGTTATCCGATAAGGTGTTATACCTTAGCAAATAAATGAATCATCTAATTACGTCATGAAAAGCTGAACCTTGTATACCTGCCCTGCTGCTGAGAAAAGAGGACGCATGTTGCCAAAGCAGGGAGGGCGCTGTTGAATGAAACTCAACAGAAGTACCTGCATGACTTATAAGTACCTGCATGGCTTATAAGGGCAGGTACAATGAGTGAAGGTTTTTTTGGGTCTAAAATCGAATGTAGGAGAAAATTACCTTCTTTCCGCAGTGCACATGATATCCAGTAACCGAGAGGGAAGTCACTACCATAGTCAAACACCTCAGGGTGTAAGCAAAGCCGATAGTCGCCATAAATCGTCTCACGATAATCAATCTGAATAGAGAAAAAATACATGAAAATGCATCAATAAGATGAAGTCGCCCCACTTGCGATACACCATTTGGATATCCATTTGAATACATCTTTTCCCAACTTCGACACATGCCAAGTGATGGTACTCTCAGAAGTACGATTTTGTCATGGATGCACTTTTAAAGGGCTGTCACGTGACCAACCTTGAGGGACTCAAGTCCTTAAGAGCCGCGGCACCAATGGGCCTTGGTGGCATTGTTCTAGCAAAGTTTGATAAAGGTTCAAAGTTGCTTAGGCACCACAGTCGATGGTGAAAGAAACATCAACAAATCGCTTGACCTTTTGGTTAGAAGAGGAAGAAGAAAACTAGAGGTCTATGTCTGTTTGTGAAACAGAGCATAGGGCTTTTCCGATTTTTTTTGTTTTTATGTCACACAATTTTTAATGCCGACACACTAGGGGTGTTTTAAAAACTGCGATTTTGATATCGTCATATCATTTTCGCCGAAAGGAATGTCCCTTGGCTTTAATGTTAAAAGACCTTTCGCGTGATGACATCATCATCCCAGCATGCCAGTTTGCCTCTTCAACACTTCCTTCTCCAGATATGTGCACGCTTTTATTTCCATAGGACATGTACTTCTGTATATACATTTTATGCACAAAGTCTATATTATGTGACTCGATGATAATGTATTTTAAGAATACTTCTTTCCATGTTTTATCCCAATTCTTTGAAATGCGTTTCTTGCTCTGCTAGAATTCTTGAGCCTGTGAAGCAGTAGGCAAGCTTCATGCAAACTCTCGAGGAAAATAAGCATCAAAATTAAACGAGGGTTTACCCTGGTCGACGTGATAAACACTGAATGCTCAGTATTTTGCCCGATGCCTGATGAAAAACATCAGACAGGTCGGGCGGGATTCGAACCCGTGACTCCTGCTTTCTAGTGCAGACGTTTTTAACCACCTGACAACCGAACTGGTCGAGGTCGTGTGGTGGATTTAAATAATATTGTATACCGGCGGGTACCGCGTTGCATCACAGATTACATAATGTCACAATCACAATGTCGGTCATTTATTATTCTTTCTTTTCTAAATTGTTTTTTGATGCATCAGAAACGCTTAGGCCCTACGCCTGGTATCTATTTTGCAAATTCAAAATCCCCAATGACGTAAAATATTATAAGTGCGCAAGTGTAGACAAGAAACATTCAAACCATTTTACCGTCCTTCCACACATTGAGCAAGGCTAACACTTCCACAAAGGGCCGCTTTCATCCATATCGCCAACAACAATGTACGCAGAAAATTTCTTGATAGTCAAACAGATGAACAAAATTATTGAAAAGTGGCAAAGAAAACTTTTATTGGACCGCGATTTGAATCTGAGACCTCCGGATTTGCGTACCAGCGCTTTTACATTCTCAGAGCTATCCGGCTTTCTACAGAATAGCTTGGAATGTGCAATAGACTGCTTGTGAGATTAAAAACCCGGCACTTTTTGCGAGTAGCGTTTACAAGTTTGCCAAACAATCGCGATTATTATTGAGAGCAAAGGAGGGCCACCATATCATATTCTCCACACTTCAGATCGTCTGGCTGACGCAATTCCAAATTCGCCTGTTTTGGCTTTCAGGCGCCCCCGTAACCTGCGTGACTTAAGTTGTCCGCGCAGAGGTTCCCCCTTTGGACACTTCACCTCCCACTAAATTTGGTACATTTAAGTGTACCTCGAAATGCATTGTTTGCAATACACATGTCAAGGAAATAGACTCTTTCAATGGACAATGGACACTACCCACACGACCTTTGGCTCAATCACGTGCACTACCTCAAACATCATATACCTCATCTCTTGTAGAGTTTGTAATGTTCAGAAGTGTTGGCGAGACCAAAACACCCTCAAAAAAGTATCTATATGGCCATAGGTCATAATTATGTTGGGTTGGGTATCACTTCAATGTCCCTGATCATTCGATATCATATATGAGTGTACTGGGCATAGAATCCCTTGGTCACCGTAGTAAAGCTGTCCGTCTTAGCCGTGAGAAAATGTGGATGAAGTGTCTTCGGACTGTTCAACCACATGGTCTCAACATACAGGAGGGTAATGACTAACACGCTTTTTGATAATCCCTCTTTTGTGTTCACTCCTCCACACTTCTCTCTTTGATCTTTCCCCCTCCTCTCACTAATCCCTACCCTACTCCTTGCCCTTCCCTTTACTCTGAAATTTGTCCTTTGTTTCTCATCCGTATCCTATTCACTCTCTTCCCCCTTCCTTCGTGTACATGTATCTGTTTTGTCCTTGTCACTCTGCCTTTGAGAAAGGTCCTGCTAGGATCGAAACGTCAGGCCCACTAAATGTTAAGATTTGCATTTTGGTAATTTTAGTCAGTAAGCAGTTTGCAACATTTTTGTATACATTTATCACTCTTAAAACCCCTCTGCCTTTGAGAAAGGTCCTGCTAGGATCGAAACGTCAGGCCCACTAAATCTTAAGTCTTAAAACTTGTGTGTAATTTAAATAAAATTAAATTAAAATTTTTTTTTTAATAATCTTAAGTCTTAAAACTTGTGTGTAATTTGTAGGCTTGTCATTTGTCTTTCACTCTTACACTTAGATCTAAAGAGGATATAGGCCTACTGCTTCACTTGAAACATTTTTCTCTGGGTTTCATTCTCCTCTAAGATTTGGACGCCATTTTGTTTCCATTGTTCGGTACGGCGTGGGGTTCGCGGCATGTCCACTGAGTTGTCACCGCCGTACTAAACAATGGAAACAAAATGGCGTCCAAATCAGTTGTCGGAACTCTCTGTAGGCCTATAAATAGTATAATGCCGCGTTCAAATCGTGTGATTTGTTTATTGGCACTCGCGATGTGCTGCACAAGGTATAGCCTACTATAGTGAAAAGTTCGCGGTAATCTTGGGGTTGAAGTCGCCCCAGGTTGAAATATATAAGCTCGGTTTGCATGAATCAAGCTTGAAGCGCTAGCGATACTGGGTTGACAGCGGGGTTGAAAAATTCAATTTTCAACCCGGGCCGAGAATTTCTCAACCCGGGTTGAGAGGCTGTAGTGTAAAAAGCCCAATGAGCGCACACATGCACATCCATGCCGCTTTGGGCCAAGACTCCAATGCAGCTTTCCAGCACTCCCTACTGTCCACAAATCTCCTTACCTGGTTTGCCCTGACAATGAGCAGTATCTGAATGGGTATAGTGTTTGCTCCTATATATATATAGGGACTGTCTCCGTGGAATGACAAACTGTTGTGAGTCGTAGATAGTTAAACTTAAAATATTAGCCAAAATAAAAATTAGGGGATAAAACAATAAGATCACAAATTCCTAATGTCCAACAAAAAAATAGCCAGGAAAGTACAGGCTCCATAATAATGGCGCACAGCTCTTAAATGAACAACAAAAACCGTGCAGAATCAAATGTTGTACTACAAAATGAGCACGAAACATGAAAGAAGATGTAATTCATTGTATCGTGTTACGCCATTTAGGTAAGAGTGAGCATGGTGTGATGGGGATTTTAGTCGATTTATGAAGAATCAAATGAATTTGATTATACGAGACGTCGACATATCTGTTGCATAATGCATTACGTATTATTGGTGCTTGGTGTGACGAATGTGATGGGCAGACCATTGTAGCCATAGCTTGACCAGGCGCCCGGCCCAAAGGAAGGCCAAGCATTGTTGACGTGATTGGCGCCCATGCAGACACACGCGTACTGTGCTAATACAAATACGTTCGGTTGAACGACCAGGTGTGAATTAGAACGTATTCTTTTTCTTCGCGGCGCATGGTTTTCTTTGGGTATTGTTGCGTGTTACGCAACAGCATGGGAGTGGCAGTGGCGTTGTCACTTTGTATGTCACTTCACGTCAGTCGGGCACCAGAGCTACATCTAAAAAATAAAAAAATTAAAAGGGGGGATTATAGGATCGTTATAGAAAAATTGGCTCAGGCGTTTTTTTCCCTTCCCATGAATATACGAAATACAGAGAGATCAAGGAACTGGTGTGCCGTTCCATCGAAAAGGCAGAAGATAAGAGCTGGCATCGCGGTCGAGTCTACCCTGGAGCAAGTGCTGAAACTGTAGATAATCGGCAACGCATCGCCGACACAAGCCAGTACGGGTGGGCGACTGTTTCCGAATATGAAGCGCACGAAGTCGCCGAAGATGAGAATGACGATAATAAGATCACTAGAGCCGAAAACAGAGCAGGCCGCAAGGTCAAACAGAAGAAATGACCGTTACGATTCCGGCCAAGAAGTTCAAGTGTGGCCATCCCTCACCTGCTGATCACACTGACGATGGCGGGCAGCTTTTTCTTCGATCAGTCCAAGTCCTTCCAATTAGCCAACCAACAGAGCCTACAGTGGGGGCTCATGCTTCATCTGCGGTAGCTTCGCCCACTGGAAAGCCACTTGCCCGAGACGCAGAGCAGCAAGCACAGCCACCACGTCGAGTTCTCCCCACTAAAGTTAAGTCTAGCAGCTAGTGAGTACTTTAGCTACGTGTAATTGGGATTATCTGACACAATAAGCACAGCGTAAGATTTCCACGAGTACAAGGACAACAGCGAAACTTGAAAATTAAAGTGGCAGGTACTAGGTAGACTGTTATATAGCACATTGATTTTTGGTACAAAATATCAACTCCCACACCTTTATTCTCAATACCATAAATCTTGGGTATGTTATTCCATTTACCGATCAGCCCCCGAAATTGTTTTCAAGGAACAATAAATCAGCCTTGACACATAATTCTTTCGTAGATCAAGCAGTTGCTGAGCTAATACAGTTAGGTACTGTAGAAAGGTGTACCAAGGAACCAAAGGTGATCAATCCACTCACAGTGTTTGTCAAAGTAACGATAAAAAACGACTATTTTAGATCTAACACCATGAGAGAATTTCATTAAAATACGAGGATAGGCGAACAGCTCTATTAGTATTTTTCTGAGGAAAGGAGGCTTATACATGTTCAAATTTGACCTCAAATCGGGATATCATAGATAATTATAATGTCTAGCGCATAGGGATTTCCTGGGTATTGCCTGGCCCACGAATGGAGCTATGATTAGAACCAGTTTAGGTTCAGACAATTACCTTTTGGACTATCCTCTGCTCCGCTAATCTTTACTAAAATAGTGAGACCTCTATAGTGAAGAAGTGGAGGTCCGAAGGTAAATCCATCGTAGTATTCCTAGACGATGGATTAGGCTTCGCTACTTCCTATAAAGAAGCACCACGGATTAGCGCCGAATTAAAGCGACATTTTGAACCGGGTAACTTTCAATCCGCATACAGCCGTGCGTATTCACACTACGAACTCTCAACACGGATCATGTGCGGCGCCTGCGCGCTGTGGTGATTTTCTCGCTCCCACAATACCTTGCGACGCGCCAAGCGGCCGGATGTACCAGTCAAAAAAAAATAGACTCCACACGCTTTCACGAAAATATTTTTCGTGAAGCATGCGCGATTTAGAAATGTTGGTAGGCCCCCCTAATTTGCGCGTTTCGCGAAAAGCGAAGAAGGCAAGAAGCAACTCCTAAATACAATAACGACGAAACATTGTATAGCACCACCTATATGTAATTGCTGCAGTGCTCTTAAATTGGGATGATTTTCACGGCAACGAATTCCCGTGCCCGCAGAGTGCCGCCGTGCCCTTTTGCCTTTCGGCCGACGGGATAGTTGGGCAGATGGGACTACCGGCCGCAGCGCGGCCGTTAGCACAGCGCGCATGAAATAGAATCATGACTGCTGTGAAACATTGCGCATTCTGTGCACAGCAGTGGTTGCACGATAGATAGATTGCGCAACAACACGTGTTGGGTCGCGTGCGAAAGTAGAATCATAGAAAGAGCTGTCAAAAGTTTGCGCGGCCGTTAGCACATCGCGCATTAATAGAATCCAGACTGCTGTGAAACATTGGGCATTCTGTGCGCAACAGTATGTACTGTGTGGGTGTCAACGAACTTTTCGTCTGTGGGTACCGCACAAGACGACGCGTATCTTCCACGGAGTTTCGTGCCACACAACTCAAACTGGATCGGCGGTAGTGATCTCAACCCGGGGCGGTTCACACTATCGTATTCGAACCGGCTCAAGCTGAAAAATGCATTTTCAATCCGGATCGAGATTTTCAACCCTGGTCCTTGCGCTGCCAGGGTTGGTTTCGATCCGGCTAGAGCATGCTACCCTGTTCGGAACCGGGTTGAAATTTTAGTAATGGGAAAAGGGTTGGAAAAAATCTCGGGGTCGGAATCGACCCCGAGATTTCGGGTATTCAGCTCCTTTTTTGGCCCCTGCTCTTCCCAGACGGGCTTAATCCAATTATAGCAGTGATGGATATGTACGAAATTCCAGCCTACCCGGGCTTGTTTATTCTACCCATTAATCACTAGGATTTTTTTCTCGTGGGTGGATGTACTGGGTCTAACCTAATGCATTTAACAACTAGACAATGTGCTTACTATCCTATGCAGGATTTCTCCGGTTTAGTGAGCTATCCCAGGTCCAACTCGGCCACATTAACTTCACGTCAGAGGGCTTGATTCTGTTTATACCCTCTAGTAAAACTGATGTTTACAGACACGGAAGATCGGTCGTCATCAGCATCACTAAATCTCCATATTGCACTGTAGAGATGCTCAAGTCCTATATTTCGCTCGCCAATATTTCTGAACCAAGTGTGTTTATATTCAGGAGCTTGTCAAAATTAAAAGAAGGTTATAAACTTAAGGAAGTCAGCCAACCTTTGTCATATACCAGAGTGAGAGAGTTAGTACTGGACGCCTTCAAACCATTTGTGGATGATATTTCAAGTTTCGGGGTCTCAGCCTTAGAGCAGGAGGTGCTAACGCTGCAGCCAATGTTGGGATACCCGAGAAATTGCAAAAGATGGGTATGTCCAAGATTCCGAGGAAAGATTATTAAAGGTGTCCAAGAATGTGGGTTTGTAATTAGTTATTTAATGACCAAGGGAATACAGAGTTGATGACTTGTGTGCAAATTTTAAGCACAGAACACAGAACCTTTGAATTGTATAAGATTAATGATAGAAATAATTATAGTTATAACATATTGGTATCTGTAATAATGAATAAACCCAACTATTGATATATATATTTACATAAGAGGTGTTTTCTAGGCAGTGTGGTGTCTGACACAGGCTATATTGCATAGTTCAGACCTAAGTTTCTCATCCTCTAAAAAAGAAAGAAAAAAAAAGGAGTGAGTTTTTCGTAGGCATTATAGCATTTGCCTATAGGGAGCGAGTAACCGTGAAGATAAAGGGTCAGCCGTAGTAATCATGGATCGCCAAAAATATATTGATGAAACCAATCGCCAACTTAACAATCCCCAGCACTATAAATGTCTGGACTCTAACCCCACTGGCAAATTTTCAGAGCAAATTCAGGAATTACTTAAACTATTGTAACATTGTCTGGTCGCGAACATCTAATAACAAGCTACACTCTTTATACATCACTCAAAAAAGAGCTATTCGTATCTGCACTTCTTCAGACCATCGAGATCACTGCACCTCTATTTGCAAGGCTACATACATATTCATGACCTAAATAAATTTCACACTGGGATTTTTATGTACAAATTCACTCATAATCTCCTGCCCGGCAATTTCTTTTCTTTTTTTCTCCTTAGTCCAAGATACACATGATTATTCAACTAGATCCCGTCACAATTTGTCCGTCCCATTCACTCGCACTCTGTACTCTAGCTCTACTCTTCGTTTCTATGGTCCTCGTCTGTGGAACACCATCGATAACAATTAGAACAATGCCATCCCTGGGCCGTTTCAAGACCTTGTATAAAGAAGCGCTCCTCTCGCAATATGTAGCATAGCTTTCTCTCCTTAGGATTAGATACACTCATCTTTCGTTTTTCAAGTTACTTTCCTAACCTTTCGTAACTTTCTATTCGATATTGTTTCTTTCATTGTCATCGCTCCTCGTATTTATTTTTGTTTATTTTTTTTCGACCTCATTACCCAGTCTAATCGTCTTGTTTGTGTTCTCTTGTCTGTTTGTTCCTGTATTTACGTCTAATTTGTCTGTAAAGGCTGTTCTCTACAAGCCTTGGCTTATATGAACAGCCCCTATACTTCCCACCTTCTTTTTTTAAAGTTCTTTATATATCAAACTTGTGTTTAACACTTCGTTATATTGTTATTATATATAGTTATTTGATTCACGATATCCACAAGCACTGCGTTTACACTTGATCCCGCGAGGAGGATCAGATCCTGCGGTCACGAAGGATCTGATCGAGTGCCGCGTTTACACTGGATCCTGATCCCGCGTTGATCGCGCGTGGAGCATGCAGCGGAAGCGCTCTCCAAAGGTTATCCACATAGGTCAGTAGGCATGCGCAGTAGAACGTCAGCACGGCCATGACGCGCGAAATCCGATGGACTCTGCAACGGTACAACCTCTATGCATACAATGTACATGTACAGTACATGTAGGCCTACTGTACAGTACATACATGTACATGTACTGTACATGTGTACATGTACATGTACTGCACACATGCACGTGCACACGTATATTGTGTACATTACATACGTGCACACTACATGCAGCTGTGTACCAGCTTGCCGCGTTGCATGTTGACAACTGACACTGAAAGTACGATCCAGATGGAGGATTTGTTCCCAGTTCTGAAATGATGTTGAACACTACTGTGTTTCTGGTGGTACCGTCCAGTTTCGTTAGTATTTCCTCACTGCCCCAGATGTCTTAAAATAACTTCAATTCTTCATCGGTCCACAGCCGTCCGCGCACTGTGTCCGTCGCCACTTTGCAGCTACCGTGCTGTATGCGGATACCAGTTTCTCACCCCCCCCCCCCCCCCCACACCCACACGACCACACACACACGACCCTGTCTAGTATTGGTTACCAGCGTAAAGTTGGACAAATTGTTTGCCGAGTGTACGTACGTGTACAGTACATTGTGTGTACATGTACTGTACATGTACATGTACTGTACAGTACTGTACACCATGTACAGTACTGTACATGTACAGTACATGCACACCTGTACAGTACATGTACACGTACACTGAACATGTACTGCACACGAACACGCAAGATGCTTGTTTTCGCGCGTTTTTCCAGGCATGGGCCGGATGTGGTCGCTGAAAACCGCAGGATCAGATCCCGCGTTGCGTTTACACTTGCATGTTGATCCCGCACGCGGAATCAGACCCGGATCTGATCCTTCCCGAGAGGTGGATCAGATCGCGGGATCTGATCCTGATCGCGCGAGCGTTTACACTTGCGTTGATCGCCCTTTGATCGCCCTTTGATCGCCCTCGCGGGATCTGATCCTCCTCGCGGGATCAAGTGTAAACGCAGTCTCTGTGATGTGTATGCTTGTGGAAGTATGGAAATAAATGTTATTATTGAATTGAATTGAATTGAATTGACATGCGATCACGTGATCAATTGAGTAAAAAAGCTCACAGATTTCTATCACCGATCAATAATTGTAGAACTTCCAGATTCTACCTTCTCCCGAAAATTCACAAGACCAACAACCCAGGCAGACCCATCATCTCTGGCAATGGTTCACCTACGGAACACATATCTCTTTTCATTGACTCTTTTCTCAGACCCTTGGTTCCCCAAATCCCCTCATACGTCCATGACACTCCCGACTTTCTGCGAAAGTTGGAAAGTGTCAAGGATCAAATTCCGACCACTAACATCCCCCAGGAAGAAGGCATTCAAGCTTGCTCCTCAGCCCTGGCCAAAGGAAAGCAGTCTTCTCCATCCATCTCTGACATAACCACCCTCATGAGGCTAGTGCAGGCCAAGAACAATTTCTCCTTTCTTGGAAAGCACTATATCTTCAAGTGCATGGCACTGTCATGGGCACGCGCATGGCTCCTTCCTTTGCTTGCCTCTTCATGGGTGACCTTGAGGAACGCATGTTCAGTGAGGCTCCATGCCGTCCCTGGATTCGGTGGAGATACAGAGATGACGTTTTCTTCATTTGGACTAGGGACGGTAGCAGCTTGAATGCCTTCTTTGACCACATCAATTCCTTCCACAGACTATCAAATTCACATAGGAGCAGTTCCTACCACCCTTCTCTTCCTCCTCTCAGGTTGGAAGAGGCCAAAGAAGCCACCGAAGGGATGCGGAATGAAAAACGTGAGAAGTCCATCGACGAGGGTATGGGCGAAGATCAAGCTAAAGACAAAGCCAATAGGAAAACCCTCTGGGCAGTCAAGAAACTCTTCTTCAACAAGTACAAGGATTTCGTGTTAAGTCACTTTGGCCTGAAAGAAAATGAAACCCACCAGGATATTGTTGAAGATCTCAACGAAAAAGTAAATAAAGGCACGAAACCTTACAAGGCCCTAAACAGGGTAATGGCTGAACGCCATGCCGAATTTCTCGGCCTATTCCAACCTGATGCAGCGGAAGATAACGTGGGAGACAGTGACGATTAGAGAACACTTTAAAAACATTTACTTCAATAAAGTTATTAAAGTACATTGAAATGTAATATGAAACATGCTCATCGATGGTCGCTATTTTGCTAACTACAAATGAATCATTTCTTCGTCTCGAACGATTCCGTTGCATGGTAAAGGAGGATGGTTTCGACAAAATGATAATAGAAAAAAGAGAACATGTAAAAACGAAGCATTAACGTGTCACGTATATTTATTCTGATGTATATTTTTGGATTGTCATTTTAAACAAAATCTTTAGAAATGAGAAAAAGGCCGTCAATGTTCTAGCGTGGGTATAGCGCATCCCTCCTCCCAACCCTTGACGGTGGCACCCTCATCGACACCCTTTGCACGACCCGTCCGGTAGAGACTTTCAGGTCCCCCCCCCCAAAGCCCATTATTCCGACCAATAGCACTAATCCGATCAATACTCGTGGGTCCACCATTGACCTAAAGGGGCTTACGGGTCCCCTCATTATTCAGACCATTAACATCAAATAAGGTCCCCCGACAAAAACTTCATCGAGGACGAATCAAATAAGGCGTTCCCCTCAAACTCTTCGTCCCCCAACCCAACATACCCCCCATGGCCGGCATCTATGATGAGTTTTCGCGGAAGAGTTATGATGTTCACGGAGAAAATCGCCAAGGAGTTCCCCTCCAACATCTGGAAAAACGTAGGAGCAAGATTGATAATGAGGCCAACTTTCTCCATCGTAATGACTTGAGCATTACCCAAGAAGAGACGTCCCTGCTGTACCATCAACACGCGGGAAGCCATGAGGTAGCCTTTTCAGAAAGCCGTCTGCTCGATCTTATTCAGCAGTACGAGGAGGAAACGGCCGGAGGACCGGTATCCCTACTGCCACCCCGAGACGCTTCGGCATCGCATCAACCACCTAGCCAGTCGTCTACTGCGGCAGGGAGGACCTCCGAATTCCTAAACAAGAAGCCCGCAGAAGATACAGGCTCAGCAAGAATCCATTCCACATGGATATCGACACCTTTTTCTGCATGACGAAGATGGGCTTGGGATTGTTCGTTTGAAGCGCTCCATCTCAGTATTCAAACCAAACGGCCCTTTTCAGGTCCACCACATTTTCAAAAAAGAGAGACGTGTTTCAAATTGTCTGCTTACACCTTCGTCTGCCTGACCGTGGCTTTTCCGTGAGTACTCAAGCAAAACAGTCTTTTTTAGGACTAATCGTACTATATATTTTTTACATACATCGTCCATGCATCATCATTCCGATCGTCCCCCTCACATCTCATTCTGTCTTATGTATGCCGATGTTTTCCCGTTCAACTCATACTCCGGCCGATTGGGTTCATAGGTCCAACATTTTCCCCGTATAATTGACGTACGCGCTGTCCGATTTGGATTTCTCGATTTCCCCCATCCGGCACACACGCACTTTCCGCAGTCAGGTTTTTTTATTTTTTTATTTTTTTTTTTGGGGGGGGGAGTCAGCCATTTTGTTTTCTTATTTTTTTTCCTCAGAATAATTGATTATGCGTTTTGCAATCAGGGTTCATAGGTCCGCCATTGGTTTTTCCGTCCCCACTCACGCTCCCTCCGACTGAGTTTATTGGTCCATCAGGGGTTTTTGGGTCAGCCATTTTGTTTCCTTAGAATTTTTCGAATGATCGACGTATGTGTTTTGGTCCACTCTTTTAATTGTTTCCCTCATAGTTTCCCTATGATTGATGTACGCGTTTTGCTTTCATAGGTCCGCCATTTTGTCTTCTCCACATTATCACCATCCTTGTTCCGTTCTATCAATCACTCTCGGACTCCTCATTAACACCATTTGTGCCGTCCAATCGCGCCTCTTAGTTCCACCATTATTCTGACCATTGACACCCTTTGCTCTGGCCGATTGGAACTCGTAGGGCCCCCATTATCCCGTAGAGACTTCCAGGTCTTCCATTGTCCTGTAGAGATTTCTAGGTCTTCCATTGTCCTGTAGAGATTTCTAAGTCTTCCATTGTCCTGTAGAGATTTCTAGGTCTTCTATTGTCCAATAGAGACTTCCAGATCCTCCCATTGTCCCGTAGAGATTTGCAGGTCCCCTATTATTATGCTAATATATGCTTATACACGCAAATGAATCCCTTTGTCATGCTAATGTGTGCAAATCTACCAAAATGAGATTTATTGATATGTTAATGAGATCCAATGATATGCTAAAACAAGACCCAACACACTACTTACATGTATACGCAAGACTGTGGCAGCTTCATTAAACCTCGCACTTCTAAACACTTGCCCCGTGCTCGTACTAATTCAAAAGTTCTCTGGATACTGTTTTACTATTAATGCTCTATATATAAACAAA